>CM041204.1:4786429-5386429 GCA_023078555.1 Ulva prolifera | reverse complement strand
GGCATGTGTAACTCGGGGAGAAAGTGGTTGTCTCAGGAATGAGTCTGCGTGTGAAAATGGTGTACCCGTAAAGAATTTCTTCTCAAACATGCACCTGATATGCTATGATATGCACTTGAGGTCCTTGCATCTGGGAATCCACCATGCCTTGTGTGAAGGACCACCACCGGGATTATCGTACGTCCTTGTTCATGACACTCTCCTCTGCAATATGTACAGACACGATAATTCAACCACGTGCACCAGGAAATGGCCCTTCACGTCACACCATGAGAGATGGCCCTACCGAGTGCCTGCCACTGCTGGCAGCTATGTTGATGTTGTTGCTTGCGACGATAGCTTGGTTACTGGTGTCTGCGTCGAAGGCTCCCAAACATTTCTTTATTGTGGATGCATCGATTTTGTAGCACAGTTCTTTGAAATGAAGGTGATGAGCAGCGTCATGCTGCATGGTGCTCATGAGGATACACAAGGTGCAGCCACGGCTACCTCAATACCTCTGTTGTTGGTAGCCGCATATGTATGCCGAATCGAACACGAAACCTACAAACTGTTCAATTTACAAATGTCTTTGTCTACAATTTTACACTTTCTTTTCATCAACTTGACCAGGAACAATGGGAGTCAGTTTGTGTCCAACCCTACAGGCCTGAACACCCACTGCATTCGCCTATGTGCAATTGAGCCAGGGAAACCCAGCAACGAATGCAAGAAGTAATCACCATCATGTACATTCTAGCCCTGTAATACCAGCCGAAGATCGCTGCGGTCAGTCTGCAGGTGCCTCAATCAAGTACCAACTGCGCAAGCCCCACATTACGGGTCAACTGAAAACCTTTCAGATGCTTTCAGTGCCTACAGTCTGTCTGTGGACATGGCTGACAAGTATTCCACATGCGGAATGTACCAAAACCTCAGTTTGGGAATGTGTATGCACTACGGACGACAGCATCGCATGCCAAACGGAACTGGTCTGCTGCGGTAATCGTCATGTCACGTGGAGAGGAGGCTAGGTTCCGCAGGAACGACAGCGTGACAACCTGAATTGCAATCGCCTCCTTGTCCTCGGGCGATTTCCCAGTGTCCCCGGTGAGCAAGCACATGCACAGGCGCTGTAAGGCCTGCTCCACTGCTGAAGCAATCTCAGCCTCGAAGGGGTTGCAAGTCTCCCCGTCCACATCATGCACATGCCTCCCATACACGCTGCCTGCAACATGGATGACCCCGCTGGGATTTATGGCGCCGCTACCATAGATGACTGTTTTGATCAGTGCATCCCGATTCTCTGAAACTTTTGCTGCAGCCTCCTGCCGAGCAGCCATCTCAGCCTCTGGGATGGCGGACAATGCCTGCACAACATGTGGCATCTTCTTCGAAAATGAATGCGATCGCTAGCTTGGGTATGGTTTGTGTAGAGCATTCAATGATGGCGTGGCATGCGCTGCAAACTCGTGGATGTAGATGTTCATGCTGCCAGGTTTGTGCGAGCGATTATGCGACACGGGTCAGCAACCATCTGTGCTAAAGCTTTGCTCAATCCACAATTGACAGCAGCGTACTGAGGTGCAGGCATGAATGGTGTTCCGCATGTTCGTCATTCTACTCTTCAAACACGAAGTGCGTTGCATGTGTCAAGGATGGCAGTGGCCCATTCGTAGCCATGTGAGTGCCCTTCATGTGACCAAGAGGAGGACAGATACACAGCGCCGATGCGCGCACCGCATCCCCTCCAACATGCAGAAAGCCAGCTGCAACCATCTTACGTGTCCCAAAGTCCACAGCAGTCTGCTGGTAACTTGGCCGCGATTCCAGAGCTCGTAAGGCCTTGACTAAATGTGGATACGCTGCCAGGTCCAAGCCTTGGCGGATCTGAAGCACCAGTGGCAGGAAGGCAGCCGTTGCCATGTCGGCAGCAGAGAACTCCCCAAACAGGAAATCGCCCTCATGGCGTGCTGCTACCTGATCTGCATACTCCAGGAACCCCTGAAGCTCTTGCAGGGGCTCTGGGTCTGGCATGGATCCGAGCGCCATCTTGTAGATAATCATACTGACCTTCGGGAAACGTTCCATGAATGTGTCGTACTCTGCCTTGTCTTCAGGCATCACAGCAGTTTCTGGAAACTTCTCTTCAAGCGCCTGCAAGGCGCCAACATGGTGCCCAACTGGAACATAGTCGTTGCGGTTGAAATGGAATGCAGAGGACGGCATGATGCTGTTTCAGAAAAGGCTGCAAGCTGCAAGGTCATATGCTTTGGGATGAGTGCAATCACTACTTTCAGGGGATAGCATATGGATGGGCATGACAAGCTAGCATTTCTGCCAGCCAGGTGTGACACATGGCTGGCATAATATGCCAGAGAGTTGGCACACGCAAGCAAAAAGAAGACACCATAAAAAGCTGAAGTGGCAAAGCCCCATGTTGACTGTCAACGCGTCCGTAGCCCACACATGAGAACTACATTCAATCCTGGCGCAGCCTTGCCGACTTGCCGATGATGTGGGGACTCACCGCCATGATATCCATAGATTCGCACATATACTCCCCATCAATACATACAGCAGGAGTTTGGCTGTTGGAAGCCACATTGGGGTACCACTCAGGCTTATCTCGAAGGTTTATCAGCATTGTGTCGAATTCAATGTTTTTCTCAATGAGCATCTGCACCCGCCAAATCTGTTATTGTTACGTGCACATGTAGTGTACCACACGTATGGCGTCGCAAAGTAGGCACAGTGGCCACGGCCACATCAGCGCCAGGAGGCGCGCACAGGCCGATCAAGACCCACTAGCAAGCGGGGGTTGGCCACAAAAGGAATACACAGCAGAAAGAGGCTTTCAATCAAAATATCCTCTAAGTGGACTAGAAACGGCCATACCCGGCTGAGTTAAGCCTGGATGCCTTGTGCAACCTCAGCCAAAGCATTCTGGGGACTCACATGAAGGAATCCATGGGGGAGCTGACACGACGTACATGCGTGGGAACATCTCATATGGAGAGATCTCATGCGGCAATATCATGCATCCGTGGTCAGGTCGAACTCTAGCGACCGCCAGCTGCAGCTTCACAGACAGCACGACCAGCCAGGCTAATCAGGCAGCACCAATCGAGAGATGCAACGCGCGGCGTACCATCCAAACTCGTTGACAAAACGGGCACCATCCATTCGTATCGCGATACAGCACTACGCGCTTGCTGCTATTGGGGACCTCTTCAGTCGGAATTGTGGCGCTTGGGACTGTTCTGGGAGCCCCAGTGCTGCGCACTTCAAAGCCGCTGATCACGTCTTGCCCCATCCTTGATGAGATGTCTTCCCTGTACCAAATCGGCGTGGTCACTGTGTGGAGCTTCATGAATTCTGCGTGAGTTTAGCACCTCGACGGACAAGCTTCGATGGAGCGCCCGGGGGCCAGAACGGCCCGGCGGTGATCACACGAACCTGCCACGAGCTGAAGAGAGGAGGATCATGTAGCGGGCACGTGTCTTGACATTGTGTGTCCCGGTGACGTGTTGTACGATGCCCATCTGCGGCATGCAGTGGCACCAATCAACAAACGCGATTGGAAGCTCACCATACAGATTGGCTAGCTGCCACTGCGTTCATAGCACCGCCATCGCGACGACGTTTGCATTGCGCAAATGCACGTGCATTTCCTGCGCATCGCAGGTGCACTCCACTTCTTGCCGGGTTCAACATGTTGAAAACCAGATGTTCACACGCAGTCGACACAACCTCGTCTTGGAACACATCTACCCACTCGGAAATTGCGTTCGCATGCGCACGTCCATAGGCTGCAGCGGCCTGGCGACTGCAAAGAAATAAAACAGCCCATGCATGCCGCATCCGTATGGTTAATGTTGCGCCACATCATAGCCCATATGTGTTTTCGTGACGCTGCTCACATGTCACATTGCGAAACCAGCACAACCAACGTAGCAGTAGAAATTTGCAATGTAAAGGGGTGGCAGACATAAGGCCTTACCACATCAGACTACTGTCACTTCTACTCAAACCTGGACACGGAAATAGTCAAGGCCGAGCACAATGCAGACCATCAGCTGCGGCGTGTCGTGCGTTACCCAGATCATTCACCCTTATTTCACACGTCAGCACAATGCGCCCAGCAGGTTTCCCTGCTCATACATATGCTGTGTAACGAAGGAGCACAGTTGCACAGCAGTTTGACCTGTACTAGGGCACAGACATCATCATGACCTACGCTGCCGCTATGCACTCACGAAGCGCCGTTTGCAGTAGGCTGGCCACCGATTTGCCTCATGGGCTGCGCCATCGGGGGTGCTGGGTTGGCGCGCTTGTTGTGCTCAATGATGAGATCCTGCAAACACTATCAGTCTACAGTGATCCACCTCAGCAAGTAAAATATGCTTGATGCAAAACATAGAACATTGGCACGGTGCATTCAAGGTCCCGCTATGTGTTGTTTTTGCCGGCAGTGCCATCAGGAGCGAAGAGAGCGCCAAACCTGGAATGCATCCTTCTGAGCGTTGGGATTCCATGAAGGCTGCCCGTATCCCGTGGCCGATGCCATGAATGGGTTTGCGGGAGGAGCACTGTAGCCTGGAGCAGGCATGCCAGTCGCACTTGCACCAAACTGCGGTTGCATTGGTCCGGTGGCACCACCTCCAAAAGGATTAGGCTGAGTTGGCATGCCGCCTGGGAAACCAGGCCCACCATACTGTTGCCCTTGCCCACCATACTGGGGGGGTGGGCCACCGTATTGCTGTAGTCCGCCGGGTGGGGGGAAGGCAGAGCCGCCAAATGGATTCGGCGCCTGACCCAGCCCCTGGCCCGTTGGGGGCTGGCCCCATCCCGGAGCTGGATGTCCATACATCTGAGGGAACCCCTGTGGGGGTCCATAGCCTTGGGGTCCTTGGGGTGGCATGCCACCGGTGTGGCCACCCATGTAAGGGGCTCCATAGTGACCCTGGGGCGGCCCTTGGCCCGGTGGAGGGCCCTGTCCAGAAGGACCAGCTCCAAACGGCATGAAGGCCTGCTGCCCTGGAGGAAGCTGCTGGCCTGGAGGCCCCTGCGGACCAGGGAATGGCTGCGGCTGCCCTGAGGCAGTGGGGGCACCGGCCGCGCCGGGAGCAGGGCTAACCGGTGGGGCACCAGACGGGGCAGGTGTGCTCGGGAAAGCACTGCCACCAAAAGGATTCTGTGGCGCCGGGGCCGCCGGACCACTGCCCTGGCTCACAAAGGCGCCATTTTCTGCATGGGGCGGCTGCTGCATTTCGGCAAATGGGTTTGCGCCAGGTGCCGGGGTTGGCTGCTGTGTTGCGGGCGACTCCTGCGAGATGCCACCGAGGAAAGGGTCATCATGATTGGCAGCAGGCGCAGCCGCTTCTGGCGCAGCTGGTGCGGAAGAAGCGGCTGTTCCACCTGGCAGGTCAGCACGCAGCGCATTCAGCCCAAACATGTCTTCTGACGCATTGCGGGCATGCCCTTGCGCTGATGTGTCGCCAGCATTGGTACCGGGAATCGGCCCAGAATCCCCGAACGACAGCAGGTCACCCAGCAGGGCCCCCCCTGCAGGAGCAACGGGTGCTGGAATCTGGGCTGCCTCCGGCGCAGCTCCTGCATCTGCCTGCTGATTCTTGGCATCTGCTTCGGCCTCAGCAACAGCAGCTTCAGCCGCAGGGTCCACTGCCTCATCGTCGTCCTCATGTTCTGATTCATCTTCATCTCCATCGCTCACTCCCCCAGGCAGGGTGCCCTCCGTGTACTGCAAAGTGCAGCACCACATCAGCATGGGCTACTGCATGTTTTGGTGTGACGTTCAGCCAGCCTTCAATCGTGATCATGCATTGAAGCATATGCTGAATGTCAAGCAGTCTTGCCAACCTGATCCCATTGACGCTGTGACGACAATGAGAGTCGTGCTGGCGTCGACAGGTGTTACAGACATAAGAACAAACCTGGCGCTCCATGTCAAGACAAACCTCGATCTGCTCATGAGCCTCGAATGCCTGCACCATGAGCTGCTCTGACTCGGGTGTTTTCAGAGTCGAGAGCTTCGCCAGAAGGCCCGGGAACATTTCCTTGACTTGCAGCATCTCGTTCTTTAGTTCCGCCAAGAGAGGACGGTCACGCTCCCTTCGATCCTCTCCAGGATCGGTCGATGCAGCCAGCACAAGATCGTTGAGGACGTTGCTGTGAGAGTTGGCAGTGTCGATCAAATTGCGCACGTCCTGAATGACATCGCCTGTGGGCTGCTGGACGTTTGCAATCCGTGGAGTAGAGCGCTTCACGCCAGAGCTGGCACCATCCCGCTGTGATGCTGCACACAAATGTCACCCTGTTGCAACCTCCACCACCCTGCCCTGCCAATTGGAGCGTCACTGGAGCTATGCAACCGCAAATCTGGCCTCCAGCGCATTTGTGGCTTCATGATGTCAAGCAATGGCTGTGCCTGATGCAAGCTGGTGCCGAAACACATACGCCAGATGCATATGGCAGTTAAAAGGGACATACATGGCTGGGGGACGGTGGAGTAGGCCCCCGACGGATTCATGGGGTGCCCATCTGGGCCATACGGCCCCATAGGGACGACCGGCAGACCACCTGACTGTTGGAAGTTTCCCAGTTGCATGCGAGCCATGCGCAATGCATTCTGCCCTTCTTCTCCACACTGGTGCAGATAATCTGTGGCAGCCTTACGTGCCTTATGCTGGGCGGTTATTGGTCCCTTCTTGTTTGGCTTGATGGCAACACGAGCAACATGATATAAAAGCTCAGTCCTGTAAGGACGCAAGCGCTCATTGCACGCACTCAGCAGATGGCGTGTCAAGTCCACAGCCAACCACTGCTTGTGCGGATTCTCCATCTGCAATCTTCTGCGAATAATATCATAGGTGACCTGCAAACGGACGGAATTGAAATTGCCACCTAACCGCCTGCACCATTGACAGCATTGCGCGATGTCTCTTGAGGACACTGCAAATTGTACCAAGCTCGGTAGAGGTATTCCTTTGCAACTGATGCTAAACTCCATCAGCTGAGTCGCAGAGTGCCAAAGGAATACATTGACATGTGCCGTACCTTGATGGGAACTTGTGCGCCGGGAGTGTTCTCGTTGATTTTACTGACAATCTGCACGCGTCACCCACTGATGTCAGTGCCGGTCTGCTCGTGTAGCAAGAAGCGGATGCAACTGGCCGCATGGGCTCGACCATATGCGCCATAGTGTGCAGGAGATATTTTTATGCGGCTGGATCTTCGGTTGCGTGCATGAATGCGGGTAAGCAGACTGCATCTCTCCGCTGTGTACACGGGGTTGGGCATCACACGAGCTCAGGCCATTGCATGGCAGAGCCTTGCAGCAGACTACAAAGCATTGAGGCCAAAGCTACTCGATCTGAACGCATGCACACAAAAGTAACTGTACCATCCCCGGCCAGTGTACACGATGCGTTCACGCGCGGGGGCGTCATGGGATCGCTGTGTGCGCGAACATGTATATCTTGCCCACACTGGATGATTGAAATGAAGAATTTAGCTCTATACTGCATCATTATCGGTGCGATGAAGGACTGCCTGTCCAGCGCTCAAATATGCATCAGATGGATGCTGAGGCGCGATCGCCCGAACATGCATCAGAACAAGGCAGATCGCGGAGACATAAGACATATTACAGCCATTCACATTGTTTCTAGAAAGTTGTCATTAGTCGTCTTCGCCCGGCGATGCCCTGATGCACATCCGAGTGATGAGCATACAAGCAGTCACACGTCGGGCTAGGAGGCAGCACCAGCAGATGTTCACACCAGTGCTTTCAAGTTATCATCAGGCTGGTACGCGTTTTTCGCTGTTGCCTTCCTGCACGCCTCCGCAAGGAAGTCGCAGTTGGGATCTCCAGCATAAGCAGGCTTGGCGGTGAACGCTTTTTTGACCGACGAGAGCGCCATTTCCAGCCTTGGATACTCAAATGGTTGGAGCAGCTGTTAAATCACTCGCCGCATATGCGCAGAGTTTTCGGTGGAAAGGAAACTCTTCACAACGGACGACGACAGGTTTCAAAGGTATTACCCTTGCGATACTTGACAGATCACAAATACGGAGCGAAATTGTGGCTAATAGCTGTCAATGCCATATGTGAGATGACGTCGAGAATCCGTGCAGCCGCAGTCCAATGCGCCCTCCCTCACCATCCATGCAGAAGACGCACCACGCATGGCCACCACGATAACGTTCCCGCGGCGTGAATATTGCAAGGATTGCAGGTCCAACTAGACAAAATTTCAGCAAAGGACATGTGTTAATGTTGTACGCATCCCCCAACGTGCAAGCAACAAATGCCTGCGGTGTCTGATGACCATAACCTCGGTTGGCGTAGGAACCCCAGTCCAGAGTGATTACGACAGCTTATCTGCATACACATGCCGAATAGTGAAAAGAAAGATGCTGAAATGCATGGATGTACGTCGCACTTGAGTGCGGCAACGGAAGTGTTCATAACAGAGGAGCCGTACGGCCCTGCACGGACAATGTGCTGCCGCGATGTTGAAACACACATAAACAATGTGTCCGCAACCTGGCTATCCCGTGAAGTAGTTTTTTTCACAATGTAAATTATCTATCTCTCTGCACCACCTGCGTGAGCTGTTTCTTCACCTTAGAATATATATATGTATGGAGCTCAATAAACGGTCTCAAGCTTTCGGCAACCGTACGGGCACTGATACCCGGACTTTTCCGCTCTCACTCATGGTGGCCTGCATATCTTCTGCAGAAACTTGATCAGGAAAGACAAACGCATACTCGTGGCGTTGTTGATCCTCCTACAAGCAAATAGAGCTTCTGCACCGTCATCCTTTAGCATGACCAAAGATGTCAGTAGAACCGAGGGACACACTTGCGTAATTATTGCCACAGTGTGTTCGCTGGTAAGTCCCACTTGTGTGTGAGGTTGAGCACTACTTTTACTCGGGCAACCAGTGTCGACAGTACAAATGTACAAGGGCTGTTGATCAGCTTCCTCGACACGGATGGGAGCTGCCTTGTATAGAGCCTTCAGAGTGTGCGGTCGCACAGCATCCTGCAGCGACGGCAGAGGCAGCACATGTACAAGCGAGGCTTCTTTGTTTTCATCTGTCAGTGCTGTACTCTCCTGCAGGTAGTCAGTAACAATCCAGATGAGAACGAAACCGATAATCTACTCCTACTGACCAGCGCCACAGCAGAAGATCAGCAGGGCGATGTCGATTCGTTCAACCCTCATGAAACCAGCACGTGCGCTCTGTTACTGAAACTACTGCAAGATATTGCACGGATCCACCTAGCAGAGCTGCGGAGGTACTCAATTCGAGAATGCAATCAGCCCGTGCCAACACATGCAATATATCTTGACCAGTGCTGGCAGGTGAATGGAAGAGGAGCAGACCAGGCGCCAGATGCTTGATGCAACAGTGCGAGTCAGTGAATCTCCATCATCAAAAATGATAAGCATCCGGGGCAGGTGACCAGCATGTATAGATTCGATGACACCTGTATACCACTCTTGCTCGTACGGCCACCAGAAAGAAATCCTCTGGTTCAAGAGTGTTTGTACCCCTTTCTCTTTGATCATCACTTTCGCGTTGGCGCAGCCGCCCCTGAAATGCAAGCTGGTGGCCGCCGCATCAAGCTCCCTTCTGCGCTCCTGCATGAGGCTGGTTATAAACGCATGAGCATATAAACGCCGACAGATGGGGCAGGAACTTAAGGGATGTTGGAACGAGCATCATGAGACTTCATTGAAGAACAACAGGAACTGCTGCAGCGCACTAATTTCAAATCTGACGTATCATCGTCAGATATCAGTTCAAGCGTCCATTCCTTCTGTCCAAACGTGCCATCGCCAACAGGTCTGTCCTCTTGAAAGTAGGGGCTTCCAGTTGGTTGAAGAAAGTCAACCACATAAAAAACACACTGTACGTGCTCCGCAGGGAAAATGACGTCGATCTGCCAAGACACATCCCGCATATGTGGTGTTGTGCCCTGGAATGAACATGTAACATTTAGCAAGATGTTGACCACGTTCTGTCGCTGTATGAAGTGGCAATCGACAGTGATCCACTGGTTTACTGTGTACATGAACCTACTCAGGGCTGATGGAGTTCATGAGGATATACCCTGTGAAGGACTTCGTTTTCTGCTCGCCGCACTAGGCCTTCACGAACGTGGGAAGGTCTCCCTCTGCCTTTGGCCACCTTGGCGATGCGCACTCTCTGGCCAACAAGACTCTTGGCGAAAGTCTCACTCTGACCAGCTTGTACGTGTTTCAATAGGTGGTTGGGGGATCCCTTCGCAGGTCTCGCGCGCTTGCCCATGCTACTTGACGTCAACGTTGGCTTGGCAGAAGGCGGGTAAGCCCGACAACGACCCCTGATTCCTTCTATACGTAATACCTGCTTTCGACACACTGAAGTCGTTGGGAACAGATCGACCTCCTTCCTAACTGTGGATGATCGCCCCTTGTACGCTTGCGAAAGCCAGCCCGCAGATGTTATTCTTGAGTTTGGCCGTGAACACCGAGGGCGCGAGCAGCTCACCTTAAAGACAGTGTGGCGTTGTTTTACCCATGTCTTACAGAATCGATCGTTTCTGGGGACCATCCGCTCTCCGTGTCCGCAGCGTTGGTGTCAATTTGGTGGTGGTGCACGGACGCATGGCTACAGGGGGATCAATATGCTTTGTAACGGCCTGTTCAGTCTGCCGTCCTAGGCTGATTTGCAGCTTCAGCTCCAAAAGGGTGGAGGCCGAGCGGCCACTTGAAAGCATCTGGGGTGCTTGTGGCAGCTGCTTCAGGAGAGTGTGGAATACACGTTGCAGATACACAAATTCTCGCAATAGCGGACAAAGGGTCTGCTTGGGCATCGTTGCCACACTACCTGCTTCACACATGTCCCGGCGACTGACGCAGGCCCATACAAACAAGAGGAGACATGGTGTATCTCATGAAACAAGTGAACTTGTCAAGAGCTGAGCCAGGGACGCGAACTTGGTATACATCGAGCAGTGCAGCCTAGCAGTCGAGTGGCAGACATCAAGCAATGCCCCACATGTATCTTACGTGCTTCCTTACGTGCTTGCATATCTGATTCCGTAATCGCAATAAGCTACTAGATACAGGAGAACTAGCTACTAGATAGAATGGTGTGTCATAAGAAACACCTGTGTGGTGTGCATAAGCTGTGGGGCTTGCCTGAAGGCTCAGCGCCTCACATGTGCCCGTTTGCACAGATGTTGCATGCTAGATTTGTGAAAAGAGTCAGATGAGCACATCTCTTGCCCGAGCCGTATGTGATCCGAACGGTATGAGCAGTGCTTAAAACAGGGTTGACACGCATGTGTACTGCTCATGTGAACACGCTATGGGTCATCTAAGATGGCACTGCACAAGTGATTGCGGCAGTGTTCGCAGAACGCATCATGGTCAGTACAGCTCACCATTGTGGCGATCCCTCATCCTCAAGTTGTTTCAACGAAGTATGTATCGGTACTTCAGTTATTTAGTGTTCTGACCAGTCGCAATCCATGGCATTTCAGCTCTGTAAATGGGTCAAGCCTGCAGAAACTTCATCCAATTCGAGTCGTTCGGCTCTCCGTGTGCTAGATGAAGTTTGCACCGGCACAGCAGCAGACATCTGTTGCAGGAAGCTCAGATCATTCGTCTTCCTCGGGATGGTGTGCGTACACCATGAGGCAGATCCGCGGTCAAAGGAACAACATGCCGTAGCATATTGTGTAGATCTCAGGTGTGCCTTGTGGCCGGCTACACTGGACTCGTGCTGCCCTGCCATGCTAGAACGTAAGCTATCTCACACAAGCCCATGCCCCATGCTTGAATGTCACCTTTCTGCCAAACGCCCATGCTCCAACGCACAAGTCATACACAAGAGCCTACAATGTGGCCAATTTCCAGAGCCACAACCGCAGCCCGGCGCCTGGAATACGGCTGCATTAAAGGCACAGCACACAGGAATAAAGGAGCACCTGGCGACATGCCACCGTGCAGAACAGCCACAACAGCACTCCGCTCTGACAGCAAGGCTAGTGGTGCAAGCATTTGCATGGCTGCCTGCATGCAGCGTCTTCATCGGCAAGATGGGTATCATCTCATCGCCTTGAGTGACAGAGGCGCATTTATCCGAACATAGCCGGCTTCCTGGTGACGGGTTTGTCGATTCCCCCCACAGAAGACTCTACCATTAGTGAACTGGTGCCGTGTGACCGACTGGTGGCTGGGCTTCCGGTGGGCGTCTAAGCGCGGGCGTTTGGGGGTACCTGTCCGGAGCTCCGGTGACATTATACACCCGTGAGCTGGCGCTGCCTCTGAATCTGCGGTGTGCGAAACGTTCTTGGCGCTCTGCACAGCCATGCACAGGATTCTGAGGCTGACGGTGTGCGCTGACTGATGTGAATGGTGACACTACCTTGTGTCTGGCCCCCGTGGGATTCAGGCGCCAATGCCACTGTTATGGCATGGCCCAACTGCATTGATGTCCCCAAATGCAGATCATGTCTGCTGAGGCTGTAGGTAAAGTAGTAAGCTTGCAGCAGCCCTCTAGGGGTGCTAGAATCATTGTTGACGACACTTCGACGGGACGTGGTCCCATGAATCGCGAACCTTCTCGCCACCCCGACTCCTGGAGAGTTGAATACCGACGGTTGATGGGCGTCGTGCAGGTGGTCCGCAAGAGTGAGAAAAGTAGATTCGACACATAAGCGTCACATTATAGTGTATTCCGCATCCTTGCTTGAGCGCCGTGTGCTGCGTCGTGGGCGGACAACCATTTGACACCCTTAGAAGCCTGGAAGCGTTTCTGTTGACCAGGCCGTTCAAGACGGATACACGCTACCGTTCAACGACATGACTGAAGCAGTACGAGTTGAGTCCGTTGAGGATGACGATGAGGAGATGAACCTCATGGAAACTGGAGGAGATGGTGCGTCACCGTGACGCCCTTGTGAGAAGCCTCCGCATGTTCCATGCTCATGCTTTCACTAATAAACAAACATAGCACTGATAAACAAAGGAACTGTATGCCTCGACTGTAATAATACGGCTGATCGCGTCTGCTGCTCTCAATTCCGTTATGTTTTGCAGAGTATTCCAGCCCGGAACAGGCTGTTGGTGAAGAAAAAGACCTCACAGTGCGCTGTTCAAAGCCAATCGTGCTCAAATATAGTGCATTCTCACACTTTTTCTTGTTTGATGATCAATTGTTCAGCGTCGATAGCGCACCATCGCAACTGCGGGATCTAGAACGTTCTGGTGCCGCATCCGATGTGTAGACCGCATTCTTGCGCACGCGAATCTTTCATGACTCAAATTTTCACTGCTGTGCAATCTCGATCGTTGACCAGTGCAAAATTCAACATTTCAAGCTCGCCCGATCCTTCGTAAGCCCGGATGCAGTGCGCACTTTGATGTCTGCATCTTAGATGTTGATTACAAATCACACATGACAGGCACAAGTCGACAAGTGCAGTGTCATTGAGTGTGTTTCAGCAGGAAATTTCAGGCATAAGGCTATCGCATGCCTTGCATCTTGTTAGCGCACTGCTGATGTAGACCTTTATCTGAAACACAGCAGGTGACTGGCTCTTCAAGCAGGCAGGGCTGATGTTACAGAGTGTCATTGCAGAAGGATGGAGGCGTCATCAAGAAGCTCCTTGTTGCTGGGGACGGCTGGGAACTACCACAAAAGGATGACAAGGTCTTCGGTACGCTGTCACAGCGCCCTAGACGAATTTCTGACCTGATACTAAATTACAAGCTGTCTCTGGCAATCTAGACCGCTGTAGTCTATCTATATCCATGACTTGCTGGTGGGTATAGCTAACGCATGGCAACTTTTACATCATTTCATTGGATCGACATTGTCACACGATCATTCGGCATGGCACGATCATCTAGCACACCCTTGCCGAGCATGGCCAATCAAGTGCACATGTAATGCTGGCTATGAAAGCATGGTGTGACAACTGCTTGCGCTTTAGAATTCATGCTGGGTGACAGTTTCCTTTTGACACCGAGCGCATCATGAATGTCAGTCAACTCTGCAGCCCACGCAGGTGCATACACGTTGGTGGCATTTCGGGGCCTGGCAATGATATGTCTTTGCTCCCAGCGGCCTTGTCCACTGCTCTTTTGTGCGATTTTAGGGCCATCATCTGGCGTTGATGTCAAGATAGCCGTGTATCGAAACTGAATTCTGTGCTTTCTATTCAGTGCACTACACTGGGACTCTTGAGGATGGGACAAAGTTTGATTCATCAGTGGACCGCGGCGAGCCTTTTGAATTCACACTTGGACATTCCCAGGTGATCAAGGGATGGGATGTCGGAGTTGCAACCATGAAAAAGGGAGAAAAGGTTCAATTGAAGCTGCGGCAGGATTATGCATATGGTGAATCTGGAAGCCCACCAACAATTCCTCCTGGAGCCACTCTGGTGTGGCTGCATCTTCCCATTTGTTTGCTTCACATGTTCCTTGCTACACTGTTGTTCGTGAATTATCGTGATCTCGTATTGTACAGCTGTTCGAAGTGGAGCTGCTCCGATGGGAGTCAATGAATGACCTTTCAGATGAAAAGGATGGCTCTTTGATGAAAACAATTGTTAAAGAGGGAGACCTTGACGTCTGGGATCGCCCTAAGGACCCAGATCTGGTGACCATCAAGCTGTCTGCAAAGGTGGCGGGTGCAAGCGAGTATGTTGTGAAGGACCAAGAGACAGAGTTCACCGTCTCAGATGGCCACTTCTGCCCTGCAGTGAAGATTGCTGTCTCAGAAATGAAGAAGGGCGAGGCAGTGACACTCAAGGTACGGCATTTTCAAGTCAATTTGATGCTTTTTTGTCATAGAGCAGACGCCCGTATGATTACAGGGTATGATGAAGGTTGTGTCCACAATAGCGCATTTATTGTCACAGCCTGGACAAGCAGCTGCTAAACTTGTCTGTAGGATGAGACTATTATACACCGCGTTCCCCTCATCAAGCCAAATCTGAAAATCAGCTGAACTTTGTAGGTCGGGCCTAGATATGGCTTTGGAGACGCAGGACGTAAGGGTGTGCCTCCTGGCTCATCTCTAGAGATTGAGATTGAGCTTCTCAAGGTCAAAGCTGTCAAGACCGTGGACCCTGATCACCTCGGGCTCATTACAAAGGTCATCGAGAAAGATGGCGCGGCATATAATACGCCCAATGACTACGCTGAAGTGCTGGTGTCGTGGGAGGGCTTCCTGGCTAATGGAACCCAATTCGACCAGGTGCTGATTCTGTGACACACTCACCCTGCTCCTCACACCAGGTTTTGACCGATTTTCACGGAATAGGCCTCAACGGTCAGTGGTTGCTCACGTTGACAGTGCATGGCGCTGTCACAGTACACTATCGAAACAGCTGCGCTTCAGTGAGATATATGTGCTGTCCGGTAGGTGCAATCAGAGCAGGTGGTCGCAATAGAAGTATTGTGACTGTTGCTCTACCATCTGGTGCTGAGTACGGGTGTAAGCGATTGCCATGAAGGCACCTTGCACCTGAATGCTTGACATCGGTGATGTCCCAACGCCAGCAGGACACACGATATATGTGTGTGCGTCTGAGTTCGGGAGCGTGTGATACGAAAGGCCCCCATCGAGAGCCTTTGAGCTGCAGGTTAAAGAGTTGAAGTGCAAGATTAATGAGGATCCGTTCCCCAATGAGGCAGTACACCTGGCGGTTGAGTCAATGCGGAGTGGAGAAGATGCGGTCATTACCGTGCATGATCCTGGCTTTGCTTTCGGCGCTTCTGGCGTCGAGGGAGTGGTTCCTCCTCACGAAGTTGTGAAATACCACATCGTGCTGCACTCGTTTGAGGCTGGCCCGGAGAACTGGGACATGAACTCTGAGCAGAAGCTAGCCCGAGCGGAGGACCTGAAGAGGCGGGGGAACGATGCCATGAAGGCAGGGAAGCTGGGCAAGGCGCAGCGGCTATACACCAAGGTGGACAACACGTTAACTAATGATCAGGGCTTTTCAGAAGAAGAGAAGGCAAAGCAGAGGGAGATTCAGATGTCTGCATCACTGAACACAGCAGCTGCAGCTCTGAAGCTGAAGAAGTACAAGGAATGCATCCAAGAGTGTAACAAGGTGCTCGAGAAGCGGCCGAATCATGTTAAGGCTCTGTACCGGCGCTCGCAAGCCTATCTGGAGAGGGGCGACATGCTAGAGGCCGAGAATGATCTGAAGGCGGCAATGCTGGAGGACCCAGACAGCCGTGATCTGGTGGCGGCAATGAAGCAGCTGAAGCTGCGGATGAAAGCAGCAAACAAGAAGGATGCAAAACTTTTTGGTGCAATGTTCTCGAAGGTTGGGAAGATGTATGAGGATGTGCAGACACCTGCTGAGGCTGTACCAGCCACTGGGACAATTGACGAAATTGAGCCTGTGGCGATGGAGACCGATGATGCATCCAAAGCAGCGCCTGCTGAAAACCAGTGCGCTGCTGGGTGCTGTGGCGATGCAGTCATGCACGACGCAGACCTGCCGGCTGCTGACACCGCTTAGTGACACTGTAGACAGAAATCATGGTAGGTCGTGCGTTTTTCAGGAGTACCATTATGATGCATTTCGTGTAATAGATCAGACGGCGAGAGTGCATACCTCAATAAGATAGATGCCTGGGAGTCCAAGGCCAATGCCTCAGCATGGTGCACACTTAATCACAATTTGGTTGCAATCAGATGAGCTGCTGCACCATCTCTTGTCGAGTTCTTACGATCTCACATATTGGTCTGAATTAAGCAGCCATCGCAAGCCCAGTTGGCATCAGGTTAACGGATGCAATGCATGTTCATACTGCAATTTCACTGTTCTTAGACCGATCGGTAAGTATAACCTGCCAGTTGTACATGCCCCAGTTCACCTGAATTGACACGATGGCATCTCTTCGGCACATGCGACATATGCAATGTTGGTGTTTTCAGCAACCTGTTCCACAGCTCAACCTGTTACTGTGCTGTACACAAAGTGAAACACACTCTTCTCGACAATCAAACCGCCTACGGCGTATGTTCCGAGTGGTGCACATACCGTTAACCCATGCATGTTGACATGTCAGAGTAGACATAGACACCTACGGCTTCTGTGTCACTGCTGCGCACTTGAAGCCCTACAACTCGTCCCTGAGCCCAGGCCCAGGCTCAGCTGTGCTTTTTGCACTGTCTGCAGCACTTACATCATGGCTCAGGCCTGCACTCTCCCCACTTGAAATGAACTTCCCGCCCCCTGGGTCCTGACCCCCCATTGTGCCTGCCTCAGCATGCGTGGCCCATTCCTGAGCCTGTATTGCCTCGCGTGCGTACTTCATGCTTGCAGTAGAGCCATCAGATCTGCAGCCACTGGGTTCAGTGGCACTGCAATCGCCAGCTGTGCCCGCGGGGTCATGACCACTGCCATCCTCCTCCTCAGCATCAGCCGACGACGATTCTTCCAAGCTTTCAGGCGTATCATAGTAATCGTCAATATCCTCGTCGTCCTCCTCCTGCTCATCATCATCCTCATCCTCAGCCTCTACTTGTTCCCCGTGATCATCTTCAGCTGCGGGCTCCTCATCCTCCTTTGGGTCATAGTATTCATCCTCGTCTTCGCCGTAATCTACTGCTCCCGTGTCTGGATCTTCCTCGCAACTCTGCACTGGGTCATCATGGTATTCATCATCCTCATCCTCTTCGGCAGCAGCAGCTGCAGCTGTGGGAACACCATCCGAGGGGCGCTGTGCGTCAGCACGTGCGCCTGAGGGCACGTGTGCATCCTGCGCTGTAGCTGGATCGCTCACACCCACACCATGTGAGCCACCAGGGCCAGCTTCAGCACATGCATCAACAGCAAGGTCCTCAGGAACCGTTGCGCCTGAGGGCACTCCTCCGCCGAGGGTCTTCTCTGATGACTCGGCCGCGCCAGTACCAGTCGCTGCAGCCACATCTGGAGAACGAGCAGGAGCTGCTGTCATGGCTGCGGCTGGGCCTTCCTCTGGTGCTTGGTCCGCATCTGCATCCCTAGCTACGTCAGGAGCTGCCAGTGAGGCTTTGGCTGCGGCTGCACTCGGAGGAGCAGATGCGGGGTCCACTGCGCGTGCCAGGGGATCCGCTGCAGGAAGGATTTCCTCGTCTGACATAACATCTGAGGCAGGTTCGCTTTGTGCAGCTGGCTGGCCCGTGGCCGTAGCCGCCACAGGAGCCTTAACGCTAGCCAAAGGCGATTCTTCATCACTCGGCACGTCTACCACAGGTTCAGCTGGCTTGGCACGGGGCTCATCTGCTGATGCAAACGCCGCCTCAGGATTACTTGCCTCAGACGGTGATTCTTCAGGCTGGAACAGCTCGTCTTCCAGAGGCAGCGATTCCGGTCCTGCCGCCTCTTCCACACCTGAACTCGCCTTGTGGAAATCTGGCTCTTCCACATCATGTGTTAGACTGGCAGCACCAGTTGATGTTGCATCCTGCAGGGCCTCCTCTGATTCCTGTGCTTCCTGTGGAGAAACTGACTGTGCCGTGATCTCTGCGGGCCTGGCAGCTACAGCTGAGTCAATCTCCTCCACAGAGGTGCCTCCCGCACCAGATTGTTGCTCTGGTACATCTTCTTGGGGTGCATCATCCTGAGGAAGAACAGATTCTTCTTCATTTTCTGCCACTGGTAGCTGTAGTTCCTGTGGAGCTCCTGTATCATCACGTCCCGTGCTTTGGTGAGTGGGGGGATTGCCTGCAAGCGCATGCAACAGTCAGCAGGTGGACGCTACACGAATTTAGGTACCAGGACAAGATACTGGTTGGTACTTACTGAGCCCAGCGCCTGTATTTGTGTTATCTTCGGAGGCTTCTTGCGAGGGGGTTGTCTCTGTATCCTTCTCTGTTGCAAGCACCTTGAACTGTTGCTCTCGTCCATGATGGGTTTCAACAACTGCCTCACCTGCCTCCAATGTGTCATCTTCACCAGCGTACTCGTCCTCCTCGTCCTTCTGATGACCCTGCCTGACCTCCTCTGTTGGAGGATCATAGCTCTTGACGCTTTCTTCTGCGACAATATCTTGCCGTGAATGGTCATGCGACTGTAGTGGCTGATCAACAACAGCAGCTGCATGCTGAGGTGTGTCTTGGGGACTTCCTGCCTCATCATCGTCTTCCGCGCCGTCCTTATCGAACCCTGACAGATCATCTTCCTCCAAGGCTTCTGCGGTTGGCTCTGAGACATCGCCGTCCTCCTCGTCTGCCCTGGGGCCTGCCGCCAGGTCATTGCTGACAGGGTGCTCAACCGCTTGAAAGTCTGGTGTCGTCGGGAGCACTGGCTCGGCTGCCTGCCGCTCTTGCTGTGCAGCTTGCATGCTCTTGCTTGCCCACTGTGATGCCATAGTCTTGTAGGGCACAAAAATCTTTGTCACTGCGGTGACATTGATGAATCCATACACGCCTGCAATTCCGAACCATGTGGTGTCAGGGCAGATGCAGCCATGCAAGTGTTTTTACGCGCCTGGCCAGCATCGTGTATGCATGGCCATAAAGCATTCCTCATCGCAGGGGCATAGTACATGTCAGTTTAGAGGGTAGCTTTGATCATGTCACATAGGGCAAGCAGGCGTGGTACACTGTGCATGTCTGGCTGTCACAGGAGACGGACCTAGGAACACCGCAGCCACAGTGAGAAGAACAAAGAATGAAAAGAACATGGACCGCCGTGTTCGCTTGACGGCTTGCTTCGTATCCTTCACTACAGCCTGAACCCCTTGTACAGACTTCAGGAGACCTTGTGATGCGGAGTCGAGCACAGCATCCCTGTCATGCAGGGCCTGAGCCTGCGCATGCGCTTGCTGCTTCAGCTTCCCCGCAAGAGACACCATCTGGTCTGTTAAATCTTCTTGGATCCCTTCATGTGAGGCCAGCCTGCATCGAGAGACGCGGTCAAGGTGGTGGTTAGTAAAGGAGTAGGCGACTGTGAGCCTGTACGTGATGGCCCCTGGCAATGCATGCAGGCGTGGGGGCACCTGTGCTGAGCATCTTTGCTCAGGCCTTGTGCATTCTGCAGGATAGAGTTTGGCCCTGAAGGCGATCGTAGCGCAGTGAACGCGCGCTCTTGGGCGTTACAGTACGTCGATGCCTCAGCATCTATGGCATCTCCGCTGTCTCTACACGGGTCGATGTAGCTGGGCTGGCTTGGCACCTCGAGCATGTCACGAATACCACGGGCCTCCAGTTTGTACTGTTGAAGTCGCGAGTACTTGGCATCAGAATGATGCGCATTGGGAGAGAGTGATTGCTCCGCTCCGTCGATCAGGGCGAGCACCGTTTTCACATTCTGCAACCCAGAAACTGCTGTCACCACGATCAAAGGCGTGCTGCGGTAAGCTCAAGGAATCAGTTGTGTTTTGCTACATGTTCACGTAGCATACGTTGCATACGCCCAGGCATGCGATCACGCACATGATGAAAGCGAGGATCAGAACGCCACGACGAGTCTAAATCTGACGAGACTTGTTCGTTCAGCTTTCGAACAAACCTATGAATAGTTAGCGTCTCAGAGGTGAACGCGTGGGTGTTGCTAGCAAACATCTCAGCTTCTCAGCCCTGCGGTGCTATGCTCGCTGCCCACAAAAAAAAAACATTGACGCTGCGACAGGATGACGATCACTAGGTTGAAAGAGGTAATATATGAACGTACTCGCAAATCGGATATCTTGCATTGTATGAGTTACCTTATGACGCTCTAGGTCTCGCTGATGCTGGTGGCGAGAAGTGGTCTCAACAGTGTGCACATTCTGCTCGCATGCACTCATGTAACTCGACGCTTCGGCTGACAGCTCTCCCCACGCCGTATTTTTTAAACACCACTGTGGTCACCACGCCACCCTTGCTAGCGTGCAGTCACGCCCAAACTCCACGTACGTCCCCCCGCTTCTGCCGATGTTCTGATGCTCGTACATGGAGAGCCCCCATTTTTTGGATGCTCCCTATCCCCCCCCCCCCCCACACACACACATCCACTGCTAAGGCATTCTCCGGAGTAGCCGCTGTCCAGACACACCTGGTGCAAGCGCCCGGTGGTCCGCCGACACCAGCTCCCCAGGGCTTGCAATCTTCACACATGCATGGCAGAGTCTGGCGATGCTGAGTTGTCGGATCCAATTATGTGATATACATATAGTCTACTGCCCACTCTAGTACATGCGCACAAATTTCAGCATGCTATGTCCAAGAAATCAGCCAGAGGACCCAGCATTCCTGTGCAAATGAGGGCGCTGAATCGCTGAAAGTCATTTGAATCCATGGCCCTGCTGAACACATACATATCCATGTTTTGACCGCATGTTGTGGGCAGTAAGGCAAGGTGGCGGGCACATACAGCGTTTCCAAAAGCGGCAGCGGCGATCAGATCACCTCTACAGATGAGTCGTGGAGAGTTTGAGGACACAACCTGACTCTCCCAAGCTGATTCACAATTCTCTGCAGCACATTGAGACACCCCCGGACTGGCTCCCTGGAGGGTATCTAGCTGCTCTTCTTCCTGAGGTAGACAGGATAGTTAACCTGAGCTGCGGGTAAATGTGCTTAGGTGTTTCGCGTTGACTGTTCTTTGTGATATCCTGCTCGTGCTACATGTCACACTGCCTTGGTGTTGTGGCACATCGCCTCCCATGCACCCTCAGACGTGCAGGACAATTCCCCAGGGCTCACCCGCAAACCCCCTGTCACAAGAGTGTACAGTGCCGCATGAACGCATCTACTTCCGTCCCGGCACACAAGTGTCTCTGAGATAGCTGTGTACATAGTGCGCATCCAGCGTGTGGGTGGATGCCTTGCCTGGCAACCCAATGCCGCAAAGGCACCAGCATGCATGTATGGAAGCACAGCGAAGGGCCCAGGAGGTCCCGCCGGCCGGCCGTGCACCAGCACCCTAGCCACTGCCAGGGCATCTGCAGGCTTCTGGAAAGGCGGGTGGCAAACGAGGGCCAGGGCCAGCATGCCTCCCCATCCGGCGGGTGGTGTGTCTGGCCGGCGCGCTGTTTAGATGCCGCATCTGCTATTATGAGCACCTCAAACCGCTGCACAACCATGCCTATGCTGTGGCTGCATCATGCGCACGGCCACACCGCCCTGAGCGCTTCCGCTCTTCTCACAGTGGGTGCACTGTATGACATGCAGAGCAGTGTAATTTACTTTACGATTACCCTGGAGTCCCCTGCTTTGCACCCTTCCCTTGACGCCACCCCACCCTTGCCAACACTGCGCTGGCGGACCATAGCTGGCACTGGCCAGACCAATTCGCATGCTATGTGATATGCAACAGAGGTAGGTCGCATGGCCGCCGTGAGTGTACCGTAGCAGACTCCTGAGATCTCCACTCATCATTTTTCTTTTCTCCCCCTCCTTGGGAGCCCTACTAGTATTGTATGGCTGCCATCGATGGTTGCAGAGCCTGATGGAACTGTCCGACACTCTGATGCCAGGTAGCATACGTTAGGCATGTCCTTCGGAGGCAAGGCCTTGGTGTTGAAACGACGGAGTTATGGGCTGGATGCGATGAGATATGGGTTGTGAGTGCTACGGGAATCTCCAAACAAAGCTAGCTTGGAAGTGGGAGCTGCTGCGCAGGCACTCGTCTTTCTACTTAAATTTAAGCATGACTGTTCTTGTGTCGATAGGTGTCGGTATACTGATTTGTGTGGGACTCGTGTGCCGTGCTGATTGGTGGTGTCTACTAGCAACTGGTGCGTGGTGGACTTCCTTCGGTGTGTTGTCGAGCTTGCCCCTTTGTTGCCCTGTTGTACATTACATAAAAACAGTCCACCTTCGAGTGTGTGTGTAGCCGATGCCATAATTGGTGAGGCGAGTTATGAGATACATTTATTGTGTACTGTCTTTTGCCATTGCGATCCCGGCGGCAGGGCCCACGAGAGAAGCTGTCTGTGCCAAGGGGGTCTTCCTGTGTCCATGTGCATGAGCGACGTTCTCCCACGTTTTGCATAAGGCTCGAAGTCAACACGATGAGCTGCCCTGGTAGTAGTGGCCACAGGCGATCCATGGTGCAACAATTGTCCTTTACTCGCCGTGCTAACAGCTTGAATCTAGAGTTCTGGCCAAGAAGTAGAGTCGAGAGCAATATCTGACGAGACCTTGAGCGCATTCTAGACTTGAAGCGGGCCCGTTGACTCCCTCATTTCCAGGTTAAAGAGCGGTCGGCACGGCTCAACTGTCTGCTCCAGCGCTGGCGGTGGACTGCGATCCAGGCGTCGTCTTAGCGCAGCTTTTTTGGCATCAGAATCTGAATTGCGTATCAGTGGTCTTATTTTCTCACCTGCAGTTGTTTTCCCATGAACGCCGTTGTCAGCTCCGGGACAATCTCCGGGATCGTCGCCGGCAGGCATGTGTCCCCATGAGCATCAGGCATGTTGTGGAAAATGACTAGACTCCACTTTCTGCATGCAAGGTTTCCGAATATATGTCTTTTTGTGTGATCGCGCTGATGCTGAAGCGAGTGGGAGCTGCTGTGCTTGTAGGTGCTCCCGCGTGCGTACACGACGCCTGCATACATGCAAAGCTGCCGTGAAATTTCAAATACAAAAGCAGGTGGAATGGGGTGATAAACTCTACCTTGTCGGCAACCACAAGGTCTTCGGGCGCTGGGAAGCAGACAATGGTGTTGAGCTACGCTGGGGTGATGGAGACGTATGGACTGCTGACATTAAGCTTCCAGATGACGCGAGTGTAGAGTACAAAGTGGTGAACGTGAAGGGAATGGGGGATCCGGAATGGGAGAAGGGTGACAACAGGTCCCTGTCAGTGGGGTCAGAGCCGCTCGATGTCCAGTTGACATGGGGAAAGACAAATAACGGCGCTGTCGCTCCCGGCATGGACGGGTCCCAACACGAGGACTTGAGCTCATATGGGCAGCGATCCGCGTCAGCCTCTTTTGACAGCCTTGACACATCCACTTCCGATGAGCAGCTTCCTCAAAACAAATGGCAAGGCAGAGACGTACAATTCATGCAAGAGAATCAGCATACAAAACAGCGCAGCGGTGTTTGGAATACAGATGGGCTTGACGGCGCTATACTAGAGCTAGTGAAGGGCGATGAAAAGTCTGCCAGGTTTGCTGCCGTCTGATGTCTGGCCAAAGCACCTCAGCATCGCCACCATACATAAAGTGGCATACATGATCATGGCATTCATATGCCCAACTTCATTCACGTTCTACCTCCATGCGTCGCAATATGTTCCTGCAGAAGTCAGAATTTATCACTGAAACTTGTGGGTGACTCTCTGAGAGGTGTTGCCTACACATGGAGAACTGGTGATGCCGAGTCTACATTCCGAAAGAATCATGCCTTTGTCCGCAAAATAATGCGTCCTGCACGGTCTGTCAATGACAGGGCAGCCTGTTGCTGAGACTGACCCTCGTGCTCCTGTAGTCCTTGCGCACGCAGAGAAGCCCTGAGTGTTGGCCACACATGAGCCTGGACCCCCTCTGCACAGGTCTGACAGAGTGTTGTGATGTTGCAGCTGGCTGCAGAAGCTAGAGCTGGCGAAAGAGATCCTTGTGGAGCAGTCCCAAGATATGCGCCCTGACCTCGATGCGCTTGCTGCAGTCTACATCTACTTGCAGTGGATCATGACTGGCAGCATCGTCTGTGTTGAGGGCGGCGGCCACTTCCGGCCAAACCGGCACGCTGAGCTCGCCAAGGTCATGTTCAGAAGCCTTGAGTGGGTCTCTGGCGACAGCAGCCGTTCGGACATGGAGCGCTGGACTGCCCGCCGCATGCAGGCACGCTGCACCATCACTCGCCCAGTTGCACTGTCGATGCAGTACCTCTATATCACAAGCTCTGTCATGCTACCAAATGATATCATGGTTATTGTCAGCCGCCCCTGGTCATGGGATGCCGCAGTGTGGCGATGCTCGAGTGGCCTGTCGCCTGTAGTCGCATGAGCTCAACAGTCTGGGCACATGCATACAGCAGCAACCGCGGCCCCGGCAGCCTGAGGATGCCACAGCCTCGCAGCTATCACTTGAAATGCCGTTGCACTGGTGTCAGGTGGAGGCGCCAGGCGGCATTGCCCTCATGCAGGCAACGCATACTATGTGCGAATCTGACGCCTGCATGTAGGCGAAGCTACCATCGTTCAGCGAGAGCTTCACAGCGAGTGTGCCGCTGACGCGCATCCGGGACATCGCGCACCGCAATGATATCCCCTCCGACCTCAAGCGCGAGATCAAGCACACCCTGCAGAACAAGCTCCACCGCAACGCCGGGCCAGAGGACCTTGTAGCCACAGAGGCCATGCTCGGCCGCATCACAGCCCATGGCACAAACTACTCAGAGGCCTTTGTGCACGAGTTCCGGGTGTTCACGGACGAGCTTCGGGACTTCTTCAACGCCGGCAGCCTCGTGCAGATCCTTGACGGCGTGCGGCCCGCACTAGATGAGTCAGGCCAGGCCGCGCTGAACCACTTCCTGCAGGCCAAGGGCCACATGGAGCACGACGGCTCGGCGGGCGCGATCGCGGACTGCCTGCACCAGCTCACATCGGTGCGTATCACGGAGCTATCATGCATGTGCGGGTGCAATGTGCATGCCCGGGCGCAGAGAAGTCTGCGAAGGTGCCCAATCTGCATGTCCACAAGTGCTCAGAAGATACTCTCTGGCTATGGCGCTGTCGTCGTTGATGTGTGTTGTCTTGTGGACAAGTAAGAATGCGATGCACATGGCGTGTCTGCATGCCACATGATGGTTTCAAATTTCTCGCCGGCCTCGTGGCGTGCTTTGCAGCCCGAGTGGAGCGTGAGTGCGTGTAGGTGCGCACGCTGCTTGTGGCTGGGCTTTCGAGCGGCCTGCGCAATGACGCCCCGGACAACGCGATGTCGATGCGGCAGCGCTGGCGCCTGGCCGAGTTGCGTTGTGAGGACTTTGCATTTACGCTGATGTCACGCTACATCAATGTGCTCTCCGGCAGCGGTGCGCTGGGCGCGATGCGCGCCGGCGACGCGGCCGCATGGGCGCAGCCCTTGGGCGCCCTCGTCCTGGCCACACGTCACTGCGGCCTGTCCAGCTGGATGCCCGCCGAGTGCTTTGCCATCGATGAGGACCTTGGCGCCTGGCAGAAGCTCGGCGTGTCCACCTCCAAGGCATGCTGTCCCGCCTGCTTTCATGTCCAAGAGTGCACGTGGCATGCAAATTGAAAAGTGTATGCCCACGTTTTTGCCGCCTTGTGACGGGACAGTATTGCACGCGATGCGTGGAGTGGCCACCTGACTCCTACGTGCTGTGCAGGAGGACACACTGCGGCTCAAGGCGTCGCTGGAGCGCGTGCAGCGGCTGACCGACTCGTTCGCAGACGCGCAGCTTGACACGTTCGCGGCGCGTGCGGCGGGGCTCGGCGGCGGCCTCGGCATCGAGGCGGAGGTGCAGAATGTCTTCACCGAGGCCGAGATCCGGGCCAATGTCACCTTCCAGCTGTCTAAGCTCAACACGGACCTCCTGCAGGCGTGTCGTGAGCAGCTCGGCATGGGCGACTACGACGGCATCGTGTCCGGCGACGCCGTGGGCCAGCTCGTGGAGGTCGACAGCATCCAGCCTGGCCAGGAGCACGCTGGCGGAAAGCCATGCGTGCTGCTGGTGAGGTCTGCGACCGGGGACGAGGAGGTGCGGGTTGTGGCTTCCTCTGATCTCCGGAACCTCTTCCGGACCGTGGGTGAACCGTGCATGTTGAGGCGTACTGGGCGTGTACTCGCAGATGAGGCTTGTCATTGTTGCGGCGCAGTACATTCTTGCATGAGCTGTGTATGGGCAGCGACGACAAACCCTGGATGCGTGCGCAGCAGTGCACATGCCAGCCTCAGGGACTGATATAGCTCAACAGGTGCCGCCGCAGGCTACAGGATGTTCTGAGCGCTGTCAGGAGACAGGGCCACAATGCAGGTGTCGACGGCTGGGAAGAATATCCGAGGCGTCTTGCTGTGCCAGGAGCTGCCGCACCTGAGTCATTTGGGCGTGCGCTCGCGGCAGGAGCGAGTGCCGCTCGCCACCTGCACCTCGCAGTCCGCCATCGACGGCTCGATCCTGCCCCTGCTCGGCAAGACCGTGAAACTTGCGGTCAGTGGCGAGGGTGTCAAGATATCCGAGTATGATGGCGCGCCGGCGCCCACTGGCTCCAATGCAGCCGCCGAGGCCATTCCCGGATCCACTCCGCTGTGCAACAGCGCCTCCAGCGTCCAACGGGTGTCAAGTGTCGAGGTGATCCCGATGGCCGATGCGTCGCTGGAGAATTCCGGCGCAAAGGCTCAGGTCTGCGGAGCGCTGGCGTCGCTATCCGACGGGCTGTTCAGTGTGCCGGTTGGCACGGTGCTGCCGTTCGGGAGCATGGAGGCGGCCGTTGCGGCGGCCGGGGCGTCAGAGGAGTTCGAGACTCTGCTGGGGGAGCTGGAGACGGCGGAGATCGGCGACAAGCTGGATGCAGCGTGCGCCAAGATGCAGGCTCTGATCCAGCAGCGCTGCAAGCCGCCCATCGCGTGTGCAAAGAAGGCTGTAGAGCACATGGCGGGCACTGGGATCGCTATCGCACGGTCCTCGGCAAATGTGGAGGACCTTGCGGGGCTGTCCGGGGCAGGGCTGTATGACAGCATTCCGAACTTGAAGGCAGGGGATGCCACGGCAGTTGCGGCAGGCATCGCAGAGGTCTGGGCCTCGCTGTATTCGCGGCGTGCCGTGCTGAGTCGGCGGGCTGCTGGGATCAAGCAGAGCGAAGCATGCATGGCTGTGCTGGTGCAGGTGTGAGCGCGAACACGGCCCAGGTTCATGTGTAGCTGCTGTAGGGTTTTCATGCCGGCAGCCGTTCTTCCATGCACTCAGTATGTCAACTGGCTCGTTGCATGCCAAGCTCCTGAATAATCTGTGCCAGATGTTTCTTTCAGGCGGAGGGCAATGCATGACTCAAGTGCCACTGCTGTGCAGGAAATGCTGGCGCCCGATCTGAGCTATGTGTTGCACACCAAGGACCCCATGGAAGATTCTGATGGCGAGGTCGACTCAGTTTACGCCGAGATTGCACCGGGAATGGGGGAGACGCTTGCGTCGGGCACAGAAGGGTCTGCCTGGCGCATGTCCGTTGGCAGCAAGCCCGGGGATGTGAAGATGCGGGCCTTTGCCAACTTCAGCGAAGCATACATGCCTGTCGCAGAGACACAGGGGCAGCTGGTTCCTGGAAACAGCATCTATGGCTCCCAGGATGATGCTGACCCCGTGGTAGCTGGTATGGTGTGCAAGCGCACCGTGGCCTACAGCAATCACTACCTCAGCAAGGATGAAGACAGGCGAAAGGCGCTGGCTGCAGGCCTGTACAAGATTGGCAAATTCCTGGAGACTGAGCTCGGTGGCCCACAGGATGTTGAAGGAGCTGTTGTGGGCGAGTCGATGTACGTCGTGCAATCGCGTCCCCAACCGTGAGATTTCCTGGTCGCCTAGCTATTCCAGGGCTGCATCTTGCTTGGCAGTATCACGACAGGCTGTGCCTCGATATCCCTGCCGTGCACTCTCTTAAAGCATTGTAATAATTCTCTAGCTCATGAGTGTGAACAAGAATACTGGTCTGTAAAATCATGATCATGTTGGTCAATTCAAAATATCACAAGTGTGCTCTTAAATGACTTCTAGTTCTTCAAAGTCAACGTCCTCTAGCACAGCCTCCGTCAACTGGTGGGCAAGGTCCACTCCAAGGAGTTCAGGGTCATCGTGATCTTGCCCGCTGAACATTGGCTGTATCCCGCCGGAAAGCAAGTGTGCTCCCACGACATCTAAATCAGACGAATCAACCTGGACACAGCGTCATTTGCTGTAATGGCAGTCGAAAGCGCATGGATCACTGGCTTTCGAGTGTTGGCCACATCCAGAACAGGTGTCATACCATGGACGCAGACGAGCACTCGCGTAGGTCCGCTGCGGTCCCAAACTCACTCTGCTTATTCACCCGTCCACCATCTTCCTCTACCTCAGAAGTGCTCTGCTCAGCCTTGGACGGGCTAATTTTCAGAACAGTGTTCACTGCTGTACCAGAGCAATACTGATCTTCTTGAGCTAGCTCATCACTCGAGGCACCAACCCCGCAGGACGCTGCAAGAGCAGTCTCATCAAGAAATGCAGTTTCACTGAGAATTTCTCGCTTCAAGCTTTCCATGATACTTGATTCCCTGACGATGCACTCCAGCCTGGACTCATGATTTGGTGCCATGGCTTGTTCAAAGGCCTCTGGCGCAAGCGGCTGTATGGGGGCTTCGACCGCCCTGTCTGAAGGTTCAATCACATCTGTTGAGCCTTGATCAGTGGCGTGTGTTTCGTTTGGAGGAAAGCTAAAATCAGCTGCTTTGTCTCCCGTAGTGCTTGTGCTACATGTGTCCTCCTGTTGCATTTCTCGATCGTCATGAGCAGCGCAGTGCTGGTCAGTGGGCAAGCTAGGTTCGTCATCGTCTGTGTCCCTTGGAGCCAGAGCAATTATCTCGCTGGTCAGAGATGATGTGTGCAGCAGTGTACGCTGACCCTCTTCACATCTGGAAAAGGATGTACTGCTGCCTGACATCCCAGCTCCAATCACAGCTGCGACTGGCAGGGCCGAAGTGCACTCCCCGATGACATCAACCTGTGCCGTATCGCTGGTCGAGGGCAAAAAGACCGTGCGAGCCTCAACTTTCTCAATCCTGGAACGTGAATGGAAGAAACCTCCTTGGCTTGCAACATTGCCATTCTGGCCACTACCCGCGTCCAGGCTGTGACTGAAGTCTTGTGCATGGCTATCCGATGCCCCTCTTGGTGCAGATGCATGGGATGTAGTGTGCGCGTCGGCAAGATCACCCCTGTCACATTGCTGCGCTGACGGGGGTACTATAGCTGCACTCTGAGTGCCTACAAAACTAGGCCGGTCAAGGCACGGCAGCACCGTCAAAGGTTCCTCTGAGGATGTGCTCTGCCGCATCCCTGCGGCTGCCGCAGCGTCCCCGGCGTACTCATGCGTGACGTCCTCAACAGTCGTCCTGAGTGACTGCGACCGCTGCTGTAGCCCACGCCCATGCTCCGCGAACAGCCCCTCTTGCACAGCAGGACCCCGCACGGCCGGAGCAGCCCATACGCTGCCCAGGCACGCCTGCCCTGCTGCCACATCCCTGCCCGGGTCAGCCCCAAGAGGTTCATCCACTCTCACCCCCTCCGAACGCGCCATCAAACCTGCGCTGGTGGGGGGACACATAGTAGCATTGAACACGTACCCGCTGTGCGCCAGCGCAGGCGACACTGGCCTGCCCACGCCAGCACACCGCATCGGCGACGCTACCACTGGCATTCCAGCCATGCCAGCGTAGTTCAGCCGTGCTGCGTGCTCCTGTGGTGTAGACCACAGCCCTCCGCGCGCCGACCTGTGCAGCTGCGCCTGCTGCCTTGCTACCTTGTCCCGAAACTCTGCCATCTCTGCCTGCAGCTCCCCCTCCTCCGCCTCCAGCTGCTCCAATCGCTGCGCGATCACCGCGCTGCTGCTCACGCTGCTCCCCATATGCACTTGGCTGGACGCAGCCCCGAGCTCCGGGGCCTCAGTCCATGCCGCTGCGCGACATGGTGGGGAAACATGCCGCCCACCTTGCGGATCGACGCATGCCGCGATCGCACGATCCCGAGCACACCGGGCAGTAGCTGCAGCACCCTCCGCCTCCCGAAGTTCCCCCTCAGCATGCGTGAGTGCGCGTCGGCAGTCCTCCGCTTGTGAGAGGGCCCGCTCACGGCCCTCCCGCGCCTCCACCAGCAGCTCTTGCGCGTCCCGAACTGCCTGCCACAGTGCGCCCACCTCTGCCTGTGCTGCCGCGGCCGCCGACTTCGTTCCAGCTAGCTCCTGCCGCATAGCGTCCATCTCCTCCTGCAGTGCCCTGCGCCGCTCCTCTGCGACGGCGTGAGCCCGTAGAGCCTCCCGCACCCTGCGCCGCAGCCGTGCTAGACCCTCTCCGTCGACCGCCACATCATCACAAGGCCGATGCACCGCGACGGCTGAGCCACCGCCGGGGCCAGCAACCTCTGTACCACAAAGAGATACGGTGCAGCCAAATACGTCTGCGTGCAGTGCCTCGAACTCCTGCAGCAGCCTGCTGCTCTGGCCCCGCAGGCGGCGTGCCTCAGAGGCATGGGCTGCCGCGCGGGCCTCCGCATCGGCCTTGTCCGACTGTAGCCGCTCAATCTGGGCAACCTTCATGGCATTCGCGGCAGTGGACTCTGCCGCTTCATCGCGCATTGCGAGCACGCGGGCCCGCTCCTCTTCAAGCTCCAGGCGCTGTGTGCGCACCCTCGCACGCTCGCTGGCAAGCCCCGCCTCAGCCTGCAAGCGCGAGTCCCTTCCCTGGTTCCTTCATTGCCGTGACCAGGGAGTACCAGATGCCCTTAAGGCACATTAACCTGGGCAGCCAAGTGCAGAACAAACATGTCAACAGGAACGTGCGCAGACCGACACTGCACGCCCGCCACAGCGGCGGCGTCGCTGCTGTGATGTCCGTCCGCAGGGTCAGACAGGATGTGCAGCAAGCGGTCAGGAGGCCTCTGAGGCCGTTCACAGGCAGTACAAGGTCATAGCAACCTGCTTTGTGGGTTCTGCTGCATTGATGTGGTGCATGTCAAGCAGGTGGCAGGGACGGCAGCTCACCGCTCTGCGGGCTTCCACCTGGGCGCTGTCGGCACGAGCACATGCTTCGGCAGCACACCGCTGTGCCACTTGGTCGGCCTGTGCACAACGCTGCTCGCGCGCTGCTGCGGCCTCCTCCCGAGCTGCCACAGCCGCTTGCCGCATGTTAATGTCAAGCTCTCGCTCCTTCACACTCAGATCGTGGGTGAATATTCAGGGACAACGAGGTATCTAGTTTAGCACCGGATGAGCACTGACTGATGCTGGTGCCTCACGGCCGTTTGTCAGGTCAGCAACCCAGGAAGCACCAGCAAGGGTGGGAACAACAATTCTTGGCTCCTGTCAATGGGCCAACGCATCAGCCTGCATGTCTGCAATGCTATGCGGCTCATGGTCCGTGGCATCTGATCACAAATTACGTCATTGACACGCAGCTGGGCCACACCTTCTGGAGAGCGCGAATGCGGTCATCTTCAGCAACCATCCTCTGCCGCCGTTCGAACGCAGAACGCTCTGCACCGCGCTGCAGATCACTCGCACGCTGTGCGGCTGCATCCTCCTGGTCCCTTAGCCGCCGCAGGCGCTCCATGTATATGCGTTCCAGCTCCGCCCGCTCATTTGCCAGCTCCTTGCGCCACTGAGCTGCCTCCTCTATTCGTGCTTGCCCCACCTCAATCTCACGGACTCTCTCCACCTGAAGCGAGATTCACACAATTTTCTGCTTTTACTGGGGCCGCCCACAAACTGGCTCCACGCCAAGTGGATGCATGTGGATTCTAAAAGCCAACAGAGTTCCACGTACTGCGATGCCTCATCAAGATGACAGCCAAGCGCTGCAAGGCTCAGCATGCACTGTTCGTTACCTGCGCTGCAACCTGGAGCTTGATGCGTTTGTCTGTGTCCCTCTGCATGTCCGCAAGCCTCGCCGCAACCACTGAATCAATGCTCTGGCTTTTCTTAGATGTGTATTGCTGGTCCAAGGAGGTCAGCTGCAACATAGCCCTCCCGACTGCATCCTCTTGAGTGTTGGTGCCCGCTTCAGATGTGCAGACAGATCCCACTGCTTTGATGCTGTCCAGCAGCGCTTCCAACAAGTTAAAGCGCTTGCCACCTGTGCAAAGCTGATGCTTTGTGTGGTCTGCTGAGGGTCAAGGAACCATCGTCCACTACAGCGTGAAGTCAGCTAAGAATCTGTGGACGGGAACGCACGATTTTCCTTGTCTTCTACCATGGATGAGTGGACAACGCTGTGCAGCTTTGCGCCAGGCCGGATCTCAAGTAACGACAGGATGTCTTCATGAGTCAGGACCGCAGTATCGCTGAGGCACACTTCAGGCAGAAACACTGAAAGCGTGCATGTGTGTGCACGTGCACCCAGGTATTCGGCAATGAGTGTGTTGACCATGTACTGCTGTATTGAAGCAGGCCTTGCTTTCTCCGGCGGGGCTCCTAGATCGCGTCGAAAGTGATCTAGAATGCGCTTTCTCAAGGCACACTGTAAACACGTGCGGTACATTTGACTGAAATGTCTTTTGCACATTCTCGTTCGGAGAATTGCCCTCTGCAACTGTGCGCAATGCGAGTCCATGCACATGCACAACAGAGGTTTAGGCCTGGACATCAGAAGGGAAGCACGTACTTTGGCTTCATCCAAAATTCCACTGCTTCTCAATCGTGTATATAGCTCGTCTTTATACACGCTGGGCGAGGCATACTTGCATATATCCGGCTGCCTTCGCCTCGCATCCGCCATCCTGGGCACACCTAAGCGATGCAACAAGCGTCCACCAGGCTACGAAAGGCGAACACCTGTCCAACCAAACTCATATCCAAGCGCGATTATACAGTGTTGCTCAGCGCGTCAGGGCAACCATTGGTCCCAGGCCGACAACAAGACGCCCGCAGAAGATGTTTCGCAACCAGCTGCGCGCGATCATGCAGCCACTTCAACAAACTCCTTCAATACGTTTGGTGGATCAGTGCATCACGTGCTATTGCTCAAGGACACATTCACCTTAGCTTGCAAGCACCGCGTTAGAGTTCAAACAACCACACGGTGCACCGCGGTGTAGCGAGAGTTATGTGTAGGCTCATCACGGCAGGCTCCACACCGCTTCCGAGGCCGGAGCTCGTCTCTTCAGCACGCTACGCCGAAACATCACACCGAGACTGGCTACTTGAGCATTCATGACGATCTTTTGATCAGCTTGCGTGGACTGTACAAAAAGGTTGTCAACCAGTGTCATCTTGTACAGTGCTCAATAGCGATAATCCACTTTGCCGTTGGGTTTCATTGGTCGTAAGTGTCCAGCTTCCTCAAAGGTCCGCAATGTGCCAGGCAAGTATAGGCAACTGTTGCAATCCAGTGAAATGACCGCTGTGCCACTGGACCCTTGCACATCGTGGCATGGCGCTCACATCACTGGATTGCAACAGAAACTGACTTGGGTATTCCACATCCATGGAACTGTCATCAGTGCCCCGCCCGGGGGGTAGGACCGCCAACCTTTACAGTGCATGGGTGCCCTGCTTTCTTTGTCAGGTTGGAGCGATGTGATCATGTTTTCACACCAAATTTCTTCTCCAACCCTGACCTTCCGGCAGCTTAACAGTGCACTTTGCAGGCCTACAAAGCATGCTGGGACGCTAGCAGTCCGATCCTGCGAGCGACAGAGTCCACAATCTGAATTTCCAATTTGCTGTACGGCTCAATACTAAACCTTTGCACAACGAGAACTGCATACATGGCGCCAGGTTGCAACCACACAGGACATCCAAGAAGCCTTTCTGGCTTGATCGTGGTACCAAAAAATGCATCCTGTTCGCTCAGACAACCACGAGTCTCGTCGAACAGCACTTGTGAGTCCTCAACAAGTCTCACTACCTCATCTGTCAGGGTCCGTGCCTGCACAAGCACCATGAAATTCGACTGTACTGTATGTACATTTGTGTACGCTTTCGGCAGTAATATTTTCCAAGCCAATCATTCTCCTAAATTCCGAAGCCGTCAAGACTGCATTCTGCAGGAACGCTGCTGATTGAGCTGTTTCTATGATTGATGAGCGTTCACACAGTACCATGCCTCACCTTTGCATTGGGCGGTACACAGTCCCACCCTTCTGATGTCCTCACAGCCTTCACGGGGGCCAGCTGCACCATCTCTGCGTCCAGCACATTTCGTGCTAGGTCATTCATGACTGCTTGCCGGCGATGTGGATCATGCTGTGCCATGGAGAGCTGCTGCATGGTGCAGATGACTGATGTCATTTGCGCTGCCGCACGCTTCCCCTTGCATAGTTGGTGCACACGCTGCAGCATAAACGATATCTGGGTTGCAAGTTTCTCAGCCAACTGAATGTCATTCGCACCAAGCAATCCCCTCCGTTTTGAGCTGACCTGCATGTTCACCTTGTGCTGGTCAGCATGAGAACCTTTACATGATAAATTCTTGGGCAAACGTTGTGATCTCACCTGGACAATCGCAATCACACGCGCCTTAGGAGTCACAACGGTATCAAGGGAGAGCTGATCAAGACTGCATGGGCCCATGCCTGTATTGCTCCTAAATGCAGGACTGCCTATGGCCGCAGTGACAGGCACCACCAAAAGGTCCTCCACAACACCAACGCCGGCATTCACATCAATATGTCTATTGAAGTCAAGGGCGACGGCAGGATTCTGCAAGTGCCTCAGTTCTCCAGTGTTCACAACTGTTGCCGCTATCGAAGCAGCAGAGAGCGGATAGTATGATATGGAATTCTCTCCAGAAGCGATCAATTGCTGATTTGCATGGTCAACTTCGAGAATACGCGCATGCAGCACCCCAAGAGCATCTTTGAGCATGTACTGTATTTTGGTGTGTGCATCATCCACATGCTCGGAGAATGGCACATGTGATAGAGGGTTGTGCCTGTCTCTCAAAGCCAGCAACGACTCACAATGGGTCCTTGCATCTTCAAGCATACCGGCCAAATCTGCAAGTATGTTTGCATCGCGTTCCGTATAGTGGCTGCACCTTTCGAACGGACGCAGGCTTGTCGCCGGCCAGTGCTTTCGATTCTGAACCTGCACTTCACTTCCAAATGTCTGAAGCAGCACATGCCCCGTGCGCCTTCTTTTAGGTTCACCTCATCCGCAAGCTCACTTGTTGTCGAGGTTGTCAGATGTCTCACCTGAAGCACGCCTATACATGAACCAGAGGAGCTCATCCAGGGCACCAGCAGTGTGTTGTGTACCTTCACGCCTGTGAGAGCACCGTCCACAGCAGGCGAGTAACGGCTGTCTCTGCCTGGGTCATTGCAGAGCACCGCCTCCTTTGTGGTGCAGCAGTGCATCAGTAGAGATATTTGCCATGGACGCACCTGCATGCTGTGACCCCCCATCACAGCCACAATTGACAGCACGTGCCTTTCAATGCAGGTATGCCTGTGATTGGCGTCCCATCAGCACATGCAGCTCCACCCGCCGACATCAGCACACACACCCCAAGCCTGGCGCCAGAAAGCGAGGAGTACGTTTGAAAGCTGGGATTACGGCGATCTGGCCGCAGTAGGTGTACGAGGCCGACATCTGAGTCTACAGCCTCAGCTAGCACGTCCGCCGCCAAGTCCATGGCACGCTCCAGCTGCAGCTCTGATCCAATGGACCGGCGGACATCGACCATAAACTTTGCCAGCGTGGTTTTCCTTTCTGCAATGCACATGTCCTCCTGATGGATTATGGCCTGCAACATGGTGCACCGCTCACCACAAGCAACGAGTATGGTGCATTCCTCCATTTCAAAGTCTGTGCACAGCTGTCTGCTCCCAACAAGCTTGGGCCAATAGCCATGGGAGTGCCATTTTGATGTCACAATGTGACACTACTGTTACCAAAGAGCCCTGGACAGACCGCACCTGCTGGGCAGTATTGGCTATAACACGTAACACAGCCATGTCGTCCTGAATGAATGGGCCACTGTGAGCCCGCCAGCCGCGCATGGCTTTCACCAACACAGTGTCTCCCGCTTGAGGGTCATGTTGCGCACGTGCAACCGCTGTGGGGTGCACAGAGTGAGCGAGTGGGGCAACTGCTATATCTTCGGCACGGGCATCATACAGAGGCGAAGCCTTAGCATCAGCCACCCTGACATCCTTCCGCACCATTGCCGCATAACCCACCATGCCCCGACCGACTTGCCGAGGGACCGGAGTGCTGCCACCTCCCGTGTCGCCACTCCGAGCCGTTGGCGCCACAGCCCAGTACTGCTCTCCCATGTGGCAGTACACTACCACATGATCAGAACGTAGGACGTCACGCCCTGCCATTGATAGCATTTCCATTGCCTGGGAAGAGTTCAACAACTGAACCTGCGATATGATGTTGATCCATGCGGAGAGCGAGCAGACAGCCTTTCCAAGCTGATTAAACGCTAAGCTGTATCCCTGCAAGAGCATGCTCACTGCCTGTCAGCTTGCGCAAAGCCACTGCAGGTACGAGCTCTCCGAAACTACTGTTGCCTTGGGACACTACCAATGCCATGCAAGGTTGCATCACATTGATACGATTGTTAAACAAACAATCATGGCAGCAAGCAGCCCAGCACTGCAAGAGGCCATCGGGTCTAGTGATCTCACCTGAAGCGTCATGAGCAACTTCAGAGGCGGGAGCGTCTCAAGAAGCTGTGTCTCAGCGTCAGCATCCAGGAGCAGAGGAACTTCATCCAGGTATTTCTTGCCACAACAGAGCACCGAGTATCTTGGGATCCTTGCTGCGGTCGCTTGCTTCTTTGTTTCATCGGCGGGGTCCCCAGTGGATGCATTTGCAGGCTGCGTATCAGCCCTGCAGCAGCGTATGCTATACTAGCTCAAGGTAGAAGACATCACATCATGATTTGTACTGTCGTAAGTCAAGTACCCGGCACTGCCAAACTTGAAATGATCTCTGTGATCCTGCTCAGCTTGCACCCGCCGAACTCTGCACTGCTCCAACACCTCGGCTGCTGCGGACACCAGCTTCTTCATTTCTTTCCACTCTGTAGTCACCAACATGATTCCCTTGATTTGTTCAGTAAGCTCTCCATCCAGAAAGTCTGCATTTCTCACAGCATCACTGATCAGGCTCCGCCAGCGTTTCCCCTGCTTTGCAACAGCACGCCGTGTTTGCACCAGCTCGACTTTGTCTGAATTTGAATCTGTCGAATAAATTTTGGCATGTACCGCTCTGGCATCTTTGAGCAACCTGCGTGGCACCTACGACATTTGACCACCTATGAATGTAATGACTGTTGGCATATCCATGAACTCCACACTGACATCATCCACCAACTACGCGAATTATTGCACACACCAATTGCAAGTCGTAGACTCTGCTTCCAGCTGCTGAAGCTGCATTCGCAATGCACTCTCTTCTCTCAACAGCAAATGGAGAAGTCGCTTAGTATTTAGCTTCTCGCGATTTGAAGATTGTAAGCTCTTCCGGGAAAGGGCAAGATGAAGAGCAACATCCCCGAAGTCTTTCATTGCCTTGCGAGAGTTTGAACTGGTCCGCGCAGCACCCAGGGATTGCCCTTGAATCATTACGCCAAGATTGCAGAGCATCTGACCTTTAAACCGCAAAGAGACCTCAGGTAAGATGCAGGACGGGCCTCGCGAGGGCTAAACCACAATGAAGGAAGTGCCGCACCTATGCGATCTGCATCAGTGACCTGATGTCTGCCCTGCCTCGCAGCAACTTGTACAGTACGACTCTGGTATGAAGGTGCAAACCTGAATATAACTAAAATCATAATGGATTGAAGGCTCAGACATGCAGTGCATGTGCATGAGCTGGCCACTTCTGGAGTCAATACATAATGATAGCACCTGAGGCCTGTTGAACTTGGCCTTGAGAAAGGCTGACGCGATCGCCTGCACTGTGCTGCATGAGTGAACGGACATGCCTCTTCGCAGGAAAGGCCATGCCTGTCTGCCGGACTTGTTCGGACTGTGCTCATCGCCCGTTGTGCTATCAAATGGCGACGAACTCGTTGCAAATATTGAGCCACATCACGGAGTCCAGTCTATGGAAGTTCCTCCATGCTACATTTTCCATTCGCGCTCTTGCTTCACAAGCGCGCGCTATCGGCCTCAACCAAGGCACAACGCCCCGACCTTCAGAACGCTGCAACGAAGTAATTGCACGGATGCGATGTTGCCAAATCCGACGTTCTGACGTATGATTTGTCGGTGAGGACACCTTGGTATTTTGCACACGTCCAGGCCATAAGGAAGACTGCTCGTGACTTGCAAGGCCTTGTCGACACAGCAGTATCGCGGCGAGCAATGCAGCACAAAATGCTCTGGCTTGTACAATGAAACGCTCACCTGCGAACGCAGAATATGTTCATCCCGTGATCTTGCATCCAAGTGCCCCACAGCGTCAGCCGCCAGCGTTCCGGCATGCCACCCTTGCGAATTGACAATCGCGCACGTAGCGCTGACTCCAGTCTTTGAGGCACATGTGAAGGGGATTGCGCACCCAAATATGCCCTGACGATAGACATTCTTGTGATTCTTTCGTGGGACGCGCTTGATCATAAAAGCATGCCGGATGCGGCACGTGCCATTGTCCGGAGACACACGTTCAAAATACGTTCAGGATGATGAGTAGCAGGGCCAAACGTGTGGTGTCGTGTCCCGCAACCTTTGAATATTTGAATCTTGATCATTATATTGTAAATTGCATTCTTGTAACATCAGATTTCTTACCCTCCGCACAGGCAATGTAGCTCAGTTGGGAGAGCGCAAGACTGAAGATCTTGAGGTCCCTGGTTCGATCCCGGGCGTTGCTAATTTTTGTGTATTTTGTATGTTAGCTGCCGAGGGCTTCAATTTGTACATGTGTTCCACTTTTACATTTTGGGTTCTTAATTTTTGCTATTATTTGGCTTCTGCTTGAAAGCAGTGTTGGGACCAGGATTAGGCTTACCGGTCTCGACCGCGATTTGAGCTCTGCAAGGGGTGCGGGGCACGTGCTGGCAAGTGATTGGTGTCGAGTGCTCACGTGTCGGAGTGCAACTCGGAACCCCCCTCCCAAGGGGGTATGGACCTTTGGGGCTCCTCAACAACAGCTAGGTGCCTGAGGAACTGAGGTATGAGGGATGATTGCAAAGCTTTGCAGTGTGCGATTGCTAATTCAGCATTACTTTACTTTACTTTACTAATAGTACAACTGCCTAGCATTGCACAGAGACATGTCGCAACCCAATCAAATCAGCACTGCCTCCGGGTGTGGCAGAGTCCAAAGTCACCTCAGCCACTCTGGTGCAGCCTAACAATGATACCCCTAAACGAACCACGGCCGGGCCCCCTTGTTCGAGAACACACCCAGAAACAAAGATAGACACCAGCTCCAGCTCCCAGCAGCGCTATGCACACGAATCCCTGCCCGCTACAGACGCTTCGCAAGCGCACAGACACCCCGACAGTAGCACGCACGCTCCTCGTACCACGAATCCATCAACACACCCATATACATGTGTTCGGAAGGGTGTGTGGGGTATATGTCTGTGCGAGGGTGGTATTGCCAGGCTGCATTGCCTTTGTGTTATTCTGCGTGGACAGACGGCGATGCTTTGGGTGCGTGGTGTTCTTCCTGTGGTGTGTGTGGTTCCTGTGGTGCTACCTACCTTTCCGACTCTTTCCAAGTGGCACCCATACACACACTACAGCTTCCCCCATGCACCCGGATGCACAGATCCCCAAGAACATCCCCAAACCTCATGATGTGCCCCCAGAGTCCCGGAGATGAACTGTTGACTGTTCGGGTAGCGCAGCTGGGCCTAGGCAGCTGGGCATCCTAGCAAGCGTACAGAATTCTAAAAGTTTAAACAATAGGAGAGAAAGGCAGGGGTAACAATGCTGCACACAGTGGAATGACTGGAACAGGAACGCCCCAATCGACCAAAGGTAAATGTGTCGATCACAGCAAAACACTTGGAATGTATGTGCCCACGCCCATCCCTGCTTTGTGCTGTCTTCGCTATTGACAGCTCTGTGGAACTGTGGATTCGCTCTGCACGTTGATCTCTGTGCGGATCAGGGCGCAGCATCCCGCGAGATTTGGCGATCTCCTGGGGGCATTTGTTGTAATGGCCAAATCTGTCTGCTCCGAAGCACACCTATTCCAGATATGCAGGCACCAATTGTGGATACATGTGTATGTATCCCAGGCTAGTGCCTTGCAAACTTGAGCCAGCCGAAAGTATACCAAAGAATACCTCAGAATGCCAGCCTGTACCACGTCACAGCTGTGCACTTGAGCTGCATGCATACAGCAACATGTGCGTAATTCCACATGCCCAAAAGCGCCATTAGCATTTCTCAACATGTATAATCTCGCAAACCAATCCCATGTATCATGCCACCTTATGCCACAGCCTTTTGGCAGTGCGAAGTGCCAGCTCAGTACATGACACGTCATGCATGCGGCGCATGCATACCCCTGGTCTGCGCTTGCGCACGCCAAGGGTGCAGTTTCAAAGACCATGCCAGCTAGTCTACGTCTGCGTATCCATGCGGCACGATGTTGCTGCATTGGATTGACGGAGGATGATACATGCCAAATCCCAATGCCCGCAGAAGATCGCCAGATCTCGCGGGATGCTGCACCCTGATCCGTACAGAGATCAACGAGCAGCGCGATTCCACAGTTCCACAGAGCTATCAGTAGCGAGGACAGCACAAAGCAGGGATGGGCCTGGGCACATATATTCCAAGTGTTTTGCTGTGATCGACAGAATTACCTTTGGTCGATTGGGGCGCTCCTGTTCCAGTCATTCCATTGTGTGTTGCATTGTTACCCGTGTCGTTCTCTCCTGTCGTTTCTGTACGCTCGCTAGGGTGCCCAGCTCCCTGCGCTACCCGACTTGTCAACAGCATTGGGATTTGGCATATGTATCATCCTCTGTCAATCCAATGCAACAAGGTCATGCTGCATGGAGACGCGGACGTAGAATGGATGGCATGGATGGCATCACCTCTGATATCTTTGGTATACTTTTGGCTGACAAATGCTAGCAGGACACTTCCATGAGATATATATACATGTATCCTCAACCAGTGCCTGCATATCTGGAATAGGTGTGCTTCTGAGCAGACAGAGTTGGCCATTACAACATGAACCCACAGGCAGCTCGCCCACAAGGCACAATACGGCATGGCCGGGCACCACTACACTATTTGGGGCCGCTGACTGTGTGACCCATGGCCGTACATGTGTCTGCCAGAGGGGCTCTCAGCGCCTCATGAACAGCACGCGAGCCAGCACCAATTGTTGACTAAAAGCTGATGTTTGCAGTGTGTGAGGTCGATCGTCATGACTGCAGTACGGGCGTGGCGACTGCAAAGTCGTTCCGATATGTCAGCTATACAAAAAAATATGTTCTAGGAGTCGCTTTTTATGGCATATCTGTTGTGTCGGAATGGGAAGGTGCCCAATGGATGTTGTTCAGGAGGAGCAGCATGCTCAAGGCACGGATGCACGGGTCATAAGTTTCTGTAGTCGAGGGGGGCTGCAGCCAGCCGGCCCAGTGGAGGATGTTGCAACTCGAGGCTCCAAATTGTTACAGCAGAAACTCTCTTCAAAAGTTTATTTACATTCTGTCATCAATCAAAGCGCAGGTAAGCCCTTTTCTGCGCGTCCACCGGGGAACTGTCATATGCCCACGTGTGTGTTGATGTGGACCCCGCAGCCACGCTTCGGCGCAGGGAAACACAGCTCAGCCATGGGCACGACGCGCTCACAGTGAGGCTGCGTGGAGTGGCTCAGCAAACGCATGTGACTATCACTGACAACAGAAAATATTCTTGTCCATACACGTTCCTTTGCTTTTGTAAAGTCGGACGGACTGTGTGCTCGCCCTGCAACCGCCACCGTCCCAAGCCGCTTGGTGACGCCGTCCCCGAATGATTTGCGTGCCGCTTGCACGCGAAGCATCTTCCGTTCATTATAAGGATTTCTGATTGATATGCGCGCCTCGATTTGTCCCGCCGGCGCAGCGAAGCCTGCGAGTGGGCTCAACGTTCGCGCACACTTGTCACAACCTGCGACGTGTCGGACGTGCCAACGAAGATTGACAATAGTAGCTACTTACCCTATACCTGAAACAGAAAAGGAGCCATCCACTATCGATGTGCCGCAAGTGCGAGACGCCCAACTCCTATCACATGCTTTTGCACATGTATCTGCGAGACATGCAGCAGTCCGATCACTGTGGGCTCGCTGTGTTGCGCGCTTGTGAGTACTTCAGAGCATTTTTTTCCCTTGCGAGATCACCAGGTGCCTTGATGAGGGCTGAATAATGATGTAATTGCTTATCCGACTGCAGGAATGGGTCACGCCCAAGCCCAGCAAACGGCCAGACATCTTCCCAGACTTGGAAAAGCTAGAAACCCCTTTGCCCAACAAACTTCCAGGAGATCCTGAGCTCCCAGAGGACGAAGAATGGGAGGAGGAGAGAAAGAAGCTCCCAGAGCCAGACAAAAAGCCTCCCGAACCTGGTGAGGAAGGCGAGGAAGAAGAGGAAGAGGAGGAGGAAGAGGAGGGTGACGAAGAAGGTGGCGTCGGTGCACCTGAACCCGAGGAATAACTTGTGTGCCCCCCCCCCCCCCCCCCCCCCCCCCAACAGGCCTCCTCGCAAGCGGCACTTCACTGCTGTTCTCATCTGCAGTGGATTGTGTTGCTTCTATCAAGATAGTGTTCCTCGTTTGTCCATGAAAGAATTGAGTCATGGTACCGCTCTCCATGATGTAGCAATGTACAAAGGTGGATCCGGACTAAGGCATAATTCAGTAGGTGACAAGGAATGCGGACATTGCGCCGCATTGTTTCCATACCCAAATGTAATCCAGACTTCGATCAGTGCTAATATCCCAGAGACCACACGACAAAAACATGCCGGCCTGCTTGCGCATCAGGCCTGCAGTCACCTACTTTGCCGTTTCGAAATCGTGCATTCACATGTACATCCATGTCCAGATAATATGTAACAGATGTATGGGAGGTCAGGAAAAACAAAGTTGTTTGTGAAACAGGCCGAAGGTCACGATCAATGAGGCTCTCACGTTGCAGGGCCTGTGCATGCGCGCACAAGTCCAGCTATTTGTACTCCACTCAGACACGATCGTCTATGTGCACTTTACCTGGGATACTCATGACACATGGCATAGGGCGTGTACACATTAGAGAACACCTGTCGTCATTCCAAAACAGGATTTTGGGAGTTTTCTCCAGAGTCACGATATCATCCCAGCAATGAGTCGATGTACGCTGTATCACAGCCAGGGAACCTCCTGATGACTCAGTGCATGTGGCCTACTCCAGGTCACGCATGCGGATTTACATCAGCTGCAGTTGCAGACGGCAAAACTTTCCGCAACTCTGGTGCAGGAGAGAGCTCCTGCAATGGCAAGTCCACGATGGTCCGATCGCAGTCATCCTGCACCTTGCAATCCACAGGCATTGCATTGGTCTTGATGCCGCCTTGCGATGGGACGACGTGCTGTGCCATTTGCGCTTTGTGTTCTGCCATCCTCCTGTACAGTTCAATATGTTGACTGGCAAGTACAGGCGCGTGCTTTATGACAAGGGCCAGTGTCCCTGATGGCATGCGCTAGGGGAGGTAATGGGATCCAGGACACTAAGATTCATGTTGGGCATATGTACACGCAGTTTTGTTCAGCCAGCCGTGGTGCAGGCTCCTGAAGAATGAGGAACGCAAGTGGATTTGCAGCTGTGAGCAGCACTGCTTCATGATGTGTGAACATTCACAGCGGATGAATATCGGACGGGAGCAACCTGCGCAGATTTGGTGATTAATAGATTAGTCATGCAATGGCAGCAGATCCCACGCAACGTCAATGCTGAGAGCGGACGAGAGCACACTGCTTTGCGACGGCGATCAGGGTGTCAAAGTCTGCATCTGCACCCTGCACACGCACTGGCGCGGTCGAAATGGCCTCAGCGCGCTTCTGCTCCTCCACGCTAAACCTTCGAGCAAACCGTTTCAGTGATGCACGATCCCCTCTATCATGAGCTAGTTGGACGAACTGCCGGAATGCTTGATACCGCTTCTCCAAATCCTGCGTATTGATAAGACTGTGGCAGGGACACGATTGCGTGATGGGTACAATGACATACACTGGATGCAGTGTTCTTCAGAGGGTTTTGAAGTCGCACCACACGATCCCCAAGTGTGGAGAGACCATAGTCTTGCAATTTTTTTCTGGCATCCTTATCCTTTAAAAGCTGAAAGCAGAGTTTCGGAGGGACAGATGATGCAGAGGGCACACAACGTGCATCCGCACCGTCACCTACAGCACAACATTTCATGTGTAAGCGGATGTACACCTGAATGCTTGCAGTTTATGCACTCATGCCGCCATGTTGTGTCCAAGACGATGATGCAGAAAAGTCGCGACGCAAATGTAATTAAGAAGCCCAAATCCGACCACTTGGGTCCATACCTGTGCTGTCGGTCAAATCATGCACTGCATTGGAGACCCCGTGCCGGGCTGAGCCGGTCCTGATACCTGTGTTTGCCTCAGTGGAAATGAGACACGAATCCACATGAGACTGCAGGTAGGACAAGCTGATCACTTTGCTGCAGATGGGACATGCACCACATCCAGGGGGAGGGTCCTGTTGTGCACGATCTGGAAGAGCCGCTGTAGGAGGCACGTGCTCCGCTTCTGAATGTCTGATGTTCTCAGCAGAGCAACTGGGTTTTGCTGAGGAATTACTCCGTCGAACGGCATTTGTTGTAGAAACCTGTTGCTTCTGTGCAGGCGCCGACTCAAGCTCGTCTTCCCGCTGTCTCCGTGTCCGCTTCGCCCCAGAGTTGAGCTGTTTTGCAGAAGTCACGCCTACGTGCTCGGCTGGACGTGGTGCAGCTGTGCTGCACCTCTGAACGGCATCCAGAAGGTGACTGCGGGATTGCTGGTAAGCCTTGACTGCCAGGGCCAAGCTTTGAACAGGCCTAGAATCTAAGTGGGCAGGCTCCCATGGCGTTCTGCAATCAGGGCAAAGCCGAGCGCCCGTTCGCATTTGTACATCTCCCTGCTTTCGGATGCATTCCGAGCAATCTGCAAACGCAGCAGCAACTGTGCCACATGCATGCACAACGAAGAGGCGCCTGCTGCGGAAGAGGTTACGAGAAACAACGCACAGGTGTGACCACAGGGAAGAAGCTTTGGAGTATTGTAAAACTCGTGACAAATTGTGCACCTCAAGGAGCTGTCGAGGTCGCGCATCATCGCAGCGTTAGCGGGCCAGTCAAATGGGTCCGTTGCCATTTCCATAGACCAACAAAAATGTTTATTCGCAACTTTAGCGACGTTTCGGTTGGATACGTATTGAAGATCGTCAAAGCGCGGTCAAAATCACTGCCACACTGCTTTGTATGCTGAGCAACCGTTCAGGACTGTAACTTGCGTTCCACCGACCCAACAATCACCAGGCACACGGCTGATGGCTATTGTGCATCCTGGGGACTGGGAATGGCCCGCTTTGCCCGCATGTTCTCTTTGCGTTCCCTGTCAAATGATGTCGCGATATATACGTGACGTGCTCCAAGCGCACTTCGCCACATACAATTTTATGATTTCACAACATCGGTTGCATCGCTGAAAACAATGTTGAGTGAGCGTCATACCAGAAAGCTATTTTCATCTTGCGTGAAGCTGTTCAGATGCGCCTTCAGTGGGCACAGGTTGTGGAAGGGGCGGTATATGGTCTCACCACGTCTCTTCAGACCGACTGGAGGTATGTGATATATGTATACAACCATACGTATGTATGTTCCCAGGGTGAGGGGCGATATATACCCAGATTTGTTCCCCTGTGGGTAGACTCAAAAGCCTGTGAGCCGACTAGCAATCATTGTCGCCCGGGGGGTGAGGCTTCAGATGAAGTAGGTGCGCAATGGGGCGGGGTGGGGCGTGGCCACTGCCACGACAGCGCCAAGCTAGGGGGGAGGCCTGCAACATTTTCGCACAAGGCGAACGCCAGCAAGGTGGGGCGCATATGGACTCCACCTGGCAGCCATCTTTGTATGAGATGTATGGCTGCAGCCAGACCCGCTGTAGCATCATCATAGTACCATATGCTCTTCAGTGCGGCGGCCCAGGATCCTCGTAGCTACGCGTAGGTGCACCGCCCTTGGTGGCATGCGCATGCGCTGGGCTTGTGCACTGGGCTTGTGCAAAGGACCACTGGGCATCATAGCCACCACCCCGATATCCGCAGATGCGGTATGGCTTGCGTTCTAGTGCCCCTTGAGTTGTGCAGTGGACTGCTCAAGCCTGGCCTGTGACATCTGATTCAGCCTGCTGAGCTTGCGGTGTGGTGTCATGATGGTGCACCATGTGCACGTGCTGTGCTGTGTTCCTGTCGGACGCTCTGCATTGCCGCAGCGCGATTGTGTCGATTGCATCGCTTCTTGCGGCTTTGACTGTGCCATGCTGCTCTTGTTTTTGGTATTGTCGTCCGTGCTGAACTTGCGGTCAGGAGTTGGCTAATGGGGGCATTGGCTATAAACATCACATCACTGTAAGTAGTGTCAAAGGTGGGCAGAGGCTGCGCACCAGCACGCACAATGTGTTTATTGTTTATACATGTATGGGAACGCGACGACAGCACGACAGGCATTTGCAGTGCACGAGAGCAGTCGTGGACGGCCTGGTTCAGAGGGTGTTATGGTGAGTCTCAAGATGCTCGCACAGGTCATATGGTGCACTGTGAGGGCCGGCATGGCGTGTGCATTGCCCTGAAAGCAACCGTTATCGCGCACTCTGTGGCGGGTTTGCTGGCCAGATCCCGGATCCATGATAGCAATTTGGTGCTGAATTAGTTTTTGAGTGCCGTGGTGGACGTGGCGAGTGCAGAGAGTCTGAAATGCCACCGGGCTGGTACGGAGTCTCGTACCGGCGAGAGTCTGTGGGGACAGTGGGTGATCTGTTGCCTGTAGAAATTTCAGATACAAATCAGGTTAACTGTGTAGTTGGGGCTGGCTGCGCTCTCGGTAGCCTTGGCTCCCACCCAGGGGTGCAGCACTGCACGCATAGACCGCTAACACACACCTGCTGCACGGGTCACAGCTGCGCAAAATTCCTGTCCTTTTGATGAAAGCAGCATAGTCTGCGTTAAAGTCTATGTGGCTTGACTGCTGCGCATTCCGCCAGGCAGTCTGCGGGCTGGCCTGATTGATTCACAGAGTTGAATGGCCCCAAAAGCAAATTCCTGACCGCTTGTACACAATCAACTTCGGATGGAAACATCCAAACATGCAGGACCATGTGATTTGGCAATTTTACTTGGCCAAGCAAGTGTGCTTGCCGGCATTCGAATCTTTCTTATCCGGGTCCAGGTCTTAGACTGCTGATTGCTGCCCCCCTTGCGCGATCCATCAGTCTACCGGTAGCAGTGTTCAATACCTAACGCCCTCAGGACAGTGGCTTCGAAAGTACGCCCAGTGTATCTTTCTGAGTGCTGTTCTGATAAACAGCAGACAACCCGACAAACAAGCGCACATCCCAGGATGGACTCAATGAAGCCATACTGGAGTTTCTTCTTGCAATCTGATGTAGTGTGCCGCTCTGCCAAGGCCACATCGATACTGGCGGCAGACCACCGCCACAATATCACTCGCTGCCCGAAGCTGGCCCCGACTGCGAGAGCCACAACACATGGAAGCTCGAGTCGTCCAAACACTGCATGCACCAGGCTGATTGCACATCACATGCACACCCACACTCACGTGTCAATGGTGCACACGTGCAAGCTGTGCCTACCAACTCTCGACCATGTTGTTCGCGCTCAAGGATCGCAGGCAGACTGCGATGCCAGAGATGAACATCGTATTGTCTGCCACAGCAGCCTTGTCATGTATTCCCTGGGGCACTTACGAGCCAGAAACAGCACGGGAGCGCGCGCGGCTGTGTCACCTATGGTCTGCCCCTACAGCCTCCCCAACCGAGCTGAAGCCATCGGCGTCCAGGCACCGCAAGAGATCCCTCTTCATTTCTGGAATCAGCGCCGGACCCTTGTACACCTGCATACAGCCCAAATCTCAGCCCTGCTGCCTCTGTAGCCGCGGCACACTGCTACAGCTCTGTCGCATGGGCAAATGTGCACCCAGGCACAGCTGCCAGCCCTTTCTAGATCAGCTGCCTGAAGCTTCCCGACCCAGCCGCACCGGCACGGCTGGCCTGACCTACCCATTCTGTTTCGATCGTTGTTCAAACGGTGAGCTGCGCACCAGCCCCGTGTAGAGCTCGACCAGCGACGCTCCCGCACGAATCTTAGCGTACGCATCCCCCCCGCTCATCACACCACCACATCCGACCAGCGGCACCGCGCCTTGGGTGCGGCGGTACATGTCTGCAAGCACCTCTGTGGATGCGGCCATCACTGGCGACCCGGATAGGCCCCCCGCCTCGGCCGCGACCGGCGACCCCCGCACTGCCGGCGGGCGCGACACTGTTGTGTTTGAGATTACGAGGCCATCAACGGCTGATGCTTTTGAGGTCGCAACGGCGGCGATGTCTGCGCGGTCAGCATCCGCAAGGTCTGGAGCGATTTTGATGAGCAGCGGGGGGTGCGGGTGCGCCGGGGTAGCTGCGGGGGGCAGAGCGTGGGGCTGCAGGGTTTTGTCCATGGCCGCTCGCACACGTTGGATGATGGTTGTCAGCTCCTTGCGCCCCTGCAGGCTGCGTAGGCCTGCACCAACAACGCGGTGTTAGCGCACGGCAGCGAGCCAGCCTGCGACGGCGAGTCTGCGGCTGTTGCACACGCGTGCAGATCCGCTGTTCTACTGAGTTCGCGTGATGCGCGCATGCTCGATGTGATCCACCAGTGGACCCGATTACGATCACAGGCGCGCTTGCGCTTGAGTAGAGACACTCCGGGGAAGACATGACCGATCTATTGGAACATCATGCTCAAAGTGGAGTGCGCAGCTTGCATCTTAGTGGATAATACGGAACATCAAGGGCTGGTTCTAGGCAAATGCGCATGTGTCAGGCGTGCCTGGTGTGTTGGGCGAGGAGACGTTGACGACGATGGCATCTGCATACGGTAGCAGCTTCTCCACACCCTCCACAAAGTCCGCAGCGCTGTCCTGTGTCTCCTTGTTCTTGCCCAGGTTGATGAATAACACCTGCGGCAGGGACTCTCAATCGCAAGTGAGCGTGAGGGTGCAGGCACATGTGGACTGGGTGCCTTGCGAGAAACTGGTCACTACGCAGCTGTGCCCGATTACAGCCGTCACAGATGATGGCGGCACACCCCAAGGCACAGGAAGGTCGAGAGGTGGGCAGAGTTACCTTGGACGCGTCTGCTGCTCCATCCTGCCGCCGGGTATGGTATGCCTGGAGCCTCGGCAAGGCGTCCTCGATCCCGCAGCTGTTGAAGCCCATTCGGTTTACGATTGCATTGTGCTCAGGGATGCGGAAGCACCTGGGTGAAGGGTTGCCCAGCTGTGGCTGTGGGGGAATGGACCCTGCGAGCCACATGTCCGTCAGCAGAAGTTGCCACAGGCTGCTTACGATGCCTAATCAGGCCTGACTGTGGGAGACTGAGAAAACGGAAACGTTGAGGCGAGTATCTAGCGTCCAAGACGTCAGCACTGGAGGTCACGCCAAAGTTCAAAGGAAATGCTGCATGCCTGATATGACAAGCCCTATCCCCCCAGGCTGAATCATTCAGGAAGCAGGCTGCTGTGTCAACGGGCAAGAATGCTGTGGATGTACCAACAGCGCACCAACTTCCATAAAGCCAAGGCCCATATTGAGAACAGGTTCGATGGCTTCTGCATCTTTGTCGAATCCAGCTGCAATGCCTAGGGGGTTGGTGAACACCCTCCCCCAGAGATGGACTGCCAAGCGGGGACTGTCTTTACGGAGATCAGCCGGCAGCAAGCCGTACCTTGCCGCGGCAATCGTCAGGCGGTGGGCTGTCTCTGGGTCAAAACAGCGAACAGCTGGTAAGGCCGCACTGCAGCAGTGAAACTTGACGTCCGTGAGCGTGAAGGCAGCGACAGTGGCACCGCCCGCGCCAACCACCGTCAGCAAACGCTGCAAGCCAAAAGGCTGTCTCTTGTCAAACGAAGTGATGCTTTCACTATGCACGTGCGCATGCTTATGCAAAACATGTTCATACAAGTTCGCCTTCCTTGACTTGCTATGCACTTTAAGGGAGCTTTTAGCTGCGGGTATCCATGACCTCGAGGGAGTGGGCCACAAGGCAACCCCTCACAGGCACTCATGCTGCGGATAGCCTTTGGAAACAACATCCCAGGACCAAAATATATGCAGGCGTAACGGTGATCCGAGTGTCTGATATCAACTGGTTCGTTTCGTACCGCAATGGATCCGGACATGTGCCTCCAACGCTCAAGGCCTTCCGATCATGCTGCCTTAGTCAACCAAATTCACCACCGTACAGCGTTTTAGCACACGGAGCCGTCACTGCAAAATTCGAGCCGGGATCGTTCGAGAGACTCTTGTGGTGACGATATGTATGACCTGTATGCTATCCGGATTGCAAGCTCGGCCTCAGCTGGGAGACACACACGCAAATGTTCGCGTGAGCTTCACCGCGTGCATATGTTATCCTGGGGCATAGTGCTCACTTCGTGTGACGCAATGATCTGTCAAACGCCATGTACGCCGAGTTTGCTGCATGCCAGTGCATTTGATCTATCGACGTGGCCACCAGTGCAGCCGCTCGAAACCACAAAATGTGTGCCTGTTCACTGGGGCTTGCAGCTGTCACAGTAGGCAACCATGCAATGTTGCTGCGCATCCAGAGATCTTCCCAACGACTCGCTGGCATCAGCTCACATAGTTTGTGCGAACATTCGGGTTCCATGTGAGTAGAAGCCAGAAACGTAGTACTGGTCGGGATTTGCCTATGGAAGTCATTCAGTCAGAACGTCACAACACAGCATGCTACAACTGCAACTGGCTGTGCAGCTTCGAAAAGCAGTGCCGAGTCGAGTTGATATATGTGTTCTTTGTTGGATAGCAAAGTTTGGTTTGACACTTCGGACGCATGACGCACATGGCCCCGTTGCAAATCAACATTAAAATCAGGTACCCAGGCATGTCACTCCAAAGCAGACCACACTACAGGACCGCCTCAGCCAGTTGTCAAGCAAAGCCTGCACTTGCAATTCTCATGTATACATCTCGTGCGTCCTCAGATAGTGCAGGTCAATGCATGAAGTTTGTGCCAGGCTGTACCTGCAGCAATCCACACTTAATCCTGCTTCACCTGCCAGATCCTACCCAGCTCCGGCGCCTCCACGACCAGATCTGGTTAGCTGCTACAAGACATGCTAATGCACTGTAATGCCAGCCACAAATTTACCTAAAAGTGTTCTTCCCTCACCGGGATTCGAACCCGGGCCTTCGGTGTGAGAAACCGAGATCCTAACCAACTAGACTATGAGGGATTCTCTGTGTACAGAGAACAATGTGCTGACACATCCGTGTATTTTACAATTTAGAAACAAACAATTCGAGGCCTGCCACTAATCCTGTGATATTGTCGGATTGATCAGCTCTAGGAATTCTTTATGATTTCTGCTCCACAAAGATTTCTGCGGCCATGTCCTCCGGCCGCTTTGCGTGGTCGCATCTGTGGGCCGGTGCTGCTGTGTGTAGGGCCACCATGTATGTCCGGCCAGGGTGTGTAGCTGCACTGCCCTGAGCATGCTCGCATTCTCATCTCAGCGTCGGCAGCTTTGCACAAGATCAGACTTTCATTGTCAAATCTGAAATGTAGAGCCAGTCGCATACCCATCCCTGTAGATGCATCATGAGCCTGAGAGTTAAGATGTGGCCTGCGTTGTGACACGTTTCAGGCAAGCGCTGCCCAGCCGGGGGTCCACTTTTACTGCACTAATTCACCGCAGTATCCACACCCGGACAGTATGTACGAATGCAAGTATGTAGGTATGTATGATCACATAGCAATTGTATGCACAGCAATATCCGTACCAGTTTAACAAAAACAGGAAGCAGGATCAAATGAGGCCCCGCGGGGCGACTGACTCCACATTGCTGCAAAGTCATTGCATTCACAGCCAGCATCCATGACAACGTTTTGCAAACTGCCTGTACGCTTCACGGCATTTCAGGGTGATGCTTATCTGCAATGCGCTGTGTTTCCAGTACACCAGCCATGGAATCTACCATGTTGGACGACTGGATATCAGATCTCACTCTTGGTATCCTGTCTTTGTATGTGCACAGTGGCAATCGCCCACGTCAGCCCCCCATAGGCACATGGATACACAAGCGTATCCTCAAATGTCATTTCCATGTCCTTGAATAGACCATTGCTGCGTTCATGCCACCATCGAGTCGAGTGTGCCTCTGTCACACCCCGCCATCAGGCAGCCGTGGATCCAAGGCAGCGCTGGCTGCTGGCAAAACAGGGAAGGCTTTATGGAGCATGCAGCCTCTCGCTGCGCGGCTCTGTCGCTTCAGCTGTGCAGTGTTCTCCAGCGACCTGTGGCGCGCTTTTTGAATTTCCGCCCGCAGGCACTCGTCATCTGCTGATGTCAGGGTAGCTTTTCGCCATATGGAGTCCTCTGCGCTGCTAGCGTCTGGCAGTTTAAGATCCCCATGCAGCCAGCGGCCGCGAGACTCCAATGTGCGCTCCCATTCCACATCGTGCGCTCTAGAGAATTCAGACTGCTTTTCTTCATCTATCAGGAATCGCTGCAAATGCAGACAGGTATTCAATGGTATGATGGCACCATGTGGTGCCCCACTGTGATAGCCGAACGCAGCTGCAGTGACACGGGTTTGAAAGCAGCTCAAATGTTGTCAAGTGTGATGCACAGTTTGCTTTGCCCTTACGCCCTGCCACAAGCAATCACTGTGCTGAAAGTGGCGTGAGGCGGTGCTGCTATTGGTGCAATTGATGAACCCTGGACTCGAGTGAAGAAGCGCAATTGCTGCGACAAGCGAAGGCATTGCATGCCATCACAACGGAGGGGTTGCCCATCCTGCTTGGGTTAGCAGGTGTTGGAGCACACTAGCAGACTGGCGTAGAGCTGAAAGCCGCCCATCGACTAGGCTGGGCGGTACGATTAAGGCATACCTCCAGCCTTGCTCGTGACGCATTTTCTCTTGCACAAGCAATGCCACTTGGCTTCCAGTTCTTCCGGCCCGGGTATGCCTCTCCAGCCCATTTCCATGCTTCGTTCTGCCTCTGAACCGGCTTTGTCGTACTGCTGACAGGCACTGTCACGGTGCGTAGTCCCATTTGTTTTCGGGGCGCTTGAGCGTTCCTCACGTCTTGAAAATCCGTCCCATGGCCAATGTAAACCAGAACATCCATATGCTGCGCCTTGGACTTTGGATAGGCCTTATGTTGAACTGGCAAAGCTGTACCTGTGATACGACGATGAAACAACACAAGCTGTTGCAGGTGCTCCGCTTTCAGCCGCTGAAGCTTTGGGAATCTCCGCCCCAAGAGGCTGCAGCAGAACTGCATTTCGCACACGTGTGACTCACAAACTTCTGCACTGCGTGATGCCATCCACCCTGGACTTGACACCGCGACAGCCCGCATATGCATATGTACCGAAGCCAGCTGATGCGTACAGCCTTTACATCTGCCTCCGTGACTGTTTCTGCCTCTTGAGCGCGGCCTGAAGCCATTCTACCAACCTTGTGCGCTGAGTCAATGAAGCTAAGCGCTTGCCTACAAAGATCTGCCGATAGGCAATAATGAAAAAGACTGATCCCGTGTGCTAGATCTCTGGTGAACACATTCCGTTCGCAGATTACTGCGGACCGGATGTTCACAGCCTCACGGCCGGGCCACAGGAGATATAGCAGTATGCAGCAACATAGGTAATGTGAGCATCGTCAGGGAACACGGGAACATACGTGTGTTCGAAACCGGTGTCAAGTGCCTGGTGAACTCCGCTACGGTGACGCAATTAGACTTGCATGCTGCCGACGCGGCAGCTGTAGGGCGCAATCGCATAAGACTGTGAAACCAATGAGCGACCAATGCATGTTGATGTTTAAACCATTCACTCCGCTGAATTATTGGTGACAGATCCACAGTGAAATGCCACAGCCGGGCTGCCTGATCGGCGGTATCAGTTGGCAGTCGATTGACGCAAGTCGTGCGTGCTATCGCTGCGTCTCGGCAGGCTAAGCAAGGCAGTGGCAAATGGTAGCGATGCGGCGCCACTTCGGCTTGCATGCTGTTCGTTTCGTGCTGAAGCATCATTGTGAATGAAGGCGTCAAGGCTGCGCTGGACCTGACTATTTGAAAAGCGAGGAGCATGTGGTCTGATGTCTTGAAAGCGCGCATAAGGCGGCGAAAGCAGACAGAAGCAAATTCTCTGCTAGGCCGAGAGAGTAGCTGCTTCACAGAAGAGTCTTCGGGTTTGCGGGAAGCCCAACTCAGTGAGCCCCATGATCATGAGGTCATGTGCAGCCCAAGAAGGCAGCTTAGCATTTGCAAACATCGAATCTCGCAGTAACATGCAGGGAGAGGACGTTATTTTCTTGGTTCTCTTAACTTTAATCCAGATTGCTTGTCGGAAGAGGATTGTTTGTGCATGATGAGACTGATGGGGCTGGTGCGAGCTCTACCAGCACCAGTGTCTCCACCGTCAGACATCTAGTCAGTATCAGCGTCACCAATCTGTGGCAGCTGTGGTGCAGAATCCGAGCAGCGTTCAGTTTGAAAGATCAATGGCGAAAATGTCTCTGGAACCTGCTACAACATGTACGTGGGGACAGTTTTGCCATGTCTGGAAGGACGCTATGAGTGCCGAAGAACATAGCCGAGCAATGCTAGAGAAGGCATTCCCTGTACGGCTCCGCCTGTGCCTGCCTGTCAAGGATTATTTTCCTGATGAATGCAACACATTAGCAGAGAGTACGCAAGGCCAAAGTATTGTCAATCATACATATCTCGGTCAACATCAGCAAACATCATCACTGCTGCAGTTCTTTGATCAGGATGGAAGCGGGTTTATCACCTGCGATGAGATGGTAGAACAATTTGCCGAGCTGGGCGGGCTGCTGTCACCAGAGGAGATTCACAGATTCCACAGTGTTCTCGACCGGGATGGAAATGGTGTCATTGATGTGAGTCCGCACTACCATTGTGTTGATGTTCTGCGCATTGCAGCAGCAGGCCTGCGATGCTGCACTGGAGCGCTGCATAGCCACTATGTGCTGCTTTCCCGCCCGAAATGTTCCCTTGCATGCCCAAGCGTGTACATGTGACCTCGCATCTAAGCGATGTGGGTACAGAGTCATCGACAGACCAGGATCTGGCCGTGCTTACGCTCTGCATCCAATGTTTTGCATTGAATACGTGGTCCTCCGCATGCAACACGTGGTCCTCTTCATTGGTAATGCAGAGACATCTTGGCTTTTGCTGCAGTATGCCGAATTCATCGCAGCTCTGCAACCTCAAATGACGGACGATACGTCACCAGTTGCACGGCGTACCACTGGCATGATTGGAGCCATGCAGCCTGAGGATGCATCCGAGCCATCCGACCCACCAACGCAGCTCCTCATGCAGCCACAGCCTGGTGAAGTTCCAGGAGCACAGCATCAAGCCGTAGGGTTTCGAAACAGTGTCCATATACAAGCTTCTAGTGCAAACAAGGTGGCACAGGCAGTGGACTCGTTGGATGGCCGGGCTGCCACATTGCAAGACAGCATCACTAATGTGGAAAGTCTATAGATGCTACTCCGCTACCATGGAAGCTCTTGCATCAGCATGAGCAAACAGTTCTGCATGGGGTTATTCTTTGGACACTTGCTGCTCCAGGTCCAGACAACAAAGATCGCATCGCTGATTGCAAGCAGTCTGTTGACTTGCACTGGGCTGCTGTGCATGGAGCATGGTGAACGGGTTGCTTCTTATTGGACATCAATGCAAACTGGATCACATCCCCCAACCGCATGTGACGACCATACGTTGTCATCGTGTAACTTGGGCATTTCACATGACACCGTCTAATTCGAACATTGGAAGTGCAGCCTGCTGGTTCAATGACTGCCTAGCGTCAGTCATGGCATCGAATCGAACACACTGGACATGTTTGTTGTAGATGTGGACATATGCACAGCTTGCCCCTGTGTATCACTCTAGGATGATGTCACACCGGTGACATGATTCGAGTCTGAGATCATGCCTGCAGTGATCAGCGTGTTCTGATATGCGTTGCGGCTGAAGTCAGGCGCACACAAAAAGACCCCTGAACATGCCACCTGATGGCATGTGCGAAATAAATATGGAGCTGTGACCTGTGCAGTGGAATCCTGTTGTGTCGAATTAACAAAAATGCGTTAATGGACAAACACTTATAACACAAATGCGTTAATGGACAAACACTTAGCGATCGGAAGTCATATGCTTCATGATTTCTAGTCTACTTCTTGAAATATCCGGGTTTCATGGGGCTGCCAGTGAACAAGCAGGTGTCAATCATCATCTTCAGGTCGTCTGGTGAGTGCCTGCAAATATTCAGCAAGCCATGTGTCATTCAGAATCTTGCCACATCATCTGCACTGCAGCAGCACAGTTTTGGAGAGTCACCTGAAATGCTTCGCCGGCGTTTTCAGCAGTTGCATGGACTCATATGTCCTCCAGAATCGGGTGTATGGCTGCAGCACCTCATCAGACAGTTGCCTGAACATTTCGGATTTGAGAGTGGCGTCTGGCAGAACAAAGTAACATTGAATGGTGAATATCTTCTCAATCCTGGCGTTGATCCTGCGGCAGTGCTCCTTCACTATGTCCTTCTTGGCCTGCACACATACCGTAACACATTGGTCCAGGCAGCTGGCCTGTAACACTGAGCCGTGATGCAATAGACCAATGCAATGGAGACTCACATTTGCCGCCTCTGCGGTGCCTGCAGCAACTGCGTCCACCAGTGGCGCCCACGTGCTCTGGAAATATTCGGCTTTGAAGTTGGCCAGCTTCTTCTCCTGGTGAGCGACCCAGGCAGACCCCAGGAGCGTCGGCAGTTGATCATGCTCTGAGACGGCAGCCAAAATGAACCGCAGGTTATTCATCATTCCTAAGCTGACAGCTGCCGGATCCCTGGTCGCAACATTCAGCTTTTGCTCAAGATCACGCATCATGGCACTGATGGACTCGACAGCCAGCTTCTGCGGGTTCTCCAGGAAGGGCAGCTTCCCAATGACCTCTTTCCGGAACAAACTCTGCACCAGCGCATGGTGATAAAGGATGCAGTCGAAGGTCTGCAGGCTATGCCGCCTGCTCCAGGTGCAAGCACGCAAACACGAGGCATGCGGACACTCATTGGCAGCCTGCCGCTCGTGATATGCCGAAGCCGGGCCTAGTCAATCTGGCAGCACAGCAGCCCCTAGTAATTTGTGCTACTACTTCTGACCAGCACTCAAACAGAAGTGAGCCAAAATCCTGCATTCTTGAGCCTGCGCACCTTCAAAAATCGCATCACAAATGCCGTCTGCTGTGCAACAGTCGTATTGGCACCCCCGTCCTTCTTCAGCGGGGCGGGGTTGTTCACGATTGCGCCGGAGAAGCTCTCAACGCAGTGCCGCGCCTGAAGGTTAAGGTGCGCCAGAAGGTCATGGAACTTCTCCTTCAGTGGCTTCAGGGCCTCCACCTTGAACGCCTGCTTCATGATCGGCTGCACGAACGGGTCATGCATGCACACGATGCCATCGAGGAGCGGGAACAGCCTCTCGGGGCTGGCACGGCCACTCGCAAGCGCGTAGCCCGCGTCCACCACACTGTTGACTGTTGTTGACACAATCGCGTTGAGCGTGCGTGGCACCGCACCCGCAGGGACGACCTCATGCGCCAGCTCAGCCTCCCAATGCAGCAGCTGGGCAACCATCATCATCTGGTGTGTCCACCTGCGCACATTTTTCAAGCATTCATGCCGTCTTCAAGCCCGGGAGTGTTGCAGACATTGTGCTCACTAGCACGTTCAGGGTCCACGTCTGCTTGCAAAAGCAGGTCATACTGATGCGAAGAGCACAAGGACCCTTTGCAAAGGTACAATGGCGGCGTGGTGCTTGTGTCGGTGTAAGCGCAAGGCAATAGCCAGGGCCCAGGCTTCTGCAGAGACACGCAATGGAGCCTTTTTCAAGTGTCCGGTGCTATGTCAAACGTGGACGTACGGCCAAACCTTGTGTATGGCAAAAGAGACTGCCACTGTGACAGTCTTGGAGCAATGCATCGCAGGTCTCGACACAGTACATCGCTGATCCAAAATTGTAAGTCTGTTGCATCACTGTTGCATCACTTGAGGCCAGGGATTGTGAGAGTCCAATGATTTGACCGCTATACTACTGGACTTTTACAAGCAGATGTGCAGGTGCAGGTTTGTATGATCGGGTTTTCAGTGACAACGGTGCTGCCGTATGCTCATTCTCAACGGCGAACTGGTCTACAGGCTTCATGACATCAGGGTACGGTGGCGCACTCTTGAACCTTGCGCTGCTGCTGTGCCGCTGCAGGGACGACTCCTCCCGCTCCCGCAGCGGCAGCTTTCATCATGCCGGCGACTGTCTGCTGGCGTGCTTTGATGTACGAGGTCAGGCACGTGTGGTCTTCTGCCCGCAGCATGATGCCCATGATCTCTGAGAGGGTTTTCACGTCACCTTTTCTTGAACCGAAAAAGATTGTGACTGAATCTGGTCGATCTGCATTGGAGGTGATGGTATGTGTGCTGCATGCAGACAGCCCGCACGGCCGGTAGCACAGCCACAAAAGCATGCCGTCATGGGGATAACAGGGGATAACAGGGATACAAGCTGCCACCACACAGAGATAGGAATCTATTGGCTGACATTGAGTGTGATGCCAATAGATTTCGCCTTGAATTCTGCATGTCATGCATACCTTTTGGTGGGGCTGCCAGCAGCTCCTCCACCACCGCTGCACTGGGAACCGCAGCATGAGCTTTCAACACCCGATCAAACCTATTTGAGCAAGTAGCCGTAGCTCGTGCCAAGCTTTCTCGATTTCTGTTGAGAGCCATGACTGCCATCGGCAGATGGTCCAGCTTAGTGAGGAATGCATTCGCATCTAGAGTCTCCCGCATGCCATTCATCAGCTCCTCATTCCTATCTCCCCCTGGTCTGTTGATCGCTTTATCCAGCTACAGCATCAAACATCTTGGCACACGGCTGATTCATTTTCTTTATCGTGACACACATCTGCTGATAGACAAGCACAGAGCAGAGCAATTATAGCAAACCTTTTCATGCACTTTGACACATATTAGCAGCCTTGACACTTCTGTGTTACATTGTGTAACGTTTTTCGACGTGTTTGACAGCAATGATGAATGTGTTTTGACAGGCTCAAATTTCCCCTTGACGACCTTCAGTGAGTCGCCTGCTGCTCGCAATACTTGACATCCTTCCTCTACGAGCTGTTCACGTTCAGCCAAAATCTCTTGAAGCTTTTCCACTCGCTGGGAGAGAGAAGATCCTTTCAACGAGGCCGCTGGCTGATCAAACGCCAGCCTGGAGCCCATGATTCAAGCAAGGAGATCGTCCTGGCGACTTCCAAGTACGATTATGTTAGCCACCCTGGGTACTTCTGAACCGCACTGCTCTACCGGACGGCTATGTGAAACAAGATCAAACGACTACGCTATGTCCAGGGCCCTGTACGTAATCAAGAGCGAGGCCTGCACGCATAATTGATTCAGCGCTGCAGTATGACCACAAATCAGGATCATCTCTCAGCTACATCTGTGTTTTCTTGTGGTGCAATTGACCCCACAGTCTCTGCTCCGCAATGGTTGTGCACTTGCGAGTGGCGCTGACGCGATCGGCATACAGCATATCACGCGTGAAGCCTACCATAGGCAACATATAGGTGAAGTCCTGTGACATGTGCAAACAGGGCTCGTGCACCAATTTCTAAGACCTTCCTCACTGCACACCCGTGCATGAGTGCAGTCGAAAACAGACTTAGTCAGCACAAAGCAAAAATTCATGCTGCGTAGTACCACAGTGTGTATTAAAACACAGCTTCGTGATTACATGAAGGAATATAAGCACTCGACAAGTGCATTTGGATCCTGCTAATCCGGCTGTCGCCGGACAATTATCACCCATCGAACTGGTCAGGCAGCTCCCAGAACTCTCGGCCCCAGTACAGTCTCATAAACTCCAGCAACTGCGGACCGAACACGAACATCATCACAGCGAATCAGCATCGGCAACCTCGGCAGGAGCACCTTTGCCCACGCCTCCTCCGTGCCACGCCGTTGAAGGGCTTGCAGCAACGCACACAGCACAGGACCATTGCGCCGCAGGCTCCACAGTGCCCCCACATCCTCACCAGTGTCTAGGCTCCCACACGAGGCGCATGCGCTGCGCAAAATTGATGCACACAGCGTTGTGAGCCGCTCGTCTGCCTCCTCTGAGCAAGCTGCAGCCTCGACCAGAGTCGGTCGCCGCGCCGCCGACTCCTGAAATACATCCATCGTCCGAAGGTACGCCTTCACGAGCAGCTGCCCACCCTCATTTTGCTGCTCTAACCACGGCATATGCTGCCGCCAAGCGTCTGAGTCCTGCCCAACTGCCTCGGTATCCTTCTTCCCAGATCCCCTTCTACCCGCGTGGCCATTGTTTCCGTCCTCTTCCCACACCCCGCTGCCCTGTACACCATTGTCGCTGTCACCATCACCATGCATGCGTACACTGGCCATACTATCACGCCGTGCTTCTGTCACTCCTGGAGCACGCTCGATCTCGCGGCATCCTGCAGCTAGTGTCTGGCGGTGCTGCCAGTCGCGATCTGCGTCCGCGTTGGCCTCTGCGGCCCGATCGACCGAGGCCTGAAGCACGGCAAGCAGCTCCAGGTGAACCGATGGCGGCATGCACCGCCCGCAGTGCCCGAGGATCTGCACTAGTGAGCGCTGCACCATCACCACCGTCATCTGCCGCTGCGGCAGTGAAACAGCAACCACCTGGTCCATCGCGCACGCATCGCGCAGCATATCCGCGAGCGCCTGCCACCCTGGCACATCGAGCTCTGCCCCACCCGCGCCGCCCAGCACCACTGACATCTGGTGCAGCGCCGCAACTCCGGCTCGCACTGCATCTGCACTGTCAACGTGCAGCAGTGCAAGCAGAGAGCCCAGCAGCGTGCGCAGCGTGGGAGCTCCCAGCGATCCATACTCTGCAATCAGCAGCGTCCACAGCGATGGCAGGTAAGTCTGGAAGCGGTTGAGCAGGCGGCTCAACACCTGCGGGCTCAGGCGCACAGACAGCCCCTGCCGGGCAGCCGGCACAAGGTCGCCGGCGAAGAGTGCCTCATGCACAGCAGTCATCGCCCCCCGCAGCGTCTCCGGTGCCCATGACACAGAGAACTTGTGCAGGAGGCGCATGGCCTCCTCTACGCCCTGGTCAGACACCGCATCATGGGTTGCATGTGTCGCAATGAGCGCATACGCATGCACAATACCCGCCCAGGGTGTTGCAGATGTCGCCTGGAGTGGCCCTAGCCAAGGCTGTGACGCTAGCAGCACATCCAGCGTGACCTGCACGCTGCTGCTACCAGAAGCGGCGCTGATGTCTGAGATCTGCCGCTGTAGTGCTGGTGTATCCTCGTTGATCAATTCCGAGCCGTTCTCCGATGGAACATCCTGCAACCCTCCGGTGCCGTTGGTGGGCGCCATGACACTTGCCACAGTAGCACCGCAGAGAGGGTACGCTTCGGACCGTGTCTACAGTTGTGGCAGAAAATGAAGTGTCGTATTCGGCACTGGCGAGGACCGCATGCAAGACGCCAACTATTCGGCCTGAACGTTGATGGAGAGCGCTGGTAGACACACCCTATTGTAGCGCAATCAGCATAAGGCATTGCTCGACACCAGGTGTGTTGAATACCCACCGGCTGGCAAAGGCACGGCAAGTGAGATCCTGGAAGCGCACTGCGGTGCCGATGCGCTGTTGCAGTAGAACGGCTGTCATTGCCTCGATGCACTTTAGAGCTGCAAAGCAAAGGTGAGGGTGGGACTCCAGGGTGGCAGCAATTACGGCCAGGCCCAGTAGCGCTGGTGCAACAGAATGGAAACACCCAGCAGAATCTGCAGCAGAGACTGCAACTGCCAAAGTGGAGAGGCCCTCCTCTACGACAGCCAGCTTGCCATCGCTGAGTGCTTGCCTGATGGCACGCACGATCTGTGACCATCCTGAGCCTAGGTGGCTTGGATATCTCTGCACAGCAAATCCGTGCTTTGCACTTGAAAAAAGGATGCATGTACGAAAGCACCAGTGTGAGTGCCGGCATCATACAGCATATCACGCAATGCTACGCCATGTACATGATCTATTCAAGTGCTTGACATTTGCTGGTATGTACTCACGTAGTGCCGCACATCCAGTGGCATGCAGAAATGCATTTGCTGTGCACGGGGAGGAGGAATGGCACCTGCAGGAAGTGCTTCAGACAGCCCAGGGCCATACACCGCACGGTGGCGCTGCCGGCGTGCTGAAGTGTCTGCAGGAATGGCTCCAGGGCCTGTTGCTGCCAGTTGAACAGCGTGAGCTCCGAGCGCTGCAGCAGGTGAGTGGCCAGCTGCTTCATCGAGTCCAGGGCGACCATGGCTACGCCCGCATCCACATGGCACGTTGCAGACACAAACTGAGGCCCCACGATCGACCACAGCCGCCCCCACACCAGCCGTATCCGGTCCATGTTCAGGAACAGGCACTCTGTCAGGCGCTTGAGGCTGGTCACACGAGGGGGCGCGCCCGCCAGTGGCTCCAGCTCCTGGTTTGCGACGGCACACAATGACTGGAAGAAGTGCAGCACGTTCTGGCCGTCAAGAGTCGCGCTGCGTGCAAAGACGCCGTTGATCTGTTCTGCGCCCTTGTCACTACACGCAAACGCCTGCAATGCTGCACCGAGATGGTCTGGCCGCATGGACCGCTGCCGCATTGAGCCGGAGAGCTGCGGCCGTAGCATGGGTCCCGGGGACGCCTGGCCGGTGCAGCGCGGCGACGGTGAGAACAGCGCGTCGCGTGAGCGTTGTATGCTGCTGCCGGCCTCAGCCACCGTCATCCCTGGCAGCCACGACGTCAGGCCAAAAAACGCACTGCGCACACGGTCCTCGACGTCTGCGAGGCTGCTCATCAGCGTGCCGTCCGGCAGCACGGAGCCCTCACGTGTCGGGTCACGTGCAATTCCTGGCGAGCGCGGGGAGCGCGGGGAGAGCGGCAGACTGTCTGCGCGCTCTGCTGCAGCTAGGTCCGCCATGGCCTCCAGCAAACTGATGCAGCGCAGCACGAGCCACCAGCTCGGGCCAAGGGTTAGTCCCTCGGGACCGAGGGCGATGTCCATGAGCAGGTGGAGGGCCTGCATCTGCCGTGCCTCTGCAGGGGTGCCTGGGGGTGCAGGAGAGTAGACGCCGGTCGCGGTGGTGAGCATTGACACTGCATCGTCTGTGAAGGTGTGATGCCCAGCCGCTGACGACAACCGGATGGCGACGCGGACCGCCTCGAGGGCGTTCGAGTATGCCTGCGAGGATGCAGCGCCCAGGCGCAGACCTTCTTTGATAGTATCTAGAATGCTCAGCGACGACACCTGTAGATGAGGAATGGAACTCTGATTCACAAGAGGATGGCAAGTATATCGCTGCAGTGAGGTGCGAGCAGCGTCAAATTCAAGAGGTAGCAGTGGACTCAGGCTATTCTAGTCCAGCATGAAGCTGCAGATGTGGATGAGCAGCGGAGCTGCCACCAGCACCAAGGAGAATCTGTGGCATACCTGCAGGATGCCTCGAACGTGCTGGGTGGACGTCGCTGTGTGCCATTTGGCTGAGCTGACAGCGAGATTGAGCTTGGGTGCCCGGCCCTCCTGCCGGTGCCGCCGCAGCCTGTTGTGATTCTGCAAAGAATCTATGAAGCCAGAGAGCCCAAGCGCAGCAGCAAGACGTGCTGGGTTCAAGAGGCGCTTGCGGGGCGACAAAGGCGCGTGAGAAGAGCTCGGGGGCCGGCCAACCATGCGAATCTCCTGCAGGCCAACGCGCCTGAGCGGCCAATTACGCCAACCATCACGCGATACTACGAGCCTCACCTGCAACCTGCGCGAGGACAGCTACAAGTGCTCGCACGTGAGCCGCCATACTGGTACATAACCACGTGAAGATCTTTCCATGCAACATTGCATGTCCATGGGCGCAGGATAGGTAAAGCAGCTGTTGCTCAGGCCACGGAGCTCAGACCGACACATGGCATACATGTGCGGATCGATAGGCATAAGGGGAAGTGCCTTTGCAACAATGCGGTCAAAGATCCCCCGCAGATCCTCCCGGGAGAGTGCTGGCACCGCCTCTCCGTCCTCCCCGGAATCACTGTTCATCTCGACAAACGTGTCAAACCCGAGCATGTGGTCTGCCAGTGGGTTGTGGGTGTCGGTGTTAAGCATGATCGTCGCGAAAGCGAGTCGGTATGCATCCTCCGCAGCGCGGAACATCCCAGGGTTCTGCTTGCAGAATGCCTCGGCAAATTTCTCCATGATGCGGTCAATCTGCTGTGCCTCTCCGGGGAGTTTAAATTCGCGGAGCAGCTGACGCAGGGCCTCGTCCAGTCGCATGTCGCCAAAGCTTTCCTGCACATTGCCCCGGTGACACAAAGCATGCGACGCGGGACGCTGCACCTGCAATTGTGATGTGCCTTTGTCAGGCCAGGCTATGCTTCTGTATCTCCGGAGATACAAGCAAGGAAGCATCTTCTCCCATCTTTGGAATGCGCACACTCCTGCCAACGGGAACCCTGTCAATTGAATGTGAAGATGACGCCAGCACAGTCATGTCAATTGACAAGCTACCTATTGCACAATGTTGTGGGACAGATTCCAGCAGCAACCAAATATCTGAACGGAAATTCCATGGCAATGCACGCCACTGGGCGATGCATGGCACGAACAGGAAACCCAACCACTGGACGAAAGCAGAAGACTGTAGCTGCGATGAATTCATAGCACAGCTTCTGGCGTCGTCTCCCACGGCACACCTGGTCTATGTACTCGTGCATGATGGCCACAGCGGCGGGGTCTGGCATGCCGAACAGCTCACCAAGGGCGTCCCGGTCAATCAGCTGCAAGTTTTCACGCAGCCACCCCGCCACAGCTCCAGGTGGCTCCTGCAGGACGCCCTTGCTCTGCAGAAGCCGCACTGCCTTGAGGGGCTTCTTGCGGAACAGCCGCACCCCGACATCCCGCTTGTCCTTTATCGCCTTGGCCTCCTGCACCATCGATGTGATCACTTGGACACACCCACATGTCAAGCCGTTCAAATGTCACGACACTCCCACTGTAGTACACATGCCACTGCCCCGACAGCGTCCTGGGTTCTCTGACCCCATGGCAGCATGCCCCTGGACCTGGATGAAAATGCAGGCACACGTGACTCAACGGCGTACGCCAAGTGTCGCTCAGGCCAGGATGTTAACAGCGAGACAGACATTGGCGGAGTGGAGCGTGGTACTTGCGCTATTTTGCACTAGTGCTATGCATGGGTATGTGAGCACCGGAACAGAATTTCACAAGTGGGTGTCTGCGGAGCTGTACCTCAATCTCGGCCTCCGAACGCTTTACAGCGTCCAGCGTGTCGGTGTGGCCATCAAGCATGGCTTCCGCCACCCTGGGCTCTGCCATGCCCTCGAGCGCGACCATCCAGCTGTCGAGAGACCGCAAGACTGAAGTGACACACGCGATCGCCGATGCGCGAGCGCTGACTCCCCGCTCCCCCCCGCCCGCTGCCTCATCTCCGCCCACCACAACCCTCTGCAGTGCGTGCATCCACCGCTCAAAGATGTTCACAGAGTGGAGATCGCAGTCGTAGTTTATAAAAAGGTCAACAATCAGCTGCGGGTCTGCTGCGATGCGAGCTGACGCGTCCATCGCGGACATCAGCACCGAAGGATCAGCCGCCTCCGTCTCCAGTGGCTTGTGCAGCAGGAGAGGGAAGAACGCTCCCAGCTCCGCCTTGAGGGAGAGGCGAAGAGGCGTGCGGCAAAGCACGCATGCAAAGAGCCGCGGCGCGAGTGGAAACGCCGATGGATCCTCCAATGCCGCTGATCGCAGCATCACCATGCATATCGGCTGTCGTAGAGTCATCCAAGCCCCTGCTGACACACAACCCCAAGGGTTACCACTGCTCTCCATCACCTGTAGCTCCACGGTCCATGTCAATGGTGACTGCAGGGCATATATCTCCGGCAGCACGACAGAAACTTGCATCAAGGGGTCTCAGGCCAAGCACAGCACACGATGTAGAGCCTGCTTTTGTGCAAAGCTATACATGCGATTGCCTCCGGGAAAGCACTGAGCAGATCCGGAGTGTGGAATACTGTCACTTACATACCAGTCACAGCAGCTGCATGCCATGCATCGGTCTACATAGTTTTGAGGCAGCAACACACCTTCAGGAGGATGTCGGACGCTAAGTGCCGGCCAGCAGCAATGTACAAATCATTCTCCGAGCCGGCCATACGGCGGCCCGCAAGGCGGCACAGTGCTGTCAACACCATGATCAAGTCTGCCTCGAGCACGTCCACCCTTGGCCTCAGGTCAGCCCCTGACCTTGAAGACGTCAGAGATCTGACCGAAGGCCTGCGCTTCACCGGACTCTGCGCACCAAGGGACGTTGCATTGACCAGATCCCCAGCGCTTCCGGCAAGCTGGATAGTTGCTGCCGCACCAGCAAGTTCACTGCTGCTGCTGCGACCGTTGGCAAGATCTGGTGGCAATTGCTCGGTGGAGGCAGCCGGGGTGGGCAGCGTGGCAACTTGCCGAGGAGTCGAAGAGTAAGAAAGGGTCATCGAAGGCTGAGTGCCGTTGAGGCGACCCCCTGGTGAGCCACCGGCTGGAATTCCTTTGAAGGCAGCTTCGAGGCCCTGAAGATCGCACTGCTCTGCAAGTGCAAAGAGCTGGGCAGTGCGAGTGGTGGCTGATGTGTTCCGCTCTGGTGATGTGAAATTTGCCAGGGCTGCTTCAGTTACAGGCGTAGGCCTTGATGGAGATGAGGGGAGGTTGGTCAGGCTATCTGCAGGGGCTGGGAAGGTGCCTTTGCTGGCCTGAGAGTGCCTGGCTGCAGCCTGCGCGTTAGGCGAGGCATCGTGGCCTCCATGCAAAGGAAAGGACGTCGACCTAACTGTGTGACGGACGACCGTATTGCAAATCTGCAATCAAATCAGGGCGTCAGAGGAAGATCGATTTGGAAAGCATCACATGTCAGTGCATGATACAGTGAGCTTCCCCACACAGCCGACCTGGAAGATGCAGAGTCACACATGTCTTCATGGAACAGGCACAGGGATCATTGATATGGTCGTCCATGGATTGTACGAACACTATCAATACTGACAGATAGCAGGCACACCTGCAGTAGAGCGTTGTGCGCCGTAAGGGAGATCATCTTCTCATCAGTTGCAATAGCCAGATTGAATATGATTTTGAGGCAATGCACCAGGGCTTCGCCATGCACGATGAAAAATTCAGACATAGCTACTGTAAGCAGTGCCTGAATAACGACCAGATGAACTTGACCGTTCATGGAATCTGCACAGACAGAGACTGCACGGATCGCGCGGCACACTAAGTTGTCCTCAGCCAAAGCTCCCGCGCTCGATGTCTCTCCATGAAGCCATGCATATGCCACCTGGAAAGTCCTTGAGCATCAGTGATGATAGCGAGACCAAGTTTCGCAAATGCCCTTGTGCTTACATTCCACTTGTGCAGGCAAATCCACAGCAACAGCATCACACCAGCTTGTGCAGAAGATTCAGACAGATTTCTTGAAGGCTTGGTTGAGATAGATTTATGGCTTCGGTGACTATCTTCATGATCTGTGCTGCCATATCCGCAGACAGCGGGGGCGACAGTGCTCCGTCTGTGCGAGCCTTGGCAAAGTGCCCTACAGGCACAGCCTGCTCCCATTTAAAACAGCCACAAAGTACGTCTACAAAGATTTGTCAGCACGTAACATCCAACGAACACCCTGATTTCAAGCGAGCGTACGACTTACCAAGAACATCGGTGCACAGATCCCGCACTCTGCGTGCCTCTGCTGTGCGCCCACGAACATCAGCAGCAATATTCTGGATGGCTTTGTTGACGAACGCATCAAAGTTCGTTTGTTGGCTTCCCATTGGTGGCAATCAGAGCCGCGCTAGCACGGACGACTCATCGAAACTACAGGGGCAAGATCATGAGGATGTGCTACGAGCACAACATCGAACACACGCAAAGTACGTGCAGCGTCGCAGCGTGCTGTTCTGCACACTGTCGTGTCCGCACGGTGATGGGTTGAACGAAGGGATAAGGAAGATCCTTGCTACGAAGAGAACTCAAACATAGATTTCCACGGAAACGATGAAATCTGCTGCTGCATAGAGCATACGGTCATGTTGGCAGGTAAAACTAGACCTCGCGACGTGCAGCTTGTCGAGTTTTGTCTCTGAGACTACAAGGCACCATCCTGCACGCATCAAACATGGCAATGTCCATTTTTTCGGTATGAACAACGTGCATCTCCGTTCGCGCGTATCATGGTACGTAGCGATGTCTGGCCAGGTTTCGTGGTGTTATGAGTATGCATGCTGCCTGCAGGCCACCAGCTTATGACGCAGGCACCGCTGCAAGAGAGCACAGTTGCTTTGAATCTGCCACGTCAAGCTGATGACTGCAGGCGACACATAATCTGGATATACACTCTGAGATCGCTTTCGAAAGGCGCATGCTTGCGTCAGCTTGAGCCACTCCTGGAGGCGCATTGGGATATGTGCGTGTGCACCACAATGCAGGATTGCGAAAAGCAAAACCTCTGCATGTTGACAGTAAAGTGAACTCATCATGTCTCGAAACCTTTGGATGATCATGCTGTGCATCAATTCGTACATATTTTCACATTTGCTACTTGCTCTCTGGTGCTGCTGCAGCGAGTGCGTGAAGCAAATCCTGAGTGATACAATCCCTATATATAATTTGGAATGGTGAGCTTCTTTAATAATTTCGATCTCAAGCTTGGTCCAGGGAGATCGGACGAGGTAAGTAAAAGGACCGCTCAAACACCCTGAACCAACACGTGACCTGTACGCCGAAGCAGGTTCACCATGCTGCGCTGGTGTACTGCAGAAGTTTGCACGTCATGGCATGACATGATTGCACAGAGTGATTACAGGACCATCATCTCTCAACCAGCAGAATGACAACAATTATATGTACCCAGGACTGTTCTGTTTCACTCCCACACAGTGACAGATGTAGGACCTTAGATCTATCGTGAAATACAAGTGTTCACACAATGTGCTGGAAGGAGCCATCTGTTGTTAAGCGGTGCCCAAGCACCCACCAGCAGCGTCAGCCATGAAAGCTAAAACGTCCGCAATTTCTGGGCTACAAGGCTGCGGACACACATTTGCATACATTCACTGTGCTGAGCTGCTATTGCAACTTCATTGATTCGCTGAAATTTCTGCTGCAGCGTGTGCCTCTTGGTCACCGAAAACCAACCTGAAGCCACAGCAGGCCGGGGTCCTTGGTTGACGATCATGCGGCTGACAGCTAGCAGCAGCCTGTTGCATACCCGCGAATTCCACGCCAACTAGACATTAAATCCTTCCTTTCTGAGACATACTTTGTGCGCTTCAATTAGCTCTTGACAGCGGCGGTCATCCTCTCCTGTAGAGCAGGGAACACAAACGTTGTGTACAATGCACTGCTCACATAAGCGACGCTGCAATGAGTTTTCACCTTGTCATGCATCGCACCATTGTTTGCTATGCATTCGTCCCTTGCTGCCTGCAAACATTTTACCATATGAAGCTGAGGCCATGTTACTCAGGAACGGGTACACCTCGCCAGCTCATCCTACCTTTGTTTCGGGGCATGCGCAGCAAATTTTCAACTTTGGCTTCTCTGCATCTTTTTCTTTAGGAAAGAATGGGATATAGTCCCTCCAGCCCATGGTGGCCGCTCTGATTGCTGATTCGACCTCCGTCAGCTACCACAACAGATCGATACCGAATGTCGACGGGACGAAAATTTATAATGCACCTGCTTATATCCTCTGATTTTAGGCGTCACAGTCTCCACATACCCCATTCACGACAGCAGGTCGTTCTCGTGTCGCCGCACTGGTCCCACATTCGACTACACCTGTAGCTACGCTCCGCACATTCCACTCTGCTGCAAGGAAGCCGGTGACCGATCAAATCCACTTTGTTGTGGAAGAACAGCAGCGAGAGCGCTGTCCGGGGAATCTGTCAACAGCGCGTTGTAACGGTGTGTACATGCGCCGATGCGCGAGCGGCTCACTGTGCATGGTTCCTGTTCCATACGTGTCCCTGCCGATGCTCATGTGGTACCACGGTGTTCAATTAGCGCCGACACAAACGCTCAAATATGGATGAGTATGTGGCCAGTCATGATGGTGTGATTAGCAAGGACGCGTGTGAGCGAGGGCTACCGCGGCAGCGCAGCTTGGCATGTCTTCCACAAGATGTGCTTGCTCGCGTGATCCTCAAGCTTCCGGTCGAGGATATACTGCGGCTTTCATGCACATGTAAGAGTTTGCGTGATGTCGCCATGAGCGACGAAGACGTGTGGCTGCCTTTGGTACATCGCTTCATGGAACATTGTACCTCCCCTGCGTTATGGGTCATGCGACGTGAAAGCCAACGCTTCAATCCAGCTACAACATGGCCGTCCAGCACTTACAGGTGCGCAATATCTATAAGGGTGTGCTCTTGGCGACAACAGACCGCAGGGCTCATACGGTTGCATGTGAGTTGCAGGCAGCTGTACTTCACTTTGAGGCCTTTCCTGGTGCTGGATGGAATATGGCTTGGCACATCTCTGCATCAGAGCAGCCCAGGAGCCCCGCCAGATCATGTATTTGCCTTCAAGTGGACCAGCTCTGCACTTCTGTGCCTGCGGCTCCAGCATCACACGCAAGGAGTTCATGATCACCCTCAGTTTTGGGACGTCTATCATGTCTTGTGCAAATCCTCAGCCGCAGCACCCCAGTTGGAAGACATTGGCCATGGCTCCTTCATCATGAATCCTGTACGTCCTATATTAGTATTCGGACATGTGTACATCATAATGATCTTGTGCCAACAGCATCACAGTAGGGCAGCTGGACCTGATTTCATAATAACGTGCAGGGCGTCAGCCACGCGACAGATCGCGCTTCGCACAGTGCGCAGCAGCACTGTGCTGCTGCAATTGGCGTACGCGCCAGCCCTGTCCTTGGCACATCCCCTCCTGGCAGCTTCGAAAGTGAGCTTCTTACCTTCCTGTCAGGACAGCAAGAGCGGTCCCGCCAGGCGCGGCGTGCTGGCCGGCGCAAGTCCAGCAGGCCTCCAGGGGCGTGGCCTGAGCGTATGCACCTGCGACGCGCTGCGCCGGTGCGGGCCAGTGGGACACGTGCAGTCCTCGGGGTGTGGACGTTGGTGCATCACAACTCACCGCAGTCACCAGCGAGCTGCACAATCGAAGTGTCATTCGATGGCAATGCCTCAGCCAGGCGCATTCAGGGTGTCGCTATTGGTGCGCTAGCCTCCAGCGCACCCCTGTGGTCAGTTCAATTGGAATGGGCAAAAGAGTCAGGGGATGATTGTCAACAATGCCTGCAACAACTCCATGTGGACGTGTTGGGACAGCTGTCGGCGTTGCCCGAGGAGCTACTCTGCAAGTTCCAGACGTCCGCGACTGGGCAAACATATGACACATGTGAAGACTTGCTCATGTGCATGGGCTTGCAAGAATGCATTGGCGGAGCAATGTTTCACAACCGTAGCAGCGATTTGGAGCCTGCGCATGAAGATTCACTGGCGAGTTTAATGAACGGTATGGATGACTTACATGTGGAAGGCCCTTTCGGTGGATGGGAGGTGCTCAAAGTGTTCTCAGGTACTGCAAACGCAGGTGGGGCGAGCGTTACGTTACTGGAGCTGATGACGCCGTCACAGCATTGCAAGCGGTTGTTGTTGTTGCATCCAGATGGCCTGCAGTTGTTTGCCCGGTTACAGATGGATTAGCAGACGTTTGCTCAATGTAAGAGTGATCACGTGGCTGTTTGTGACTGAAACTGGGTATAACATGCACAGCAGTTCGTCATTCCTGCAACATTGTGAAGCAGCATAATTCCCATGCACTAGCCTCTACTGAAAACTGTCCTGAAAACTCTATGCCTGAGACTCACTCAGGAAGGGGTCACTCGCCCCTGTCAATTCACTACTACTCTGTGACGGTTGCCGATTTGCAACAGGGATGGTCCCGGTGCCACCAACTGACAGCGATCCCGAGAGGTGTGGCTCTGGTACTTCGGATACTTGGTGCAGAGTGGTCGGGACACCTGTGTAGGTGTGATGATCGCCATGGCTCAGCGCCAACGACTCTCCCTCTTTTGATCGGTCATAGGGACCCGCAGCGTCCCTGAAGTCTTCATCTAAATTCACTGTATCTGTTAGGAACGGATCGCTGGCATGCCTTTCCATCGGCATCGCCTGGATGCTGTCACTCCGGTGTCGCCCATTGAGACTCAGTGACCCCACAGAAGCAAAGCCGCGCCGGAAACTGGCTGCCCCAGGCTGTCCAGACTGCAGAGTGCGATTATGAAACGAAGGCAGCTGCAGTGTGATGGACGCAGTGCCGTCCCGTGCTGCACTGCTGAGCTGCGTGCTGGCCAGGTGCGCCGCCTGGCCATAAGCCAGGCCAACAGGCCTCACCTCCTCTGGTGCCCTCTCCTCCACAGTTTCGTCCAGGAACGGATCCTGTGTGTCTTCTGAGGGCGGAAAAAAGCCTAGAGCGGCATTGTGGTCCAGAACCCGAGCTTCTGCGGCGCTGCACGCAGCAGCGCTTGCATCGGCCTGCTGTGGCGTCATCGCTGAGTCCCGGTACGGCTGAACCTCAGATGACAGCTGAAGGGCCCCTTCGGGCCCGAAGTGCGTGGCCATATTTGCACGGAGCGCCGCCGCCCCAACTGCAGCTGGCCCCACTGCCATTGCAGGGACCCCGGAGAGAGCGTCCTTTGACCGGGGCCGCGATCCTGGGTAGCGGCGTGCTGCCGCCTCAGGCGGACTTGGTGACCGTACCGGCACACCCACACTGCCATGTGTGGAAGTGCGGAGTGGACTCACATCGTCAGAGCGGCGGCAGGACGACACACAAGACTCGTTCGGGCTGGCCTCCCGCGTTGAACTATGGCTCTGCACACCTGGGGCAGCGGCCGACACAGGGTGCAGATGGACGTTCACCTGCGGCTGAACCGCAGGCTCCAGGTCGAGGTTTGTGGACACATTGGCCAATGGCGAGCGGCGCCCGGTGCCCTCTGGAGGCGTCTCTGACATGGGCTCTGGGGAACGTGCCCGGGACGATGCTTCCGCACTCATCATGCATGCGATACGCTCCAAGTCTGTGTCATTCTGCGCGGATGGCGCGGTGCCGCTAGACTGCTGTGCTGCAGACGACGCTGTAGCGGGTCCACGGCGCTTGCGGATTACGCGGCTGCCCGGTGCCCGAGATTTGGACTTCACCACGACGGAGGCTGTGAGAGCGGCCCTGCATCGGCATAATCTTGCAATTTCTGGGACCCATCACATACAATATCCACCATTAACATCTTTCAAAACAACACAGTCTTCCAAAGCATATCCTCCGTCCGCAGCAATGCAGTCACGAGCAGCCGTAGTGTTGAGTCGGACGCAATTGCCGCCCACTGCATGCACCTCAGGCTTCATATTGCTCAAATGAGTGCATCGATTCGGGAATAACGCTGGAGCTTGGAGAGTGTGGCCGACGGAGGAAAGCTGTCCACCAGCAAACCGATGGGGCAGTCGCGGCATGGGAGCGCACAATTGGCGGGAGCTCAGGGAGGAGGTGCCATTGGCAAGGAAGCGGCCAGATGGGCCGTCTCCCACAGCACCTGGAGGGCCATCGAAGCTGTGTGTCTGCTGGCTGTTGATGGCGCTGGGCCCGCCACTCAGCCCCTGCGAGGCGTACGGACTGCTGGCATGGGTCGTCCCATGCCTTGAAAGCGGTGACCGGGAGCGCTGAGGCGTGGGTGCATCCGACGACGACACTGACGCTGCCTCCCTGCATTCAGGCTGCCCAGTGGCTACTCAAGCCCCGGGCTCAAGTGAATGCATCGACGAATGCACTGCAAGTACATATGGATGATGTGTGCACCCAAAGCAATGGAAAGCAATGGATGCAGCAATGGAAGCAGCTGCGCGGCGCAGGCTGAGTGGCAGAACGCACTCATGCGGTGGAGGTGGTGCTCGAGGCGCCTTCTCGCCCTTCCACAGCGCATCCTGCTGCCAGCTCTGCTGCAGCAGCGGCGGGTCGTCTGCTGCGCTGAATGCCGACGCCAGCAGCTGCGGCTGCATTGTGGTGTGTGCACCATACGACACAGGCTGCAGCGCGGGGGACCCGGGCGCAGCTGCAGCATGCCCCGCCACAACTCCAGCGGACGGAAGGCCCATGTTGCTGACGGGCGGCGTCTCAGGGCCACCAGATTGGTACTGGCTCAGAAGCGAAGAGACAGCGTCCCCGGTGTCTGGGGCGCTGGCCTTCGAGTCCATATGTGACAATGGGGGCGTGGACACGGGTGCCGGGCCGCCATTTGAGCGTCCAGGCGTGCTGCTGACATCACGGGCGTACGCCTGCAGCGCTTAACTGTTCAGACCATACATCATACTTGTGGGTGGCCTGCTCATGCCGATGGTGTGCATGCTGAAGCTACCCTTCCCAGGCTGTGAGATGAGTGTGCAAGGGAATTGCTTTGCCTGTCCATTGGCGCCTACGGCCGTCACTGCAATCACATGCACTGCATGACAAGGCTGCCAGGCTGAAGGGTCTGTGAGCCAAACATCAGATGCGAAACTGCACAGCAAGTAAGGTGCAAAATCTGCAGACCATGCACATGTGGAAGCTGTGGGCAATGTGGTAGGCCGGTTGCCTATCAGCTGCGTAGTACACAGCAAAGGGCAGCAGCGGACCGCAGCAGCGGCGCCAGGCTGTGCAAACCGCCCGCTTCCATGCCACCGTCGCCGACTCAGGCCGCACAGCGGGGGCGGCTCCTGCACTTGCACGGCCCCCATCTGTAGCCCCCCGCTACCCCCCATGCTCCCCTCCGCCGCCTCCTCGTCATCTCCGTCGTCTGTGAGCTCACGCATGCGCGGCGGAATCGGCGGGACCTCCCGCCTGCTGCATGGGCCGCAGCGGAACAGCCACAGCAGGATCAGCAGTAGAATCAGCATGAACGCGATGATTGCCCCAAAAATGATGCCGAACTTTTGAGCCCGGGTGAGGTAGTCCTTGGGGTTGGCTGACCCGGAGCACAGTGCTGAGTCGCGGGTGTCCCGGAATGCGGGATCTGTGCACAGCCCGTCAGACAGCTCTACGCCGCAGTTGCGGCCGTAAGACTTGCATGTCTCCAGGCAGAGTGGTAGCTCGACGTCTGTGCCGGGTGCGCACTCCCGAAAGACGCTGAAGCATGCCAGGATCTCCTGGGCGAGCATGCACTCTGGAGAGTCTGCGGCGGGGTTGCTCGGGTCAATCGGCCGCCAGCGCGACTTCTCCCGCACGAGCTTGTCGCGCAGCGTAACGACCTGAGGGCCTGTGCTGACTGGCGGCACACATACGTGCGTCGTCTTGGCGAAGGCAAATGCCCCCGCACACTCTTCCACCTCTGCCTGCAGCTCCTCCACAGGTACGCATGAGCGGCCATCGGTGGAACACTGCCGCTCGCACACCTTGCCCACACAGTGATAGCCTTGCCCCTGCAGATTGCCAGCAGGTGGATGACGTGTTGCAGCATGCGTGACGTTGCCTCCTGATGACTGTGTCACATAAGTACGATATGTACAAGCTGCTAACAAGCTGTCAGGCATGGATCTGCATAGCGGGCCAATCAGGACGACACAACTGCCGGACACCAGACACGAAACAGCCTGTCTTGCACATCAAAGATTCGCGTGATCAGCAGTGCACGATGCCTGAATACCACGAGTTGTAGGTAACAGCCGCAGACAGCTGTTGACAGCCGCACCGCTAGAATATGATGGCAGATCCATTTCTGAGACCGTGCAGTCGGTCAATGTGGTGTCACCACCCATGTGAGCGCTGGATGGACAATTGTCACAACAGACTTAGCAGGCCTTCGCAGTTTGAGCCCAGTCTGACACAATGATGTGGTGCAGGATAAGCGCTCAGCACAGAGGGCACACCAGCAAAGCACAGTCTCGCAGGCAAGTGGGCTCTGGGAGCCTGCAGTCCACGCCAGTAAAGCCCTGAGCACACTCGCACTCGCTGTCTACGCAAGTACCCGTGAATGATTCGCCGGACGAGTCTGGGACAGCACTGATGGCTGCTGGTGGGCAGCTGTCACCGACACACGCATACACCGAGCAGTCCTTCCCACTCCAGCCCTCATTACAGCTGCACTGGTAGCTGCTGCCTCCTTCCTTGCAAACGCCACCAAACGGATAGTTGCAATCTCCCGGGCAGTTTAGCACCGGAAGCTGCTGCGGGCAGGCAGCTTGCATGCTGGGGCAAGATACAGCATAAGTTTGGGAACCAGCGCTGAGCTCCACGTTGACGGTGCTCTGCATGGCATGGGCGGATGTTGGCTGTGTATGAGCACAGCCGCAGAAACGAATATATTTGCACTGTAATCACGTTCAGATGGTCGAGGGACTCGCCAGAAGGTCTCAGGGCATCCCAGAGGCTCGAAATGACTGGTAGTTCCAGAGAAGCACACTGGTGCCGTCACGCAGCCGATGCTGTTCCTGAAAATGCTGTGCAGGCATCAGAGGCAGATCGCACCGTGCTATCAAACTGGCAAAAGTGCTTCTGATTTGCAACACTGAAGTTGACCCCATTGGGCATGCACTCGTACGAAAGGCACACTGCCGCCTGTGTCCCCCCACCACCATTCAATTCAAAGCACATCGAAGTGTCACCAATTTGCTCGGGTATGCTCCGGCTTCCATTGAACAACTGCACAAATGCAAAGGCATCATCAGCAAGCGCACACAGATACACAACTGTGATGGGGCCATGAGAGAGCCTGGGCTGACCCCCCTCTTGTGACGAGAAGCTCATCGTCAGCAAGATGCTGGATACATTTGCCTCTCACAGCCTTGCTCTAAATATCAGGGCGCCGCTTATGCTAATGGGTGACATGTCCTCGGACAAGAATGACAGATCCACAGGAGATGCACAAGATATGGAAGCCGGAATAAAACAGTGACCTCAATGCTGCTACCCTTGAACACGCCACATGCAGAACAGCGACAACAGGTCATGAATTGCTTGCTGGCTGTGCATTCGTGGTGAATTGGGGTGAGCGGCAGCCCACACCGGGCTTATCATCCCAGTCTTGCAAGATCCCAGTTGCCACACAGGCTCCACATAGCTGGAGAATGCAGATGCAGCCAGATCGCCGACACCCTCTGCACTGACACAGAACCCCTTCAATACGGGGTCGAAAGAGCAGGCAATTCGCTTGGGTTCATCTGGATCAGGGTCGCAGTTGTATGCCTGCACACCACTCGCTCCATCATGTGTGCAGAGTGCGCAGCAGTACGCAATATGGCATGAACAAAGCACCACCTGACAGCCGCTTGCTTGCTAGTCACAGCATATGCAAGCATCCACGCAAGCATGTGAGTGGCCTGATGGTGCCGTGGTTGCATCCAAGGCATAATGCTGCTGGCTCTGAACTGTACAGTGAAGGCTCATGAGGTTACAGGAGGCGCACCAGAACCGTGGCATTTGTATCTCCTGCTTGTGAGGGCACATTCTGCAGCAGGTCTTTCCCCTGGCCCAGGCCCCAGGTCAGACGCTCAGCCAATGAGCGGTTGGTCACATACCAGCCCGAATCGTCCAGGATAGCCAGGCTGATGTTGGACAACACCGAGTGCAGGTCGTAGAATGGCGCGGACACATCATTTCTGGCGACTTGTGGGGACACATGGACTTCATCGGATATCCGTGCCTCCTGCACACACCGTCAAAATGACAGCTTGACTGCACATGCCAGGGTTCCTAAACGCTGCAGTACTCCCTTGTCACATGCACGTGCAATGGCATGCAACATTTGGCCCCAGACATACCACCACGCCGTCACCTCTGGATGGAAGCTGCGATCAGCAGCATGGGGACATGCGCATGGCTACAGCATTGGACTGCATCACACAGCTGGACAGGGGCGACGTGCCAACAGCAGCGCTGTGACGGCAATATGCATAAGAGTGTGTACATCTGCCAGCACATATTGCATGCACAAGGGATATCCTGGCATAAAGGCGGGCCCAACCTGCTGAGGTCCAGTGGTGGAGTCCCGATACCCCAGGATCTCAAGCCCCGAGCTGCGCTGTGGGGTGTCCGCCATATCTAGAGGCGGCTCTATGCGGTAGTGCCGCCTTACTTCAAATGCAGCATTCGGAGTCACCAAGAACTTTGCCTCCACACCCCGCACGTCTGCGTCCTCAACCACAGACCCCCACAGGCGCCGCGACGGCGCCCGGAACTGCTGCAGGCTCTCGGATGTCAGAGCCAGGGTGTGCATGGTCTCATGCAATAACGTGGCTTGCATCAGCTGGCGTGCGGATGCGCCGCCACTGGTCTGCGCCCGCGTGAACTGTGCCTTAGCAAACGGCGCGTGGATGTTGATATGGGCGATTGCGGGACGGCCAAACCTATCCCGCCGGCAGATGCTGGTGATGCCACGGGCAGCTGCAGGGTTCGGCCGCAGTGTGATGTATACCCTGACATCCTCCGCTGTCAGGCTGTGTTCAGGGAGGGCTTCTGAGAATGCAATGGGGATGCCTGGGCAGATGGGGGCCCTGCTTGCCTCTGAGCTGTCCTCCAAAACATCGTTCTGGCTGTCATCAGCAATGAACACAGGCTGCACAGGCCTGCACAACAGCGAATGTGATGCGCTGTGCTGAGATGGTATCGATCACGAAGTGCTGGATTTGCCTTGAATTGCTGCTTGGTATGATGCAGCACTCCCAGTAAGTGCGGGCTCATCAAGCCTGGCATGTGCTCATCCATGAAGTTAGATGCGGTCGTATTCATTGGACGTCGCTTGAGCCTTGCCATGCAATCCAGGAGGTGCAGGTGAAGCTATCATGTATCATGTATGTGTTAGGGATGGATAGACCATTGTGCCATGGAAACATGTGAACTGGGCCGCACCACCGCAGGCGAACTCGATCTTCGATGTCTCGTTTGACCAGCTTGGCTACATCCCTGACCCATGTCTCTGTATTGAGGCTGACTATGTCAAAGACGGTGCATCTGTGCCAGCAGTCTATCTTGTCTGACAAAGGAGAAAAACTGAGTCGGATATCTTGGGAATCGCATAGCACAAGTGGATTCGACTCTTGGGATGGGTTTCCTAGCTGTAAAGAAGATTAGATCATCAGTGAATGTAGCTTTCACCCCCTCTCAGTGCTCAATCTGATCGGGTATGACATAGCAGAGCATGCAAACCATGCTGATCACGAAAGCATTAACCGCGTATGATCATGCAATGGCCAGAACCGCCACAGCCAGGAAGGCTGATGAGAGGGCCATGTACTAGTTTTAGAGATTTGAAGATGAACCGCACCTTGACGAACTGGTTAGTGCTGAGACAATCATATTGAGGGTGTCGATTGCTGGCAGCATACTCAATTCTGCACACGCTCACCATGAGGGAGAACAAATAAAGGTAAACATGTGCAGCTTAAATCAAGCGAACGCAAGGCCCCTGATGACGTGCAATAATTATGAGCAGAGTATGGGTCGACACCATTGTCGAAACACACCGCAATGGAGGGGCATCTTGTGCCCAAGCTGCAGTCAGAAGCTGTAGAAGAGCTGCACATATCGCCAGATCAGCTTTAATCATGGACATGCTGACGAAGCTGGGAATAACAGCTGTAAGCTGCTTCAAGGCTCAGCAGCTCTTGACACGGGCCAAGGCACGTGCAAACAACATGTCGTGGCAGCAGCGTTTTCGAAGGCTAAGCGTTTGCGCACCAGCGATGTGCACCAGGTCCAAGCAGAGCGATGGCGTCATTCGAAGTCACGCCACATCGGTTCAATGCCGTGCGATCATGGCAGCTACAGCCGACGTAAGTAATTTATACTTAGTACAGAGATCCTCACGCCCGAGCATGTACGCAGCTCGAAAGCCTTGTGGGGCTGTGAAGACACCGGACCAATCAGGCAGTGGCGCATCCGGACGACAGAAACCAGGTTTGTATACAGCATGTGGTATAGGAGCTTATGCAAGCACGGCTAACGTCACAACTGTGTCGCATCTGTCTGGATATCCCCCCTGCGATTTGTAACTTGATGCCCCTAGCCCCACTTTCACGTCATCACACGCCAGGCTGTCGACACCCGGGAATTGAAATGACTTGCATAGTGGATGGCGTGGCTGCGAGTTCGCTGTACCTGTGATCGTTTGCAGTTGTTATTCCAGAAGCGTAGGTTGTTCGTGAGTACCTCGAATGCGATCGTTGTCGACTGAAAATTTCTGTACTTTAAAGTCATTCATGATGTGCAAGTGGCGCTGAAGGAAGCAAGCAATAATCGGAAGAAAGGTGCAACATCGCTTCAGGTTCATGATACCTGCAGCTTCAGAAGTGTAGCTATTCGGCAAGCGACCTCCACGATCGCGAGGTATGCGTCCGCGGAGAGTGTAGCTGTATACATACTATGCATGTAGAAGAGTTCACGCATGTCTGGATGCTGACGTGCACAGCTGAGCAGCAAGCTGTCGTGATCCGCGATCTGTATCGCATGTAGTGGAATTTGATGATTCTCAGAGATGTTCATACCGCTCGATGCGCGCAGTGCAAGAGATGTCCCGGCAAAAACGATCGACTGTGGATTCACACCAGTACTGTCGAAGTCGAACCCAACACGATCCCCGCCCCTACAATGCGCGCAACTGTTGTTTCCACGGCGTCACTTTGTGAAAAAAAAAATTCTTTGTGCTTTGCATGCATGCGGAGCACAAAGGATTTTTTTTCATGATACTTGTGGACATATTTGCTATGCTTTGCATCATGCGGAGAAGGTGGTGCATCTGCTGTACATGTGGGCCGTCCAACGCGACAGATGCCGGTTGCTCCTGGGTTGATATCCCTTGATGCTATAGCTAGGCGGTGTGACTCGAATGCACCCTTCCCGGTCGTCTGTATGCGTACAAGGCCCGGGGGGCGCATGTGCAGATGGACACGAAAGGCGCATGCGCAGAAGGGAAAGGTTGGGTGCGGGTGCATGCGGCTCTCTGCCCTGGCAGCTGCACGGGTTGGGGATCCTAGGTGGGTGTGGGCTGCAGATGCGGCAAGGCATGGCTGTACCCGCCGTGGCTGCATGCCTGCCTGAGAGGAATTCTTCAGCCTCCAGGCACTGTTGCACCACAACGCATGCAATTCCGTACAAACATCAGGACTTTTTCATGCGTACATTGTCATGACCGCGCTCGACACACTTTCCAGTCATCACACACCCACTTGGCTGGGCCACCCACCAGCACCAGCAACATCGATGATGTGCCGCCAGCGGCGCTTCTTGACACCATCCGAGATCCTCAGAGCACGAATTCACCTGGCCTCAAGGAAGTGCTGGCCATTGATCATCCATTCCCACATGCACAGCTCAACAGGTTCATTGAGGCCACACGTCACACAGGAAGGTGCTGATGGGCGGTCGTCGCTGCGTGCGCTCGCGGCCTCGTCCGCCTCGTCGTAGTGGCGGCCCTGGCGTGCCGCGCTTCGCCGCTGTCCTCCCCGTGCGTCTGCGTGTGGCCTGCCGTTACGGCGCAGCCGGGTGGTGTGGGCAGGCTGGGCTGGACTGTGGGGGGTTGCGGGTATGCGTTTGCGGGTGGGCGGGATCGTGTGCAGGGGCTGGGCGGGGTGGGTTGTGCTGGGGGAGGCGGGGGCCTCTCACGGGCGGGGGTTGTGGGGTTTCGCTGTTTCTTTGCTCGGCGGCCTTGGCTGCATGCGCTTTCTTTCGGGGCCCCTGCGCCTGGCTGGTGGGCGGGGTGCGGGTGGGGGTGGGCGTGTCGGTGTACATGTGCTTGTGGGTCTTGGGTGTGATGCTTGTGAGTGTTTGTGGGTGTGTGGCTGTGTTACAAGGACAAAGCAAGCAAGGCAAGTAGCACCGCGAGCAACAACCAGAGGAGTGTGTGGCTGTGTGGCTGTGGCCGGCGCGGGTGCTAGTGGTGCGTGGGTGTGTTGGTGTGTGCTGCGTGTGGCTTGTTGCGCGGTGTGCGGTTCCCCTGGTTGCTGCTCGCGGTGCTACCTGCCTTGCTTGCTTTGTCCTTGTAACACAGGAAGGTGCTGGCATTAAATATCCGCCGCTCAGGCCAGCTCGACCGGCCTTGACCGGTAGCACATTTTTGCTGGCCTCCTGCAACCCTTTGTGCCTCGGGCTGTTTTCCAGCCTGCTCTCGAAATCCCAGAGGGTGGGGCGGATGTGCTCTGCATTGACGATCACGCCATGTCGTTTCTGCTTTACCCTAACGTAGCCTTGCTGCGTGCTGGTCAGTGCCGGGCCGGGTACAGTGCTCCCGGTACGGATGTCGGCGCGTCGCACCCAGACTCGAGTTCGGTGCACCGCGGTGCAATGGCTCCTGCGAGTGCATCATGATTCCTTCGCTGCAAGCTGCCTCGCACTCTAGACTTCAGAACCAACTTGGGACGCCGAGGTGCAGAGTGGCTGCGTCCGTGCAGTCAGGCAGATCTGATTGAAGCCTGAGCGTCACTGCTTGCACGCCTCACGAATAGAAGAGCATGTCCACGCAGCGCTTGATGTTCTAGAGTACATGGCGATGACCACATCATATGACCAGATCGTATTGCTATCTCCGTTGGTGTAGAGTGTGCGACTACAATGTACAGTTGTGTTGGGGCTGGTCCGGGGCTTTTGACGCGACGTCCCATTTCAACTTCAGCTCCGGACGGCACAGTGTTTCGACAGGCATATAGCAAGACTCATCCTGACCCAGTTGAAAGCAGAATAATCTTTTTTAAAAAAGTGCACAACCACTCCAGGCTGTGCACCGCACATCGCGTCGGTGCCCAAAACCACGGTCATGATGCGAGCAAGATCAACCTCCAGCGCAGGTCTGACGTTCGTTGAGCATTTCTGCAGTAACACGAGTCAGTGTAATCGAAATACTGATGTGAATTCATGGCAAGGGCTTTGCAGAGATATTCTTCATGCTGTACCAGCCTTGCTGTGTGCTGGAGCGTGCACCCAGCCAGCAGCGAGCTCGCCGATGGCATACGTGGCTCTATCATCCCCACTGCAAAATTTCTGGAATGACTGTGTGCGCACAATACAATCTGGAGTGGGAGGTATGCCGTCAGCTATCCTCGCACCCTTTGCACCGCATGAACCAGACTCCATGTGTCCTCTATGTGGAGCTGGGGAAGCCTTGCTGACAGCGACAGCAACTACAACCAGAAAGTGCCCAATTTAGGATCTATAGATGTCAACTTGATTGTGTGGAGCCCGAAGACCACCTTGCCATTTGGTTCTCCTGGAGACCCTGCATCCGATTTCACTACTGGGGGTCTGTTTTCGGCATTCAATGGCGGCTGCGGCGTAAGGCAGAAAGATTCGTATCGTCCTTATCAAGGTCTGGCTCTTCAGTCCTGCCCTGCCTGACCGTGGTGTCGAGTATGGGATGACAAGCGGATCCAGATGGAATCGGCTTGCTGCAACAGTCAATGCAAATCCAAGCCGACTTGTTGTCTCGGGATCCTTGGATAAGTGAGCTGGGATCACATAATGTGGCAGCACAGCTTTCAAGGCACAGCTCGTAGTTCCCACACTCTGTGCAGGATGTCCCGCACCGGGTCTTCCTGCATCTACGGACCTGCTCTCGGAGTGCTGCCGGTGTGGAAGAAACTTTTCAGACTGACATGCTTGTCCACTCCAGAAGCCATTGCAGTCATCGTGAGGTGCCACTATGCTCGCGTGCAGGCACTATGCATACTGTGTGCCCTACACGCCGCGGTCAACGTTGCCACTCAACTCAATCACCACCGTCGTCGTCTCAGAACGAATAAATGCTGCTTCAGAAGCTGTCGCCAAGGGCATTCTGGCTCATGAGCTGGGCCATAGCATTGACTTCCATTGCTTCGGAGCCAGGCGTGCTGCCAAGCGAATAATTGCTGTCTTGACAAGCAGCCTGCTCTGCTATCCTCTTTTGTGATGAATCGCTGGCAGCTGGTGCACATTGTGCATACCAAAGTGAAATGCGACCGTGTACATACGCCTCTCTGCTGCAGATACAAACTCACCGATCACGCACCTGACGGCCTGTGGGTGGATTCTTTGGCTGCACTGAATGTACAGGAGAGCAATTTTGAGATTCGAGCAGATAAATTTGCAGGTCTCATCCTTGGGGCTCTTAATGCTGGTGCGCCCCTTCTTGGGATCAGTTGTCGTACAGCACTGGAAGCTGTGTGCGCATGTCATGTGCACTCTGCCTTGCGTTGGGGCTTCCGGAAGACCGCATTCATCTGCTGCACCTCCTGGCCAGCCCCCTGCTGTATGGCAGAACGGCGCGGTTTGGTGCGTGTGTCCTTAACAGCAGAGAGGATCAGTATGGTGAAGCCCTGGCTGCAATATGCAGGACGGCTGTGCTATGCAACAGACACCAGGACTCAAACTGTGGTGCAAGAGGGGCAGAGGTGCACCGGCACTGCGACACGCCAGTCCCCGGTGCCTGGGCCATTTGCCGAGCACTACCTCCATAGCGCCCCTGTCTCTGGTTTACTTGGCCTGTGAAGTTTGCAGTGGTAGGTGTGAATCGGACACATGAGCACGTGTTGGCTGTTGAATAAGAACTGCTAAACATCTCCCTCCGCATTGAGAAGCGATGAATACACTGACAGCCAACTCACGTCAGCCAAGGGTCTTCATCAATAATCTTTCCTTTAAATCGCCACAGCAATGTTAACGAACAGCTCAGGAAAGCTTCTCGGATCATGTAAGCCACTGTGCTCGCAACACACACTCACGCAGCTGATTCACAGTTTGATGCCATGTGAACAACTTCTGTTACAAAGACAACGATTCGACATCGTCAAGCAGCACATGCCTCATTCAGCGGTGTGTTGCATGGATGTAGGTGCATGCTTCATACAGCGGTGCCGAAGTCAAAACACGAGACACCCAAAATTTCTGCTGTCAGATAATACGCGATCCTAAACCTCTACTACCCTGACTCAACTGCATGTTGCACCTGTCCTACCCCCGCCGCGCCTGCCGCCAGCGGGTTGCTCAGCCATTCACCGCCCTGCTCAACAGCTTCCGCAGCAACGATCCGTGGCGACTCCCCGCCCAACGGAGCATCATGCTCATCGCTCAGCGGATTCTCACGCCAGTGTGTCCCAGCTGTCTCATTCTCCCGCCAGTTCACCGAGCTCATTGCACTGCTCATGATGTCCGATGGCCCTGTCAGACTCAGGTCATAGTCGGGCCCTCCCAATTGCTCCGGAACGCGTGGGCTCAGTGTCATCACTGCCGCAAGCCCAAGCTCTGATTCATCCCCCCGCAGCGACAGCGCGCTGCCGTCCCCAGCCACTCGCTCCGGCTCTGCAGCTTCTTCCCGCCCTGGCAGCTCTTTCGCCCCGTTTGGCACCGTGGTCACCGCAGTCACCCCGTTGGCTGCCTGCCCAGGCGGCGGGGGGGCACCTGCAAGCATCGCCTGCCGCGCCTTCAGGGAGCGCTGGTCCTCCCAACGCTGCAGGGACGCACGTGCTGTCTCCTCCCCGATCCGCAGCCGGCCGGGGTGCGACCCCAGGTCCAGCGAGTTCTGCTTCAGCGGCCGCCGGCCGCCCGGGGACTCTGTCGAGCTCTCTGCAGCAGCGCTGGGAAGCTGCGCGATGCTGATGCTGTTGCATGCTGCGCTGGCGCTTCCGCTGCCAGAGCGCGGCATCGTGCCGCTGCCGTAAGAGCTCCCAGGAGACCCGCCCGCGGACGCCGCTGCTTCGCCAGCAGCGGCCGGCCGCACCTGCTCCTCTGGTTCAGATGCAGCAGCGCCTGCACTGTCGGGCGCTGCAGGTGTCTGGCTGGAGTGCACTGAGCAGCTGCCAGAGCCTCCTCCTTGTACTTTGCTGCCCTTCAGTGATGTAGCCGCCATATCACTAGCTGCCTCGCCCTGTGGCACCAGTGCATCGGCAGGACCTGGCTGGCTTGACGTCGGCTGTGTGGCTCCGTATGTCTCACGGATGGGCGAGCCGCTTGGAGGTGGGTGCATGCATGTGAGCTGCGTGCTGAGCGCCTGAGCGGGCAGGTTGCTTTGGGTGGCGCCTCTGCTCGGGCTGACGACTGCCGAAGATGCTGTGTGCAACTCCCACAGCGCGGAGTCAGCAAAGATGAGGGAGCCCCCGCTGGTGGAGTATTGTGCCTGTGATGTACGGCCGGTGAGCGCTGAAGTCCCACCAGAAGTAGAGCTGTGGTCGCGGCTGGAGCCAGAGAGCATCTCGCTTGGCGCCGAGGGAGCGGCGGCCTCTGGGACGCCTGTTGTCACTGGAGCAGAAGGCCTCGATGCCGAGACGAGCTCTGCAGGCGCAGACAAGGTTGGCGTGTCGTGCTGTGGCGACAGCAGCGGCCCGCTGCTCGCGGGGGCCAGAGAGCCGCTGGCATTGCTGACGCGCTGCCATGCGGCCGTGTCGCCGCTGCCGGAGCAACTGCCGGACGACCGCCGTACGGCGGCGGCGGCGGCGGCGGCAGCCGCCGCACTGGGCGATAGGCTGCTGCCGGTGCTGCGTGGCATGGCCACGCCCTGCTTCGCAGCGCCGGCCGCTGGGCCGCGATTTGACCCGGGCATGTCCGACAATACCTCCGCTATGCTGTCTGCATGATCTGCGCTGAGCGAGCGTTGCAGCTCGCGCGGGCTCAGCTGAGGCGAGCCGCTGCCGCGGCTGAAGCGCGGTGAGAGGACAGCCGACAGGGTCGTGTCCAGGGCAGGCGGCGTGAGGTTGACAGGCTGCGGCGGGGCATGCCTGGGCTGTGCAAGCTGCGGCAGGGACGGGCGGTGATCCCCTCGGCCAGCGTGCATGGACCGAGGGGCCAGCCCGGCCCAGGCCCGCACCTCGACAGCCCCAGACGTGACTGTCGCTCCGGCAATGCTCGCGCGTACGCTATCGAGTGACGCAGGCGCGCGCACAGGCTGCCGTGATGCAGCTGGCGCCGGTGATGCGGGCGGGGTTGTCACAGGAGGCGGGGTCGTCACTGCTGGCGGCGTCTTGACGGACGTGGTAGTCATGGACAGGGTTGAACTGCCCAGGCCTGACCCTGGGTTCGGGTGGTAGTGAGGGGCGCGGGTGGAGGACGACAGGATGCCAGTTGTGATCGTGTGCAGGGGCAGCCGCGGGATGCCCTGTGCATGGTGCCGCACAGGCGACACGGGCCCCCCAACTGAGCGCGGCTGTGACAATGACGAGGGGTTGGACACAGCGCCGGTGGTGACGGTGTGGGAGAGATCGTGCGTGGAGCTGTATGACTGCGGCAGCTGATCAATGGCGCCACGAACCGCAGACGGCCCGCCAGGGGCGCGATCAAACAGCAGGTTAACGGACGACCGGGTGGAGGAGGGCAGCGACTCCAGGGGGATGTAGCCGCGCGGAGACGCAGACGGGCTTGGTGCGTATGCACAGGTGACAACGGCGGCAGCAGGCCCGACGGCGCCAGTCACAACTGCGGTCCCTTGTGCCCGGCCAGGGAGGCCGGTGGTCACCGACGGCATCTGGAGCATCAGGGGTGGCCCTGTGGAGCCCGAGGGGGACGGAGAGTGTGAGTAGGAGCTGGTGGGCACGGGTGTTGATGAGTGCGTTCCGGAGGAGGTGGTGCCGGTCATCGGCTGAGATGTGCACCGCTGGTGCTCAGCGCCTGTTGTGATGGTGCACTGTGGCCGCGCATGCGGCGCGGCCGGGGCGGACCGGCTGGTGGAGCTCCCCGGCTCGGTGGCGGACAGAGGCGCGCTGAGAGGCTCTGAATACATACTATCCCCTGCGTGGTCGGCGTAGGGCGAGGGCCTGGCAGTGGAAGAGATCGCGCCAGTGGTGACGGTTGCCTGCGGCTGATGGAGCTGGCCCCTCTTCGAGGGTGGGGGCACTGAGAATGGCGCACCGCTGTTGCTCAGAGGCGACACAGGGGCGGCATAGGCACCGGACGAGGGCCCAGGCAGCCTGGGTGAGGCACCAGTGGTGATGATCCGTGATTCTGTGGGCATCGGACTCCTCGGGGTGGGCTGCGGTGAAGGCTTCCCAGAGGCCACGCCTGGCTTTGCGAGGTCACGGGGAGACGGGCCGAGTGTGGACTCCGAGGCGCCGGAGGGGGACGGTGTGGCGCTGGTGGAGGAGGTCGAGAGGGGTGTCAGGGGCGGCAATGGGCCAGTAGAGGCCGGGCCCCCTCGCCGGATTGGGGGAGGGGATGGTGGACGAGGTGTGGAGGTGGGCGTCGCAGACGGGATGCCGGTGACGAATGAGGGCAGCTGCGGGACGATGCCTTTGTGCGAGATGAATGGGAACGCGCGCTGTGTCACTGGCCGTGTGATGGCGTAAGCCTGCTGTGGAGACTTCACGTCTATCGTATCCTTTCCCTAAACAGCATTGCATGCACTCAGAACAGGATCCAGGCTCTGCGAGTCCTGTTGCAAGCTGGCTCAGTGGACGGCACTCAATCCAAGCAGCATCAGTGTGTGCGACAAATTAGCATGTTGGGCTGCAGTGGCACGTTGCGCATGTGGGCCAGGATGCTGCAAAGCATCATTGACCTATGCAGCTGCAACAAACAGGCATGTCCACAATCGAGCCCAACACGGTCTGCAACATCGGCCCCGCAGCTTTCCTCTGAGAAATAGACATCCCCCCGGACACGGCAGCTATTTGTGCAGGCAACGGGCGCAAGCCTACATGCAAAAGCACGCTGGCCGCGTGCGGCATGCCTACATATAAGCTCACCGGGCGTGTGATCATAGAGGCACACCTCAGGAGGCGGCCCCTGGGCTCCATTGGTAGGCCGAAGCTCCTCATCGTCGCTACGGTGCAATAGGGCGGAGTCAAACGCGGAGCTGCCGCGCTGCGGTGACGCCGCAGGGCTCGCGGTTGCCGTCAGGGTGGGATCGTCCGCCGTTGTTGTGCTGCCGCCAGTTGCGCCGCTGCGGGGGGTCGTGTGCGATGACATTGGGCCCTGCTCGACCATGTTTGCCGTCAGCATCGCGGACGGCACCGTCGACAGGAAGGCCGTCCGCGGCAGCCGCGGCTGGTTACGCAGGCATGCCATCGGCCGCCCCTCGCTGTCAACGACCAGACTCATGTCTGAATGCGAGTCCAGCGACTTTCTTGGAGTGCCGTTTCCTGTGGACGTTGAGGCGCCCGCAGTCTCTGAAGCAAGCTGGGCCTCGCCGCTGATCGTTGTGCCAGAGCCACGTCCGGGCGACTCACCGGGGACCCCGGTGGTCACGATGTGCGGGTTTGACGGGCCAACAGCAGCCCAGCCCTCCCGCACATGCAGCCGCGCCAGTGTTGCAGCCGCGAGGCGGTCGTCAATGACTAGTGGTGCCGGAGGGGCGCCGCCGTCTGCACTCCGGCTGGAGCTCATTTTCACAGATCGCAGGCGCTCCGCCTCAAACCTTGACATCGCAAGGTCGACCGATGTCGACAGGTGCGACGTAGATGAGGGTGTCGCGCCGGCCTTTGAGCTGTCGATGGACTCTGGGTAAGGCCGCACCGGTGCCGTGTGAGCTCCGTCGATGTGGCCGTGCGACATCGAGCCTTCGCTCTGAATCAGGTGCTCTGTCACCGAGTCTACCGTGCCATCTCGCGGACTGAGCCCGTTCACAACGGCCATTGCCTGCCCGTAGAGCCAACTCCCGGATGCCTCCGCCATCGCCGTATTTTTCAGGTCAGTTGGCAGCCCGGGGCTCTCGCTGGCACCCAGATGTGGTGGCGTGGCAGCGGGGTATCCTGGCAGACCCTTGGAAGGTGACGACATCTGGGACACTCCGGATGACAGAGGTCCGCTGACGCCCTGCTCCGGGAGGTTTGCTATTGAGCCGAGGTACGGCTGGGACTCTGCGTCGGAGCTACGTGGGCGGCTGCCCGTCGCCGAGAGCGGAGCACCGACGGCGTGGCTGCTGTCCGTGCTGCTTGGGGCGGCATCGCGTGGAGACGCGCGGCTGTGCAGCGAGCCCGACTGCGTCGCAACTGACCCAAACGCGACCGGCGTGCTACTGACTGATGCCGAATTTTGGGCCGTCAGGGCCAGCAGGCCAGAGCTGCCCTCACGGGACGCCTGCCGGGACGCGCCGTCCTCCATGTGCGGCTCCTCCGTCACCGTCGGCAGCGGGCCGCCCATGAACGTGGTGACGCGCGGCGTCAGGCCCCCCATGAAGTCCGCATCGCCGCTGTCGCCAAACGGCGACCCCGCGTGGCCGTCAGATGAGGAGGTCGGCGTGTCCTCGGTCGCAGACACGTACACCTCGCTGCTCGCCGCCGGAGCCAGGATGGATCCGAGCTCGTCATCTGCTGTCGGGGAGTCCGGCTGCGAGCCGGGCAGATTCATGCGATTAGCCCATGCATGTTCTGGGACCACTGGGCTCCACGCCGATACCGCAGGGCCGCCCTCCTGACTCCCCTCCACCAGCTCCACAGAACGCTCAACGGAGAGGTCGCCAGCGAGCGAGATGGAGCCCTCGGCTGTGGTTTCGTTGGACGCTGCGGAGGACTGGAAGGACGCCTGGGGGGTAGGGCTGGGGGCAGCGGGGGAATAGTTGGAGGCGGAGGTGTGATTTGGTACCGGGACAGGTAAAGGGTGGGGCTGCAGATCCGGGGGCATATAGCGCCCGGTCGGCCTCCGGCTGCCGGGGGAGAGCATTGGTAGCGGCCGTCGCATCGGCACAGCAGCAGGGAGGAAGAGGGTGTGTGCAAGGTGCACCTCCATGGGACTGTGCTTGGCTGTTCGGCTGCGTTTCGCACGGCCCAGGATTGCCTGCACGCAATCAGTACGCACTGTGCTGTCTGCACACCCTGGACCAGGGAGGTGCAGTGGTGAGGCAACGCTGCAAGCAGTGTGGTACAAGGTCATGGTCTGAGAGGCTAGTAGCACCGCAGGCACCACACAGGAACACAGCACAATCAATCCACATCGCAGGCGCCACCTACCATCTACCGTTGGTACCACAGAACAATTCCAAGGCACTGCAGCCACTCAACACCACCTCCATGCCGACAAATCTGCACTGCTCATACACACTACACACAATGCGGACATGTACATATAAGGACATACATGGCAACACGCATACACACCAACACCAACACGGCCCGCAATGTCAATATACTTTGCTCAGAATGGTAATGTGCTCTAGGCAGGTATTTGAAGCAGGTGTAGGCAGCAGCTCTTAACTAGAGATGCCCATGCACAACACATGCATATGCCCAGCACCCCTGCTCACACAGTATGTAATGCAGCTGCACAACATGAGGCATTGGAAATGCAGACGCCCCGATGCACACAGTGCTGACTGAATCCTTAGTAGGGTACCGTAGTAGGGTACCCGATAGCAGGATAGTTACTGAAGCTGGCAACAGGCACTTGAAGGTGGCAGTGCACACCTGCAGGCAGCGCCAAGCCTTGGGGTCCACGTGCCCCTTGCTGCACACCTCCCGGACAGCTTGCCATGCAGCTGTTGCACCTGGAACTCCCTCAAGGCGTCCAGATAGCAGCAGACTCGCAGCCGCCAGCGCAGCATCCCGCCCCAGCCCACTGTCAGGCCACCGTACAGTCAGCGCCTGAGCAAGGCTGATGAGCATGCGCACTGCACCGCAGCGGCCATCTGACAGCATGCCGGCACGCAACGCCGCACGCACCACATCCACGATATGGCCTTTGGATCGGCTTGAGTCCTGCGGTGCCGGCACAAGCGCACTCGACACCTCATCGTGCGAAGACGACTCCGCTGGAGGCGCCGGCGGTAGTGCCGACAGACCCTGTACCAGGTACGCGATCCGCTGCGTGTTGTCCGGACACGACGCCGCCTCGCGCTCGCAGAGCTGTGCGAGCAGCGTGCGCATGAGGAATGGCCGCTGCGCGCATGGGATGCCGAGCGACTCTGTGGCACGTGCGCCCGGCGGCAGCCGTTGCATACCGAGCTCATCCGGCCGCACTGATACCTTCAGCAACGCACAGAACGCCGGCCGCAGTCTGGAGCTGGCAACCGACTTCAGCTGCGCCTGCCACTGTGGTGCGGCGGACGGGGGCTTCAGCCCATTAAGCCCCCCTGGCGGAGCCCCTGACACATCGTCGCCGTCTCCGTTCGTCCAGTATCCTCCAAGGTTGCCCTCCATGGCGAGAGAGGACATCGTGTTGCATAGAGCAATCATCACGCCTTGCAGGTGCTTGCACGCCTCGGTGTGGCGCAGCTTCTGGTGCACGGCCATGAGCTCCCTCAGGATGAGCACCCGCAGCAGGCCAGTGAGCATTGGCTGCACGAATGGCGAGCACGTCGCAGCTGCGCGGTACGCTGCAGCGTGCAGCGGCGCGGAGTCGGCGGCGTCACGCTGCATGGTGCTCGGCGGCAGCTGCTTTGTGACGGCCTCCTGGATGGCAGCGTTCAGGCGGTCGAGCGCCTGGTGCAGGGCCGGGGCGCCATCAGCGACATGCCGCTGACTCGCACTGAGCCGCACAAGGGCGACAGCGCGGGCGTGCGCGACGGCAAACTTGGTTGCCGCCGACAGGTTTGCAGGCTGCACCGCTGCAGGACACGCAAGAAGAGCGTCCTCTGGATTGCCGGCATCCATAAGCAGCCACGCCTGGCACGCCTGCGCCAGGATCCTCACGGGCGTGTTTTGCTTGCCTATGTCCTACACACAGCTGTCCAGGTTGCTATGGAGATATGATAGTGCGGGTCCTGCGAAATGATAATCAGCCCCGTTTATGCAAAAATTCATGCAATCGCGGAGACATTGATATGGCATCATGAACATACTCCAGTCGAGAGAACACAGGATGGATACAGCAGGTTTGACAAGGGATGAGTCACAGGTGATACTCACTTGCAAAGCCTCCCGCAGGGGCCGCGCGGTGTCTGGGTGCAGCAGGCAAGCGGCCTGCAGCGTGAGGGCCATGTGCAGCCACCGCATGACCTCCTCCACTGCCTCGGGCGACTGCTGCCCCCGAACCGCCTGCACCTGCTCCAGCAGCGGCTGGGAGGTGCGGTCGACAAGCGCGTGCGCGTAATGCATGCACCCGGCATGCCAAAGCACTGCAGCAGTAAGGAACATGGCTGCGGGGGATTTGAGGGTCGCCGGGCGCTGCAGTGACAGTGCCGCTGGCAGGGAGGCTTCATCTAGGCTGCCCCGGGCAAGCCGCACTGTCAGCGGCACCGCCTCTGCAGCTGTTGAGATGTGCACAGGGCACGTCTCCAGAACGCGCAGTGTGAGGGCGCTCGCGCGGCAGACCCCTGCCATTGTCACTTGCCCAAACTGCGCACTCATGCATGCGAGGACCTGGCGGACCACGAGAGAAGTCAGGCGCAGTGGCGCCGCCATCGAGCGCTGCAGCACCCGCAAATTCTCCTCAAATGCTGCAGTGGTCACAGGCGCCTCAGGCGAGATGACACATGCAAGTGAAACCTGCATGCATGGCCACCCTGTCAGCGCTGTGAAACAGAAGCCAGCCAAAGCAAACAATACAAGAAGTCAGTGCATACGCTCCAGGCATTGCTTGATAGTGAAGCATGCAGAACATGTGCCCGGTTGACACTGAAATTTGGCATCTGACTGGCACGGGATCAGTGGCCAGTGCGGGGGCACACTTGCACGAGGACATGCAACAGAAGTGGCACGCCGCGGCAGAGCTGTAGGCCCTGCCGTGCGAGCTCCATGGTCGGCTGCAGGATATCACTGAGGTCCACCGGCGACTTGACGCTGTCCATCTCCATGGACGAGTGGGAGCGGCCATGCAGCAGCCAGCCCGCCATGCTCCTTGCGGTGCCGTCTTCTCCAAGCCCCACCCGCTGCCGCACATGCGCCACGACAGACTGCGACAGCAGCATCTCTGCAGCGGACAGCGGAAGCGGCGCCAGGTGTACGCTCGGCAGCGCCGACGGTACGGCCGCACCGGTGTCTACGCGTGCTGCCAGCACAATCTGAAGAAAGCCGTTCTCGCGGTGCAGCTGCTCCGCCAGCACTTTCAGCTGCGGAATGAGTGACGGGCAGAGGACCTCATCGATAACGAGGCCTGATTGCTGCATGGTGGGGAACGAGCGAGCAAGCGCAGTGATGCGGTGCGAAGCCGGGGCAAATGCCGGGATTGACAGCTGCTGCGTGGCACAGAGCGCGGACAGCAGGCTGTGATCCGCTTGGACTGGCAGCTGCACGTACTTCACAGCTACCCAAGCACGGCTGGTGAGCAGGGAGACAGTCGCCTGGTACAAGGTGTGCGTCTTGCCGATGCCCTCGACGCCGCACACAAGCGACACCGGTGTTCCCTTGCACACCTCAGCAACAACCGCCATCACGTCCTTGCGGCGCGCGCTGCCCTCCAACACCCCCACAAATCGTGGCGGTGCGACCGGCCGTAGTCCGTCCCCGTCACCACACGGCAGCTCCCGCCGTGTCAGCTCGCAAGGTGTCACATCCGTGGTCCAGCCGCCATGCATGGCAAGCAGCCGTGCCACCGATGGCAGGCGCGGTGAGCTGCTGCCCCCGACACCGCCGCCGCTGCCACCCCCACTGGCGCCCTGTTGGCTCAGCCCCCCACTCATTTCTGACGTCAGTGCCCAGTCACCCAGGGGGGTGTCAGTCACAGTCGCCCGCGGAGAGTAATACGACGTGCCAGCCGTGCTGAGCAGCCCTCGCATCATGCTCTCGTCCGAAGTGGACGTCATGCCGGACGTTCGCCGCGACCCTGCTGTCATGAATGCATTGGAGTCCCATTCTGTGCCCTCGTCACTGATGCCGCGGCCCATCCGCTGTGACTGTGAAAGCTCCCCGATGCATGTCAGGGCCTCCTCAAAGCTCATGTGCGCAGGGAATGCCCGCGCAATAGCGCCGACATACACCAGAGACACATCCTCGAGCACCCGCTCGCGCGCCCGCTGCAGTTCCGCTGCCAGTACTTGGGGCGCAGGAACTTCTGTGCCCTCCTCCGATTCGACCGACGCCGCACCGGGAACACTCCAGGGCACCCCAGTGCCCGTACAGGTCACTGTGAGCCGGTCAAGCTCCTCTGCGAGCTCATGCTGCAGTGCTGTGAGCAGCTCCAGGGCTCCGCGGGGGTCCGCAACGCACGGGAGCGGATGCGCCGTCGCTGAACAGCATGCGGCCTCCAGCCCAGCACGCAGCACAGCGTACACCACGTCGAACGGCACAAGTTCCACTGTCAGGAAGAGCTCGCTCAGCAGCGCGCTGATCGCAGGGTGTGTGAGGCACCCGGCAGGCGCAATTGAGGCGTCACACGCAAGCCGCAGGAGCTGCACAGCAGTATTGTCCTCTCATCACCAGGATGCAGAAAAGATTCACCACAAACACTTGTATGTACTGTACCAGTACATGCAGCTCAGATGTGTACAACACAGACACAATCATTTCATTGGCGACAGCTTCAAGAACAGCTCCACAAGCTATAAAGTCTGGCCGCCAGAGCAGGTTTCATATTCAGCTGGCCCAGCAATCACACTGGCAGTGAAGCCAGAGGGTCACAAGCAAAAGGTGAAGGAGCACCTGTGGGCGCACAAACTTCCGCGGCGCACTGGGATCTGCAAGGAGCACACCCACAGGCACCTGCTGCTGTGCCTCGAGCACCTGATGATCGCTTCGGTTGCATTCACGGTCCACCAACGCAAGCATGTGTCGCTCGAGCTTGTCAACAGCCTCGGCCGCATCCAGGCTGGGGTCTGCACCCTCCTCTACAGTGGACGAAAGTGCTGCGCCAGGGATAAATGGTAGAGGGGCAACGTGCGGGGGGCAGGTGCTGCTGTGGGACTGCATCAGGCCAGACGCATGGCGGGGAATGACAGCATGAGCGCTGGCCCACACCAGTGTCACGTGCCACAGATGGAGCTGATTAGCCAGGGAGGCAGAGAAGGGGCTATGGCTACGCCGTGCGTGAGGCTTGAATGCAACGGCTGCGTCCGCGAGTGGGGCATGGAGATCCGCAGAGATGCCTCGAGCACATGACTCCATGTGGGACGCAAACAGGAGCGCAGCCGGTAAGTTGGTTAGGTGGCATCTGCGTATGTGAAATGTTTAAGCGTCCCATTGCTGCTCACATTGCAGCACTTTGCTTTACAGATGTTCGGAGTTGCACATGCAGACCGACACAGGGAGACGGGCAAAGATCAATGGTCAGGGGGAAGCCGCACTGCTGTGAGATTGCCGACATTCCAACCCCAAGCATACATAGGGCATCTGCAGCATCAATCAGCTGGGCGAGAGCAACCGATGTTCCCAGACGCTCCAACGACCGAAGTGTGCCTTTGGAGACGTCTACTGGCTTTACCAGCTTCTGACGTAGGCCTGGGTGGGACACTGATGCCACACAGCGTTCCATAGCTTGCACAGCATCTTGCACGCGTGCCAGCTGGATATGCAGTATCTTCCTCGGAAAGGCTGGCCTGTGGCTTTCGCTGTCAATTGCACTACTGACCTGCAATACACACGGGTGGATGCAGACACCACTTAGACTAATATATAAGCGAGAATACTCTTTATAACTGTCGAGGTGGTCCCATTGAGTTACCGCGTGCGTCCGATCGAGCCCTGACACAACGCAAACAGCTGGCTCATCTCTCGCACGCCGGATCGTGTCAGCTGGAATACGATCATGTGCTAGTTGCATCGGGAGCAACAGGCTTGCTCTACAGATCGTTTCACATGGTATTGTGACAATCTCTTTCACGTTCACATGCGATGCCGCAAGGAACCCATCTAGCCTGCCGTTCATGTATTGATCAGCCAACGCCATTCAAGGAGTCATACATATCCTTAAGCATGAGAAAGGTAGCTAGCATTTGTCCCGTGCGACGTCGATTGCAAACGCGGCAAGAACATGCGCATTTGAATATGGCCTGACCAAGACGGTTAGAATGCCCTAGGCCAGCGCATGTCCACCAATGGAATACAAGAGACACAAAATAATTAAAAGTATGATGACGTTACCTGCACCGCGTTTGGGAGGAGGAGAGACGCATCAGCTGAGCCTGTGTGCGAGCCTCCCGTTTTGGACACGACGACACCATTCCTACCCCCTTGAGATCCTTCAGACAAGCAAGACACACATCCACCCATCAGCTCCACCACGTAATATGATTATGCGTGCAGGACCGGCGCCAGCTGCCTGTGAAGCAAGGCTTGCAATACCTTGCATAGCCTGTCAACATGACTACGCATGGTCGTCTACGTCCTGTGAAGGTCAGGATACACATCTACATGTTCCTCGCGTATCCATAAACAAGCTTCGAGCTTTTGCTCTCCGCGGTGACGCGTTGGAAAACTCTTACACCTCGTCGCGGGCTATACACCGCTATGCAACACGTCAGCAGTAGTGATACACGGATGTGTGAGAACGTTTATCCCCAGAGCTGTGTATGCGAGGGGTACGGCGCCGGGCCGGTAGCGCTGCGTAGCCCGTGTCGACAGGCGCAGCGAAATGCGTCAGGCAGCACGCCGAAGGATGTTTGCGAAGCTGCCCGGCGACATGCAGGTGAAGAATTCGGTCGGCAGGCAGCAATGTCCTCCAACCAGGAAGGCGCTGCGTGTATGATGTGGCTGTCTGGCCAACAGCATTGTCTTGCGCGACCAGAAGAAGCTCAGCCGTCCGGTGTCGCGCCCACTGCACCACTTGCAGTTAAAGCGATCGCCGCAGTTCATGAGCACTAGGCTTTCCACTTCGATGCTTAACGTCGCAGAAAGTTTCTTGTTCAGCTCAGAACAACCCTTTGTCTGTCAGTTTGGTAACAAGTTGTTGGACATCACCATGTCGTCTGGTACGGGACTCCCTGCGCGTATGCGTCTACAGCGCTGCCCGTGTCCATGGAACGCGAACAGCCTGGCTGGAAAACACACAGGAAGGACATGGTCGCTTATTTCAAGACTCCTGCCAAGCTTGGGCAGATGAGTTACGATGAACGTGTGTTCCCACGGTCCCAGGATCATACGAAATCAGGTAGCCAAATCGTATGCCTGGGCGGTGCACCTGCAGTCTCAAGCTTGCACTGATGCATGCCGTGTGGGGACGTACATGCAGCTGATACATGCTGTGAGCCCTGCACTGCCGCATAATGTCTTGATGACATCTACCCCAACTGCGTTGAAGCATATGTATAGCAATTGATAAATCCTTCCAATCCATAAGAATGTTCACGTTATACAGCTGTCGTTGGTGTAAAAGCGTTGATGGCTCACCGACGTCGACGCAACGTTAACGGTGAGAGTTGATCGTGAACAACATATGATGCATCACAGAGTGTCTTCAGTGCGCATGTACAAGCTGCTCTGTGGCTTTGCACGTGCTACACGCACATCTGGACGCGCCTTTGTGTGTATCCGCAAGAGGGGAGCTCGGTACCGAGCCCGGTACGGGTGTCGATGAGGCGACAAGGTCCTCATTCATTCATTACCGCCTCATGTAACGCCAGTTGATGCGACGCTCGCTCTAATATCACATATGCGCAATTGCCAGCCTGCAAGCCAGGATGTTGAAGTATCTCAGGGCCTGACCAGCATGCCTTGGGCGCACTTGCACCAGCAGCATGCGTCATGCCTGGCATGGCACCTGCTCATAATCGATTCGCACGCAATCATGATGGGACCACCGAGAAAGCCTTCGATTGGCGGCAAGGTCACAGGAGCCATGTGAACGATGAGATGATGTTCGCGAAGGGAGTCTGAGTGTAACAGCACTGGGCGGAATGGCTGAAACACTTGGTGCACGCGGTGGCCTACACATGATCTGCGACTCGAGAGACTGCGAGCCTGCCCACCACTCACTATCTCAGAGATACCGGACCCCCCCTCGCGAGGTGGTGCCCAGCCACTGCAGTGGCATTCAACGCAGCTTCCGACGACGGCAAAATCTTCTGTGAAGATTCACATTGTTGCACTTTTCGTCTGTGTAGCACATTGTTGCAGTGTCATGACTAGGTACGCTCGCACGCATACGTAGCTACGCCCCGCATGTGGTCCACATGTGCAGTAATGATTAGTTCGACGATGCGCACACGTACTGTATCTGCGATAACCCGGGTTCAACAGTCTCAAGGCACATATCAGACGGGCGATATGCATACGATGGACAAGATTGCTGTGCCCAGATCGCAGGGCGCTTGTTACAGTCTGCACTGGTCTCGTGTAAGCTTCGGCTGGCCCCTGCGCCCACGCCACGGAGTGCGCGGAGCCGCAGCATCTTCATGCATGCGATGCTGGAAGCACGCTCAATCATCTGGACGAGCGCTGGTATGACATCCACGAGGAGAGCATTGCATCACGTCGTATGAATTCTCTTGCGGGGTGGGGAGGCGATGTCGCTGCTGGCACTCGTATCTCCCGCCAATGGCTCGTGACTTCGCAAAGTCGGGAGGGTGAATGAATACACATCCTTGCGTGTTTCAGCGATTTGCGGTGTCGCCAAGAATACCATAGGAAACGTGTGAACCTTGATACTGGCGTGACGACAAGCGCCTGTGTTCTGGGTTGATCGTCGCTTGCTCTCTGCGGGCCAGCTGCGGAAGACAACAGGTGATCTTTCCGTGATATTCCACGATCCACACGGCGGCCGAAATTCGTAGCAACTACACGCGATGTATATTGGAAATCAGCTGTGTCGTGCTGGAGCTGAGATGCATTGTCGAGCAGCTCAGTCTGAGATCTGCATCCGCACGATTGCAGTGGTACAATACGGGCTGTCTCGGAAATCCACACGCATCCTCTACAGCTTGTTCAAGGCCTTGATGTTGATCTTCGGGGTACATTGGTAAAGCTGAGCTCATGGCCAAAGCTGAGACAGCTGTGATCACACAGGCGCAGTGACTGTATGCCAATGCCATGCTCCAGGATTGGTTTTCAGAATGTTGGAACAGGCTGAAGCACCCGCATCACGCCATCTAGCACAGCGTATTACTCAGAATCTGCTCCGTGCCAGAGTGCCGTGACGAACATACGGTGACATGCAGGGACTGGTGGCCAGTTCATGTCAGGGACGCTCCCAGGGAACAACGTGACACAGGCAGGCATGCCTAATCACATGCCCGTATCCTCCATGTCGCACCTGTCTATGGCATAGGTCAGGCTTTGATGACATGACCACGTCACCGGCTGTGGAAGAGTGCGGCCACAGCTGGACGCCAATCGCTCCGCCCGAACCATACCCTTACCCAGATGGCCTCATCTGCTGCGCATTCCGAGACCGCCCGTTCGAAATTATGCCAGAGGCCAGATGCCACCAGGCCAGTGCACAGGCGCTGCAGTGGCCCAAGTGGGAGGCAGAGCACGGCTGTGTGGCTCCTCCCGACTCTGGGCCAAACCATCCCATATGCTGCCTCACAATGATCGGCGATCAGGTCACTGATGTGAAGCAGCTGCCGTTTCGCATGTGCCCAAGCAGTGACCAAGCAATGCCGTTCTCGTGGTGCGAGTTGTACCGATGCATCGACGGCCCTGCACCTGCAAACTACCCCGACAGCAGCCTCGGGGGCCTCCCTGGCGACAACAGCGTACACAGCCCGCCAGGTGTGCTGCCACCCTGTGCCAGGCAGGCACCCCGACCGTCCCGCGGCAGAGATTTCCACCAGGAGAGCTGCGTGGTGCTCGGCGCCTCTTGTGCATCGCGCAGCGTGCGTCGCAATGCCAGTGTATGTGCGAAGCCAATGACTCCTTTGGCTGCTAATTAGTGAACGTGGTTGAAGCTGAGTATGTTGTAAAGCCACATTAGCTTTCAGTTGCGTGCCTTCAGGGCGCTGGCCCCATCGGATGTGCATTTGACACAGCCCTGACTCCAGGCTTCGGAATGCCAGCGTAACACAGTGCTTGTGCCCAGGCGTTGCTGACTGGTGGGGCACACAGCACTAAATGCTCACTTGAGTCAATTTCACTGCAAAGGTCAGGTGCACGCTTGACCACGCGTGCAATGCATGCTGCGCAGCGTTCCTGCTCAGTCGCACAGAGCGCTCCACGTCATGATTCAGGCTCACGCACGAAGCCCACACATATTGCTGCAGCTGCCTGCTGCGTTGTAATTGAGGCTCCCCGGCCACCAGCAGTGCAGCGCCACCTGGGGATCATGGTGTGCATGCTGTGCAGCGTCCTCGCGAGGCTCCACGGTCCTCTTCCTGTGTGCGGGTGCAGCCTTGCTGCTCTTTATCATCATCACGTGCTGCTACCTGAGCTGCATGATCACGGTGCGGGCCTGCTTCGCCCCTCCAGGCCGCCGCCGCGCCCCCCTCTCGGGGCCACCATGGCAGCGGGACCCCCTCAGGCCGACACGAGAACGGAGCGTCGCTCCGTCATTCCGTGCGCGCTTGGCGGCCGCCCGCCGCTCTGCGGCTGTGCAGGCAGAGTCTCCAGACGGCGACAGCGACAGCGCGGCAGAGCGCCGCTCGGTGTATGTGGTGATGCCAGACCAGACCGTCTGCATCGGTGAGAAGGCACCGTCGCTGACACACAGCGACACGCTCAAGTCGCCCAGCGGCGCGACGGATGAGTCAGCGGCCGCAACTGCCGGGATATCTGCTGCGGCGGACGGCGGCGGCGGACCCCCAGCACAGCATATCAGCACAGTCAGTGCAGGCGCACCACAGCACAGCATACAGGTGCCGCAGCGTGAGGGCGGCGTGCTGTGGAGCGGAGCGCCGGTAGCATCTCGTGGGTGGGTGGGCAACCACGTGGGCGGCATGTGGCCGGGGGCGTTTGAGACCCCTGTGCAGAACGTGTGGGCTGTTGGCGTTGTTGGCGGGCATGTCAGGGGGGTGTACCCTGTTGAGATTGGGGAGCCATGGCTGGGGGTCACGTCTGGCGGAGGTGCGGCGTGGGGAGCCCGTGATGGCCTCGCTGCAGGTAGCCATGGTGTCGATATAGAGCTACCGCCACTTCCATCCGGGGTAGGGGACTCTGACACTGTGCATGATACAACTGTGCATGCCCCCGCGTTCCAAGTGCAGCACGGCAGCCCATTCCACTGCAGCGTGCAGGAGCCGCAGACTGTTCTCATGCGTGACGATTCACCGGCAAGCGAGCCAGACACTGAAACCGGATGGAGCAGGGACCTGTATGGCGAGGAGTCGCAGCCGGTGCCGCTAGTGAGTCGGCCCAGCGGAGGTGAATGGAGGTTCGAAGATGAAAACGCGCAGCCCTGCGAGCCAGCTGAGCCTGGATCTCAGGGTAACACATAAGAGAAAGCCCCGACGGGGCATACACATATTCAAATTTCCCGTTTGCTGAAGAGATGATGGGCTTGTTTCTGGTAGGTCATAGTGTTGGGCCACTGCTTGCTGTCTGACAGCGTTCAACAATACGGTACATCCACACCGTGTATATTGGTTTCCGCGCATTTAGGCGGTATGACTGCCAGGAGACATCCACAGCAGTTATTTCTGTACATGTAAGTGGTCCATGTTCTTGCAGCTACGTAAGAATGGGCCACACCACTGAGGCTTGACTCCCGTCCGTGTGTGGTGTCTGAGCCTCTGCCAGCAGCAATGACAGCGCAAGCGATGCTGGAGGCGGCAGAGCATATGTCATGCTCAACTCTATGCCGCTCGTGGGTTGACATAGCTTGCATCAACTGGAGCCATATTCTGGTCCCCATCATGATACACGGGATGCATCTCTATGGATGCACAAGCCTGACCGCAAAATGTTCTCAATATGAAGTGATCTTGGATCGATAGCTGTTGGCTCAGCTATGGAAATCGGCAGACCGTGTACCAGACCGCGCCAGCCAGGATGTTCTGAGTCGTCAGCAGAGTGCGCACAGCTTGTTGTGAACTCACAGTAGGCTACATCAATTGCAATTGCTCACAGTGGACTACATTATTTGCACTCGAAGTTGCATGTACACACATGCTCAGAAGGCCAAAGTCAACTCAACACCGCAGGTCAGACTGCACCGTTCCGAGGGCAGATGACACACCTGCCTGCCACCACTGCATGCTACGTTGTCACTCCATGCAGAATCTGCATGTCCCCATAGTCTTGCATACAAGATTGCCTTTAAGTGTCCATAGTCGTCTTGCCAACGCTGACACTGAGGACAGCTCTAGAGCACCACAACAATCCCGACGCGTCCCCTCCGTGTAAGTGCCATGCAGGGACCGAGTCGCCACAGGGCTTCTTCAACTGTGCTCTAGCATTGGTCCTTAGACATCAGAGCACCCGATGCTTCTCAGTGCTCGCCTTTGGAGGGTGGCACAGGCGGCGGGGCCCGGATCACCCAGAGAGCACGATGAGTGAGTTGATGCTGCAGTGCCTCACGATGGCGGTTTTGTCAATCATGACCACGCCATTAGCGCTGTCGTCGACGACGCCGAGCACAATCTCATTGTGCTGCCGGGCGCGCTCCTGCAGCTCCCCCAGCGCAACCTCCTCCCCGTCATGCATGTACTTTAGCGGGTGACGCACAGTCACTGCCGCGTCGTCTACATCAAACAGTTCCTTGAGAACGTTGCACAGCTCGGGCTGCATGCCACACTGCGCAATGACGCCGGCCACGAGCTGCTCCGTGGGCAGGACATCTGTTGTTAGCAGCTGCCGGTGCTCTGTTGCGGACTTGCGCTTTTGCAGGGCCTTCAGTCGGTCCGCAAACTCTTCGAGCAGCGGACCGCGAGCCTCCGCCACAACGTGAAGTGGTTTCCGGCGGGTCGATGCGGCCATGAGGTCTGAAAGCTGTGCAACAGAGCACAGCACCTGAATACATGGTGCATACCCTGAGAATCTGATAATCACTTTTGATTATGATTGATTGCGATCCATGTCGCAGAACATTCTTCACCAAAACACATGTCGTGGCTGATGAAGCAAACAGGGGAAATGTGGCAGCCAAGCATGTACTTATCACGCGCTAATCAACTCCAGCAGCACTAAAGTGGGTCGGAAAGAGACCTGCATGTCAGCTTCTGTGTCCTCCCAGCCATGCATGCCGGAGAGCAGCAGGGAGTCGGCAGTGTCAAGGCCGGCGCGCTGCAGCAGCGTGGCGGTGCCAGGGTGGCCACGGATGAATCGCTTGCGGAAGCGGCCGGCCGGCATGTCGACGGACTCGGGGCAAATGATGGTCAGGGAGCCGTCAGAGGGCATGCACTCGGAGATGCAGCGCAGCGTGTCCTCTGAGGGCGCCGCAAACGCTGCCACGACGATGTTGCGGGCCCGTGCGTCTGGTGCCCTTGCTGGGACGTTCCATGGCTCTGCCTTAGGCAAGAGGGGCTGCACACGCATGTTCAACACACATCCAGACAACAGTGCTACACAGAACCATCATTTTTGGCGCAAAGAGCCGGCTGCAGCTTTCATCGTCATCAGCTGAAACAAGCTGAGGCACTGCTCTTTGAGTGCTGCCAGGAATGACGCGGACTTCAGTCATTGGAGATTGCATGCATACAGGCAGGAAAGTACAGCTACACCAGTCTTTGTTGCAGTTGTGGATCTAAGAATTTGTGCAAGGTAGGGGTCAGGGATACGCAAGCTAGGCGGGTTGAGCACCTTGTGCATGCAGAAAGTGTGCTCATTGTCTGCAATCCCAAACAGCCAATCACCCTCCCGGAGAATGGTATCATCCGCAGGATTTGCATCAACTAGTCCATTTCGTGAGTATCCCAAGATAGTTGATTTCCTGAAGCGATGCCGTGCGTCCCTGCATGATGGTTAAGCAGTACGTACACCTGTAATTCGTGAGCAGCTGCAGGTGTCTGAAGGTGCCAATGCTGGAGGGTGTATAGTGCCAGAGTCACACTGGAGGACACTGACCCGCGCAAGCGGGCAAGTACAGCTGGATAAACTTCCGAAAAAGTACTAATCAGAAGAAGTAACAACTACCGGGGCTCCGAAACACCCACCCCCCCCCCCCCCCCCCCCCCCCCAACTGAGGGATTCACATTGATCAGAGTCGTTTGTCATTGCCTCCACCTGATTCAATGCAGACTCTTCATATCTTTCTTCAAGAGTGGTCCTGTACATGCATATGCCACAGCCTGGTACTGTGAATTCGCACCTGAATGTCATTCCATCGATTCCCTTGAACTGTTTGCAGTACACCTCGACGGAATCAGAGCTCTGGTTGAAGATCTCATGGTAGAAGCCTGCTACACCTGCACATTAGCGTCCTCATGCTCAGGTACCACATGGCCATGGACGGCAAGAAATGATATGAAAAGTAAGTAAAGTAAATCTGAATTTACTGAGCCGTATCCTATTGGCCATTGACGACTCCGAGTTAACGGGACCACATATGCCGGACCACATATCTATGCGTATCTGGGCGTTGTCATGTGAGTGGCTGGCGGTCCCGAAGATGCTCATGAAGCTGCCACGCATATGTGTGAAACCGTTTCGTAAACTTTTCAGATCAACAAACCCAAGATAGACACCCAGGTAGAACATCTCGCAGGTGGGCGGACTCGAACCAGCGAAGCTTAGCGTGGTCCAACACACACGCCCCTGATCCAACACATCGCAGGCCTGGGCCCAGCAACGGGCACGGGTGCACGGGAATATGTTAAATTTGTGAGGTTGCATTCAAATCAAGGTGGGGCCATGGAGTAGCAATGCCATGGTGTCAAAATGTGGCTGACATGAGCGCACATCAGGAGGCAGCTGGGGGCTGCACCCGGGCTGACAGCACACTGCGTCTTTGCATCTCGCAGTGACTGCAGTGCATCCACTACTATCACCTTGAGCTGCCCATCGTCTCCTTTGTGGAGATTCATTGCAGATTGTAGAATATCCTTCCTGTGTGGCTCCAGCATGCGTGCTCCGTGAGGCAGCTGCAGCACAATTCGAGCATCGGAATCACCCAAGGCTGCCAAGCTTACCAGTGTCGCGGAGAAGGGGGGCACAGTTGCCACGGACTCCTGCACATACTGCCATAAGCGTGGCACAACCATTACGAGCAGCAAGTGCTATCCTACCCATGCGAGGGTTGTGTTGCAGCACTTTAGGCTGCTCGTTCGCTGAGCTTGCCAAGGCAGGATGGTCAGTAGCGCAAGCTGAAAGTCGAATACCTGGCCCTGGCTTCCATGATCGGGGTCCATGACTATGACTGTCTTGGCTTTGTCTGCTGAGACTAGCCTGAGGTCATCCACATTCTGCACAGGCATTGCAGTGCTGTAGAACAAGCAGGCATCGATAATACCAGGGCGATGTTCATGCGCCCTGCAGTCGACGACTGTGAAACGCGATCTAGACTTCGCTGGAACAATTTTTTGCCAGGTTTCGACACGTATGCCAATCTGTCTGTCTGGGCATGCCCAGTAGCAGCTGGCTAGTTCGTCTCCCAGCTTATAGCTGCTACAATTGCACCGCAAGATGAGAAAGTCTTAATGGATACACTTGCGATTCTAGTGGCACAGTGAAGAGAATCGACCGTATTTTCAGGCGCCTGCGCGCCAGTGTGCAGGCTCATACATATGGAACTCCTTCCCGGGCCATGATGTCCATCTTTGTTTCAGATCTGATGGTGTCCACGATCTCATTCAGCACGCTCTTTGGCTTGTCTGCCAGCAGCACAATCGGTGCCCGATGCCCACGCTCTAGCTGCGCCTTGGCCCACTGCAGCATAATACAGCTTGACGCATGATCACCCACCCTCAGCAACCAAAGTGGGTTTCCAGACACCACTTCCATATGTTTGACTATTTGTCTATGGGAGATGCCGCAATTTTGTGCATCTGACGCACTCTTGTGCAGCCAGTGACATACAAATGACATATGTCCATATGGGCTGTGGGCGAGCATGGATTGGCAGCTCTGCAGCCGTATTTATTGGCAGAGAACAGATGAATACATGGTATGGGGACCATTTACCTGTCGTAGCATGTCTTCTGTTGTGCTGTTCACATTGAGGACAACAGTGTGACCAGACTCCATGATGCTTGTATTGCCTCGTTTGAAGCCCTCTGCGGTTTGGGCGATATCATCACTAACTATTCCCAGGACCTGCAAACACCGTATTCAAACAGCAGCTCAAGCGTCCTCACGAGCATGCTGACGGATGACACCAGGCATCATTGTAACAAAAATCTCAAATTGTTTTTCATGTGATGGTGCACTTGCACAAGGCTCATACAGGCCAGCGCTGTGTGAGGCAGAGGGAGGGTACGTGCCAAAGCATAAGAAAATATACCAGCTATCCACACTAGATTCAAGACAAAAGTACTGCGCTTGTCTGGTTCGTCACACGCTGTGGCACCTGTAGCAAAACATTGTTGTTCGCAGGATGGCAATGATCGTCGCTCCAGTGTGCATGTCGCTGTGTCATTTTCCAGTAGCCATGCGTTAAATCAATTGCATACCCGGCGTGTCTTGAAGGACACTATAGACTTGGAACATTGATCTGCCCATAGACTTTCCAGATGCACGTTTGTACAAGTAGCCAAAGAAGAGCACAATTGGCACCGCGACCGCTCCAACGGCTGCAATTTTCGAGAAGATGCTCTGGGAAAAGAACTGCGCGCCACACCCGTGTGGACACAGCATGCAACTTATCGTACAACAGAGGAGGGGCTACATACGCACAGAGGCACAAAAACCACAACACCATAATGCTGAAGTATCTCAGATATCAGTTGGTTACGTTCATCTCAGGACAAGCAAGTTGGTGTAGCTGACCAGAAGCTAGCACCTTCTGCATCTTGTAAATTGTCCAGCGATTGAACTCTTCCATCACTGAGGGCTGGAGAGCTGCGACAGAGGCCAGATGTAGAGTAGGCCACAGCGTGGCTGCACAGGCGTGGCTGATTGTTGCCTGCAATGCAGCCCAGATGGCCACCAACTGGGCTGTCGCAGTCGACAAGACCAAGATGCGTATGACGCATCGAACAGAATCCTTCATTAGTCCGCTCCACTTCTGCAATGCCGGAAACGCTTGCAAGTGCATTTCAAGTGCAATCTTCTTGTGTCCTAGCGCCCGACCTGTCGCATACTGGCCCCGGGCCAGCCCAGAACGAAATGTGCATATTGGCGTTACACATGGCCGGACAAGACGCAAACTGTGAGAAAATCGGATCATGATACTACCCGCGCAGTGATTTCGTTATCGTTCTGTTCGCATAAAATGCGTACAGCTTGTGCATGAGCTCATCTGAGCGATGCAGCATTTGCGACTGCGACCGTGTACGCCTATTTCGTTGGAGTTCGTCCATATACACAATCTGTGTCATCGAGTTGTGCAGGTGAGCATAGTTAGCTTGGTCTGCTACTCCACAGACGGTCTGTGAGCAGATGTGTGAGCGGGTCAGTGGCAGCAGCTATGGACACTCATAGCCACAAGTCTTCGCGCTGCACAATTCGTCTATGGCCGTGGTTTTCGAAGACTGCACCGCGAGACATTCGAAGCAGGCGAAGATGTGACGACAGCATCAAGAACGAGCCCATCGCATGTCAAGGTGGACGTCATGGAGTTGCCGTTATCCCGTCAACAGTTGCGACTGCCAGCCTTTGTGACGGTTGCCGGCATCCCAACAGCTGACCTTCAATGTAGTGGATTTGATGATCTCACGGTGACTTGAAGATGCGATGGTTTTATGGCCTACAATGCACGGCCAGTCGCAAAGCTAGAACCTGAAGGTTGGCGATGACTGTTCACGTCCAAGTCTTAGGTGGCTATGGCCTCGTGTGGGAAGCGGATGGTGTGACCCCTTTCACCAACCTCCCAACGCCGAAGCTGCTGTCATAGAAACCATGTACTGTCGCAGCTGGGTATACTGGTAGCGTGTGTGCAGGTGTCATGCAAATCAGATTAGAGTACAGGGTGGTCGGCAGCATGGTGGGCAGCATTGCAGGTCCGGGTTGTCATGGACTTCGCTAGTTTCTGCAGATCCTCAGAGCTGTGACCGTGTTTAATGCACACCCCAGTATCTGTCATGCAGAGTTCAAACAACAGAACAGCATCCGTGGCCTTCCTTTACGCCTGAACCCCATGGAGGTGAGCGTGCTTCTCAATCAAGGTGTGGTAGGCTACTTTCGATGTTTTTCATCATCGATCAGCAAGCATCTATGCTCACACAGGGTTCCCACTCATGATTTCAGGCATGACGCTTATGCAGGTTGCATAGAATTGTACAGCCTTGGTTCTTGCTCAGATATCGCGACATTGCCAAAGGCAGACAATGAAGGCGCGTCCTCAGATGATGAGAGCCTATCTGAATTCTGGACTGGCGTTGACATCCCCCGTTGGAAGGCAGCTTTGGCATCTGAATCAGTCCTCACTGTGCACGACCTGCATGCACCGTCAAGCAAGCAACCTGTGCAGTGGACCTTTCCATACACGCTCCAAGACAAGCAGCGACATGCGGTGTTTGTTGACTTGTACCTCAAAAGGTGCGAATTGCTTGCTTGCGATGCAGAATATGATGCAATGAGCTTCATGTGCAGCCAGCCTGGAACATGCGCATTAACATTTGCAAAAGTGTCACGTCAAGATGACATCATCTCACTGGATGTCACAGGTACTTTTTGACAGATGGCATCAAGTTCGGTGGTGACTTCCTGGCGTACGAGGGAGATCCCGAAACATGTCACGCAGCGTTCACGGTGCTGGTGGTGCCAGGAGGGCAGCTCGCAGATGATGCACTGGGCGCAGCATGCCGTGCTGCCACTGCTGCTAGAAAGAGGCTTCTTGTCGCCAACCCTGTGTTCGCCGATGGCTCTTGGGAAGTGGAATATACTACAGTCTATTTTGAGTCGCACAAGCAACAGTGACCATTGCTATTCCATGCATATGTGGCACTTCGAGGCTGCCGCTGTTCATTTTCTGCACCAAGACTCCAGTTCCGAACCGCGTGTCGAAAGGCGTCCCTATTGTTTCCTGGTCTCTCCTGAGGGATTAAAGCCGATGTACATTTGAAGACCTCCAGACTCGAATCACTCCGACCCAGTCTCCGACAGCCCTGTGGTCTGTGATTGGGATTACACTTGACACTGTCGAAGCCCACTTGAAACAAGTTGTCAAGTTCACGATCACAGTCGGGCCAAGTAAGCATGGTGTGCCTTGATGCGGTGTCGTGTGCATGTGATTCACTGCCATGTGCCGCTCGCGCAATCATGAATAACAGTTGTGTACGGGTCCATTTTCAGACTAGGACTGCATTTTACATCGGGCCCAGTGCATGACATTGCTGTGGAAGCTGATTACTCCTGCATGTCATGGGGACTGTGCGCATGTACTGCTTTCTTGTACAACTCTGACATATCATCATGCACCCATCCATTTCGAAGGGCATGATTCCATTGATTCTCTCATTACGGCCAATCTACAGGATCGGAATTTTGCTGGGACAGACTCTTCATCCTGGCAGCGGCATATCGAACATTCGAGAGGCTTGCAGCAATGAGGCGTGCAATAATTATCTACCAGCACAAAACTACATCACATTCGCCTCAACACAACATTCAGGGGCTGTAGCTGGCGGGCCAGCACACTGTGACGTGGTACCCACACTGAACAATCCAGCTGCCACGATGCAGACTCTACAGCATCATCCGGAGAACACGATGAACGATGTGACATCGCAGTGCCGCACACTGGCCTTCTTGTCAATCATCACCGAGCCGTTGCAGCTGCTGTCCACAACACCAAGGAGGGTTTCACCGTGCTGGCGGGCGCGCTCCTGCAGCTCCCCCAACGGAACCGTCTCTCCATAGGCCATATACTTCAGTGGGTGCCGCACGGTCACTGCCGCACCATCCACATCAAACACTTCCTTCAGAATGCTGCACAGCTCAGGCTGCATGCCACATTGGGCAATGACGCCGGCCACAAGCTGCTCCGTGGGCAGGACATCTGTCGTCAGCAGCTGCCAGTGCTCCGTTGAGGACCTGCGCTTCTGCAGCGCTTTCAGTCGGTCAGCGAACTCCTCCAGCAGCGGGCCACGGGCCTCCGCCACCACATGCAGTGGTCGCCGGCGGCTTGACGTGGTCATCAGGTCTGACAGCTGGGCCATGGAGCACAGCACCTGCAGCCCAGTGCAACTCGACCCCAGGGGCTGGTTTGTACGACTGCGCTGTCCAGCGCCAGCAGCACGCCGAGGGCATGACTCGTCCTATACTGGCACTTGTACCCCAATGTGTTTGTATCTCAGCGTGCTGGTATCAATCTCGGATGCATGCGCTGGGCGGCCAAGTCGGAGTCAACCATGCTTCAACGTCATGATGCGCACGCAGAGAAACTGTACTACACCGGACACGTTTGGGCAACAGCACGAGCACACCTGAATATCAGCCTCGGATTTGCCCCAGTCATGCATCCCAGAGAGCAGCAGGGAGTCAGCAGTGTCAAGGTCGGCGCGCTGCAGCAGCGCGGCGGTGCCGGGGTGGCCACGGATGAAGCGCTTGCGGAAGCGGCCGGCCGGCATGTCGACGGACTCGGGGCAAATGATGGTCAGGGAGCCGTCAGAGGGCATGCACTCGGATATGCAGCGCAGGGTGTCCTCCGAGGGCGCCGCAAACGCTGCCACGACAATGTTGCGGGCCCGCACGTCTGGCATATGATCCGGGAGGGCCCACATCTCAGCCGTCGGCACAACTGGCTGCATACACACGCGGCCATTGTTTCGAAGGTAGTACCCAGCAAATCGTTCTGGTCCTGGGGCAAGGAAGGTATGTTTTGCGAAGGCGACTAGCTGTTGAAGATGTTGCTGTAGGCATCGGCTTTGCGCAGGTGATGGTGCCTGCTGGAGTTGCATGCGAAACCATGAGGGGCGGGAACCAAGATGTGAGGACATTAACCTCGTATAGAACACGGCCATCATGCAGCCAATCGCAACAGCTGTAGTTTGGGCTCTGTGCTTCTGTAGATGTGTGAAATTGTGCAGATGCGGTGGCTCAACACAGATGTGCAAGGGTCACGCCATCAGAGGGAACTGGCAGGTCAGAGCAGTGTCTGTGTGGCTACCTTGCTCATGGAGAAGGAGCGCTTATTGCCTGCAATGCCAAAGAGCCAGTCGCCTTCAGTGAGGAGCACATTGTCTGCCGGATTGGCATACACGACTCCGCTCTGCGAAAAGCCCAGTAGGGTGGCATCCTTGAAGCGATGCCTCGCTTCCCTGCAGAGCACCCAAGCCAGGCAGTTGCGAAAGCTGGTATTTGCACGGAAGGTCACTGGAGGTCTCATAGAGCAGGCGCTGTACTGGAATAGCGACACTGCCATATTTGTGGCACGAGCTCTGGCTCTGTTTGAGGTATGAAACCATTGCATTCGTTCAGCACAGTTCTGAGATTCAGATTCTGGGCCCGCTGTTGCACGACAAGTCCTTGGTGTCAAGCAGCTTGCAGTGGAGCCGATTCAACGTGCCTGAATGTCATGCCATCAATGCCGGTGAAACGCTTGCAGTAGACCTCCACTGAGTCTGTGCTGTGGCTGAAGACTTCCTGATAAAATCCTGCCACGCCTGCACAAGCCGCACACATCAGTTTGATGGTTGCAGTCATCATGAAGCTAGCTAAGAGCTCGTGGAGCTGTGAAAGAAAGGAACACAGCACCCGGGCTGACAGCACACTGGGTCTTTGCGTCGCGTAGTGACTGCAGTGCATCGACTTGCACAAGCTTGGGCTGGGTTGCTGTGCCGCTGTGGAGACTCGCTGCAGACCTGAGGATGTCTCGCTCATGTGCCGGCATCGAGGCTCCCAGATGGGACTGCTGCAAAAGGATCTGCGTATCTGAGTCGCCCAGCGCCGCCAAGCTCACTAGCGTGGCAGAGCAAGGCTGCACTCTCACCTCTGGGCCCTGCAGCGCAAGTCAGCACGGCATGAGGGGCCTTCCCATGCGAGTCTAGCCATTCATACAGGCTGTGAAGCACTGGTCGACTATGCCGCACCAGGCCTACAGTGAGCCAAAGTGCAAGCTGTGTGATTTCTGTCTGGTTCAGTCTGTATGTACTGTTATCTGCCACTTGTGCAGTGATGTGACTGTACAGCACCGTTGCTGCATGGTGAACATGCATGTGCGACTTGACACCTACAATGCACCGTGGATATATATCATCAGTATATAGATCATCAAGAACGATCACAGACAGATCACAGCAGGATGTACTCTGCGTAAACACGCAGTAGCAAAGTACGGCGTGAAGACTTTTATACACGTCTGCGAAGAGAGCTGGTGCAAGATGCACTTGCAAGATTAGACTCGGACGCAATGCCTATCTGCATAGTATCAATCTTCCACCACAACTTCACAGGACAAGACAATATCAGAAGGGCTGTGTGCAGGCAGCTATCTGCAGGCATGTGCCCACACCTCAGCTGTGTCACCTTGCGTACGCTGCGGATCCATGATGATGACTGTCTTGGCTTTGTTGGCCGAAACGAGCCTAAGGTCATCCACATCCTGCACAGTGGCATGCTTGGTGGTAACCACGCCAAGTTTTCAACACAGCACAGTGAAAGTTGATGCCCAACTCCCTATGATCTGCTACAAATGGAAGCACTCGAAAACAAATAAGCATAGCTGCCAATTTCACGATGTCACCACACAGATGGGATCGCCACCACACTCAGGACTAGTGAACGCGTGTTCCACACTGGGGATGAAGGACCCCGCTCATCCTGGAGGTAAAGAACATTGTTTGGAAATGCTGATGAAATGAAGCATGGAGAGTGACTTTTTGTCGCTGTGGCGCACATATGGAACGCCTGTTCGGGCCATGATATCCATCCTTGTCTCTGCTTTGATGGTGTTCACCATGCTGTCAAGCTCCTCCTTTGGCCTGTCAGCCAGTAACACGATCGGCTCAAGCTGCCCTCGCTCCTTCTGTGCCAACGCCCACTGCAGGCCACACCGCCATTCTCAATGTTTATCCGATCATGCATAATCTGACATCTCATATGGCTTCCACCTGTGCTGCGCGATCTACTGGACCATCGATCACTGTGCACGACCAGCAACAAGAATTCGCATGAACCGCCACCTGTGAGCTCATGCAGCAGGTAGAGGCCCGAGGGCAAAGCGGCGCTGTAAAGGCAACGCACCTGCCGCAGCATATATTCTGTTGTGCTGTTAACATTGATGATCACGGTGTGGCCAGACTCCATGATGTACGTGTTGCCTTTGCTGAACCCCTCTGCTGTCTTGGCAATATCGTCACTAACAATACCGAGAACCTACACAAAACTTGCACACCGTGTTCACATGAGCAAAACCAAAGCTTGTCTCTTGCTGTCAAGCAGCACAGAGCTGTGTGGCGGCGCACCAGTGCGTACGAGAAGAGGCCGATAACCCAAACAAGGTTCAGTACAAAGGCACTCGATCTGTCTTCTTCGTCACACGCAGTGGCACCTGCGCATTGCTAATCGTCCAAGGATGCCACCGCTAGGTAGAAGGCATGGCTTGCTGGTGTCTAGTCAGCCCACTTGTTCATCATGCTGCGGTGGCTTGCAGTGGATGTCTTTCCTCAAGGACATGCATGCATGCATGCAAGCTGACGCATGTGCTCAGCTGAGCTCAGGATAGCGTGTCGATTTTGCCATCACCAGAGTGGCTTTCTGAAGCACACCTGGAGTGTCTTGTAGGATGCTGTAAACTTGGAACATAGAGTCATCCATGGACTTGCCAGATGTGCGCTTGTACAAGTAGCCGAAGACAAGCACGAGTGGAATTGCAAATGCTGCAACCGCGGCAATCTTTGCTATAACCCCTTGAGAGAAAAACTGCAACAAAACAAGAGATTGATGGACCGTATCTACTCCACGCGTTCAAGGAGCTCGATCTGACGCCAAAGTGGTTGGCATGTGTCAAACGTGTGTGGGGCTTGCGGGTGAAGGCACTGCGAAGAGTCGCCCCGTGATCTGGCCGGGTGAGCATGCGGTGGTCAGGAAAGTTGCACCCGCGAAGGTCGCCACGCGGTGTTGCACGTTTGGTGCTGGCGTGGTGCCTGCGCGGGATTGCATGCTTGGGGGTGCTGCGGGCTGCGTGGGCACAGAAGGCTGCATGGGCACACTCTGTGTAGCTCATGCAAGTCGACATGTATGCATTGGAAGCTCTGCAGTGGTGGCACCTTTTGCATGTTGTAAATCATCCATCGATTTAATTCATCGGCCACAGAGGGATGTGATGCAGTGATGGATGCGAAGGCATCAGGGTTCCACCTGCTTGCTACGGCTTGAAGGATGCTCGCCTGAGCTGCACCCCAGGTGGCCACCAAAGTAGCTGATAGCAGGACTAAGCGCTGCAGCATTGCTTGTAGGCGATCCAACGAACACTGGGACCACATTCTGAACACAATAGTCATCTCAATCCCCTGCAGCTTGCGGGATATTGTTTTGCGAGACGCAGGGGTGATCAAAGCCTGTGCGCTTTCGGAAGGCTTCAGCGGAGGTGGTGCAACATTAACGACTTCGGTTCGTAATGGACTTCTGGGAGACTTCTGAGGTGCGCTGAAAGTTGATCTAAGTGTGTCACCTGTAGAAGTCAATCTAGTGCCTGCGCGTATGTGCCTGTTCCACACACTCATGTTCGCCGAGTTGACAATACCCGGCCTCATTCTCGCAGATGATCGAGCTTGCATTGATCCTGATGGAGGTGCGTACGCTGCGCACAGCTAAACACACTGTTCTACCACCTGGTGATTGACGCAGCGACCCGAACGTGGAAACTGCGCGGTCCACAGCTTGCGCAAATGTGGACCTCCAGCTGGACGTTCACCCTACATATGACGTGGATACTGCGACAATCAGCGTGTCCACCTTCACCACGCGATGCAATCACGCACAAGAGCGGTGCCCCATGAGATTCGCTTTGGGACACAAATCAGAGACCGTCCACGCGGTGATGCTCAATATTGTGCGGTTGCATGCAGCAGGCCTGTCCGCGCCAAGGCCCAGCCATGGCCAGCTGCAGCGATATCGCCGTGGCCAGCTGCAGCGATATCGACATATGTGGCAGCGGATACGGATGCGCTCGCTGCGGTGTCCACGCTCGTAACTGCACACTCTCTACAATGCAACATGAACCGGACCTGAGGCAGCACTGCGCCGCGGCGCAGTCACGCACAAGCGGTGGTCATTTTTATCCGGTCCTAAGGAGTCGATCCGTCGCATGTGCGACTGATCGAAAAGGCACCAGGGCTTGACGACTGCTGACAACGCTAGTTGCCACGCAAGCACCGGTTGCAGCGCGCTGTGTGCAACTGTGATAGACCGGCGTTCAGGGAGATGTGAGCGCTTATTGATCTCAGAGGAAGTAAGGAATGACTGGCTGTTGCCTAAGCTACATGGTGAGTGCTGCAACGAGCGAAACGTCACATTCCAGAGTGTTGCAGCGCGCACAGGCTGTGGTGTCTTCCACGACTCAAGTTCCGATCAGACTGACCGTTGCTACTTCGCAGCTGATCAGTCGTATATCATACATTTCAGCTCTGCACGACGGCATGATTGAGGTTCGGCGCTTACGCGTGAGCGTTGCAGCGTGCGGCGACATTGTGAACGCATTGACAACCTCAAACGCAACCCAGAGGTCACTGAGGCACAGCGACATAATAACTGAATGTGGCCCAATTCAAAGGATGTCAAGTCGCGCTATGCGTGGCCGTATGTGCCCTGGCAGGGGGACATGACGGAATGGACTGCACTCGCAACGAATTGCACTCATCCATACAGCATGCCCGCTCAACATGATGATAATGTCTAATAGTATCTGCTTGATCAATAGAGTAGGGCTTTACGCACGGTCGGGGTCGCGCGTTAGGTCAGCGGTACTTCCATCGCAAAGCCTACAGAGCTGCTGCTGACCCAGCTAAAATAAGCCACGTTTACAAAGAGATACAGTCTACATCATTCCCCACAGTCGCACATGTGTGCTGCCACCGGCGCGCGGCCTCGCGGTCGTAACATTAGACCGGCCTGGTGGCACTCTGTGCATTCACGCAGCATCTTCGGCCCAGCTATGTCGCGAAATAGCTTCACTGATGTCGTATCCTCGTTCTTTGATGTCCATAAGCACTACTGAGGGCACGTAGCGCGCTAGGCGGGTGGTGGTGACACCAGCCTGGCTGTGCAGGCTCCATGCATTGTGAATGGCGTGCCGCTGACGACGTATAAAGTGAAGCAAGTGGGCATGCCATGAGACCGGTCGGCTCCTTAGGACCGGTTATGGAAGACCCAAGCGGTGCTGGTCTGGTTTCACGCTGCGCAGAATGATTGCGCCGGGGCAACGCGTGGATCGTCCATGCATACATGGAGCCGCATTCATGCCGGCGGTACAATATCCACGGCCTTCCACTCTAGCTGCAATCATGTGTCGACGCTCAAACATGTAGGCACCGCCGTGCCGACATGGTGCTCAATTGCCCGGGTCGATATGCTGTTGGTGTGCCAGGTGCGTCTCAACAGTGTGTGCAACGGGACGAAACGTCACAACCCACTCCCCCTGGTCCATGCCAACCATCCAAAGGCGCCAACACCATTGCGGGACTGCCATCGCTAACACGCCAGCAACAACACCCGCGAGATAGGACCACTAACGATATGCCTCCAGGGGGCAGCAAGGCTTATGATATTCCAAATTTCGCAGTCCCACACGGGAGGCAGCAGTGACTTGATCCACACAGCACTGCATTGCGAGCCACAGAAGTAACCTGCTAGGGTAACGAGTTCTTGAAGTGATAGTAGCTTTGCGAATCATGTGCCCACAAGCAACAATGGCTACGAGGACCAGTCGGGCAAAGCGAGGGCCCCAATGAATCACGTGTGTTGGAGCACCTGAGAAATTCGACGACAGGAGTGGTCCCAATGTCTTGAAGGTGACATAATAGTTGTCTGCTCACATAGAGCGTACTCAACAAATGGACGTATCCATGGACCTCACCTGTGTTTCCACATCACACAATCACACATGTGCTGAAGCTAAGTTAGTACCGCATTCACCCACTCCTGGTAAGGTGTGCTACAAAAATCCAATCTAAGTGGAGCAGATGCCATCGAATAGTGACAACACCCCACGCAAACGTCCTCACCCACCTTGCCATCTTTTCAGTCTTGCAGAGGACTGTTCGCAATGCGATCTAACTTTGATTGCGTAGCCAACTGCCCCTGCCATGTCCAGCGACAGCTGCATCGTGTCTCTTCAGCGGAACTCCTCCTCCAGGGCACGGAAGCGATCTGCAAGCTCCATGCGTACATTATCACAGTGGTCCTTGATGATCTCTTCTCCCTGGGACGGCTCCTGGAACTTGAGGGACGTGAGCTTGTACAAGAGATCGCTCATCCTGCATCCATGCCAAGCCTTCACAGCACAGCATTTGATTTGAAATTAAAAATTACCTGCTGGCTATGCAATGACTGCAGCCATGAAAGTGGCCACGGGTCCCATGTCGCACCTTGTGGCACACGTCGTGGCATGAGAATGCAGCAACAAAAAGGACACGTGAACAGGAGAGTGCATAGCCTTCGCATAGCCATGATTAAGCTGGCACTGTTACTGGAAGCTTACAAATAGCACCCAAGGCGAAGCTACACCAACGCCAAACAGTGCTCTGCGTCAGAAAGCTGGCAAGTTACGAGCAGATCAGGATTTCTTGTGATGCCACACCTGCTCTTGATGAGATTGAACGTGATTTTCTGTCCGTCAGCGTTGCCCGCTGCAGTGCGCTCTACCGCCTGGGTTGCTAGCCTGTGGAAGGCTGTCATGGACTTCATCATCTCCACGGATTTGTAGAAGGGGCAGTAGCGGTCGTAAGACGTGAACGAGTTCTGCTGCAAGAAGTCGTCCTTGATCAACCGTGCTGTCTCCAGGGTGATCTTGTCACTCTCCGCCAGAGAATCCTTGCCCACAAGCTGCACAATCTCGTTCAGCTCATCCTCCTTCTGCAGAATCTCCCTGCATGCACACACACACACACACTGTACCAGCACAGACAATGCAGCATTTTAAAGGAGGTGACAATTTGCATTTGTGAGTGACTTCCAGTTCTGCCACCTCCTCTTGCATGAAAGCAAGTGGATATCTGCACTGAAATGCACCTACAGGCACAAATCATCCCAGACGACTGCGGCACTGTGCATCAAACTGGCAGGCAAGAGAGACTCCAGACACAGCAGCAGACCTGAACATGTCTCTCACAGACACAAATTCTGAGTCGAATGAATCATAGAAAGGCTCCAGCATCTTGTCATACTTAGAGTATGAGATGAGCCAGTTCACTGATGGGAAGTGCTTGCGTTGGGCAAGCTTCTTGTCCAGACCCCAGAACACCTACAGAAACGCCTCATCAACCCCGCACTCATGGAAGGCTAGTCAGAATGAATATGCGGCTACATACGGTACAGCGCGCAGCCGTTGCGGTGTCAGCATGCATGACCCGGCGCACCTGCACAATCGACAGCGTCGCAGCTGTGACGGGGTCCGAAAAGTCACCACCTGGCGGCGAAACAGCTCCGACGATTGTGACACTGCCCTCGCGATTGGGTGAACCCGCACACGTGACACGGCCAGCGCGCTCATAGAAAGAGGCAAGCCGAGCGCCGAGGTACGCTGGGTAGCCTGAGTCTGCAGGCATCTCCGCCAGGCGGCCGGAAATCTCACGCAGAGCCTCAGCCCAGCGGGATGTCGAGTCACCCATCATCGCGAAGTTGTACCCCATATCACGGTAATACTCGGCGAGAGTGATGCCGGTATAGATGGACGCTTCACGGGCGGCTACGGGCATGTTTGATGTGTTGGCAACAAGCGCCGTGCGCTTCATGATGCTCTCCTCGCGGCCATCGGGCATCGTCATGGTGAGCTCCGGGAAGTCTGCAAGCACCTCTGCCATTTCGTTCCCGCGCTCACCACAGCCAACGTAGATTATACCATCTGAGTTGGAAAACTTCGACAACGCCTGCACACACAGAGGGCCTCACTTGCAGTGGTGCGCGGATGCTGCTTGTGCTGCTGACAAGCGTAGGAAGCAGTGGTGACTTGGCTCCACAGATACGCGCATGGCGCTCAGATGCTGAGGCGTGCAGGGTACGCCTGACATGCACAGGCATGTAGCAACATGGGGATACCGGTGGGGCGGGTATAGACGGAGCACCTGTGAGATAACAGTTTTTCCGCAGCCGAACGCGCCCGGGATGGCACATGTGCCTCCAAGGACAGATGGGAAAAGTGCGTCGAGCACACGCTGTCCGGTGAGCAGTGGTGTGTCCGCCATGAGCTTCTGAGCCACTGGGCGTGGTGCACGTACGGGCCAGAGCTGCTTCATGCAATATTTAGACTTCGTGCCCATAAAGTCCACTTCGATCACTTCCTCCTCGATGTTGTACATGCCCTCTGGTGCAATGTATGTAACAGTGCCTCGAACATTGGGGGGCAGCATGATCTTGTGTTCCATAAGTGTATTCTCGGTCACAAGACCATAAATATCACCAGCAGAGATTTTGCTGCCAACCTGCAATATCAGGAGGCGCATGGGTGATTGTGGAGGTGTGGTCAATGAATGTGCACAGCACGTGCAAACCGTTGCAACTTCTCACGTGGTGCCTGTAGCGCTTGAATACTCGAAGTCCAAAGCAAATACATGATCACTGGCTTTGAGATGTTCGGTACTGAGTAGACGAAGGTGGATGCAGCGGGAACTCACCTTGAAGCTGGTCGGACGGAACTCCCACTCCTGGACAACGTCTAGCGAGGGCACATTGATTCCGCGCGGAATAAAGCAATCACCAGACACCTTGGCGATCGTTTTGAGTGGTCGCTGAATGCCGTCGAAGATATTGGACATAATACCTGCAAACGCAGGCCGAGGATCTTGCCATGGCAGGTCACACGCAACTTTCAAGCACTGGAGCAAGCGAGACTACCCATCAAGACGATAATAAGCCGCTCTAGCTTTTGTCTGCACGTGCAGCATCGGAGCACCTCCACCGAATCATTCTGGAATGGTGGCGCATCAAGGCCGCACGCACTTGATTGGCCAAGCGATCAGATATCAGAAATCGCATAAAATAAGGCAGTAGAGGAGACACATCTGTCGCTATGCGACAATTATCAACGCGGCTTTCCGCCAGGAAGTCGAGCAAAGCATCGAAAGGTACCTGGTCCAAGAGTGACTGAGAGCGGGGCTTTGGCACGAACCACCGCGTCTCCGACTGTGAGTCCGGAAGTGTCCTCATAGCACTGGATGGTTGCCTTGTCTGCTTCGATTCGAATGATTTCACCGATCAGCTCGGCCGCTCCCACGCGAACGAGCTCATACATAGCCGCTCCAGACATACGCTCAGCAACCACCACAGGACCTGAGACCTTAAGAATGGATCCCACATCGGACTCTTGGATGACATAGTCGGTCGACATGCTGCACAGCAGAAAGTTGGACTCCGTAACGCACTTGCCGACTTCTGCACGCCGAACAATCGACACAGGCGCTGCTGTATTCTACCACCGACAATCGGTTGACACTTTACTGCATGTATACTAGTGTTGCTGCTGTCAAAGTATGTGGCCGGGATGTCCTGGTGTGCAATGAAGGCGCATGCATGGAAGGCGCCTCGCCCCGACCAGCTGTGCTACAGCCATCACCAAAACAGGCCCGAGCTCGCCATCGCCATTCCTTGTTGGACACCACCGAAGGCAGATGGTGTAATATCTTCAGTGTAGTGGTCGGTTGTGAGTACATGTTCCTTCGATACAGCCAAGGCTTCACATCAAAACAATGGTTGACCCGCAGGCTCGCATATTTCCGGACACGCAATGGTATCGGCGCGCATGCATCATCAATGGCATATTATTCATGTTTCATGTTGTCTGTAGTTACGTTTAACCCCTGTGTTCAGGATCGTCAGAAATCATGTGCTGAAGTATGTCAAAAGCACTGAGGGCGCCGTACCCAAACGTGCGCTGATCACAACTTCATGCTTCTTGGTGGTATCGAGGTCATGGTTGTCTGCGTTTCAAACTCTTCCTGACCTTGCCTGTGGCACGTGCAGTGACATCAAGGGAACTTGTAAAGTGCGTTGCAATTTCCACTCACCCATATCCACCTGGATGTGTACCAAGTCCACCGTTACACACTTGGCATGTGTATAGCCTGAGGCTGCTACATGGCAAAAGCCTGCATAGTGCTCTCCCACTAATGAAGCCTGGGCAAGTATCATGCCTGGAGGGGGAGCGATGTGGCCGCAGAATGTACAAGGTCAAGGCTTCACACGGCACTGATGTTTATTCTGTGTTGCCGTGGCAGTATTGCACATGCGCAGCATTTGCAAATCACATGCGCAAAGGGGATGGGCAGTTTGTGCGCTCCTCTTCTTCTTTGTTTTTCTGCACTGTGACCTGCCTAAGTCAAAGAATCCTGCAGTGAAGTCACAGTCACATGCCATGAGTCGGAAGTAATCATGCAGTGCAAGCACCAAGTCGTTGTCCAAGCCTGCGAATCGAATGGAGTGTCTGCTGGTCAAAAGCTCGTTGTGTCCGAGTTCACCCTATCCAAGGAGCTCAGCAAGTGCATTGGAAGCATATGATCGATGACAGCATCACCGGTAAGGCACGGGCATATCCAAGCTGGATGCTACATTTGGTGCTTGAGTCCTGTGGGGCATGCCCGGGAACCAGGAAACTATGGTGATATCCTGACAGCACATAAGAAGCTGACATGATCCTGATATCAGGAACTCTTACCATGACATTCTCATTGATTGGATGTCTGACATCCTGTTGCACGCTCGCTCCACAACAGAATTTCAGAGGTTTTGTCACAGCTGCCCAAAACCAGGCCAGCTCTCCTCCAGTCGGGCTCCCAGCACTACACCGCTGAATCGAGATGTTGCAGGAACACATGACTACTGAAAGCTATTACAAAGCTCCTCACGTCTCAAGCACCACTGTTGGCTGTTCGAGTGAGGACGCAATCGGGGAGACAATGCCAGCCCTTATAGAAGTCGATAGGGCTACCGAGCGCTTGCGCGATGGCTCTCTTGCCATCTTGGCCATCATATATATCCTGCCCGTAGTGTGGGTGTTGCCTCCGTCCGTCAACGTGACGCTCACGGCGTCACTGACCGTGTTCTCAGCATGCTTACGGACCGTTGGCAGGACCAACGAAGCTGAGCTAGTGTCTAAGAAGGTGAGCTGTCATATCTCGGGATGCTGATATTGTATGTGACCCATTGGGCGTTGCATTGGTTCAGACCAGCGCTCAACTCGATCACAGTCATTTGGTAGCGGCTAGGATTTTGCCGTCTGTTGATATGAAATCGTGCTCCGCTCGCACATGTAAGTCGTATTGCGGGCGCCTATGGTGTGGGTGCGTAGACAATGTGGAGCCACGAGGATCTACAGGACTGATACTTTCGTGGTGGGAATGGCTTGTCGGGACTCAACCACCCTTGCTTGACCAACCCGGCTCGCGAGCTGTGACTGTCTGTGCTTGTCCTATTTCGCAGTTATGTCGGCGTGTGGTCTCTGGCGACGTGCCGCAACAGATGGACGTGTCTGTAGGAAGCCATGAAGTTCCCACTGATCGGCAGCATGTCGCTAGTTGGACTGTTCCTTGCCATCAAGTTCTTGCCCAAACAATGGCTCAACTATATCATCACGTTGTATTTTTGTGTAATGGGAGTTTTCGCCTTGGGAGGTGTGATACGCTTGAGCATAATGTTAGTGCCATGGCACCTTGCTCTCTCTCGATCACGAGGTCATTGTTGTGTAGAGCTAGTTTTCAGCTCTACGTCAGCCTGGCTGCCAAGAAAACTGCATAACGTTATGATCGTTGATATGAAGCAGGCTACTGTGCCGTTTCTCATGCCGGAGCCTGATGACATTCAAATTTCTCTGGCGAGATTATTGTGCAACATTGTTGCGCTCATGTTTTCGCTCTGGTATGCATTCACAAGACATTTCTTGGCCAACAATGGCATGGGCCTCTCCTATTCCATCGAGGTATGCCCGTGTAGGTGCCGCCTTGAGTCATCAGCAACCACCAAAGCAGTTCACATCTTTACTATGTCTCTTAATTTCGAGAGAGTCGAAACATCGTGATGCTGCAGGGTATTGCCATGCTGAATCTGGGATCAACACAGGTTGGCATGATTCTTCTGTGGGGGCTATTCTTTTATGACATTTTTTGGGTATTCTTTACGCCTGTCATGGTCACTGTTGCCAAAAACATTGATGGACCAATAAAGCTGCTGTTCCCCACGGCTTCATCTTGGAAACACTTTAACATGCTGGGGCTTGGAGACATTGTCATACCAGGTGAGCCAGGCATTCTTGATGTGCCGGATTGCGCTTGGGCTGTGCTTGCCTGGTTCTACAAACTACGTCCATCTCGTCACAGATCCAAGCCTATTACATGCATGCAGGGCTGTTTGTGTCACTGATGCTACGTTTTGACACCAAGAATGGGTCGGGCAAGGTGTACTTTTATTCCGCAATGGTTGGATACACGATTGGACTTGTCGTCACTCTCGTGGTGATGCAAACTTTCAAGGCAGCACAACCAGCACTTCTTTATATTGTGCCCGGGGTTGTTGGATGTGTTATGCTTCAAGCTGCGATGCGAGGCGAGATAAAGCAACTGCTGGGGTACACCGAAGAGGAGGAGGAAGAAGCATTGGACAAGGCTGTTGCTGTAGCAGATGAGGTTGCAGGTGCAGCTGATGATGCCCAAGACTCCCTCAGCGCTGGTGTAGAGGAGGTCAAGAAAGACCAGTAGCAATCAGGCAATTGTGTGCGGGGTAGCCGTACCTGCTGCAGGCACCCTTGAAGCGGCCGCCTTCGTCCAACAGTGCATTACGCATTATGTGCAACTGCGCTCGCGAGGTCTGTAAAAGCATCGCTCATCTACAACTGTGTCATCTAGTCATTTAGTTTTGTGCTGACTTGTGATCAGGCCACGTGAGGTGCACTTGCTCCCATGCATGCGCTCAATGTATGTCAGTGTCGGGCATAACAGCTAAGAAAATGCAGTCTGATCGGCTCGGGTATATATGCGCAGCACTACGAGCTACAGGCCTTACCAGAAGGGAGTTGTCACGACGAATATTGGGTCGTTCAAACAATTGTGGTGCAGTTGCCGGTAAGCATGGATCGGCCTGGGAGTGTTCAGTTTTATGACGCGATCGACAGTGACATCAAAAGCAAAATACCCGAGCTGACCGGTGCGATGGTACACTTTCGTACCTGCTCTCAGCTACCATTCAATCGTTGGATGGAGTCGCTGTTGGCATCCCGCTATTGTTGATCACTTTTGATCTGGACTGGTGTGGTTCTGCTTGCAGAGGTCAGGCAGCGGATTGCCCAAGGTGTGAACACCGCGCTGTATCTCCAGATGATCCGACACTTCGTGCCCGCTGAAGACTGGGCCTAAGCGTGAGCTGTCACTAAGTTACAAATACTACTCTCATGTTCTTGTGGGCGTTTTTGGTGATCGTCCTTAATTCCTTGTGGCCGAGGCTTTCGTGGCAGGTCGACGTAATCCGACACATTCACCTTTGTGCTCACAGGTGGTGATCGAAATCATGTGTTTACGTGTAGGACATCGCAACATGGCTGCTTATCTACCATGTCGATATCGAGCATAAGGCACAAGATGTCGCAACAGGTGGTGCAGCACAGATTGCACTTACAGTTCTGGCAGATGAGACATGCTGCCTGGAGTGGCCTCCTTGTGCTACCTTGATTGCACGTTTGACTGCGAATGATACATGCGTGGAGCCGATGGCACGCATGCGAGCCAGCGGACGCGCAGCACCTGTCATTCTCCTGATGATGATGCTGAATTCAGCTGCATCACCTCACAGCCGCATTCAGGCAGCAGAAGCTGTAGTGAACATGTTGGAACATTGTGAAGCTGGAAACTATGCACTTGGAAGCCTTCATGGAGCTGTCCAATGGAATGAATTCCGCGATGTACTCAATGTGGGCAACGACATGGTACTGAAGGGGTGTATTGCGCGAGTTGCGATGCAGCTGCTGTCCAAGGTATCTCAACAGTTGCCTAATCTTGAACCGCTTGAGCCAAGTTCATGCAGCAAGCAGCACGTACAAGTCAATCCACATTTTCTAACAAAGCGGTATGCAGAGCGTGTTATTTGTTGGGTCAGTTAAGCATACCGGAATCATCAGAGCGCTGCTCATTGTTGCATCACAGTCACGTAGAGATAAGCAATTGGAGGCTTGCTTTGGCAGTCTGGCTGCTATTTGCGCCGACAAGGGAAACTGGCCTGAACTGCTCCAAGGCAACCTGCTTCGATTGGCAACTGATGTGCTTGGACCACCTCCTCCCGGCTATGTGATGTGGGAATTCTGTCAGCATCAACTATCACATTTCTGTGGCGCTCCGAAAACCACGCTCCAACATTCCTGGTCAAGTGAGTTTTTCAGTGTTGCACAAGGAGTCACACCATGTGGCCTTGTCAGATGAATACATACGTGACTTTTGATTGGCTGCTGTACAGCTCATGATGACTTCGTTCGTTTGTTTCGTAGGTCTGCTGTCTGTTTCAGCACTGGCAGTGCCAAGCACGTTCAGTGTCTCAGTCCGCACACAAGGACACGCCGTCACGTGCCTGAGTCACCTGCTGCAAGATCCTGGACATGGATTCCTGAAGATGCTGAGCGATCTGAGGACTGCTTATCGACTAGGACGTGCAGTGCAGAACATATTGGCATCTGATGGTGATGCAGGTGTGCGTGTAGGTCAATGCACTTTCTGCGTCCCTTCTCGATGAATGGGCAAGCCAACACAACTTGGTTGCAGGATTTGCGTCCAGTGGCACGGGCAAAAGGAAAGGGCCTGTGCTCGAGTCAGATCAAGTCCACACCCTGGCAGCCATTACTGGGGTCCTCAAGATCCTGACCATTAACGCAGCTTGTGCTTATCGTGTGGCCCGGACAGGTTGTTTGGCATCCTTGCTGCTGTTAAGAGACCATGTCAGCCTTCCTTTGCGCCGAAATTGCCAATCGATCTTGAGCCAAACTGCTCACCTCAGTGAGAATGAGCCGTATCTGATGCAACTAGATTTCCCAGAAGCGTACATGACTGGCCATCACCTCAGAATGTCGGACGATGAGGCCGCTGCTGTCGCGATTGATTTCTCTCCAATTCATAGCAAGGCTGCACAGATGGAGCTGCAGCTACATGGGCACTTGTTCAACATGACCTGGGCTGAAGCACAGAGAGTTGCAGATGAAGCAACATCTCAAGCAGCTCTAGCAGATCCAGAGGGATGACAGAAGCCATGGTGATCTGACTGGGCTACCTACAAAGGATACATCTATCTCTACATTGCATGGCACCTCAGCCAAGACGGAGAATGGTGCATGTGCTCCCATGTTAGCAAGTTATCAGACTCAGCCACAGAAGGCGCTCAGCTGCCATGAAACTAGTCACGTCCTGCAGCAATTACACAATGCACAGGTATGCAAACGATGGAAACATGCATCGAAAGAGCCATGGTGTGAGACACACGCGCGGCATCAGACGATGCATCAACTATACCAGTACGTAGTATACACATCTAACCTCCTTAGCGCAACAGAGATACCGTCGCATGTGCATTGGACACGCTGTGCACAGCATGTGTCCAGATGCTCAGGTTGAAGCGGCCACAACTGTTGTCTGATTAAAGGGTGCATAGTCAGAGAACCAGCCACATGTACATTTGATGGTGAACCAGGCACATGTGCCCTTCATGTGGATCTAGACATTTGTAAAAATGCGCGGGACTTGCATAGACAACAGCATAGCAATTGTATGATAGCTTGGCCGGCATCTGCATTCTTCTCACTGTACAAGCTATAAATGACAAGCGAATATTCCTGTCGTATATCCCCAAGAAGGCAGTACTGACCATGAAAGCTGACAAAGAGTCCCGTCTAAGAAAACAGCATACAAAATGATATCTGATTAGTCCAACTCCATAACGACCCGTGCTGGTTTTGCATTCTCCTTGCCAGCTTTCACTTCCTTAAAGACTGTAAAAGCTCCACCTACAGGGCGGTACAAATTCCAAATTCCTGCTTCCCTGTTCCTCAGTTCTGAGCCAGGCACTCTTTTGAGTCGGAGCTGCAGCGTGAATTGATCTTGTGCCAACAGCCCAACTGTCACCCACACGCCTTGAGGCAGCGTAGACATCTCTTCGTGTTGTTTCGAAGTTGCACAGGGGAGTTTTAGGAGAGCCTGTGCTGACGAGCTTTGAAAACACACGGCTATCCTGCCATTTGAGGGAAGAACTTTCTGTCCTCCAGCCAGGGACTTGAGCGTCCATCGCTCTCCAAGTACGGTTGTTCCGGACTCTCCCTGCAAGCCATGGTCACAGAGTTCTCTACGCATTAGTGTATGTGGCTGGAGTATGATACTTCTCCCGACAAACATGTAGCACAAGTGGGATCCCTGGCAGGCTTGCCCAGTTGCATTTGTCGCTTCCAGTAGCCAGTGCAACTGAGACCTGTGCAAAGCTGCGAAATCCCTGACAGGAGAACCAAAACCATCTCACGGCTGCCACCTTGCTGTTGGGGCAAAGAGGAGTGCAGAACAATTCAGGTGTGGTTTCTGTCCAGTGTCCAGCATCGCTTTCGTTGAACCCAAGCCATTACTCCGCTACAACTGACTTACTAATTGAATGAGGACGGGCGTGCGAACCTGAATTGTGACGGGTGCAGGGTCCTTTGAAGTATCAACACTCAACTCGAGGCTGCTCCAGGGTGCCATCACACCAGTGCTTGTCCTTTCATACACATTGACTTTCACAACTTGCTCTGTCAAGCTCAAACTGGCTGCACGGTCACCAGTGGCACCATTGCTTTCCCAATCCGCCAAGAAGTCAAGTGCTGCGAGCATGCTGCTGATGCGATCTTGAGTTGCACTTGCAAGAGCTTTCTGGGACAGGTGCCCAGACTTGGCTTCCACAGCCAATGTTTCCCAGTCCTGCTTGAGCAGATTTGAGCGAATTTGTGGGATCTACACACTTAAAGACCACCACTGAATAGCTTGTAACGGAAGCGCCAATGCTGCATCAGGGCAACGTCCCCAGTCTGGCAAGCATGCCTTGGACCGGACGAAATGTTGCAGCAGGTACAAAGCTTCAGATATCAACACCTGCTCGATCACAAGCGCTCCGCTCTCGTAAGCATCAAAGTTTGGGCGATAGTTCAGCGCAATTTCATCCACAACTCGTTGAAGGTCTTTCAACACTGGAAGCTGGTCGATGAGTAGGTCATTTAGAAATCGCCTGACCCTGCTGAGCACATCCTTCCTGTAGCTACTGAGTTGGTACTTTGCCCGGAACTTTGGATCCACAACCAGATTGGTTATTGCAAGCCAAACCTGCAGAGATCTTAGTTGAGACACAACTGAAACCAATACATGTCAACATTGATGGCGCCAATGGAGAAGCCGAATGTACTGCACTCTAGCACCACATGCACAGTGCAGTGCGTGATACATATACATAAGCTGGATTACATACAGGTTTACATTCATATTACATAAGCTGGATATACTGGATAAAGTGCATGATACATATACAGAAGCTGGACTTCTCAGATTCTCAGGTGAACCCAGGGTCAGCATGTCTGGAATGAAAGGGCACCTGTGCATCAATGCTGCTGAGCTGAAACCTATCTGCTGGGGCAACTTCTATCCACTGGGTTCCTTCTCTTCGCTCGGTTGTACCATTGCGGTCCCTGATCCAAGGAGGTCTTTCTAAAAGTGGTGCCAACATGCCAATACTATCATGATGTTGCACAAGCCGTGTGATCGCGCTGATGTGAAGACGTGCGACCGCGCCACTCATATACCTCAAAATTGTAACACTGCACATTCCAACTCCAAACCGAAGCTCCTTCACGCGGTCGCTAAGAAGATCCAGCTCTGCCCTCTCGACCAGCTCCTGCAAGGATGCTGTGCAACAATTGTGAAGCATTGCATGCCCCGTGCGAAACAATTTATCGCGGGTTGTGCAACACCTTGCATGATAATTCCAGTGGCCTGGCATCTTCAAATGCTGGGCCCTGAAGGTAGTTGAGTTGCCTGGCACACCAGTCTACCAATTCGACCGAGTAATCTTCGGCCAGAGCCTCGAACGCTTCATCTTCAAAAAATATCATCTCGAGTAGATTGGCAACGCTGGCTTCGTAGAAAAGCAGCATGTATGCTGAAACTGAATCCACATGTTCAGACAGGTGCTGACCAAGGAGTGGGAAGAGCTTTTCCTTCCAGACTTCCATCAGTAGCAGCTCGTGGACCAAAGTGGTTACTTTGTCATGGGATATCATATATTCTTGCACGAAGTCCGCCACATGAGCCTTTGCATTTGCATGACTCTGCAAATTCAGCTTCTCTGTGCAGGTTTGCTGCTGAAACCAGGCACGCGATCCAACGTCGCTTAAGGAAAATGTCTTCAGACTTTGCACAAGATGCTGGGCTTCAGGTGCTGACAACACGGTGTGACGAGCTGCAGCGCGATCAGCTTCAGCCCTGGCTCCCCGAGCAAGCAGCTGCTGCATCTCTTCCATATTGATGAGCAGATGCTGATACTGGAATGACAAGCCACGTCGTGGTGTGGTCTGTCTACGTCGTAGGCTGTTACAGTTCGCAAAACGCTTGGCGATGGTACGCAACCTTCTTTACATCAAGATAGGTCAGAGCTCCACCGAATCGAAGAACTGTCGCCTACGATGCCACATTGGTTTACTTGGCTGCCTCGAATGAGTGGCTGAAGGAGGCATCCTGATCTTGGAATGTATGTTGCATGCATGCACTCTTTAAGATCTTCCGACAGGTGTGACGTGGCATGGCGAAGCTGAAGTAGAGATGTCTGTCGAGTGCCCACGCACTCGCATAGAATGTTGATTGGTTGATTGTCCAAGTGCTCCGCATTGCATACATGCCATCTGCTGGTGGCATGCATCACACAACGTATGCGCGATAGCATTACATGAACACAAACAAACCAGCTCCATTACAAAGCAACAAACCCGCTCTCCATATTGCAGCCTACTCACTACATCCATCCAGCAGATGACCACTGACATAACCTCATGGCACCCGAGATCGGCGTGCAAGTCCGCAAGCAAAGTGTAAGGCGCTCGAGCAGCATACTTGGGGGCGCCGACGCAGCGTGTGCATGCAATCCAACACATGCTAAGAGCCAGAGGCAGGGAGCCTACCGCATATAGACACACAAGGGGAGGCATGGCGGCCAGCAGTGGGTGGCAAGGCGCCGTGCGGCGAAGGGGAGCAGAGGTGGTCGCCATAGCCCAGTAGCCAGCTAGCTACTGTTTCCCTGGACATCACGGTCGTGGAGGGCAGAGATCAGGCATAAACATAAACATGCAAGCAAACATAAGGGAGCTATGTGAGGGGTTCATGCACTCCCGCTAAAGGGTGGGACCAGTAAGGGCGCGCAAAATCGACCGCGAATACGACGAACTGGGCAAGCTTTTGACTATTGACTATGTCTATTGAACAATCTGGGAGGTCTAACTCATACGATTGGGGAAATCGGCTCGTATTCGCCGAAATGGCTTCTTGGGTTGGGGAGAATCGCGAGTTGGCTGGGGCAGCTCCCGAATCCTCCCCAACCGCTCGGCCGCTTGCCCAGTCCTTCCCAAACCACCTCTGTGTAAGCTGTAATTACATTTACCAGCCCCTGGGGGGTCGTGCCTGTTTCTGTGGCGCCTGTAGGTGCTCCTGTGGTGACGTTTTAGTCTGAAGTCCGACCATGATGCAACCACGTCCCGGAACTCAATGTGTACACACCTGTGTAATACCTATCAAGGCATGAAATACGCAGTTTAGTTCAGCATACATTTTCCCCCGTTGAAGCACGTCTGCACTATGCATGGTTTGTTGTCATTCACCACCGCAGCACTCTGCTCATCCAGGTCAGAGCTCTTCAATTCAGCTACTTGTGTTCAAAGCTACGAGTTGCAAATTCGCGGACCGTATGATCGCAACGTAACATCACTATCACTGCCACTGAGCAGCCTCGATGGCAACCATATACCATCACAGGGCAGACGCAGGATTTGCACACCCGGGTGTGCAAGTCATTCGGGGGCGCCGATACGAGGTGAGCTGAAAGGTGAGTGTCCGAGAATTGCGTTTTTTGCTATCCTGTGGGCATTTTGGTGCTCTTTGGTTGTCCTGCAATGTCTTTCGATGGTTGTTGTGTCTCTCGCATGCTTATAACAACGGAAGTGGGAAATATCGACTTGAGTTGGCTCACGCTTGGGTGAGCTATTGTCTGGGGTGAGCCAAGTATTGGGGTGCTGTGCATGCCAACTCAGCTAAACAAGCCGCATAATAGGCTCAAAGAAGCTACGGTGCTATTTGTTTATATAATGGATACTGTCATGAATTCCGTCGAAATTAGGTCAAGCGAGAGCCACTCGCACCTCCAACAAACACCTAGTTTGTTACATTTGGTATCGGTGAAGGTCTTTCCTCCGGGAGACCCGGGTTCAAACCCTGCCTGCGCCATTCTACCGCCTTCGGGACGAAGTCTTCCCGGCGGGGGAATTCTGTCAAGAATTCCGTCGAAACTAGGTCAAGCGAGAGCTACTCGCACCTCTAACAAACACCTATATTGTTATAGATACAGTGTCGTTCTTGATTCGTTCTTTGCTGGTGGCTGGGGTGTGATGGGCATCCACGGGCGCACCCAGCGGGTGTGCTCCTTGTATTGGTACCGATTTTCTTGGCTCCCGATGTTCCAGACTGTGTTCTGATGGTTCCTCCAAAGGCGGGTTACCACCATGTCATTGGAGCATTGATGGTCATCGATGTTTGCGACTGCGTGGTGCGAGTCTCTGCCGACGAACGAATGTCATGGAAAGCCTCCCAGGTGTCCCGTGCCGCATCATACTGTTGATGCCAATTCAACCATATATAGTAATCAAGTCAACATTGTAGGCTGCAACATTCAAGGCAGCGAATATGGATCCTCCTGTCATGAATTCCGTCGAAACTAGGTCAAAGCTAGTCAAAGCACTCAACTGTGCAGCGAGAGCTACTCGCACCTCTAACAAACACCTAGTCTGTTACACCTCATGTCGAGCTGATAGGCTACTGTGATGTGCTCCGAGACACGGTCCCGCTTGTCACAATGCATGCGCCTGCGGGCAGCAGCGTGGTGACAGGTGCACTCATGCACGACCGGTCTGCGGATCAGGTGCAGGGGTAAGTCGCCAGTAGGATTGTCCCGGAGTAGTGAGGGAAATCATGTGAGGATGTCCCGCCGTAATCTTGACTATTCCGTGTGCATATATGGCTGTGCACACAGAGAGCTGTAACCATTATTCTTACTGTTTCACGGTACTAGCAGTATCCGATCTCTCCCTTCGCATTCCTTGGTTCTACCTCTGTGCGCAGCAGGTATGGAATGTTGGTTACCTGACCTGACTTAAGACTGCGCGTCTGACCTGCAGATAGAGAGCATTTGTGACACCGCTACAACTGGGTCTTGCAGTACATGCAGACATTGAAGAGATAGAATCAGATCAGGGTGCAGACGAACATGAAGCTGCTGATGGAGCAGGTCCACCTGGAGAAGAGACGGGTCAAGTGGATTTTACCAGTACCAGAGCAACACGCCGCGAGCGTCGTGCAGCAGCAACCAAGCGGCCGGTGCTTGAGGACACAGATTCTGATGGGGACCAAGGGGCTGCAAATGAGGATGACACTGAGAATCAGCCGGTGCGGCGCCTTGTCGCGATATCAAGCCAGACTCCAGAGATCAAAACATGAACTCAATTCCACCGGTCGACCGGACCAACACGCTTTGACACTTGAGGTTTAAGCACGAAGTTTGATGCTGGCGGAGGGCTGCAAGGTTCGATAGCCTCTAGCCCAGGCAGAAGGGGGTCCCGAAGGGAGGCCTGTCAGTCCTCGACGCTTGAAAAACGTGATGCTTGAAGCTGATGCAAGTGATGCCTGACACCCTGAAAACAATGCAAATGCTACACATAAGTTTTGTGATGCCTCGGCTGGCTCCGAAGCGGTCACATCCGTGGCGGAGTGCTACAGCCAGCGTGGCCAGAGGTGCAGCGCTGTGCTGCTCGATGCATCATGCTCGAAGCTCGATACAATTCGTTTCTGATGCAGTAAACATGATGCATATGAATCTATTAGTGTATGTGATGCCTCGCTAGGGCCCGAGGCGGCTGTCACAATGCATGCGCCTGCGGACAGCAGCGTGGTGACAATGTCAGAAATAGGTTTGCATCTGCAGGTCAGACGCGCAGTCTTAGGTCAGGTCAGGTAACCAGCATTCCATACCTGCTGCGCACAGAGGTAGAACCGAGGAATGCGGGGAGAATCAAGATACAGCTAGTACCGTGAAACAGTGATAAGAAAGGTTACAGATCTCAGTGTGCACGTGCTTATATGCACACTGAACACTCAAGGTTACGGCGGGAAACCCTCGCGGGATCTCTCTCACTACATCGAGACAATCTCGGTTGGCGGCTTACCCCTGCACTGGATCCGCGGATCGTTCGTGCATGGGTGCACCTGTCACTGCTGCCCGCAGGCTCATGCATTGTGACAGACAGGTGTACCCATGCACGATCGGTCTGCGGATTTAGAGCAGGGGTAAGCCGCCAGCGGGATTGTCCCGGAGTAGTGAGGGAGATCCTGCGAGGATCTCCCGCCGTCATCTTGACTATTCAGTGTGCATATATGGCTGTGCACACAGAGAGCTGTAACCATTATTCTCTCATCCCGACATCCCTCACGGCTCACCCCGACATCCCTGCCCCCCCTCGTGTACGTGGTCAGGTGCATCACCCTGATGTTGTGCCCTCGCGTACCGTGCCGTATGTTGTGACTCGCAACGCTGTATTGCACGACCCTGGTGTAGAAGCTGCGTTTCCTGTTCAAGTGTCTGTCAGTGAGTTTGATGATGCCATGGATGAGGACGACGATGGTCCCGGCATCTACGACGATGACGATGAACAGCAACTGGACTACACCATCTCAGATGATGAACAGGCTGCGGCCCATCAGAATCTGGAGGCTCAGCGGGTCCGTTCTGGAAGTAATTCGGCTGCGGCCTCATCATCTGGCGTGGGGGCAGTTGCTCAGCCCCTGCGAGGAGCCGAGGCGCCGAGGCCCTTCTGGGAGGATGAGCCAGATGAGGTGGAGACCGGGTCCGAACTAGGGGGAGAGGTCCCGGACCCCTCAGCCGCTGTCGGGTTTGATTTGCCCGATGAGGTGAGGGCCATTCCAGCTGCCTTGGCTCGAATTAAAATCAATCCTCTTGTACGCAGACGCCTTGTTCCATTGGCTGCGGATGTAGCAGCTGTACACATGTATGAGCCTGCGGGCTCTGACATTGCTAGTAGTGAAACAGTAGCTGCTATTGAAGCTCCGGGCTGCAGCCAGGACAAATCAGCCGCGGCTGACTGTGGAGTGTCCTGTGTAGGGCTGAAGCATCAGCATGTGGAGTATGGCGAGTAGCAGAATGCTCAGCGTCGTGGGTCGCGAAGAGCAGCTGCCGCCAGGAAGCAAAATGCCTCCGACCCTGATATGCCTTCTTTGAAGGAAGCACTCGCGGGTGCTGACAGGGATGCATGGTTGCGTGCCATGCAGGAGGAAATAGATGCACTGGGTGAGCACGGAACCTTCGGGTTGTGCTATCTGCCTGCGGGCAAACGGGCCATCTCGGGCAAATGGGTGCTCAAGATCAAGCGTGGGTACAACACAAAAGCAGAAGCCGCCTGCATTAAATGGTACTACGTCACAGGATGGACAGTCCTCGAAGACAAAAAGACTTGGCTTCACTTGACCTTGCCCCTGGCCAGCCGGACATCTACAGTTTATGGACAGTATGTGTTGCATTTAGGCAACGTCGTCATGACCATTATCTGCTGGTAGTTTGTGGAGCACACCCACACTCAAGCGGAGTTGTAGTGGAGCTGAAGACCCATTCACAGACGCGAGCCACGAGCTTGCCAGCCCCGACGGTCTCAGCCGCAAGGAACAGCGGTTCGCCCATTTCAGGTTGTTAAAAAAAAAAAAAAACTACTCATTAATGCGATGAAAGACTTGTTGTGAAAGTGCCTCGTAGCGCACAAGGCATGTGCACATGCGGATGCACGCACGGGGTGACACGTGGCAGTCACCAGCCCGCGAATGAGAAGACACATTCCAGCTCTCTATATAGGTCGAATAAGGTCATGGTTCAAGTATTTGACTCAGATACTGACCATGCAGGTGTGATCCCAGATCTCAGGCGTCATGTGCTAAGTACTCCGCACACATACTTAACATTTCGCCCAACTAAATTTACGGTATGACGCTTCCACTCGCGCTTGCATTCGAACAAGACTGCAAGAATCGTTGTTTCCATGTCACCACTGTCATGGGCCTCTTGTTCAGTTGCTTCTGGTGTTGTGTTCAATATGTGCTGCCTGTCACAATGCATGCGTCTGCGGGCAGCAGTGTGGTGACAGGTGCACCCATGCACGAATGATCCGCGGATCATGTGTAGGGGTAAGCCGCCAGCGGGATTGTCCCGGAGTAGTGAGGGAGATCCTGCGAGGATCTCCTGCCGTAATCTTGACTATTCAGTGTGCATATATGGCTGTGCACACAGAGAGCTGTAACCATTATTCTCACTGTTTCACGGTACTAGTTGTACTCTGTCTCCCCGTGCATCTCTCCGGTTCTACCTCTGTGCGCAGCAGGTATGAGATGCCTGGTCTCCTGACATGTCGTAAAGACTGCGTGTCTGACCTGACGAAGGATAGCCTTTCTGACATGGTATCGATGAATGTTTGCGCTATGTCTTTTACGGTCTTGTTCAGGAAGCCGTCGGCCAAAGTCTGTGCGCAGACACGGCGGGCATTCCACTGTTCTGCCGGCGCTCAGACCGCGGTCATAAGCGCAGGCATCATTAGGCGATCTCGTAGCACATTGTTATTAGATACAATTCGAGACGCTTGCTTTAATGATCAGCGCTGGGAAAAGCGAATGCGTTCGTTTATTTTCTCAACCTGTCGGCTTGCGAGCCATCCCATGGTTTAGTTTGCTGCGCGCGACAAACCACCGTCCGTCCTACTGCAGGATGTCTAACTCTGATCGTTCCAACGCCAACTCTCCTCGCGAGGAGAGGCAGGACGAGGCTGATCAGCAGCCATTCGTCGACAGGGACGCTGAGCAGCAGCTCCCTGACGAAGAACAGCCCGCGGGCATGTTACTTCGTGGCGGACGAGTTATCCGACCACGTCCCTCTTCCCAGACTGGGCAGAGCAGCCAGCAGGTGCCCTTTTCCTCTCATGTTGTGAACGATCATGGTCACACTGAGTCATTCATTACACTCGAGACGTTGACCGAAGCGCTGCGTGCATCTCGGGGACGTAACGAGCCTGATTTGTCTAAAGGAAAATTGCCTGAATGGAATTTTAAGACCGAAAGCTTCGTTGCGTACGAGCAGAAAGTCTTTCTGTGGTTAGGACAGTTCGAGTTAGATCATCTGTTGCAGCACGCACCGTCCGCGGACGAACAGCGTGTCCACGCTAGAGCAAGGACTCAAGTCCTTATGTCTTTGCCTGACGCGGATAGGACCACTGTCTATCGCATGTCGCATCTGTGTGAGGCATGGGCCTATCTCACTGCAAAGTATAGGCCTAGCACTGAAGCCGAGATCCACAGACTGTGGAGTCGCTTCAACTCTTTGTCACAGCGAAATAGAGACGTTGGGTCTTACTGTGGTGAAGTGATGAGTGTGTACACTCAATTGGAGGCACTAGGTGCCGATGTGGGCCAGCGATGGCTCCGATTAAATCTTTTAGAAGTGGGGGAGGAGTTCAATGCCGTGCGCGGCGAAGTCCAACACTCCTCCCCCCATGTCATCATTGCACGTTTGACTGAGCATGCTGATTTGCTCAAGCAGCAGCGGCTGCAGGCTAGGTCTGGACCGCCCGCGGGCAAACCAGGCCAAGGCTGGCGCAATCAGCAGCGAGGCGACGGTCTTGCGGTCGCCGCGCTTGACGCTGGCAAGGCTCCTCGCGAGGAGACCAGGACCTGCTTCTTCTGCAAGAAGAAGGGACACTTGCGTGCGAACTGCCCCCAGCGCAAACAGGCCGCGGCCAAAGATGTTTGTGCTGTAGAACTGCCTGAAGAGTTCCCGGATCATGATGCATTAGCACCATGGAATTTTATCATTGATAGCGGTTCTGACATTCACATTGTTGGCAATCGCGACATGTTCACTGAGTATGGTCCGTGCCAGAGAACTGCCAATCCCGCGGGACCAGGCAAGATCCCCATTATGGGCAGGGGAACCATTCAGGTGAATCTGGGCACCTATGTGGATGAGCATGGGAATACGCATCCTCTGGATGTGGAAATCCCGGGTGTGTACTATGCCCCTGAGTGTCCATACAACATACTGAGTACTATGGGTCTTCGTCACGAGAAGATTTACTTAGATACGCGTAGGAGTGTGTTGTATGTCCCCGGTTTCGGAGATATGGCTACTGGTATTGAGGATGCGTCCAAACACCAGGAGCTGGATGAGGATAAGTGTCGTGTCTTTGCTTTCAAAATGTGTTCCCTCAAGAAGCCTGTTCTTGAGGGTCATCCCGTTAACAGGGGAGTGGTATGGTCTGACCAGAGCGGTCCGACTTCTGTTGTGGAGGATCAAAAGCAGTGGTGTCATGTGGCCGCTGCGGCGATCGACCTGAAGCGCCCCAATGCTGGGGGAGCTGAGGTCCCACATGATGCTTACTTGCTGGAACCTGCATTCTTAGCTCATTTGTCGTTTCATCAGTCGACGTGGGTCTTAAAACGGATGCAGTCAAATAGTGATTTTTATGGTGACCTGAATTTGAAAGTTGACCCCGAGCCAATGGGGAATCGTTGTCACGGCTGCAGAATTGGCAAAGTGCCCGCGGGCAAAATCTCAGCCAATAATCGTGAGCTCTTAGGCCAGGCGAAATACCCTGGCGAGCAATTGCATGCTGATTTGGCTGGTCCCATCACTCCAGTTGAGATCGGCGGTGTGAAATATGTTTTGTTTGTGATGTGCGCCTTCACGCGTTACACTTTCATTGTCGGTCTGCGTAAGAAGAGTGAGGCTGCGGCCATGATCTCTTACATCATTGAGCGCATTCGGGTAAATGTGGTGAAGCCAGGTGAACCGGGTGTGCGCATCCTTCACACCGACAAAGGGGGAGAGTTCATGGTTGAGGCCTTAAAGCTCTACCTCCAGCGTCGTGGCATTACTCACCGCACCACCCCCACAGCTGATCATCGCTGCAATGGCATGATCGAGCGGAGGATCGGTATTGCCTTCGAGGCAGTCCGAGCTGTACTGCTTGCGAGCGGTCTTCCTCTGTTCCTGTGGATTGAATGCCTTGCCAGTGTCATCCATGGTCACAATCTCACGCCGTGCTCGGCGCTGTACCATGACAAGCTGGCAATAATGATGAAAGCCCAGAAAGCTCAGCGTGATGCTAATACAGCTGCGGATGTACAGCAGGCTGAGCGGGCTAATAAGCGCATGAAAAAGGCCGAACGTGATAAGTTGCGGGAGGAGGAGAAGCGCAAGTGGGAGTTGCTCACTATGACAGAACTGGACGAGTTTTTGACCAGGTCTTGTGACAGGGATATCATTCCCTACATGTCTTTTTTCAGAGACACCTCCGTTGAGGTGTTCCAGGATTTGGTGAAGCAGCAGCGTCTATGGGGGGTTGAGGTGTATGCGTATCCTAGGGATGATCACTTGCGGAAATTGTCCGCAAGGGGTATGGTCGCATACTGGGTTGGTGCTGGGCTGGGGCCCAGCATGCAGCGTGTGTACGCCCAGGACGTTCCTGGGGGTAGGGTTGTGGTGGTGCGGCAGATCATGTGCACCACGGATCAGATGATCCGACACGTACGTAAGTACGATGCGTCCGCTGTTGTGGACAAGAGAGAACCTGCAGAGTTTGCGAACTCCCTACAGGTTGTCTTTGAGGGTGATAACGAGGGTGTCCGCGTGACTGACATTGATGTCCCCTCGTTCGTCACTGACTCCACACATGATGGGGGAGTGCTGCGACGTCTGCGTGAATTTTCGCACGCCCCCCCAGGTCATGGTAGAGTCCCTGTCATGGACATGACGTTCAGACAGGACGCACTGCCTGATGAGGCAGTGTACTCTCCACGTTTCGGCGCAGGTTCCTCCGCTGAGGTGCTCCGGCGTGACCCTGCGCGGGAAACACCGGAGGTGGCCAGGCACACCATGCATCGCACGCGTGCGATTGCTCGTGCAGCTGCCCACCCTGACGTTGAAGTTCCTCCTCGGGTCCCAGGCCAGGCGCGCCTATCTGGGGCCCCTCCAGCACGCACTGTAGAGTATGTGGTGACTCGCAATGCCCGGCTCCATGACCCTGGCATCAAAGCTGCATCTGTCCTGCCCATGCCTTCACTGTCGTCTGATGATTCAATGGACGATGATGATGACGACGACGGTCCTGGCATCTATGATGAGGACGATGCGGATGAGATGGAGGAGTACACCATCAGCGATGATGAATGGGCTGCGGCTCATCAGAATCGCGAGGCTCAGCGGGTTCGCTCAGGGAGTAATTCGGCTGCGGCCTCGGCATCTGGCGCGGGAGCAGTAGCTAAGCCCCTGCGAGGGGCCGAGGGGCTGAGACCTTCCTGGGAGGATGAGCCAGATGAAATTGAGATGGAGTCCGGATCCGAATTAGGGGGAGAGATCCAGGCTGCCCCCTCTGCCGCTGTTGGGGTTTATTTGCCTGATGAGGTAAGAGCCATTCCAGCTGCTCTTCCCCGCGTTAAAATCAATCCTCTTGTACGTAGACGCCTTGTTCCTTTGGCTGTGGATGTAGCTGCTGTGCATGAGCCCGCGGGCTCTGATCTTGCTAGTAGTGAAACAGTAGTAGCTGACATCAAGTCTCCAGGCTGCAATCAGGACACATCAGCCGCGGCTGACTGTGGAGTGTCCGGTGCAGGCCTGAAGCATCAGCATGGGGAGTCTGGTGAGCAGCACAGTGCTCAGCGTCGTGGGTCGCGCAGAGCAGCTGCCGCCAGGAAGCAGAAGCCTTCCGACCCTGATCTGCCTTCTATGAAGGAAGGACTCGCGGGTCCAGACAGGGATGCTTGGCTGTGTGCCATTCAGGAGGAGGTGGAAGCACTGGGTGAGCACGGGAATTTTATGTTGTGCTATCTACCTGCGGGTAAGAAAGCTATCTCGGGCAAGTGGGTGTTCAAGATCAAGCGCGGACCCGCTGGTGAGATTCAGCGTTACAAGGCACGATATGTAGCTCGTGGTTTTTCTCAGGTAGAAGGGATAGATTTCTTCGAGACTTGGTCCCCTGTCGGTAGTTACGCAACACTGCGTGTGTTGCTGTCCATTGCTGCTCAGGAGGATTTGGAGATTAGGCATATAGACATACAGTGTGCTTTTCTTAACGGTGACCTGGAGGAAGAGGTTTTCGTTGAACAGCCCCCGTACTTTACAGACGGGACAGCACGTGTATGGAAATTGCATAAGACTCTGTATGGCCTGAAGCAAGCCGCTCGCGAGTGGCATAAAGCTTTAGTAAAGGTCTTGGCTGAACTGGGATTTGTGTGCGCACAAAGTGATCCTGGACTGTATGTCAGAACAACTGGTAGATGTCTCATTTTTCTGTGGGTAGATGACTTATTCATTTTCAGTTGCTCCGCGGGGCTGCAGGAAATCATCAGTGTCATTCTCACGAAATTTGAAGGCAGAGATCTAGGTGACCTGTCTTGGGCACTCGGCACTGAGATCACGCGTGATCGAAAGGCCAAAACAATCACAATGACACAACGTAACAAAATCCAGAACTTGCTGGACAAGTACAGTATGTCTGACTGTCGTACATCTCCCACTCCATTAGTGCCGCGGCAACAGCTAAGGAGTGTGAAAGAGCATCCTGACCTGGAGAAAGCCAGTGCTGCTGAGCATTCCAGGTTCATGAGTGCTGTAGGGAGCATCCAGTATATTGCAGGAGCGACACGACCTGACCTGAGCTATGTGGCACATGCCCTGGCCCGGCACATGTCTAGTAGTCTGAAGGAACATTGGTCTGCCGTGCAACATGTTCTGAGATACCTGCAGTCCACGAAGAATTTAGGAATAAAATTTGTAGGCTCTGAGGGACACGGGTGTTTATTAGAGGCTTTTTCAGATGCAGACTTTGCGAATTCTGCAGATCTGAAGAGTGTGTCTGGTATGATTGTTCGGGTGTATGGGAACTGTGTTCTCTGGCGTTCGAAGAAGCAGAGTATAGTGGCGGGGGATACAACAGAAGCTGAACTCATTGCGATGAGTGCAACAGCCAACGAACTCATGTGGATGAAGCAGTTGCTTCTCGATGTGAAACTTGTCCCACATAAGCCGACTCTGTGGGGTGATAATAAGAGTGCCAATATTTTGGCAGTGAATGCTGTGTCCACTGACAGATCCAAGCACATTCGTGTGCGCCACTTGCGAGTGCGGGAATACGTCCAGATGGATGAACTTAAGGTAGCATGGGTAGGCACTGTTGATCAGTTAGCGGATGTGTTTACTAAAGTGCTGCCCGGACCTGCCTTACAGGAAGTTCGTAATAAACTCCAGCTAGTGGAGACTTAGCAGGGTTTATGGGGGAGTGTCACAATGCATGCGTCTGCGGGCAGCAGTGTGGTGACAGGTGCACCCATGCACGAATGATGCGCGGATCATGTGTAGGGGTAAGCCGCCAGCGGGATTGTCCCGGAGTAGTGAGGGAGATCCTGCGAGGATCTCCTGCCGTAATCTTGACTATTCAGTGTGCATATATGGCTGTGCACACAGAGAGCTGTAACCATTATTCTCACTGTTTCACGGTACTAGTTGTACTCTGTCTCCCCGTGCATCTCTCCGGTTCTACCTCTGTGCGCAGCAGGTATGAGATGCCTGGTCTCTTGACATGTCGTAAAGACTGCGTGTCTGACCTGACGAAGGATAGCCTTTCTGACACTGCCCTGCTCTCAATTTGATTTTGGGGCTCCAGTACACCTTCACAGGCGATCATCTCTGTCACTACTCACGTTGATTGGACAGTAGATTCAGAACAGGATGGAACATGACAAGTTCTGCAGCAGTTCTGTCAATGACATCATTCACATTTGCTCTCTGCATCTGTCTTTTACAGTATGTTGTGTTTGCAATTCCGAGTTATCATTCGCTTGCTGCCTACGCAACCATATGTGTATTCTCTCCAAGCTTCAATGAGAAGCACCTGGTGGTGACAACGGTAGCTGCAACCCTCCTGGCCTACAGACTACGCCCTGGCAGGCCGGCCTCGATCCTGGTCGACATGCAGAAGCATGCTGAGGACAAGGGCTCGCATGCGCAACAACGCTACTTGATGTCTCCATAACATTTGCACAAGTTCTTGAGGTAACCAAGCTGGACGCCTCGGCGGAACCGGAACTGTAAAATTGCATAGTACAGTTGGCGTTGGACAGCCTGAAGCCGGACAGCCTGAAGCCTAAGCCTGAAGAGAGCTTGCCAATATCCAGACGTGCCGATATCTGGTCCCCCATGACCATACTCAGTTCCATCACGTGACAGACCCGTCCGAACCGCACCCTAACTGGCCTGTGCGCCCTCGCACCGCTGCTGAGATAGCCCTAGAACGTTCAGCAGTGGACCGCTGCCTCGGCTCCACTTTGCACACGGTCACATGCCACCATTTCAACTTCAAGGGACCCCAGACTCTGGGCCACAACCCCGACGCCGTCGGACGCTGCCCTATTGGAACCTGTCACCACGTCAGTGCAAACGTGCGTGAAGCATGCGTCAGCTGCCACGTGTACAGGGCAGACAGCAGCATGGTCAGCTATACCTGCTATTACCTGCAATTGACAGTGGTCCGAATCTTTGCCCTCACTGAAAGCAGCACGACTGTTATACTCTCCAACTACTGAGTGCTCACAATCGTGCTGCGTCTGAAGTAAGCTCAGACGAGCATACGAGCTCCGTGTTTGCACTGGGGAAATCCACACGTCCGCAGGCCCATGTATAGGCTGGCATTGTGTGATCATGCTCTGTTGCGGCGGATCCTGCAAGGGTAGGCTCTTGGAAGTTGTCAGCGGTGACACATTCTGTCCCAGGCCAATCACCTGCGCACAGCTCAGGTGGCTGCATTGCATCAACTTTGCTGCTGTGTGTGCATCATCATGCATCATCATGCATCATGTTCAGTGGCCTTGCGCAGTTTCCCAACATACTGCTTGACGGAACCGCTTGGTCCCCCCAATTGGGAGTGCCTATGTGTACTTGACTGCCTGACTTCAACTCAATGGCCCCAGTAGATGGCAGAGTACGTGCAATAGCGATAGGAGACTTGGTTGATGGGTATGTGATAGTACTGGCAATCAGCTCGTCCAAAAGGCTTCTGGCAACCATCTGAACAACATCGCCGCTGCCACTTGGCACGGGCTTCAATTCGCGCAAGGTGCTGACCATCTCTACTGAACAAGGTTCAGCATGGCCACCAGCAGCCATGTCTGCACCATTCTGGAGCCGCACGTGAGCATGGGATGGGCGGAGTGAGCTGCGTGAGAGGACTTGCGATGCCCAGGTCCGACAGGCGAAGTGCCTGACTCGACCAGCCCGGGCTCTCCTGCAGCTGTATCGACGCCGGCCTTGACCTGAAGACTGTGTTGACTGTATCATGAACACAGCATTGTGTAGTAGTTATGAATTGCAATTTGCGATGACATACAACAGCGCTGGCTGTGGGAGCATGTCATATGGTTTCGTGGAGCTTTATGACTTGAACCGCGAATGACAAGCCTTGTGACCTAGCGATGTAGCGCAACTCAAATTCACGAATCGCTTGGGCGCCTGGAGCATTCATGTGTGTTATCTGCTTTATGTCGCTCTTGCTGTTGTAGCGGCAACTGCATCTGGACAAGGGCCTGGATGCTAACATGTGTTGTGGCAGAAGTGGCGTGGCAAAGTTTCACGGGACGGCATCATATCCCAACACTCCAACAACATACAAACATATTAGGTCTGGCGCCGACGTCCGTCTAGGCTTTCGGTCTCACCTGATATGACATCTGCGTACCCACTGTGTTTGGCTTGAGTTTAAGCTGCATTATTGTGTCCAGCAGCAGGTGGCCTGCGCAAACAGCATACTCCGGACTTGCCTTGACCATGAACAGCATCAGATGCTCCACTAGTGTATCTGTGGCTTGTACCTGCTTTCCTTGAATCAGACAAGCTTGTCAGCTCAATCAGTCGGTTAGCCATGGATGGATGCAGCGTTTTGCAGTTGAGTCCACTTTGATGACATGAAGAAAGTCTGTCACGGCTGGGTGAGCTGAGCTGGGACGCCAACGGGTGATCAGGATAAGCACCAGAGTGAGCTTGGTCATGGCTGACAGAGCTAGGATGGGACGCCAACCGTTGATGGAAAAAGGCGTCAGGGTGAGCTGAGTCACGACCATGATGCTCTCGCTGGGTACGCAGGTCGCTGACACTATGCTGTAGAACCTGAGCTGCTGCAGTGGGAGGTGCATGAAGTGTTTGTGCCAGCATCGATTCAATGGAAAGCATTGCATCGGGATGGCGTCCACCGACAGCTAGGCAGGTCTCAGTGAACTTCCATTGTGACGGCGGGCCCTGCTGTACAGGAAGTCTGACCAATCGACATCCTAGAGAAGGATCCCCAAGAGACGATGCTGACGATGACAGTGGCTGCATGCGACTTGTTCCCTCACCATCGTAAATCATGCTCCAAGCTGCACCAGCTCAAGCGGTTTTAAGGCAGTCTTGGGCAACCGAGATCCGGTTACCGAAAGCGTCGACGTCCTTGCAGATGCTGTGTTACAAGGACAAAGGCAGCAAGGCGGGCAGCACCGCGAAAGAAGCTGTGTGATCAAGATCATATCGGTACGTGTGTCGTACAAGATGCTGACGAACACCAACCTTGGTTTGATCCGACACGAGGCTCCCATTAGACCGCACCTGATCCGACACGAGATCATTGGGCATTAGATACACCCAGAACGCATTTCGGCACACAGTCTGTCTGCGGGGTTCACTCACAGAAATGCGTATGCGAGTGTTCGTATGCATCCGCAGCATTTTAATCATATTCATGTTAGTCACAAAGATGTGCGGGGCCTCACGTGTGGGCTTCAAGATGCGTACACCACGATGTCCAGGGCGACTTGGGTGCGACACATCGGTCAATGGAACCAGTGGATCCTGACGGCTTGTTGAAATCGTTGTAAGGCGAGATTTGGAGGCATCGGTCTTTACACGCTGCGCGGACACGGGTCTGCGGGTTTTCCCCGTGCCCAGCAGCTTGACTTCGCCAGCCCATCGCAATGGACTGCCTGTTTGGATTCGGTCATCCCAGTGCCTACGATGACATGCTTGCATAGTAAAGCTCGGCGCTGTGTGAAAGCGCAGGTAATCAACGAGGGAAAGCGAACCATCTGTTGTGTGTGTCGATGTCAGTATTGCTCCCTGCAAACGATTGTTGTCCTGGCATATCCATGTTTGCTGGTTCTCCTCGTGTATCTTCCGCCATGATCACCGCAGTTGAAGCCGTCGAAGGCCTACGATAAATTTCTGGGCACCTCCAGATGTCTACGTCAGCAAAGCATGGCTTGCACTAAGGTAACGGACCTCTGACTGTGCAACACGAGATGCCCCATACCGTGTACTGTTTTCGTGTACGACGTCACTGACCAAACAGGCTTGACGACCTCATGCAATGTCTATGATTGATCACGCGGCGATGGTGACAACTTGGTCAACATGGTGTATCTAGTGCGCGGCGACATTGTGTCGTGAGTTGTGCTCGTAGCTTTGGCAACACGGAATCATCCAGTTTAATGGTGCCCCGCTAGCCTTGTTGCGGCAGCTTGTCACGTCTTTGGCAGCATAAAGGCTCGATAACTCTGTCGTCAGTGGGCGCTCCGCTCCCGCCTCGGCATGGACCTTTGCGCTTGTAGCCACGTTACTGCCACTGCCATTCTCACGTCTTTTCGGAGCTCCAGACACTTTGGACAGGAATGCAGATTCTCATGATCACTACAGACTGCTCAGATGCATCATCCGCCAATAGCATGCAGCATTGCGAATATGTATGTGCAGCAGCTCAACATAGTGTGTTGAACGGGAAATTGCTGCACACTGCCACTCAGCAAAGCTAGTTGCCCAGCACATGCCTGGACCCGGTCTTCAACCAAAAGCACCCGCACACAGTCAGTCACAGGCGTCCCCGCGCCATCAACAGCCCACACGCAGTGTCAGACAAGGAAGCCTGCGCCACCGCACCACCACAGCGTCGAAGAAAGGACTGTGTGACCGTCATGCGGAGTGCTGACTCACTGCTGAGGCAGGCACATGCACAGAATGATGCTGTGGATATGGGCGGCGCTTTCATGGTCACTGACAAGGTTCGATGCAGCTGGGTCCTGCATGTTCATCGGCCATGCCATGCAATCCACCTCCATACCAGCCAATGAGTCACATGTATGGACACGTGCAGCCGAATCTGCTTCAGGAGCGCCTTGTAGGATGCGCACTCCAGGTGAGCGACCCGGCCCCTTGCAGTAGCTGCCGCTTCTGAAAGGCTGCCTGACATCGGCAACTATTGTGCCCTCATGAGCGTCCGGGGACCAAGCCTTTCCCCTTTGACCATGTGCAGTACCTCCACAACATGGGGCCGTTTGCAGAGGTACTCTAGCTTCACTTACCCTGCTTGCGCTGTGCAATGATTCACTTATGCCGAGTGTGTCTGATTCCGCATAATTGCATACCTCACTGCTGTTCTTGGGCATTTGTGCCCACAATTGTAAGCACATGAGGCAGGGCAGCGCATTGGAGAACAAGCTGGTTAAGCGCCACAACTCTCGTGTTGGAATCATCTGTCAATAGGTTGCCAGCAAGGCCAGATCTGCAGCGCTATTGACTACCAGTTCGCACAAGACTGGGCTCAGCCACTTTGCTCATCCTTTCATTCGTTGTGATGGTTTTGTGATCGCATGCACAGGTCCGAGACTGGACACGCAGAGATCCGGAATGGAGCCAAACGGACTATCAAATGCTAGTAGAACATGGCAGCGCAACGATGCCGATGTTGCAATTGCAGTCTACTGACACGAGTCGGTCTACAGTCGATGCAACTTCATTTCGAGCCATGTCTCAACGTTGCCTGTGCCCTGTGCTCCTCACGGTTTGTCCCGCCCTCAGCTCAGCTATGAGATGGCCCCTCTGTGCGCAAGATGTTTGGGTCACAAATGCCCAGTGAGCGTTTCAGAGACCTATTCGGTGGATCCGCACACGCCGGCGCTGGCTGTCCAGCGCCCAGGGGGGCTTGAAACTTCAGAACAGCCACCAAGAGCGAGCCGGTCGGTGTCCTGCAGGAAATCTTTTCTCGGAGATCTCTTGAGCGGCCATGCATCCGTCAACTCGAGCATAGGTGCGTTTGCTGGGGTCTGTGGTCCTTGCTGTGTATGTATACATATCACTTGAATAGCAGTGAGGTGCCACAGCTGCCTGGGGCGAATACGGCCTCACCAAGCATAGAAGCCTGCTAATGCTTGGACAAATTCGAGGGGTAGGTAGCACCGCAGGCACCGCAAACTATAAACGACACCTCGCAGCCCCATCACACTGCCACATGAAACAGTCCCCGCCAGCATGGCGTCAGATGAGAGCACCCCGGGGTGCCCGACCCAGCTGGGCGCCAACACGCTGTATGAGCCCGCAGCCCCTTACAACCTCCCTGCACCCCGTCCACACACACAGGGCTTGCTTGTTGCCCTGGCGGTGCTTCCAGCCGCTCCGCCTTCGTCCTTGCAACACACACAGAGAGCCTTCCTTCCGTCTGTACACCTCCACACACTGCCCCCAGTCGTCCCTGATGCGCACCGAGGCTATCTCAACCACAACTCACCAATCGGCGGCTGCGTTGCCAGGAATTGCAACGTTGGCCGAGTAGAGTCCGAGAGTGGCGGAAACCGACGCAATTTGATGCGAGGGCTCAGATGTCAGGAGGGTTACTGCTTTCAGTGCAGTGAAGTACTGGGCAAGTCTCTGAACAATGCTGTGATAAGCACATAAGTGCTTGATGCACATGCCCAGCGCAAACATACGCCACAGGCAATCTCAACATGATTGTGGCAGGACAGAAAAAATTTCGCGTCTTTCACGCAATGTCAGTGTACCGTGATATATCAACCGTGCGCTAATGATTCAGCAGTTCCACACGGATGTGAGCAGCCCCGGCTGCACAGCCATCGGGGCGCATCAGACCTCAGAGCTACAAAGGTACAACTACAGGTGCACTCGTCACAAAGAGCCCGGGTTGTGCAGTAAGGAAGAAAACAGCCCCATCCGCATCCCTGACCAATGTTACGGTCGGTATTTGCCAGCAGTACTAAACGTCAAGAACTTTAGCTTCAGTGCAAGAGAATGAACCCGTTCCGTTCAACTTCAATACAACGATGGCATGAAGTAGGTGGGGGTTACAAAATGGACTGGCCACGGTACAGGTCCATCCCTCGCGTGCTGTCCGGACTACCACGCCAAAGAATCACGATACGTCTTCAGAGTCAACATCAAGTGCGAGCAGCCCAGATCGCACTGCAAATTAGGTTGAGCATTCATGCTTGGCATGATGTGCGGCTGGTGCCGGGCAAGCCAGAGCTGACGCGCGTCCTCGTCAACCTGGACGCGGGAGCATAAACGCTTACCTGGTAAATTCGAACATGGCCTGTGGCGTGCATGCAAACACGTGCCGCCGGCGAAACAGAGCTGCATAACACTGCACAGTATTGTACATATCCATTCGTGCCATCGACAGCTGCGTCCCAGCGTTCATTGGCTGTCCTGTTTCCGCGACTGGCGGTTCCCAGGAATCGATATCCGGACGATCGCTTCTTGGCACCACCATCGCAAGGCCATTTGCTACACTTTAGCACATTGCATTGAGATATTGCAGAATTGAAAGCGAGTATTAGCACATTCTTCTGCACTCATGTCCGCCTTGCGAGCACTGACGCTCAAGCGAAGCCACCGGGTGCCTCCTCGATTTTTGTCGTGCGACCGCGTCAGGCGGCAGGCAAGCTCAAACGGGCTAGCCAACGAGCGCTGCAATATAGTATGCCTGTCTCAAGCATCAGACATGTGTCGCCTTGCGAGTGCATCTGATTGTCGAGACAGCGACGGTTCCGTGATCATTGTGGGAGCAGGTATCGCAGGTGCGGCAATCGGTCACCTGCATGGCAACAGCTTCATTCGTGCTCTCGCTGTGTTGATGCTTATATGTGTGTCAGCGTTCTGTCGTGCTTCAGTATTGTAGCTCTTCCTTGGCTGTGCATAGTACTGTTGTGATGCCTGTAGCTCTATGCGTGTGCAGGGCTGTGCCTGGCTGCTGCTCTACGCCAGGTTGGGATACCACACTATGTCCTCGAACAGCGAAGCGAGCTGAGCAAGGAAGGTGCAGCTATTGGACTGTGGGGCAACGCTTTCAAGGCGCTTGAACAGATCGGTGCGATATGGAAGCTTTGTTGCGCGGCGTGCCAGACAGCCTAGCGCGACATGCCAGACAGTACTATCAGACAAAACAACATTGACCTTCTTTTTCCCCGCTTCATGTGCTTCATCCTGGGCCTTTTGCTTGCTGTGCTGTCGTACCGAACGCAGAACCGCCTGTGCAGGAGTCGCGGACAGGATTCGCGACGAGTTCGCGCCAATTTTAAATGTCTCGATCCGTCGTGACACAGGCAAAGAGCTGAAGACGATGGCATTTGGAGGCCGTGCTGTGGACGGCTTTGAGCTGATTGGCGTTCCTCGGGGTCGCCTACAGCAGGTACTTCTGCTCCTCAGGTAGCTGACCGCCGTCCGTTGCGCGTCGTCACCATGCGCACGCCTCTTGAACGAAACACGTCGCGCCGGGCCGATAGAGCTACCTGAAGCGTACACCTAAATCTGCGTTCACAAAGTGTCACGTACGGACAGTGTCCGAATTGCGCTCCCAGATGAACAATCCCAGCAATCCGCCCAAGTGCATTTTTTCTGTGCGTGACAGAACACTGGAGGAGATGTATGTCACATCAGCATTTCACTTTCAGCCAAGCAGTGCAAAACATAACGATTTCAAGCTTGCTTGCTAGAGATCTTGACGGCCGAGAGACCACGTATTTGTGCGCTTTGACAAGTGCACAACGCCACACATGCTGACCAAGCGACAGATACCGCGCCTGGTGCAGAGCACTGATCCTCACACATTTACATTGTTGTTGTTACTGTAGTAGTCATGCATTCGGTAGCCGTTAGACACATCCAGTCCCTACGTGCGGCCTTGGCATCAAGGACGTGCAGGTGTGCTCGTGTGTGACGTCCACCTGCAACGTGTAGCAATGTTCCACGCAAGCCCATAATCAGAATATCTCTTTCAAAAAGACGCTTGCAATACAAACTGACGAGGTTACCATAGCGTAATGAGCAGTGCCGTGCATAATGCACTGAGATTGGTGCCATCATTTCCCCCAGGGCATCTCGAGGACACATTCATGAATGTCTCACCCTGTGCACCCAATCTACTCTCTGAGTGCATATGCTGCATGTATGCTAGCATGCATGTTTCCGGACGATTATGCAATGGAGCCAGCTTGTCTTGCCACGCCATATGCGGTTCAGCCCTTGGTCTCACAAACAGCAACCGCCTGGGGTTCAATGCATGACAACCACATCAGCCATGACGGCTCCTTGGTGGCATGTGCGCTTCGATTCGGATGGTCGTGCCTGTCTCCGTGCTTCCTGTGTTGGTCACATTTGGCATAATGTTTAGCATGTCTGCAGTTGCTCTTTGAGGCAGCAGATGCTGATCGCATTCTTCTGGATGCCACCATCACAGGCGTGGACACCACTGAAACGGCAGTCGTCCTTGCTGATGGCAGCAAGCTCAAAGGGAGAGTCATTGTTGGGGCTGACGGTGTTCGCAGTGTTGTAGCCAGTGGTCTCGACGTGCAACCTCCAAACACAATAGGCCAGATGGCATTTAGGGGCGTTGCTGAGTTTGACGGCCTGCTACCCATCGCGGCCAGCACTGTATGCCAGGTTTGCCCCATCCCCCCTCTGCTGCCATAGTGTCTCTGCTTGTTACTGGGTGCACTGCTGTATTGGAGCACTGTCAAGACGTATGTGTGTAGGTTTGGGGTAATGGCAGCCGCGCCGGGCTGTATCCGATGGATGAGAGATCGGTGTATTGGTTCGCCACCCAAGACTGGGAGGGCGAGCTGCCTGACAGAACGGCAGCCGAAGTGAAGGAGGAGGTTCAAGACCTAATTAGGGGCTGGCAGGGCGGGATAGGGGAGTGTATCGATGCGACAGATGCAGAGGGCATCTCGCGCAGCCGGCTGGGCGATCGATGGGCGCCGCCGCAGCTCGGCTCAGCACCAAACTTCACGCTGGCGGGGGATGCACTGCATCCGATGACACCGAATCTCGGGCAGGTGTTGCACCACACTGCATCTATGGGTGGAACAGCATGCGCTGACATGGGTTCCACACCTGGACATGTATTAATGCAGAGCATGGAAGCTGATATCGCTGTATGTGGCCCAGCCATGGCACTAGTGGTATCACCAGCAAACAGTCCTTCTATGTGCTTGCCGCTAGCTTCAAGAGCATGTTGTGTGTTGCCACGGAGCAGCATATCCTGCACGTGGCTCCTTCATATGGCCTTCTGTCATAATTCAAGCATCACGACAGCACGCTCTCATTACAGCCGCTGGTGATCATATACGGACGCTCCAGGATGACGTCAGCGCAACAAATTTCGTCCACCGTCAGCGGATTTGCCATGTGCTGTGCAAGTGCAGTGACACCTCGCCATTGCACATGTGCATGTCACACGATTGCAAGCAATTGCGCGTGGCAAGATGACGTCGGCATACGAAGCCCTTCCATGGAGCTCGTCCCGCAGTCCTGTCAAGTGCAGCTTGTAGACTCTACTCTTTTGTGCAGGGGGGTTGCACAGCACTGGAGGACGGCATCGTGATGGCACGGCAACTGCAGGCTGCGTGGAGTAGCAGTGATGAGGCAGCAGTTTCGCGAGCACTGAGGTCGTACGAGCAGGCGCGTGCAAGGCGCTGCGTACCACTGACAATCCGTAGCAACTTTATTGGGCGAATAGCGCAAGGGGGCAGCCCTGCACTGGCTGCTGCACGTGACATGGTGGTGCCATTGATTGTGAAGCCAGAAATGTTCTTTGAGCATACCCTTTTTGACTGCGGGCAGCTGTGATGTATGCCTCCTGTGTTGTGGCAGCCTGGAGACTAGACAGGTGGCAAAATTGTGATATGTGCATCACGAGGGTATGTGCATGCACAGTGTTGGCACTGGTGCTAGTGGTCAGGCCTGGCCAGTCATGCCTGCACTGTACCTTACAATCCTGTGTGAGAGTCTGCATGGGAGACATGCCTGCACTGCGTGGCCTACAAGGCGTGCATGCATGAATGTATGTAGTGCCGTTTGGTGCTGACAGCAGCGTCTGCCAGCTATGAACCTGCTATTCGATCATGCCTGCTGCTCCCAGCTCTACCACTTGCCAAACATGCAGCTGGCACTCAATGCTGACGTGCTTGCATTGCAGAAAAACCTGTATGTGGAGATGAAATCAGCATTGATGACCGGGTTGTTTGGGATCGGTCCCAGTAGCGATCTGCTGAAGAATAGTACCCAGTGGGCTCCGCCTTGCATGTGTAAGTTGAGGTCTTTAAAGTCGATACATTTAAATTCTCCACGTCTTGTCCCTGTATGAATGTTACATCAATATGGGTACAGCTTCGACTGTGGCCTCTGCATGAATCAGCATGACATGCTGTACCATGTGTCACAAGACAGTTCAGTGGTCCACATTCATCACGACTGCTTGACACCCTCACAGGGTGGTTCCGACATGATCCGATCTGCCACATCTTTGCAGGCTTTTGGCATGAGACAGCACATCAGCCCATTCCAGCCGCCAAATATGCTGGCCCTTCAAAAAGTGTCACGGCACAAGCATAGACTGAGGAATAGTCATGGTTGATGACTGCATAAACGAGTACAGCACACTCAGCATCGTGATGGGCATGTAATACAAGACTGAGAATGAGGCCGGAAACGATGGCAAAATGCAGGATATGGACAAGTAGGTCGGAGTGGGTAGATACAGGATGTATAGGGCTGTGTGCGGACACTGCAGCGCCGCCGCTCATGTGCCTCATGAACCAGGAGATGCAAGGCTGGCTTGCAGGCGCTTGATCAACCACCAGCTCCAATACTCCATGTCTGAATTGTAAGCTGTGCGGGAGTGCTGCTGGCGTGTGACATCCTTGAGGGCGACAAGTCAGGGTGGTCGCGCCGATATGTGTAGCTGGAGCACACGCCTTGTGGTTGAATTCTGAGGGTGAGACAACATGTTTGTGCCCCTGCGCCCATGCACGTGCCAGAGTGTCCACCCTAAGAGGCATGCCCAATGCTCCAACATATTCTGGCAAGATCCCCTGGCGCATGTGTGGGTTGGTTCCCATTCATGAGACCATGAATGCACTGCGCACCACCGCCACGGCAGACCGCTGGCCCGATCCGCGGGACACCATGACGTCTGGTAGTGACTTTAGCCACGATCACTAGCAGTAACTGCGAGTCGCGGCTGCAAACTGCCTCAAAATAGTGTGCGCTGGTGAAGTCCGGTTTGCCTTTCCTCGCAGCGCTCACATCGCGAAGATCGAAAAAATCATCTCGCCCAAACTACTTTGCGGCATGCAACATCAGCGGTACGATCGAAGTGAATAGAGCCCGAGTGCATGGGTATATGGAAGGCTATGTCATCTGCCTGTGGTTCCTGTGCAGGCCGCGGTTTCAATCTGTCTGCACTGCGCCCGAACGCCGTCTTCGACTCCAGGTTGCGTCGAAGCGTGTTCGGGTGTCTTTGCGCAAGTCAGGCACGTTTACTTGCCGACCTGTGGCTGCTCAACTGCCAGTGTCGCGATGTCGAGTTCTGTCTGTCGCGCTGATGTGCACCGTGGTGAGAGGTGAAATGGTGATTCCGAAACCAATGAGCTGCAACGTTACGAGGATGCACACAAAGGTTCAGCAAATCTTTCGCAGTTAACATGATTGTACTCGCTCTGCAGGACGACATGGAGGACAGGGATCAGCATATGACAACCTTGAAGCCATTTCCATTTCATTGGAAGCATTCCCCCAAGTAGAATTCTTTCAAATCTCGGTATGAGATGGCTGACCCTCAACACTGATTAGGGTGAATATATAGCGGGTGTTTTTGAATGCTATTGGCGACTGGTGGGTGTCTCCGCCTTTTGGCAGGGTCCCATTCTGCATTACATACATCAGCACCCTGCGTATCTCCACAGGTGTTTACATGCATTTCTGCAGGCAATTCTCAGACCGTGGAGGCTTGACGGGGTCATCAATGCCCTCAACTCTCAGGGAATTCGAGGGCTGACGGTGTCTGACGTAAGTGGCATCGGTTTTCAAGGAGGTATGTCCGGCATTTGGACTGGCCGATCATTTTCTGTGTTTGTTGAAATAAATCACTGCAGCATCAGGGCGCCATGCATAAATCTTCAAGGCAGCTGTTTTCACTGTCACTACTCTCTCCCGGCCGCTGTTCTCGGCACTGTGACACGACAGCATGTGCAGGAAAGGAGCGGTACGGTGGCACAGAGTTCGGTGGCAGTGATCTTATCGAAAAGAAGAAGGTAGAAGTTGTCTGCGTCCGGTGTGTGTGCATCAATCCATATGCTGTCAACGCCATGCTGCACCAAATGTGCCCATCACAGAAGAGCGTGTACCCATGCACAAGAGGTACTAAGAGTAATTGCAATCGACATCGACCATCATTGTGTAGGGCCAGAATGCGAACGTATCCTGCACACTGGAAGCACTGCGTGCATCGTGAACGCTCAAACGACATCCTTAGATGCAATCGCTCTGGCACCTCTGAGAAGTAACATTGGCTGCACTGTAGGTCACAGGTGGATGACATCTGTAGATGCATTGCGGTAGCGGCTTACACAGGCGAAGTCGGCGACGGCAAGATCTTCTGTTACCCTGTCGCCGACATTGTTCGTATGTGCGTTTCATCCTTGATATTCAACAATTCTCTGCACTGGAAAGCTGTGTCGTCGCGAATGCACATGTGGTCAGCTGCCTCGACCAAGTGCATGTCTGGTACAAATGGCGAAGATATAGTCTTCTGATGTACAAGGGCGATGTCTGCCCACATGTACACATGCCGGTGTGCTAGTATGATACTTCATGAGCATCAAACAGATCCATCATGCAGAAGGACAGCAGAGACCGGTGGTCAAGCAGAGCGTATGGCCGGTGGGCGTGCCGATATACAGAGTTCTGACGAGAACTGAAGTCGGCCCGATACCAGAAGCGCTGCAGAGTGTCGTGGCGAAGAGTGTCTCGTTGCGTCCGGAGCCGCGCTCGCTCAGAGCGGATGAATCCATGCAGTCTAGTCATATCCCGGTATACTGAGAGACACAAATTGCCATCGCACCCCGTTTCACGTAGCTACGCGTAGCTCCTTCTTGGTGCAGCTCAGCGCGTGTAAATGATCTATCACAAGGCGGAACAGTGTGACCAAACGCTGCACGTGAAATCGGTCGTGCAGCAACGCGGAGTACGTAACATGCAACACTGCATCGTTCCCAACCTCAGCACAGTCTCACAACGGGATCACTGTCCATCAATCACGCGTGCGAGCTCGACAACAGAGACATCTCAAATGGTCATCACGTGAGCATATCACAGCTCGGCCATGAATATGCTGGGATTCGGCAGGTGCGTACGTACACAAGCAATCTGGCTCCAGAGAGCGTGTCATTTCGCTGCGTTGAATGGCAATGATCCGCATGCACAGCTGTTGAAACAATATGCATGTACAGGACAGCCAAGACATTCCGTCCAAGGAAATCAACTCCGGTTGGGGAGAAGGTATTGCTCGGTTCTGATCGGCATCGAAACACGCTCTGAAACTGCGCGAGCCACACATTTGAAACGACAATACTGGCCGTAAAACGTCAAATAGTACCATGTCTTTGTATGCGTTGTTAAGTGAGGCTATGATGTGCTGCTGATGTGAGCTCCAGATGGACCTGTGAAGCAGTCCCTTGCTCAGTCCGGCGATGTGCGGGCTTGCAACTGCCTGCAGCATCCACATAGTGTATGCACATCAGTATTTGGAACAAATGTGAAGGCAATTCCATTGCATGCTGCAGGGCCTGGAATTGAAGCGGCATGTCGATGTGACACTTGGCAAGGGCAACATCTATGAAGCTGTGAAGCTTCCACCTGGTGAAGACGTACGAGAATGGCTCGCAGTGAACACCGTGGACATGTACAATGCTATCAGCGTGTTGTATCTCACCCTTGTGGACATTTGCACCGACTCCTCGTGCCCGACAATGTCTGCCGGCCCGAAGGTGAGATACATTGCCACTCCTCGTGCCCGACAATGTCTGCCGGCCCGAAGGTGAGATACATTGCCACAAGCCCGACCAGACCCATCTTTGCACAGTCTTGCGATTATATGCTGCACAAATGCAGGAACCTGACCTGTGTTGACACTTGAGACAGCATGTTGTTTGCAGTATGAATACTTGTGGGCTGATGGAGTCAAGGTAAAAAAGCCGATGAAGGTCACTGCTCCTCAGTATGTCAATGCATTGTTTGATTGGATTGAAGATCAGGTGTGCAACAACTTTGCAGGGTTTTTCTGACAATGATACAGCTCGCTCAATGCTGTTAATTATATGTGTGGCGAAACGCAGATCGATGATAGCAACATATTTCCCAGTGAGGTGGGAAGCACCTTTCCGAGCAGCTTCAAAGAGGTGGTCAAGAAGATTTTCAAACGCCTGTTCCGAGTATACGCACACATATACCACTCACATTTTCATGAAATCTGTTCGCTTAAAGCCGAAGCCCACCTCAATACGTGCTTCAAACATTTTATTTTGTTCGCCAAGGTATGCTCAGTGCACCGTTTGTGTTCGTTCATTCCCGGGACACACTACCATATAACACGTTCATGCATGAGACCAAAGACTCTGTGTGCAGCACTACGATCTTGTAGACGACAAAGAGATGGCTCCATTGCAAGAACTGATTGAGAAACTCACAGGAGGCATAATACCTTAGTTCACCAAGTCATACACCAAGATATACACATGCAAATTGATAACAATTCGAGATGGCAGATGCCACTGCGTGGAGTCAATCTTTTCGTCCACTCGAAAATTCCGCATACAATTGAACATGAATTGCAACACCCCAGTTGCTGAAACAGGAAGGAACTGTGTATAGTCAGCTTCGATGTAGAACTGTTATACATCGAATGTTTCAGATGTCTGGCCATCACTTCTTCAATATGCTTGGTTCTTGCGGCGCATTATCCAGCCTCCATTGGGACAGCTGTGCAAGTCGCACTGGGGTTCCCTGATTCAAGCGTACCACCATGTCGAGAGGTTGTGTCTTCACCTACTCCCCCTTGTGGAGCAGCCCACCCACTGGCTCCTGAGAAGTCTGTTGCTTCAGAGCACTCCCCCTGTATGTCTTCTTCACCCACATACCCCGGAAGAAGGGCCTGCAACACACCGCTGCGCGTGCGGGGCATGCCACCGTAGCTCCCACCCAGACCATTTAGCCCATACGTCACCCCATGCATGTGCTCCTGCGTCAGCTCATCATTTCCCTCTAGTAATACTGTCTGAAGCTCCATACCCTTTGCCAGCAAAAACTCTTCCTCATCTTGGAGAAGTTTTCTTATGGCAACCTGGTCATCTGGTGACATGGCTATGTCTGCCTGCACGCACGAAAGAAGATCACATCCACAAGAGAAATGTCAGCCTCACATCATATGGTGCTGTTAAAAAATTGCTGATCAGGAGTGGGTGACAAGAGAGTTGCTCTGATGATCCACGAATACTGGTGTGGCTTGTACATGCAAGAAAAGTAATGGCAATTACAGCATCGATTGACATGCTGCACACCTTTGAGAACCCAGGGCTTCCATGCCTGTCATATACAGACTCGAATGTCTGGAAAATATAACTCTGCTTGCCTTGACTGCCTTTAGTTTTGCATGCTGTGAGCCAACTGTGCAATTCAGATATCAACGCGACCCACAGGAGCACAAAACCAGTCTGGTCCTGCATGGATGCATTTGCATGTAGTTAAAAAGGACAGACATTGATATGTAGTTGCAAAGGACAGAGGCCGGCCATGGAGCCGTTTCTCGGAATCCACTCGCAAATCCACTCACTCATTCATGTGTATGTATGTAGTTACAAAGGACAGAGGCCGGGTAGCAAGCCGTTGCTCGGAATGCGCTTGCAAATCCACTCATTCACCAGTTCCGTATGTAATTACAAAGGACAGAGGCCGGGCACCGAGCCATTGCTAGGAACTCACACGCAAATCCACTCATTCACCAGGCCAGTGCACACCCAGTTCCGTATGTATGCATGCATGTTTACACAGCCATATCTATTTGGACATTGACAACTCCGAAATCTGGGACCAAAAGAGGCATCCAAGCTACATGCCACAGCAGACTCTGACATGCGTCACAGAATGCAACAATACGTTATTTGAATCATTTTCCAATGTGGGGAAGTGTGGAGGACCCGTGTTCAAGGAATCATCAAGCAGTGCTTGTACAACAGCGCTTGGTCTGGAAAGTCATACCTTACAGTCATGGTGACAATTTATTGAAGATCGAAAATGGTTTGGCCAAGCTAGCGCATCATTTACGGAAGTATCACACCTGTGCTTCAGCCAAGGACTTGAGCTCCTCACTCGTTGCTGGGTCCAGCACTTTGGCCAAGGTCTTAGACATTTCAGGTTCAACATGCAGGACCTGTGGGCCGCATTGCATATGAGCTTCCATCAGATTGCTCAAAGATGAAGCCACTCAGTATCAGGTGCTATATATCCAGCAGCATGCATCTTTCACATGTACAGCACACTCATCATTGACAGCGACAGCATCAGCTGAGCAATAGCTTAGCAGACCTTTGCGAAGTCTCGGAAACACATTTCCAAGTGCCTCAGGCCGGTGGCCTTGCTGAGTTGAGATCTCCAGGCTATTCGAATTCGCCGAAATCGCTCTGCATCAACGAAATCCCAGTCCAGTGATTCTTCAAACTGCAGCAGCTGTCGCGCCAGCTCAGTTACCTGTTCTTTGATGTTGCCGCTGATTGGGGTGACCAGTGGGATCAAACGCTGCACATGTACATATCTGTGAGTGATCGACTCTCCTTTTGCACAAGGGTGCATGAAAACGAATTGTTGACAGGTGCAACTCGTGTGAGCAAATTGATCAGTTGTTCAGATGTGGTCGCAACATCACCTTTCGGACCAACAGCTCATGCCCAGGTGGTGCCTTCTTCGTCATTTTCAGGTTGTCAAATGCTTCTGTTGTTTCTTCCCCTGTGCTCCACCTGCAAGCCATGTAATCAGCACACAGCATGGCAGTCAGGCACAACCGGAGCTGGCCGAGTCAGGGAAAGACAGCCATAGGGTGGGCGCACTTGACTCTGTAATTTGGTTTCAGAGATCCTTTGCTGACAATATTGTCAGTGACAGTACCTACCATCGCCAGGTTGTGAGGAGAGCCCTTCCCCAATGTCTGGGGCTTGAGCACGACTTCATCTCCGACAGCGATCAGTGCACTCAGCATGGACGATGCATGAGCACCACCCACAGAGTTGGGAGAACGACGGAAGTGCTGTGTCATTGCCTCCTGTATGAGTGGGAGCGGCTGGCCATGTTTCCAGCACACAGTCACGACATGAACCTTCTGTTCCCGGGATACATCTCATCCGTTGTGCAGCGTGACAAATCGACGGTGCAGGCCTTCCTTGCTCTGTCAGGTGAAGAGAAACCATGTCAACGAGTGGGAAACGCACCATGGCCATGTTGACAGCAATGATTGCAGCATCTTCCGCAAGGCCTCCACGCACAGCTTTCAAGAATGCAGAATGTTTCAAAAGGGAGTCGATGCATTGATTCTGGACCGGAGCAAGCGAGGCTGACTTGCCCGCGCTTGTGCGTGATAAACGTGTGCTCTTCATACCAAGCTCAATACACTGTCAACGCTCCAGAGAACAATGTACAGGGAACATCTACATTCGAATCCATGCCATCTTTACAAAGTAATGTAAGCAAGCGTTACAGCGGAGCACGAAAACGCCCAAAGGCGTGCCTATGCTTCCCCGGACTATGCTAGGCGATCACGAGGAGCGTTGCGCTGATTAGTTCTCAAGCATTGCAAGAATGAGCCATATATGATTTGAAATTTTGCATGTCGCCATGCGACGAAGCGTGCTGGAGGCCCGGAGTCGACGTCAACACTAGCCGACGCCACCAAGATGCTGAATAGATAACATGCAAAGAGATAATGAGATACGTATAGTTCGAGGACCTCTGATTGTTGTCGTGCGGTGTAACGGGGCCGATAAGCCGCAATTGGCATGGGCTGCGAGCATGCAGCCGGGCAGCCAGCATCATGCAGTCACACTGCATCGCACGCACGTCGCAGACAAGACTGCACTGCGCGGAAATTTCCCGCAGAGTGAGTTGTGTTAAACTTTGCCGTGCATAGACGTGGTCCACGTGTTGTCGTTGAGGAGATGGGTGAGCATCAATGCCCCGGAGGTCGTCAGGGGCATTGGTAGATGCACTGGCAGACTTTTCAGTAGCTCTTCTGCACCTCTTATAGCTTCATGTGATGATCTTCGTTTGAGGCTGTTTCTCATTGCAAACGCTCGGTGTCTCCATTGTTGCAGTATATGGTACAGTATTCGCTATCGCCATTATCCGCGATCGCTCCATGCACCTCATCTCTTTTACGACTCAGAGAGGGCCTGTTGATTTGAAAGATCAAAGTGTGCTGGAACCTGGGATTTACAGCCACCGTAACAAGTCGTAGCGGCATTACGCACTGCTCGCCATTTAAGCAGCACCGTAACGATTGGTCTCCAGGACCGATGCATGCCCCGCTGCCGGGCGGTGTGAGCCCCCCACTTTGTTGTAACCTCCCCCGTGTCTGTTGTGCTACTCACGCCCGCAGGGTTCGGGTCGAGCCTATGGAATGGGGGGGGTGATAGTAATACTAAATTTACTTTGCTCTGCATTGACAACTTCGAATGAACGGGACCACATGCTGTCGAAAGGTTGAAGGGACATACAAACATACGTTGAATCTGCAGCTGAAGCGCTGGCTATCATTTGCACACCGTGGACAACTTGATGGTACGGTTGCCCTCACATGTGTGGGCTGTCAGGGGACCCTTAGCGAGAAGTTGAGTGGAGCGCAGCTGGTGGCATGTTGAGCACCAGCCCCTGCAGGTCATGCTTTGTCCACTGGTGACTGCTGCGCCGTTAGACATTGCAATGTGGTATGTGCATGTGCTGCAAGCGGACTGCTGCGGCTGCAGGACACGCGGCTGTAGCAAGGTTCGGCGGGCGGTCCCGGAGCTGGCCAGTGTTGAATATTGCACCGCCAGCTACGTGCCGTTTCTGTTGGGCATAGCTCTAACCTGCCTTCTGTGCAGATGGGTGTTCACAGGCGTAGACGTGTGGCCTGTGTTCCATTCAGTCCCGGGTGGCCTGGCCACAGTCTCGGTGCGGGTGCATCGAGTTGCGGCAGAGCCATTGGCAGTTGCGATGTGCAGACGCTGCAGCTGGCGGCTAAGCGTCGAGTGCAGTCTAATCGTGGCGCTGCGCTCTGGTCGCCGCCACGACTGGTGCCCTGGTGATGGCAAATGTGTTAAATTCGTACACCCCCCCCCCCTCCCCCCCCCCCCCCCCCCCCCCCCCCCCCCTTTGCGTGCTGATGCTAATGCTCTGGTGGGCGTGGCGGGATTGTTTTTATTTCATCCTATCATGTATGTAACGCGGAGACAGCTTGCACAATCGCAAGCACCGTCACGCAAGCACATCAGCATTTAAACTCAGCACAGATACCCGCAACCACGCACAGGCACCCACACAGCCATGACTCCTGTAGCACAATGGCCCAACACACCCGCGGCTCGCACAACACCCAGGGACCCTATCTTATTCAGTCAGCCAGAGAGAGTATACACACACCCTGATCACCCCCGGTGCACCACCCCGACCGCCTGCACACACTCACTTGCGGGGACGGAATACATTACCCGCCCGGTGGGAGCAGGCAGCGACAGCAACAGCTGATGCCCCGCTGCCAGACCGCAGCCCCACAGGCTCGGGGCCCTGGCGGCCAGGTCTACGGGGCACCCCCGATAGCTAGGATGGACGACACGCAAAGGACGGTGGAAAAAATGCTGGACAGCTACGTCTCAGAAGAGCGAGGTGGACAGATGTCACCTTGTATTTTCGGGATGCCCAATCCAGCGGTGCGATCCGGCTCGACTTGTTATCGTGTGCACATGATGCTGTGCAAGCAAGGTCACTGGAGAAAAGGCCGGTAAATATCCCATTTGGCAGACGACATTGCAAACACCGTAGGATGCCCTTTACGCCGCCCCTGCCGACGAAATATCGTGTCAACGACTGATACAGGTGTTCAGATCACAAACACCAGATGGTGTCATCCTACAAGAGTAATTCTGCCAGGCGGGCCCAGTAGAGTTGGCCACGCAGTACCTGCAATTCAATACAGTGGATAACTCGCAGTATTCATTCAGGAACGAGCCTCCGAGGTGTTCACAACAACAGGCATTAAATCAAGACCACCTCGACATAGCAGTGTGCTTGCTATCAGTACGCACCACATGCTGCACTTTCTCGATGTTCCCCTGATGACAGAACCTGAGTAGACCCGCAAATAAAGATGCGGCACTGTCTGCTACACGCTACAAATATGGCATGCGTGTGAACTCCGATAGGGGTGTTCCATTGACGTTGTCTCAGTGCACAACGCCCACAAATGCTCAATTCTGATATCAGCATACAAGTAGGGGTATGTGCACGTGACTGTCCCAACCTGTCGAGGATTGTGCGGCGTGAGGTTAGTGGCAAGCCTCCTTGCTACTTGGCGAATGTCCTCTGAGGCTTGGTACCGTCACTGCATCATCACTGGTGTTTTTTTTAATGCAGAATATACCTAACGGGCTTCAAAGATCTTGCATCATCTGCATTGAAACATCAATGGATCAGCGCATTGCTGCGCATACCAGGTGGCCATGATCCGTGTGCTTGCATGTATGGAATACTTCCATGTTACAGGCGATTGATTTCAGTCTGGCTCAGAACTACCAACACAAGACCAAGCTCCCGAAAGACACTGCCAGAATGCCGCGATCACAGTGCCTTTTTGCTGTACACTTTGCCACGCACAACTCCGCCTGCTACTTCCTGAACAATCGTGTCCACTCCTCCTGCAGCTGGCAATACATTACCTTGCTGTTCACTGGAGCTACAGTGTGCAATTGCAGAGCATGCTCCCTGATCAGCAAAAACATCACTGTGCACGGTCAATATTTCTTCTGGCTTCTTCAAAAAATCACGTGCAGCCTTTCGTTGTTCCTCAGCTTTGCGCTGCAGCCATGCTGACACCATGTCCGATTTTCCTGCCGATGCTTTGCTTACCTTGTCTGCCTGCTTTTGGGCGTTATTACCAGTCGAGAGTGTCGCTTGTACCCCAAAAGTCACATTGCGCAGTTCCTGCAGATGTGATGTGTGTTGGAGCTGGAAAAAGCCAATCACACCATCAACAACTTTTACCATCAGACGTTCATGAGAGCGCACAACGACGCACCAAACATGTCAGGACAACGCACAAGTCCGCGGAAACGCTGCAGTTTAAAATTTGAAGCATGGGGTCAATGCAAACCTTTGTATCTACCTCTGGCCCACAGTGGATTACATGTGCAACAGATCCGTTATCTGACTGCTTGGCCATGTCTGCAGCTGTGGCTTCACTGCGCTCAGATGCTGGCGCGGTACAGTCTGCAGGTATGACATCATACTCTCCTGTCTCATCGTTATGCCGATACCACGACTGTGTAGTGGGATGATAGTACAGTTGAGTCTTTGCATCGTAGTAGTACCCAGTGCCGGCGTCATAATAGTAGCCACTGGCCGCGTCAAAGACAAAGCCAGGAGCAGCAGCATCAGCCTCGGGCACAGCAGCTGCAGCAGATGAATCTTCTTGTGGAATCTCTCTGGGCTTCCAGCCTCCATGATCATCAGGCTTAGCACTGCCTGTATTATCACGGCAGGAGGAGCTGTATGCGTTCATGGCTGCAGCTGCAGCCACTGCTTGTGAGGCAATGCTGGCTTTCTGCGCTCCTCGGTGTTGCGCAAATGTGGCTTGTAGAGGGGACGCCTGTCCGTTAGGTTTTGCCCCTGTGATTGCAGTTTTGGCCGCTCTCGCATCATCAGTCGTAGCAAATGTGATGTAAGCGATGCCATGTTGAGTCCAAGACCCGCTTCTGGACCTCACAACTCGGACGTCTTGAGCAACTCCATGCTCAGCAACTAGAATTTTTAGATCATCCTCTCTGCAGAATTTAGTGATTGGAAGTGTATGGCTGAATCAGCATTCCACATCATTCTCGTGTAGGATGCAAGCAAGCAATGAGCATCTTTTCACCTCAGGCTAGAGCATAATAGCACCCTGCAAATTTACATCGTAGCAGCGCAGACCGCAAGCAGTAGATTCTTGAACAGCGCACGTGAACTCAGGATCGACGTTGTTGACACAGATGATCCGTGTCGGAGAGTCACCTCGCCATTCTCTATCAGACCGGCATTTGATGCACTCGTCTCTCCTGCACCTTCCACCTGAGCTCAAGCGCATGGTGTCACCGGAGTGAGCTGAATGCCATGGGTGTACATGCAAGAAGGAGCTTGCTCCAGGCCACACCAACGTGGTCTGCAACTCAGAGCTGTACACCCTGAACATAAGCAGGCAGGCAGAAATTTGATGACATCTCACTGACGCATTCCACATCACAAAACGTGACAAATCTTAAATTATCAGCAAAAATCCATGATCAGGTGAGACAATACCTTGAGAAATTCAAGGTTTTGCAGACATTGCAGACCCAATCTGAAACTCGATTTGATCCCAGAGGCTGCGCAAACTCGCATGACACCCGATACAGGCGCTCCTCCTCCAAGTGATCCCGCAGATATCGCTCTTCAGCTGAAACGCAGTACTCGACTGAGTGAAATTCCTGCAAGCCGAGAAACAAAGAGCGCTCAACGCACTTTGCATGAACTAGTGGCCTCTGTCGCATCATGGCTGCATTCGTCAAAGATTGGGCAGACGCCCCATTCTGAACAAATCTGTAGACTTATGCTGCGTGGTGTCCACCGTGCAGGCGTATGCCCAGGCAGTGGGTGCTGAAGGAAGAACTCGTACAATAAAGGCCATGGGACCCCCATCCCGCCCTCTTCTTCGTGAGACCATTCGAATGTCTTTGACTCCTCGAATGCCTGCATCCGATACAATGCATGAACCTTTCGCAATACCACTTACGTATAAGGCATGCAACTTGACAATGATGTTGTCTACTGGTCCTCAGTTGAAAAGTTTGTCCGCCGTAGCCAGGCCGTTAAGACCATGACCATAGGAATAGCGTATATATGATTGAACATCACTGGACCGCAACTAATACAACATACACAGTCCACACGACGCACCATGTACAAGGTCTCGCACATCTCTCTCCCGGAAATCATCCGGCAAGCCCTGCATGGGGAAATCGTGCAATCAAAGCATGGAATTGGACATTGACCACGTCCTTTGCTTGACGAATAGTACAGCTTCAGATGACATAGCACATCGGAAGCTCGCTTTTAGAATGATTGTGTCAGTTGGCTGTTCGCGAGCCCTGAGGTCCCATGACTCGTCATAGAAACTATCACGGTACTCATCCCGACGTTCTTTGCAATCTGGGCTCCTCCATGAGCGTACGCGGCCTGGTTCAGATCGATCGAAACGGCCGCGGCCCTCACTGCCAGAGATATCATCTTCATCAAGCCCCTCATCGTGCTGACGGCTAGAGTCATATTTGTGGCTGACATGCCTACACGAGCCGGCTGAAACGCCAGCTACATCTGGTGGGGGGGGCAAAGCAGTCTTGTCCCACTTAGACCCAGAACGCCTATAGCTGCAACAGACAGCGCTTCGGCACAGTCCAGAAACGTAGTAATTCTAAACACAGTAATAGCTCTAGTCTCCAGGCACACAAAGGAAAGCAAACCGAACGGAATCGTCTTCGCCCTGCAACTCGTTGCGCCGGAGCTTGCGAGGCGGCGAGTGGCAATGCATTGTCAATATCAAAGTTCAACAGGTTGCGAGCTGAAGCCCAATGATGCGACAGCAGAAGTCCATATGATGGGAGTCCCTGGAAACAAAGCTCCTGCACACGGGCTTTCGACAACTGGACCTTTTCTCCTACATGTCAACATTGATGTAATGTTCCATGCAGCATGCGAGGACTCTCCCGTACGCTTTCACCAGTGATAAACCGCCATGGCTTCGGTGCGACGCAACGCCGGTGTATTCGACGCCGCGGCGCCAGTACATCCAACTGCACGCGGCATCGCGACGAGCAGTTGTGATATTGATTTATGCCGTGAGCATAAGGGTAACAGTGAATGGGATCCGTGATTTTCATGGTACGCTCGCCATGAAGTTGCGGTAACGGGTGACGCGAGGGTACTTGGCCGAGCAGACCTGCTCATATCAATTCACGACCCTGTGCCTCGCATGGCTGTGTTGTCATCAAACGGAGTAAGAATCATCAATATCATACCACGCGAGGGCAGCAATCGTTGTCTTCGTGACACGCCCGAGTTCTGATGCTTGAACCATTGTTCCAAGCTTTCACAGGCACAGCTCGAGAAATCCGACAAGCCGAGGCAGCGAGCATGGCGCCATCAATTGTTCGACTGTGTTTAGGGGGAGTACTGAGGATACTGCACGCTTTCCACATTTGGGTCCGACATGGCTCGCCGACAGTCCCGGAGACCGATAATATGTGTTGCCACGCGGACATAATGAATCGCACGATGAGATACCGCTGTGTTTGGTCAACTGCATTTGATTCCGTTCTCATAGACAGAACCTACACAGGTGTCAAGGGATGGGATGGCTGTCGTCTCCGATTCCACCTTGGCGGTCTCGAGGTGGTCTGGTTGTACGCTACATCTCTGAATGAGATAGATCTTCGTGTCTCGTTGGCCCCCCTGGATCAGAAGTGGTCGTACCTCCTCGTTGTGCACTCGATCACAGACGCTCGCTGTGATCGAGTGGTGAACCAACGCACCGATTCCATCACACATACGCCAGGCACAACTTCTACAGGCATTTCATTACCATTCTTTGTTTGTACGGACTATCGAGGTTGTAGTGTGCGCCCTTGCATCGCATTGGTCTCCACGGGGAGACAGGAAGACCGACAGCACAGACAGTATCGTACACCTCTCCTGAATAAGCTTCAACGGCTGTGCCAGCAAATTCACACCGCCACGTTAACTGATCACAGCGGCAATAGGGATGCAGGAGTGGACACATGCCTCACGTTGGCAAGCACGCTGTAGAATCCACGTAGCCTCACAAGGTGCAGCACCGCCACACATGTACAACAAGACACTGGATGACGGCTGCTTGGGTCCCTGCTGTCCCTAGAAATGTGGGTTGTGCGGTTCCGTTGGTGTTATCTGTCTCACAGAATTTGTCCTGGTGACAGGAAGATACTGGCAACACAGTGCACGAGTCCAACCCTTGTCCGACAGGCCCAGCAGATCGCAGGTGCGATGCAGAGGTCAATGTGAATGGCGAACGAAATGCCATAGCACACCTTGCATAAATTGAGCTCAGAGCTTTCTTAGAACATGCCAATCAGGTGACACACTGTCCTCTCATGCCGTCGTCACCTGCAGAGATGTCACAACACAGCACGCCTACGCGCAATGAATCCAATCCAACAAGCCATGCGACTCCACAAACATGGACAATAGCATGTGAGTATGGACTCCTGCCAGCAAACTCATCTCGCAATTTCGCGCAGCCTCGGCAATGACAAATACAAAATTGTCCCTGGAGTTGGATGTGTGGTCACGTTGCATTGGTCCCATCAGCAGTTGTGTACACATATCAAACATGAGCGCCTGAAAGCAATTTGAGGGTGTAGCTATCCCTGAGCCACTGTGATGCTGTGGCTGTAAATTGTTGTTGCATCAGCTGCAAACTGCACTACGCTAGTCAAGATGCTGTGTTCACCCGCCAAGTTCGCGAGTCAATCGTGCGCAGGCTAACACATGCATGAAATTCCTGCTGCCTGCGTGGCGATTGGAACTTGTCCGTGTTGGCGGTGGTCCTTGAGGTGAGGGACTGCCAGAGGATATGGGTGGCCTGGCCGGCGCAGGCCAGGTGGGCACAAAGCATGTCGTCCTGCCGAACACATGGAATCTCATCGAGTCAGACAGCAAAGACCAGGCGCTGTGCATGGCATCACACCACGCTCATAACCGCGTCCGCCACGGCAACCCGGCGGATGGACACATTTTCTGGAACACACCATCATCTGAGGCAGACTTGTCGATATCGTTTGTGGCATTGCTGCAGGCGGAGTTCGTGCAGCATGCTGATTTGACGCCCGTGCAGCTTGGCACCCTGAGAGGTGCCACAAGTGCCGGGCAACGGCAGGGTTCAAGTATGGGGATGGGAGAGGCACGTGCCATGGGGGCGGGACACTGTCCGCATGGGCATGACTCCAGCTGGGAATGAAGACATGGGAGCGGGTCGGGAGTACCGATCTTGCCCGGAACGGCCCACCAGGTGTGCCTGCCATGAACGCTGGGAGCACAGTTGCAGCACATGTGGTATCAAGTCAGTGCATGCGCGTGGATGCACACTGTTGGCGAGAGTCATGGTCCTATCCTAGAAGCTATGGCCGCTCACTGGCCATCTGTGGCGGGCCGCCCCTCGTTGCCTGCAGCGAGCTTTTTCCTGTTGGCCTCCGCCAGCCGGAGGATCAGGTCCACCCGGTATTTGGCGTGACAGGAGGCTGCATATCCTGCTGGTAGGCTGTAGCTACAATCTTTGCGCCAGGGTCGGCGGTAACCCGACAAGGCGTGGTGCAGGCGTCCGATGGCGATGCCTGTGCAAAGGGGGGTCTGCTGATCGGCAGATGTTTCGAGGAGGCTCGGGGATCTGTGGGCCGCGGCTCTCTGATCCCAGCAGATTTGACCGGGCAGCCTCGTGCTAGCCAAGGCCGCCTCGAGCGCGGCTGTGGTATATAAGAGCCTCAGCTCATGCATGCACGTCCATGACAAGCTCAATGATACCTAATTCGTTGCTGTCTGCATCTTGCTTGCTTGATGTCAACAAGACGAGGTCATTGGCTGCTGCTGATTCATTTGACCAGAGCCGATGCCGAACGGCACGCTAGCTGCAACAACTTGAGTTGTACTAAATGGAGTGTATGTGCATATGGGCATGTACTGGCTCTATGCTCAGTGGCAGGGAGTCGCGACGTACTTGCAGAACAGTTTACACCCGGACATGGTTGTTCACGCTACCCTAGCAGTCGGTGTATGAAACAATGGGTAAGGTTGAAGGGTGACATCTCGTTAAGCGGCGACGCTTGATCGAGGTGTGCGCGTGCCACGCCGCAATTCAAGATTTGAGCAGAATTGAGCTGTCGGGACGGGACAAGACAGAGACAGACACTCAGAGACACGGGAATACAGACACGGGTACAGAGTCTTCGGGCTTCTTCAGTCACACGCGGGATTCGGGAACACACCCGTACGAGACACACTCCACTGAGGCCTAACTGTAGCTCATGTACTGGGCGGCACCCCTGGACAGGACAGGGCAGTACTACTGCATAAAGTTAGGCTCCAGTGCAGGCTGCACCCGGGTAGCCACACATGGACAGTGGCTACGGGAACCTTCCCGATGGCAGACAATTCATCCTCTCCCCCTTGCGCTATGAGCAGCGCTCGTTGAACGTGCCGACTAGACTGGGTGCCGAGCATCGTAGGCAGCGATGAGGGAAGGAGCCGAGTCGGGATGCTTCATGAGGAGCTCCTTCTCAGTGAGCCAGACGTCGTAGTGGGAGTCCAGATCTTTGAATCTGACGCGGTACTGGAAGCTGGGTCGTCCTTGAGCAGGCGGACGCCCTCGCGCACGTGCGCGCAAAACGAGAGTCTCTATGGGCCGGTTGGGATCTCCGACCGTGGGATAATCATCTTCTGCATGTCGCAGTGGGGTTGAAGACGGCTGCACATACGGTCGCAGCAGGTCGGCATTCACTAGATTACTAACTAGCATGCGGGAACTTAGCACCAAAGTCAACTACATGGACATAAGGCCTGGGTATAGAAACAATCTTGATGGGTCCTAAGAATCTGGGTTAAAACTTGGTATGCAAAACATCACGTGGCAAATGCTCGGTAGATACAAGTACAAGATCACTAGCTTTAAAAGCAGGCAATCGAGAGGGTTTTGGGGTTGATTGCGCATGGCGGCGCTCAGCATCTTCTTAGGCAGCGTGGGCTCGCAATAACGCGTCGGCGTGGAATCGCCGGAACTCAGAAACGGCAGAGGCATTGCCGAAGGTCGGAATTGGCGGGTCTTGGGACGGCAGGAATAGGGCTTCTAGAGATGACGGATGGAATCCATGCACTAAGTAGAACGGGGAGTAGTGATGCGCCAAGTGCGGCGTGTTGTTGTTGGCGTAGACAAGGTGAGGAAGGGCTTGATCTCAAAGGTGGGACTGTGACGGATCTGCGCAATGAGCACGCAATTTGTTGATGATCTCCTTGTTGAAGGCTTCTGCCTGACCGTTCCCCTACGGACGGTAGGCAGTGGTGAGGCGATGAGCCGCGCCTTGCAGGCGGACGAGGATGCGGAAGAACTCATTGTCGATTCGGGGATCTCTGTCGGAGATGATGACGTGGGGGGTCCCGAACCGGCAATACACGTGCAGAAACAAGGCTTCAGCCAGCTGGATCTTCGAAATCTTCTGGCTGCATGGAATGGCAATAGCAAAATTCGTGAGGCGGTCTGTGGCGTTGAGGAGGAAATCGTGGCCGGTTGTTGTGTTCGGGAGTGGGCCAACGAAATCAAGTGCTACTTCCTGGAATGGATGTGTTGTGAGATATCTCTCACACTAGCGCATGCTGGCACAATATACACCTTTTCTTATATGCGTAGCGACTTGTCCAGCCATGTGGACGGTCGCACACGCATAGATTTCGAATTACCGATCGAGTTGTACACGTGTGATCACACGTACTCTCAGTGGGCTTAAGTGCCTGCACTCGCCACGTGTGACTGCACGCGTCCACCAGCCTTACGTGCACACTGCATCAGCGCTGTGTACAGCCTTCTCCCGGCACAGTGTGTCCCGTCATAGGCTTATTATGGCTTTATGCGGCTAGCCGAATCGTTACTGCACATATTACGTCTTACTGTGTGCATTACCGCCGTTACACAAGGTCCGCCCGGCGGGCTCCAGGGTTGGCATGCACGATCATATCTGTACAGCCACCCAGAGTTGCCCACGAATTACGTGCGCAGCCTTGCTTACACTCATCTCAGGCTCTGTGAGCCACAATTTAAGATCTCCCGCGCTTATGCGGGATCTGGGATCAGTGTGGCAGTTATGCGGCACGATTCGGCGAGGCCAGCTTTGACAGGGGGATTGACCTGGGCGCACACACCCCGGTATTTATGCCGAGCGCTTGCTGGGACCAGACACGCTTAATAGTAGTCTGGTTGGGGCGCCATCCATCTCTGCACTGGCACGTCGCATCTCTGTGTGTGATTGTATCCCTGTTCTGATTGTGCCTATACAGCCCTCGTGCTGCGGCGAACCGTCCCATCATTTCTTCCAATTACCGCCATCGAGGTCTGTTACCCGAGACCAGACCGATAGGTCTCAACAGGATGCTTAGGGATTGGAAAGATTGTCTGGTGTAACAAACTAGGTGTTTGTTAGAGGTGCGAGTAGCTCTCGCTGCACAGTTGAGTGCTTTGACTAGCTTTGACCTAGTTTCGACGGAATTCATGACATCTGGGGGGCGGCTAGGCTGACTGCTGGTTTGATGAGCTGGCACTCGCGGCATGAGCGAACGTAGGCTGCGATGTCTTCGTTCATGCGGGGCCAGTAATAGTGGCGGCGGAGTTGCTGAGATAGACGGGTGATGCCGGGGTGGCCGGAGGATGGAGCATCGTGAGCGTCTTCAAGGAGGGCGGCTTTGATGTCGATGGAATCGGGGATGTATAAGCGGTATGCTGCTGCGTCAACAAAGAAGAGGAGATTGTTGATAACGCGATAGGCTGGGTTGAGGCTGTCGTTGTTGCAGGTTAGCTAGGATTGGATGAGTTGCATTGCGATTGGGTCTGCTGCATAGGCGTTGCGCACATGTTTGAGGAAGTCGGGGTCTGGGAAAGGTTGGGAGTTGAACATGGCGCACAGAAGAACCTTGAGGTCCGGTCGGCGGGACAGCGCGTCCGGCACGACGTTCTTACGGCCATGCTTGTACTGGATGTCCAAATCGAAGGACTGGATGTCAGAAAGGCTACCTATCTGCAGGTCAGACGCGCAGTCTTAAGTCAGGTCCGGTAACCAGCATTCCATACCTGCTGCGCACAGAGGTAGAACCAAGGAATGCGAGGGAGAGATCGGATACTGCTAGTACCGTGAAACAGTGAGAAGAATGGTTACAGCTCTCTGTTTGCACAGCCATATATGCACACTGAATAGTCAAGATTACGACTGGAGATCCTCGCAGGATCTCCCTCACTACTCCGGGACAATCCTACTGGCGGCTTACCCCTGCACCTGATCCGCAGACCGTTCATGCATGGGTGCACCTGTCACCACGCTGCTGCCCGCAGGTGCATGCATTTTGACACTCCCCCATAAACCCTGCTACGTTTCCACTAGCTGGAGTTTATTACGAACTTCTTGTAAAGCAGGACTGTCAGAAATGCTATTCTTTGTGCAGGGCGGACGCGCAGTCCTCATTCAGGTCAGGTCAGGACAGCCAGCATCTCATACCTGCTGCGCACAGAGGTAGAACCGAGAGATGCTGAAGGGAAGTGCTAGTACCGGGAAACAGTAAAGAGAATGGTTACAGATCTCAGTGTGCACATGCTTATATGCACACTGAACACTCAAGGTTACGGTGGGAAACCCTCGCAGGATCTCTCTCACTACATCGAGACAATCTAGGCTGGCGGCTTACCCCTGCACTGGATCCGCGGATCGTCCGTGCATGGGTGCACCTGTCACCACACTGCTGCCCGCAGGCTCATGCATTGTGACAAGGACCGGGCAGCACGTTGGTAAACACATCTGCCAATTGATCGACAGTGCCAACCCATTCTACCTTAAGTTCATCCATCTGGACATATTCCCGCACTCGCAAGTGCCGCACACGAATGTGCTTGGATCTGTCAATGGGCACAGCATTCACAGCCAAGATATTGGCACTCTTATTATCACCCCACAGAGTCGGCTTATGTGGGACAAGCTTCACATCAAGAAGCAATTGCTTCATCCACACGAGCTCGTTGGCTGTGCACTCATCGCAATGAGCTCAGCCTCTGTTGTATCCCCAGCCACTATACTCTGCTTCTTCGAACGCCAGAGAACACAGTTCCCATACACCCGAACAATCATACCAGGCACACTCTTCAGATCTGCAGAATTCGCAAAATCTGCATCTGAAAAAGCCTCTAGTAAACACCCATGTCCCTCAGAGCCTACAAATTTTATTCCTAAATTCTTCGTGGACTGCAGGTATCTCAGGACATGTTGCACGGCAGACCAATGTTCCTTCAGATTACTAGACATGTGCCGGGCCAGGGCATGTGCCACATAGCTCAGGTCAGGTCGTGTCACTCCTGCAATATATTGGATGCTCCCTACAGCACTCATGAACATGGAATGCTCAGCAACACTGGCTTTCTCCAGGTCAGGATGCTCTTTCGCACTCCTTAGCTGTTGCCGCGGCACTAAGGGAGTGGGAGATATACGAAAGTCGGACATACTGTACTTGTCCAGCAGGTTCTGGATTTTGGTACGTTGTGTCATTGTGATTGTTTTGGCCTTACGATCACGCGTGATCTCAGTGCCAAGTGCCCAGGACAGGTCACCTAGGTGTCTGCCTTCAAATGTTGTGAGAATGACACTGATAATTTCCTGCAGCCCCGCAGAGCAACTGAAAATGAATAAGTCATCTACCCACAGAAATACAAAGCATCGACCGGTTTTTCTGACATACAATCCAGGATCACTTTGTGCGCACACAAATCCCAGTTCAGCCAAGACCTTTACTAAAGCTTTATGCCACTCGCGAGCGGCTTGCTTCAGGCCATACAAAGTCTTATGCAATTTCCATACACGTGCTGTCCCGTATGTAAAGTACGGGGGCTGTTCAACGAAAACCTCTACTTCCAGGTCACCGTTCAGAAAAGCACATTGTATGTCTATATGCCTAATCTCCAGATCCTCCTGAGCAGCAATAGACAGCAACACACGCAGTGTCACGTAACTACCGACAGGGTACCAAGTCTCAAAGAAATCAACTCATTCTACCTGAGACAAACCACGAGCTACATATCGTGCCTTGAAACGCTGAATCTCACCAGCAGGTCCGCGCTTGATCTTGAAGACCCACTTGCCCGAGATAGCTTTCTTACCCGCAGGTAGATAGCACAACATAAAATTCCCGTGCTCACTCAGTGCTTCCACCTCCTCCTGAATGGCACACAGCCAAGCATCCCTGTCTGGACCCGCGAGTCCTTCCTTCATAGAAGGCAGATCAGGGTCGGAAGGCTTCTGCTTCCTGGCGGCAGCTGCTCTGCGCGACCCACGACGCTGAGCACTCTGCTGCTCACCAGACTCCACATGCTGATGCTTCAGCCCTGCACCGGACACTCCACAGCCAGCCGCGGCTGATGTGTCTTGATTGCAGCCTGGAGAATTGATGTCAGCTACTACTATTTCACTACTAGCAAGATCAGAGCCCGCGGGCTCATGCACAGCAGCTACATCCACAGCCAAAGGGACAAGGCGTCTGCGTACAAGAGGATTGATTTTAATGCGGGAAAGAGCAGCTGGAATGGCTCTTACCTCATCAGGCAGATCAACCCCAACAGCGGCAGAGGGGGCAACCTGGATCTCTCCCCCTAATTCGGATCCGAACTCCATCTCAATTTCATCTGGCTCATCCTCCCAGGAAGGTCTCAGCCCATCAGCCCCTCGCAGGGGCTTAGCTACTGCTCCCGCGCCAGATGCTGAGGCCGCAGCCGAATTACCCCCTGATCGGACCCGCTGAGCCTCGCGATTCTGATGAGCCGCCGCCCGTTCATCATCGCTGATGGTGTACTCCTCCATCTCATCTGCATCGTCCTCGTCGTAGATGCCAGGGCCGTCGTCATCATCATCTTCGTCCATGGGATCATCAGACGACGGCGGAGGCATAGGCAGGACAAATGCAGCCTCGATGCCAGGGTCATGGAGCTGCGCATTGCGAGTCACCACATACTCGACAGTGCGTGCTGGAGGGGCCCCAGATAGGCGCGCCTGGCCTGGGACCCGAGGAGGGACTTCAACGTCAGGATGGGCAGCTGCACGAGCAATCGCACGCGTGCGATGCATGGTGTGCCTGGCCACCTCCGTCCCGTGCAGGGTCACGCCGGAGCACCTCAGCAGAGGAGCCTACGCCGAAACGCGGAGAGTACACTGCCTCATCAGGCAGTGCATCCTGTCTGAACGTCATGTCCATGACAGGGACCCTACCATGACCTGGGGGGGCGTGCGAGAACTCACGCAGACAGCGCAACACTCCCCCGTCATGTGTTGAGTCAGCCAGGAAATGAATGAGGGGACATCACTGTCTGTTACGCCGACACCCTCATCATCCTGCTCAAAGACAACCTGAAGGGAGTTCGCAAACTCCACAGGTTCTCTCTTGTCCACAACAGCGGACGCATCGTACTTGCGTACGGGCCGGATCATCTGATCCGTGGTGCACATGATCTGCCGCACCACCACAACCCTACCCCCAGGAACTACCTGGGCGTACACACGCTGCATGCTGGGCCCCATTTCTCTCAGGATATAGGGCTTTTGATATCCTTTGGCACGGGCCAGGACTGCACAGCGTTGACCTTCAACGGAAGGATAGACACATCATCTGGGTTAATCATGTGCGGCCGAAGCCGATTGAGCTCCGCGGCATGATGTGCCCCAGATACTCGACGGTTTCGCGATAGAGACTGCACTTTTTCGGTGGCGCATACAGCTCATGCGGCCGAAGCCGATTGAGCTCCTCACGGACATGACGGTGATGCTCGTCGAGACTTTTCGAGAACACAGGGATATCGTCCATAAACACGACCACAAAGTCGTGTAGACCTTTCAGGACTGAGTTCATCAGGAGCGTGAACTGCGCGGGTGCGTTAGCCAAGCCGAATGGCATGACCGTGAATTCGAATGCACAAAACTGTGTGACAAATGTCGCCTTGGGAATGTCGTTCGGGTTCATGCGGATTTGATGGAACACGTCAGCAAGGTCGATCTTGCTGACCCCTTTGTAATCACGCAGACGCTCGAGTAGCTGCTCGATGCGCGGCATGGGATATGCAAACTTCACAGTACTAGTGTTGTGATTCAGCGCGCGGTGGTTGATACACATGCGTAGTTGGCCACTCTTCTTGCATTGAAACAAGATTGGCGAGCCCCAGGGGCTCAGCGACGGGCGGATCCACTGTTGTTCAGCGAGTCGATTTAAAGTTCTGTTTACTTCTTCGAGTTCGTCGGGACTCATGCGATACGGCTGTTGCGAGACGGGTTGTGCTCCGGGTTTCAATTGGATGCTATGCTCAAGGATGCGGCCATCGTCCAGCCGGCGGGAGGCCTGGTGGAACGTCACACATGACGTCCGCGTATTCTTTGCAGACTTAAGTTCCAAATTCAGCAAACGCGGTAGGGTTATTGTCATCAAACATCTGCTCAGGGGCATTGCTGATGGACTCTTTGACATAACCTATGAAGTGCTCACACTCGTGCTTGGATTAGTGGCGGATGATCCGGGCGAGTTTCGCGCCGGTCACAACTTTTACATGTTTTGTGGACATGGATGGGAAAACGGGCTGCTGCGGAGCAGACTTGACAGTGATTGGCCCTGTTGGGGAGGGCACGATGACGGAATGACGGCCGGCTCGACAACAATGTCGTGCGGTGCCTAGAAATCCATGCCTAAGACAGCATCCATACCATCCAGTGCTGGAAGCACCTAGAACTTCTGTTTCAAGTGACGGAATGCAAGTTTTACCGTAAGGGTTGCGGTGGCTCCTCTTAGCTCAACAGTGGAGCCGTCTGCTAGTGTGGCCGATTGAGCACCGCGGGCATCACATGCAATGCCTTCGTCATCAGCAAACTTGCTCGCAAGGAAACACGTGTCAGCACAATTGTCTACTAGTGCCCCGCAAGGGGCGCCTGCAATGACTACATCAAACATGATGCATCTGTGTACTGTGGGATCTGGTACAGTTGCATGCGACAGGCGACATGCACGCGGCGAGTGGACCACGGGAGCAGGTTCGGGCTGCTTCAAATTTGACATGACTGATGTGGGCGCGGGGGGCATGCCCGGCACATGCGCCGGTACGGGCAGCTCGTGGGCTATCATCCGGTGCACAGGTCGAGAATCACAGGACGGGGACCGTATGGGCGTGGAGGCCATGCTCAGCGACGCTGGGCGCCGCTGTTGCGAGAATTTGCATCATGCGTGGATGATTTGAATCATCAGAAATGTGCATCATGCGTGCACGGCCTGTCTTCTGCTCTCGCCGAGGGCGCTTCGCTGTTCTCGGTCGACATGAAGAACGCCTTCAACTGCATCGACCGGGCGGCCATGTTCGCTGCCGTGAAGGAGCATGCCCCGGCGCTGCTGCCCTTCACGCAATGGGCGTACGGCGCTGGGACGCCGCTGCACATCGCCGGCGATCCGGAGGACGTCGAGCCGGTCCTCTGCCAACGTGACGTCCGCCAAGGTGACCCCTTGGGCCCCCTCCTGTTTGCGTTGACCCTGCAGCCTGTCCGGGACCGCGTCGACGCGTCAGGCGCCGGCGCCCCTGTGGTGGCGTACCTGGACGACATCAGCATCGCGGGCGACCTCGCGGCTGGAGCTGCCGTATTCCGGCGGCTGTGCGCAGAAGCTGATGGCGTGCGTTGCATCGGGCTGGAGGTGAACCCGGCCAAATGCGGCGTCCACAGCGCTGACGCCGAGGCAGCAGCCGCTGTGGCCACGGAGCTCGGCATTCGGGATCTGCACGCGGGCTTCAAGGCAGTCGGCACGCCGCTAGGCACCCCGGAGTACGTCCCCGAGGAGCTGGACGCGCGGGCACGCCAGGTTGAGGGCCTCGCCGAGACCCTCGTGCGCATCCCGCTCTCAGTGCAGGCGCAGTTCCTCCTGCTGCGTGTGTCCCTGAGTGTGCGCATGACGAACCTGATGCGGACGGTGCCGTATGCCGTGCTCGAGCCGCACATGCGCAGGGCGGAGGCCGCTGTGTGGCGCGGTGCCGCTGCAATCCTGTGCCTGCCGCCTGAGGTTGCTCGTGCCTTGCGCCTGGTCGCCTCTTACGCCGGACTGCAGTCTGCCCTGGAGCCGCTCTACCGTGCCCTCGCGAGGGGTGCGGGTGTGGAGCTGAATCGCCGCGGGGACATCGTCGTGGTCATGCCGCGCCTGTAGATGGCGGCCGTGGACGTCGTGGTCACACATGCGCCGGCCGCCTCGCACGTGGCCGCTGCGGCGCGGGAGACGGGTGCGACGGCGGAGCGGGCGGAGGACAGAAAGCGGGACCGCTTCCGGCGGCACGTGCATGACTATGCCGCGTTCCGGTTTGTTCCGTTTGCAGTCGAATCGTGTGGCTTCATGGGCAAGGCTGCCGTGAGGTTCGTCGGTCTGTTGGGGGATGTGGCCGCTGCCAGTGGGCGCCTCTCCAAAGGCGCGTTTGTCCAGTGGGCGCTGCGGGTGTTGTCAGTGTCGTTGCAGTGGGGCAATGCGGACATGTATCGGAAGTTTGGGCTTGTCATCTCTCGGGAGCGGGGGTTGCGGTATGATGCGGGCCTAGAGGACGCGATCCTGCCGGACTCTGTGTGTGTGTGTGTGTGTGTGTGTGTGTGTGTGTGTGTGTGTGTGTGTGTGTGTGTGTGTGTGTGTGTGTGTGTGTGTGTGTGTGTGTGTGTGTGTGTGTGTGTGTGTGTGTGTGTGTGTGTGTGTGTGTGTGTGTGTGTGTGTGTGTGTGTGTGTGTGTGTGTGTGTGTGTGTGTGTGTGTGTGTGTGTGTGTGTGTGTGTGTGTGTGTGTGTGTGTGTGTGTGTGTGTGTGTGTGTGTGTGTGTGTGTGTGTGTGTGTGTGTGTGTGTGTGTGTGTGTGTGTGTGTGTGTGTGTGTGTGTGTGTGTGTGTGTGTGTGTGTGTGTGTGTGTGTGTGTGTGTGTGTGTGTGTGTGTGTGTGTGTGTGTGTGTGTGTGTGTGTGTGTGTGTGTGTGTGTGTGTGTGTGTGTGTGTGTGTGTGTGTGTGTGTGTGTGTGTGTGTGTGTGTGTGTGTGTGTGTGTGTGTGTGTGTGTGTGTGTGTGTGTGTGTGCGTGCGCGCGCGCGTGCGTGTGCGTGTGCGTGTGCAATAGTGTTCAAAGTGCGTGCGTCGCGGGAGCCGGGTGCTTCGGATTCTGCCACTGTGTCGGTAGAACCCCCATGTCATGTATGTCCCGAACGCTGCTCTGAATGTACTCAGTGCCAGCGCCTTGTCCGCGGTCGGCTGCCGGACTCGATTTGGTGAGTCCGGGCCAATCAACGATTATCTTTGTTGGGGATCCGAGCAGCGCGGTGTTACGGTGTATAGGTCAATGCGATTTGTGTGGCTACCCGGGTGCAGCCTACACCGGAGCCTAGCTTAATGCAAGAGTACTGCCCTGTCATGCCTAGGGGTGCCGCCCAGTATATGAGCTACAGTTATGCCTTAGTGGAGTGTGTCTCGTACGTGTGTGTGTTCCCGAATACCACGTGTAACTGAAGAAGCTCGAAGACGTTGTACCCGTGTCTGTATTCCCGTGTCTCTCAGTGGCTGTCTCTGTCTTGTCCCGTCCCGACAACTCATTTGGTATCGGTGATCGACAAGATCCGGTGCCAGTAGTGCACATGTTATATGCAAGAGACCCTCGAGAAGATCCTGAGTTGACTCCGTGCGTTCATCAAATCGCACCCACAGACAGCGTTACCGAGTACTCTTGGCGTTCCCTGTGAACACCTTCTGTTGTGAGATGTCCATCTCTCCTTTGGCGCAGGCTGGTTGTCGTATGCATGCATGCACGACTCAGGTGGTAACAGTCACAACTCCCGCAGATAAAGCGGAAATCCGGCCATCACATAAGACTTATCTTATTATTACTCACCTTTTATGTCATCAGATTTCCGCCCGACGTGCGGCATATACATATTGGCGTCACAAGCGGACGTCGATCAGCTCTAGCCATGTGGCAACGAGGGCGTCGCGCACCAGTCATAACACTCTTCACTAAAAATGTCAGATATCTCAGTAATAAGTATGGATTTCAACGTGCATTTGAACGTGCACGCGAACACAACTTAGATCACATCGAATGACACAATATATCAACAGTTAGATACATCACTAGTCTTAGGACATGCATTATGACACATTCATAGTCACACGTCATCGGTCATACTCAGCATGCACACAGTCCACTGTGCACAGGCCATTCGGAGGCACTAAGTCTAACCTAAGCCCCGAACCCGCTACGTGGTGGCCACGCTAGAGTACTACACGAAATTGTCATAAAGTCACATTTGGGGTTAAACTCCGACGTGCACGTCATACTCCGAGACGCGCTGTTATCGCACCGGAAGCTACATGCATATGTCAGTGAGCACAATCATACTCGTCACACCATAACGCTGGCCCCGAGTCCGCTGTCCAGCGCTTGTCAGCCACTCATGTTGGGTATCCCGCGATGTGTTACATGTGGTATCGGTGAAGGTCTTTCCTCCAGTAGACCCAGGCTCAAACCCTGCCAGCGCCTTGTCTGCGCCATTTTACCGCCTTCGGGACCAAGTCTTCCCGGCGGGGGAATTCTGTCATGAAGGTCACGAGAATAGGTCAAAGCTAGTCAAAGCACTCAACTGTGTAGCGAGAGCTACTCGCACCTCTAACAAACACCTAGTTTGTTACAACTGTTGTGTGACAGAGTGTTGTGGGATATCCATATCTGGGGATCCAAGAATATAGATGACATAATCAAGGGAGGTGTCATCTACCAAAGGACTCGTTGCCTCAGGTGAGCCCCAGTGGTAGAGCATGTAGTGTGTACTCATGAGATCACCGGTTCAATTCTAACTTTCATTTCTGCCGCGCGACTTTACGCGATGGCAAGGTATGCTCCCCTCCACGTCGTCATGCACAGTCAGCATGCTTACAAGCTCAGGCACGCGCACTAACCCCTGTGCACACTCGATGAGACTAACACGCGTCTTGACACAGAGCGTTGTACATCTTTTCTGCAGAGTACACGCAGAGTACACGTAGTGCTGCAGAGTACAATGCTAGGTGAAGTCCACCATACGGGCCATGGGCAGCGAAGCCATACGAGTGGACAACTTAATTTGGTTGTTTCTGAACATGTTGCTCCCACAGTACGAGAACCGGGAGCAGCGTTGCAAGAACGGTATGGTCACTGACACCTGCACTGTTCCTGCAGTGCACCCGATTGTGTCTTGATTCAGCCAAACTCGTGCTCGTGCCAGTGATTTAGCTGCACGCCAGCCCGCAGTCAGGGCAGATTACATACAAACATACAGATATGATATACGACATGCAGGTGATGCAGTAAATCACGCAGCCTAGAAAGCAGTCAGAGCCAATGTCCGTGTGGCACACAAGATAAATCCGCAGCGTGTCCGGACCATCAACGTAGGGCAGCCTTCCAGCCAAGCGGCCCCTGATACATAATTGTTCATTGAGCAACACATGCCAAGTCGGACATTAGGAATCCAATCGATTTCAATCAAACTCAGCCATGCAACATCGACACCCTGGAGGAGTGCACCGCTAAGGTGCAGGAGGCCAAAGCTCAGGGCCTTCACGTGGTTTGCTTTCTGTCAGAAGATCTTACAGAGACAGAATTCGTGATGGTGGAGCCCAAGACCCGTTTTGCGGCGTGCTCCTGCAACAAGGCCAGGAAGAGGCAGGATGTCATGAATTCCGTCGAAACTAGGTCAAAGCTAGTCAAAGCACTCAACTGTGCAGCGAGAGCTACTCGCATGTCAAGACGCGTGTTAGTCTCATCGAGTGTGCACAGGGGTTAATGCGCGTGCCTGAGCTGGTAAGTATGCTGACTGTGCATGACGACGTGGAGGGGAGCGTACCTTGCCATCGCGTAAAGTCGCGTGGCAGAAATGAAAGTAAGAATTGAATCGGTGACCTCATGAGTACACACGACATGCTCTAACCACTGGGGCTCACCTGAGGCAACGAGTCCTTTGTTAGATGACTCCTCCCTTGATTATGTCATCTATATTCTTGGATCCCCAGATATGGATATCCCACAACATCGCACCTCTAACAAACACCTAGTTGTTGTGTTACACAGGCCTGTGAGAACCAGTTGGCTTTTCTGCTGACACTGACCTCTGCAAAGTGCGAGGCTGATGTTCTGATCGTCAATCTTCTTGGGACCAAGTTTGAGATGTGGGGGGGGGGGGGGGGGGGGGGGGGGGGGGGATGTGACCGTCACAATGCATGAGCCTGCGGGAAGCTGTGTGGTGACAGGTGCACCCATGCACAGACCATCTGCGGATCCGGTGCAGGGGTAAGCCGCCAGCCGGGATTGTCTCGATGTAGTGAGAGAGGTCGTGCGAGGGTTTCCCGCCGTAACCTTGAGTGTTGAGTGTTCAGTGTGCATATAAGCATGTGCACACTGAGATCTGTAACCTTTCTTCTTACTGTTTCACGGTATTAGCATCTCCTCTTACAATGTTCCTCGGTTCTACCTCTGTGCGCAGCAGGTATGGAACACTGGCCTCCTGACCTGATCTGAACTGAGACTGCGCGTCTGACCTGACAGCTTATAGCTGTTATAAGCAAGGACCTATGCGCAGCATTCATCAAGCTAGCTAGTGGGCTGCAGAGCCGTTACCTGTGGAGCACTCAGGTCGTACGTCGGCAATGCACAGATTAGGGGATGTACTGTAATGCAGTGAGGCAATACAGGAACCACGTAAGACTGTAAGAGAATGGTTACAGTAGACTTGGAGGCACATGACTATATGCCACCGATCAGTCAAGTCTACAGCGGTCATAATCACAGTGACCGCACACAATCCTCACATGGATTGTGCTGGATTATGCTCATGCATATGATCATGCATATGTCCTAACATAATAGGAGTTGGGCCCGTGTACTAACTGAGGTAGAAAGTTCACTGGTTGATGCTGTATTACATGAACATCACGGACCGGCATAACATGTTTCGGCCTTGCCAAAGGGCCTCATCAGACGCCTACGTGAGTCAAGCAACCAACACCGAACCAGCTCGCAAGTTCCCTAATATGCAATCCTCCAGAGCGAGACCGACCGAGACTGGAAGAGAAGAGACGTCCAGAGCCCAGAAAACCGACACGGGATAAGATAACGAGATAAGGCACATCACGCCGCCCGCAAATGCGGGCAATGCATGCAGAGGCACGCAAGTGTACCTCCGCAGCACCTCCAGCCCGTGCGGAAGCAGTCGCACGACAAAATAGGCCAACTGCCCAAAAAACGCAGGAAAAGAAAGAAATCCTAGGTGGCAATGTCCGTGGCAGGAGGACAGTCAAGTACAACAAGCTTATCAGTGACAATGGCAGAAAACCACAGTAGACTACAAACCAACTGCACATGTGTTGCAACCACTACATCACACATCCGCCAAAAGGCGCAGAAACAGATGCCTGCCCGCATAGAAGTCATCCTCCAGGATGCCAGGGTGGAAGGCCAGAATTGCTCTGCGCGTACGCACAGCCGAAAAGCCGAGATGCGACGCGTCGAGCCAGATGGCGAGGAAGCCGGCAGCGTGGAGAAGACCGGCCAGGGTGGCAGAGGTGTTGTCGCGGAGCCGCGCACACATGCCCATCACCACACTCATGTGCGTACTTGCACGTCATGCATTGTGTCCCAGGATGGACCTCATTTATGACACTCCCCTAGAGACTAATCTGGACTGGCATCAGATGAAGTCTCTTCCGAACATCCTTCAATGCAGGACCTGGTAACACCTTCGTGAAGACATCAGCAAGCTGGTCTTTGGTCCCTACCCATTGCACTTGAATCTCGTCTGCCTCTACAAATTCACGGACCCTTAGGTGCCGCACTCGAATGTGTTTAGACCTATCACTAGAGATTGGGTTGTTGGCTAGGATATTCGCACTTTTATTGTCTCCCCAAAGCACAGGTTTTTCTGGACGAAGATGCAGGTCTAACAATAACTGTTTAGCCCACATCAACTCGTTTGCTGCACTACTCATAGCGATCAGCTCAGCCTCAGTTGTATCACCAGCAGTGATAGGCTGTCGCTTCGACCTTCAAAATACTGTGTTGCCATAGACCCTTAGGGCTAGGCCACTCACACTTTTCAGGCCTTTGTCATTCGCGAAATCAGCATCCGAATAGCCTTCCAGCAAACAGCTCTTTGATGAGCCCTCAAACACTAGACCTAGTTCCTTCGTGGACTGCAGGTATCTCAGTATATGTTGCACCGCTGGCCAATGCTCCTTTAAACTACACCCCATATGTTTGGCCAAAACATTGCAGGCATAAGAAATATCAGGCCGCGTAACTACAGCAATATATTGGATGCCTCCTACAGCACTCATGAATCTAGCGTGCTCAGCCTGGTCTGCTACCTCAAGTTCCGGATGATCCTTAGCACTCCTCAACTGTTGCCTTGGCACCAGCGGAGTCGGACTAGGTCGGCAATCTGCCATGCTGAATTTCTCAAGCAGGATCACTACTTTCTGCTGCTGAGATAGAGAGATGATCTTCTGCTTCCTATCCCTGGTGATTGAGGCACCTAGTGCCCACGACAAGTCACCAAGGTATCTACCTTCAAATGCTTTAAGAATCTGATCGATCAACTCCTTCAGGCCCGTAGACCGTCCAAAGATAAAAAGATCATCGACCCACAGAAATATGAAACACCTACCGGTTTTTCTAACATACAGTGCTGGGTCAGAATGTGATCTCACAAAACCCATTTCACCTAGCAAACGTGCAAGGGCCTTGTGCCATTCACGTGCAGCCTGCTTCAATCCATACAAAGTCTTAAGCAATTTCCACACACGATTTGTACCATCATTAAGGATAGGAGGCTGTTCAACGTAGACAGTCTCATTCATTACCCCATTCAGAAAGGCACACTGGATATTGACATGCTTCATTTCTAAGTCCTCTACTGCAGTGACCGAAAGCAATGCACGCAAAGTAGCATAGCTCCCTACTGGAGCCCACGTTTCAAAGAAATCAATTCCCTCTTCTTGGGTAAAACCCCTGGCTACATACCGCGCCTTGTAACGCTGGATCTCCCCTGTGGGTCCCCTCTTTATCTTATAGATGTCACAATGCATGAGCCTGCGGGCAGCAGCGTGGTGACAGGTGCACTCATGCACGAACGATCCGCGGATCCAGTGTAGGGGTAAGCCGCCAACTAGGATCGTCTCGATGTAGTGAGAGAGATCGTGCGAGGGTTTCCCGCCGTAACCTTTGAGTGCTCAGTGTGCATATAAGCATGTGCACACTGAGATCTGTAACCATTCTTCTTACTGTTTCCCGGTACTAGCACTCCCCTCTTCAGCATCTCTCGGTTCTACCTCTGTGCGCAGAAGGTATGAGATGCTGGCTGTCCTGACCTGACCTGAATGAGGTCTGCGCGTCCGCCCTGCACAAATGATAGCTTTTCTGACATGGTATCGGTGATGTTAGCGTTTATGTCTGTTTATGGTCTTGTTCAGGAAGCCGTCGGCCAATGTCTGTGCGCAGACACGGCGGGCATTCCACTGTTCTGCCGGCGCTCAGACTGCGGTCAAAAGCGCAGGCATCATTTAGCTTTCTCGTAGTATGTGACCGTCACAATGCATGAGCCTGCGGGAAGCTGTGTGGTGACAGGTGCACCCATGCACAGACCATCTGCGGATCCGGTGCAGGGGTAAGCCGCCAGCCGGGATTGTCTCGATGTAGTGAGAGAGGTCGTGCGAGGGTTTCCCGCCGTAACCTTGAGTGTTGAGTGTTCAGTGTGCATATAAGCATGTGCACACTGAGATCTGTAACCTTTCTTCTTACTGTTTCACGGTATTAGCATCTCCTCTTACAATGTTCCTCGGTTCTACCTCTGTGCGCAGCAGGTATGGAACACTGGCCTCCTGACCTGATCTGAACTGAGACTGCGCGTCTGACCTGACAGCTTATAGCTGTTATAAGCAAGGACCTATGCGCAGCATTCATCAAGCTAGCTAGTGGGCTGCAGAGCCGTTACCTGTGGAGCACTCAGGTCGTACGTCGGCAATGCACAGATTAGGGGATGTACTGTAATGCAGTGAGGCAATACAGGAACCACGTAAGACTGTAAGAGAATGGTTACAGTAGACTTGGAGGCACATGACTATATGCCACCGATCAGTCAAGTCTACAGCGGTCATAATCACAGTGACCGCACACAATCCTCACATGGATTGTGCTGGATTATGCTCATGCATATGATCATGCATATGTCCTAACATAATAGGAGTTGGGCCCGTGTACTAACTGAGGTAGAAAGTTCACTGGTTGATGCTGTATTACATGAACATCACGGACCGGCATAACATGTTTCGGCCTTGCCAAAGGGCCTCATCAGACGCCTACGTGAGTCAAGCAACCAACACCGAACCAGCTCGCAAGTTCCCTAATATGCAATCCTCCAGAGCGAGACCGACCGAGACTGGAAGAGAAGAGACGTCCAGAGCCCAGAAAACCGACACGGGATAAGATAACGAGATAAGGCACATCACGCCGCCCGCAAATGCGGGCAATGCATGCAGAGGCACGCAAGTGTACCTCCGCAGCACCTCCAGCCCGTGCGGAAGCAGTCGCACGACAAAATAGGCCAACTGCCCAAAAAACGCAGGAAAAGAAAGAAATCCTAGGTGGCAATGTCCGTGGCAGGAGGACAGTCAAGTACAACAAGCTTATCAGTGACAATGGCAGAAAACCACAGTAGACTACAAACCAACTGCACATGTGTTGCAACCACTACATCACACATCCGCCAAAAGGCGCAGAAACAGATGCCTGCCCGCATAGAAGTCATCCTCCAGGATGCCAGGGTGGAAGGCCAGAATTGCTCTGCGCGTACGCACAGCCGAAAAGCCGAGATGCGACGCGTCGAGCCAGATGGCGAGGAAGCCGGCAGCGTGGAGAAGACCGGCCAGGGTGGCAGAGGTGTTGTCGCGGAGCCGCGCACACATGCCCATCACCACACTCATGTGCGTACTTGCACGTCATGCATTGTGTCCCAGGATGGACCTCATTTATGACACTCCCCTAGAGACTAATCTGGACTGGCATCAGATGAAGTCTCTTCCGAACATCCTTCAATGCAGGACCTGGTAACACCTTCGTGAAGACATCAGCAAGCTGGTCTTTGGTCCCTACCCATTGCACTTGAATCTCGTCTGCCTCTACAAATTCACGGACCCTTAGGTGCCGCACTCGAATGTGTTTAGACCTATCACTAGAGATTGGGTTGTTGGCTAGGATATTCGCACTTTTATTGTCTCCCCAAAGCACAGGTTTTTCTGGACGAAGATGCAGGTCTAACAATAACTGTTTAGCCCACATCAACTCGTTTGCTGCACTACTCATAGCGATCAGCTCAGCCTCAGTTGTATCACCAGCAGTGATAGGCTGTCGCTTCGACCTTCAAAATACTGTGTTGCCATAGACCCTTAGGGCTAGGCCACTCACACTTTTCAGGCCTTTGTCATTCGCGAAATCAGCATCCGAATAGCCTTCCAGCAAACAGCTCTTTGATGAGCCCTCAAACACTAGACCTAGTTCCTTCGTGGACTGCAGGTATCTCAGTATATGTTGCACCGCTGGCCAATGCTCCTTTAAACTACACCCCATATGTTTGGCCAAAACATTGCAGGCATAAGAAATATCAGGCCGCGTAACTACAGCAATATATTGGATGCCTCCTACAGCACTCATGAATCTAGCGTGCTCAGCCTGGTCTGCTACCTCAAGTTCCGGATGATCCTTAGCACTCCTCAACTGTTGCCTTGGCACCAGCGGAGTCGGACTAGGTCGGCAATCTGCCATGCTGAATTTCTCAAGCAGGATCACTACTTTCTGCTGCTGAGATAGAGAGATGATCTTCTGCTTCCTATCCCTGGTGATTGAGGCACCTAGTGCCCACGACAAGTCACCAAGGTATCTACCTTCAAATGCTTTAAGAATCTGATCGATCAACTCCTTCAGGCCCGTAGACCGTCCAAAGATAAAAAGATCATCGACCCACAGAAATATGAAACACCTACCGGTTTTTCTAACATACAGTGCTGGGTCAGAATGTGATCTCACAAAACCCATTTCACCTAGCAAACGTGCAAGGGCCTTGTGCCATTCACGTGCAGCCTGCTTCAATCCATACAAAGTCTTAAGCAATTTCCACACACGATTTGTACCATCATTAAGGATAGGAGGCTGTTCAACGTAGACAGTCTCATTCATTACCCCATTCAGAAAGGCACACTGGATATTGACATGCTTCATTTCTAAGTCCTCTACTGCAGCGACCGAAAGCAATGCACGCAAAGTAGCATAGCTCCCTACTGGAGCCCACGTTTCAAAGAAATCAATTCCCTCTTCTTGGGTAAAACCCCTGGCTACATACCGCGCCTTGTAACGCTGGATCTCCCCTGTGGGTCCCCTCTTTATCTTATAGATGTCACAATGCATGAGCCTGCGGGCAGCAGCGTGGTGACAGGTGCACTCATGCACGAACGATCCGCGGATCCAGTGTAGGGGTAAGCCGCCAACTAGGATCGTCTCGATGTAGTGAGAGAGATCGTGCGAGGGTTTCCCGCCGTAACCTTTGAGTGCTCAGTGTGCATATAAGCATGTGCACACTGAGATCTGTAACCATTCTTCTTACTGTTTCCCGGTACTAGCACTCCCCTCTTCAGCATCTCTCGGTTCTACCTCTGTGCGCAGAAGGTATGAGATGCTGGCTGTCCTGACCTGACCTGAATGAGGTCTGCGCGTCCGCCCTGCACAAATGATAGCTTTTCTGACATGGTATCGGTGATGTTAGCGTTTATGTCTGTTTATGGTCTTGTTCAGGAAGCCGTCGGCCAATGTCTGTGCGCAGACACGGCGGGCATTCCACTGTTCTGCCGGCGCTCAGACTGCGGTCAAAAGCGCAGGCATCATTTAGCTTTCTCGTAGTATATTGTTGTTAGACACAATTCGAGAAGCTTGTTTTAATGATCAGCGCTGAGAAAAGCGAACGCGTTCGCTTATTTTCTCAACCTGTCTGCTTGCGAGCAAACCCACCGGTTAGTTGCTGCGCGCGACAAACAACCGTCTGTCCTAATGCAGGATGTCTCTCTCAAACGTCAACTCTAACGCCAACTCTCCTCGCGAGGAGAGGCGTGACGATGCTGACCAGCAGCCTCTCGTCGACAGGGACGCTGACCAGCAGCTCCCTGACGGAGAACAGCCTGCGGGTATGTTGCTCCGGGGCGGACGAATTGTCCGGCCACGACCCTCTTCCCACACTGGGCAGAGCAGCCAGCAGGTGCCTTTTTCCTCTCATGCTGTGAACGATCCTGGTCACACTGAGTCACTCATATCACTCGAAACGTTAACCGAGGCGCTGCGTGCATCTCGGGGACGTAGCGAACCTGATTTGACTAAAGGGAAATTGCCTGAGTGGAATTACAAGACTGAAAGTTTCGTTGCGTACGAACAGAAAGTCTTTTTGTGGTTGGGTCAATTCGAGTTAGACCATTTGTTGCAGCACGCACCGTCTGCGGACGAACAGCGTGTTCATGCTAGGGCGAGGACACAGGTCCTAATGTCTTTGCCTGACGCGGATAGGACGACTGTCTATCGCATGTCACACTTGTGTGAAGCATGGTCTTACTTGACCGCCAAGTATAGGCCTAGCACTGAAGCCGAGATCCACAGACTGGAGCCGGTTCAATTCTTTGTCACAACACAATAAAGATGTCGCGACATATTGTGGTGAGGTGATGAGTGTTTACACTCAACTGGAGGCACTAGGTGCCGATGTGGGCCAGCGATGGCTTCGTCTGAAACTGTTAGAGGTGGGGGAGGAGTTCAACGCTGTGCGCGGCGAAGTTCAACACTCCTCCCCTCATGTGATTATATCGCGTTTAACTGAGCATGCTGACTTGCTCAAATCACAGCGACAGCTGCAGGCTAGGTCTGGGGCGCCCGCGGGCAAACCAGGCCATGGCTGGCGCAAGCAGCACCGTGGTGATGGTCCTGTGGTCGCCGCTCTCGCGGCTGGCCAGGCTCCTCGCGAGGAGACCAGGACCTGTTTCTTCTGCAAGAAGAAGGGACATTTGCGTGCGAACTGCCCCCAATGCAAACAGGCTGCGGCCAAAGATGTTTGCACTATAGAAATGCCTGCCAAGTACCCACAGCCGGACGCGTCTCTGCCGTGGAACATCATTGTTGATAGTGGGTCGGACATGCATATAGTAGGAAATCGTGAGATGTTCACTGAGTACGGTCCGTGTCAGAAAGTTGCCAATCTCGCGGGACCAGGGCAGCTTTCTATGATGGGCAGGGGAACCATTCAGGTGAACCTGGGTGCTTATGTGGACAAGCATGGGAACAAGCATCCACTGGATGTGGAAATCCCTGGTGTTTACTATGCTCCTGGATGTCCGTACAACCTGCTCAGCACGATGGGTCTTAGACACGAGCAGATGTTCCTAGACACGCGTAGGAATGTGTTGTATGTCCCTGGTCTGGGTGATATGGCTACCGACGTAGAAGATAGCGTCAAATATCAGGAACTAGATGTAGACGGTCATCCTGTCTTTGCTTTTAAAATGGCAGTAGATACAAAATCCATTCTCGTCGGTGCGCCTGTCAATAGGGGGGTAGTCTGGTCTAACCAGAGCAGTCCGACCTCAGTTATTGAGGATCAACAGCAGTGGCATCATGTGGCGGTTGCGGCCATTGACCTGCAGCGACCCAATGCTGGGGGGGCTGAGGTCCCACATGATGCATACTTGCTGGAACCTGCTTTTCTAGCACACCTGTCTTTTCATCAGTCTAATTGGGTTCTGAAACGCATGCAATCCAACAGTGAATTTTATGGTCATTTGAATTTGGATGTCGATTCCGAGCCATTGGGGAATCGGTGTCACGGCTGCAGAATTGGCAAGGTGCCTGCGGGTAACTTCTCTGCCAATGATCGTGAGCTCATGGGTCAGGCCAAGTGGCCTGGTGAGCAACTGCATGCCGATTTAGCTGGTCCTGTCTCTCCAGTAGGAATTGGTGGTGTAAAATATGTTTTGTTTGTGATGTGTGCCTTTGCCCGTTATACTTTCGTGGTCGGTCTGCGCAAAAAGAGTGAGGCTGCGGCCATGATCTCTTACATTATTGAACGCATTCGGGTGAATGTGGTGAAGCCAGGTGAACCGGGTGTGCGCATCCTACACACCGACAAAGGGGGAGAGTTCATGGTCGCGGCCTTAAAACTCTACCTCCAGCGTCGTGGCATCACTCACCGCTTGACCCCCACAGCCGCTCATCGCTGTAATGGCATGATCGAGAGGAGGATCGGAGTGGCCTTTGAGTCACTCCGTGCTGTGCTGCTCGCGAGCGGCCTGCCTCTGTTCCTGTGGATAGAATGCCTCGCCAGTGTTGTCCATGGTCACAATCTCACGCCGTCGTCGGCATTGTACCATGACAAACTGGCGAGCATCCTCAAGGGCCTGAAAGCTCAGCATGCTGTCAATGCGTCTGCGGACGTTGACGAAGCTGAGAAAAGCCTGGGGAAGGGAAAGCGCATGAAAAAGGCCGAGCGCGATAAGTTGAGGGACGAGGAGAAACGCAAGTACAAACTGCTTGCGACGATAGAATTAGATGAGTTTTTAGTGCGGTCTTGTGATAAGGATATCATTCCTTACATGGCCTTTTTCAGAGACACGTCCGTTGAGGTGTTCCAAGATCTGCTGCGGCAGCAGCGTCCATGGGGGGTTGAGGTGTATGCATACCCTAGGGATGACAAGCTGCGGAAGTTGTCCCCCCGGGGTGTGCCTGCATACTGGGTCGGGGCTGGTCTAGGCCCCAGCATGCAGCGTGTGTACGCCCAGGATGTTCCTGGTGGTAGGGTTTTTGTTGTGCGTCAGGTCATGTGCACTGCGGATCAGATGATCCGGCACGTACGCAAGTACGATGCGTCCGCCGTTGTGGACAAGAGGGAACCTGAGGAGTTTGCGAACTCCTACACGGTTGCTTTCGAGGGGGACGATGAGGGTGAGCGTGTGACTGATGCCGATGTCCCTCCTTTCGCGGCAGAGCATACGTATGATGGGGGAGTGTTGCGCCGTCTGCGTGACCAGCTTCACACCCCCCCTGGTCATGGTAGGGTTCCTGTCATGGAAATGACTTTCCGGCAGGACAACGCTGAGCCCAGTCGTGCTGTGTACTCTCCACGATTTGGAGCTGGCTCCTCTGCGGAGATTATCCGACGTGACCCTGCTAGGGCAACACCGGAAATAGCCAGAGCAGCTTTGCATCGCACGCGTGCAATGTCCAGAGCTGCTGCTCACCCTGACGTCCCTGTCCCCCATCGTGTGCGCGGCGAAGTGCATCACTCTGTCGCCACGCCCTCCCGTACTGCGCAGTATGTTGTGACGCGCAACGCTGTGTTGCACGACCCGGGTGTAGAAGTTGCGTTCCCTATTCAAATGTCTGTCAGTGCGTCTGACGACGACATGGATGAGGATGACGACGGTCCCGGCATCTATGATGACGATGACGAACAGCGCATGGACTACACCGTCTCAGATGATGAAAGAGCTGCGGCTCATCAGAATCTGGAGGCTCAGCGGGTCCGTTCCGGGAGTAATTCGGCAGCGGCCTCAGCATCTGGCGCGGGGGCAGTTGCTCAGCCCTTGCGAGGAGCTGAGGCGCCGAGGCCCTTCTGGGAGGATGAGCCAGATGAGGTGGAGACCGGGTCCGAATTAGGGGGAGAGGATCCGGACCCCTCAGCCGCAGTCGGGGTTGATTTGCCTGACGAGGTGAGGGCCATTCCAGCCGCCTTGCCTCGCATAAAAATCAATCCTCTTGTACGCAGACGCCTTGTTCCATTGGCTGCGGATGTAGCAGCTGTGCATATGCATGAGCCTGCGGGCTCTGACATTGCTAGTAGTGAGACAGTTGTAGCTGCTATTGATGTTTCAGCCTGCGACCAGGACACATCAGCCGCGGCTGACTGTGGAGTGTCCTGTGCAGGCCTGAAGCCTCAGCATGTGGAGTTTGGCGAGCAGCAGAATGCTCAGCGTCGTGGGTCGCGCAGAGCAGCTGCCGCCAGGAAGCAGAAGCCCTCCGACCCTGATATGCCTTCTTTGAAGGAAGCACTCGCGAGTGCTGACAGGGATGCATGGCTGCGTGCCATGCAGGAGGAGGTAGATGCACTGGGTGAGCACGGAACCTTTGGGTTGTGCTATCTGCCTGCGGGCAAACGGGCTATCTCGGGCAAATGGGTGCTCAAGATCAAGCGTGGGCCTGCTGGTGAGATTCAGCGGTATAAGGCACGATATGTAGCTCGTGGTTTTCCTCAGGTAGAAGGTATAGACTTTTTCGAGACCTGGTCTCCTGTCGGTAGTTATGCGACACTGCGTGTCTTGCTGTCAATTGCTGCTCAGGAAGATTTAGAGATTAGGCACATAGACATTCAGTGCGCTTTTCTGAATGGTGAGCTGGAGGAGGAAGTGTTCGTTGAACAGCCCCCGTTCTTCACTGACGGGACCGCACATGTATGGCGATTGCATAAAACCTTGTATGGCCTGAAGCAAGCTGCTCGCGAGTGGCATAAAGCTTTAATAAAGGTCTTAGCTGAGATGGGATTTGTGTGCGCACAGAGTGATCCCGGACTGTATGTCAGAACAACTGGTCGTTGCTTCATTTTTTTATGGGTTGATGACTTGTTCATTTTCAGCAGCTCTGCGGGGCTGCAAGAACTTGTCAATATCATTCTCACGAAATTCGAAGGCAGAGATCTAGGTGAACTTGCATGGGCACTTGGCACAGAGATCATGCGTGATCGCAAGGCCAAAACAATCGTCATGACACAGCGAAACAAAATCCAGAACTTGCTTGAAAAGTACAGTATGTCTGACTGTCGCAAATCTCCCACTCCGTTAGTGCCGCGGCAACAACTAAGGAGTGTGAAAGAGCATCCTGACCTGGAGAAAGCCAGTGCTGCTGAGCATTCCAGGTTCATGAGTGCTGTAGGGAGCATCCAGTATATTGCAGGAGTGACACGACCTGACCTGAGCTATGTGGCACATGCCCTGGCCCGGCACATGTCTAGTAGTCTGAAGGAACATTGGTCTGCCGTGCAACATGTCCTGAGATACCTGCAGTCCACAAAGAAGTTAGGAATAAAATTTGTAGGCTCTGAGGGACACGGGTGTTTATTAGAGGCTTTTTCAGATGCAGACTTTGCGAACTCTGCTGATCTGAACAGCGTGTCTGGTATGGTTATTCGGGTGCATGGGAACTGTGTTCTCTGGCGTTCGAAGAAGCAGAGTATAGTGGCTGGGGATACAACAGAGGCTGAACTCATCGCGATGAGTGCAACAGCCAACGAGTTAATGTGGGTGAAGCAGTTGCTTCTCGATTTGAAACTCGTCCCACATAAGCCGACTCTATGGGGTGACAATAAGAGTGCCAACATATTGGCTGTTAATGCTGTGTCCACTGACAGATCCAAGCACATTCGTGTGCGGCACTTGCGAGTGCGGGAATATGTCCAGATGGATGAACTTAAGGTAGCATGGGTAGGCACTGTTGATCAGTTAGCGGATGTGTTTACTAAAGTGCTGCCCGGACCTGCTTTGCTAGAAGTTCGTAATAAACTCCAGCTAGTGGAGACGTAGCAGGGTTTATGGGGGAGTGTCACAATGCATGAGCCTGCGGGCAGCAGCGTGGTGACAGGTGCACCCATGCACGAACGATCCGCGGATCCAGTGTAGGGGTAAGCCGCCAACTAGGATCGTCTCGATGTAGTGAGAGAGATCGTGCGAGCGTTTCCCGCCGTAACCTTTGAGTGTTCAGTGTGCATATAAGCATGTGCACACTGAGATCTGTAACCATTCTTCTTACTGTTTCCCGGTACTAGCACTCCCCTCTTCAGCATCTCTCGGTTCTACCTCTGTGCGCAGAAGGTATGAGATGCTGGCTGTCCTGACCTGACCTGAATGAGGACTGCGCGTCCGCCCTGCACAAATGATAGCTTTTCTGACAATAGACCCACTTACCAGAAATGGCCTTGGCCCCTACTGGCAGCTCAACGAGCTCATAAGTTCCGTCCTCGCTCAACGAAGTCACCTCCTCCTTCATAGCACCATGCCACTTCTCGGCATCTTCTCCAGCTAAGGCATGTTTCCAAGGCGGGCTATCAGGATCAAAAGGCTTCCTCTTCTTAATGGCTGCAACCCGACGGGATTAACGTCGCTGGGCTGACTTACCGCCATCAAGCTCCCCATGCTTGGTCACCTCTGCATCAGTCACTGCACTGTCAGCCGTAGCCAACATGCCTGATCTGTCGGCAACCTTTGGTGCTACCGTCTGCTCACTCACTGTGCTATGCTCTATATCAACACTAGCTTCTACGACAGCAACATCTGCATGTGGAATCAAGCGCTTGCGTACAAGCGGGTTCCATTTGTGTCTAACTGGGGCCGACTGCGCTTCCTGCCCTTAGGCATCAGCAGCAGTGTCATGCAAATCAAAACTAACTTCTTTAGCAGGATGCATAGACTCCCCAACGACAGGTGAGTTTGGGCCGGACTTACCTCTCCCCTGGAGATAAATCCACCCAGATGCTCGCGCATGTAGTCCATCCCATGCTCCAAGCTGCGAGCCGTAGCCCGTTCGCCTGAAGCCCTGGGGACGGGTCCCCCAATATCTCCCATGGCCCCTCGCGGCGGGCCAGCTGATCCCGCCGCGGCAGAGCTGGGTTGATGTTGTATCTCCATGTCGCGGACACTCACATCATCTACTCTGCCAGAGTCGCCGGCGAGAGATCTCCCCGGAGATGTGAAGCTCTTCGCCCTCTGGCTGTTGTGTGCGGCCGATGGCGACATGTCGATGTTGGAGTGCTCAAGCTCCTGAAAGCGGTCGACGTTGGAGTGATTGTTGACGCGCTCGATGTTCTCACCTGGCTGGAGGTGCAAATCAGCAGCACCTTGGCGTAGCTCCTGACTACGCACTACCGCATGGACGTTCTCCACTACCTCTGGAGTTGTCTGTCTAGTCTTCCGTTGTAGCTCCCCTGAACCGAGGTCATCCCCCAGCTCCGGAACTACATGCTCAAACTCTGCGGCCAGGCTATCGTCGATGTACTCCGAATCATGCAGGTCAACAAGATTCTTGCCTATGGCCTGTTATAAACGAGAACCTATTATGTGTGCATTAGGAGGTTAGTAGTGCCTATACCTGGAGAGCCGCCAGGTCGTACGAAAGGTCACTACACAGATCAGGGAGAATACTGCACTGGATGCAAGACAGTGCAGGAACCTATGGAAGATGTAAGAGAAAGGTTACTTCAGACTTGGACGCATACGACTATATGCGACCATTCGTGCATGTCTACCGTGGCCCAATGACAATGGCCCGGGGCGAGCCGCTCACGGAGCGCCCCAAGTATGCTCATGCATACTATCCTAACATAACACGGGTTGGGCCCTTGGCCACCATACCCATGCGCAGACTTGCGCGTCATGCATTGCAGGTGTACCTAGACACTGATTTATGACACTCCCCTAGAAGGTCTTCTGATCTTGAATTAGATGCAGCTTCTCTCGAACGTCCTTCAATGCAGGTCCAGGCAAAACCTTAGTGAAGACATCAGCTAACTGGTCTTTGGTCCCTACCCATTGCACTTGGATCTCATCCGCCTCTACAAATTCTCGGACCCGTAGGTGCCGCACTCGAATATGTTTGGACCTATCACTAGAGATTGGATTGTGCATGGGCATCAGCAGCAGCGTCATCATGCAAACTAATCTCCTTAGCAGGATGCATGGACTCTCCAGCGACAGGTGAGCTGGGCGGACTTACCTCTCCCCTAGGGACAAATCCGCCTCCTGAACTGAACATGAGTTCCTCCCCTGGACCCAGGCGGCTAGCCATAGCTTGGCCAAACCCGGGCATGTCAAGGGAGGGTCCCCCAACATCAGTTGCGTCACCTCGCGGCGGGGCAGCTGCTCCCGCCGCGGCAGTTGGCAGCGGATGTTGTTCTTCAACGCCGTCCATGACGCTCACCTCATCAGTCTGTGGGGCATTTGACCTCGCAGCTCTGGCGGGGCTGCCAGATTCCCGAGGTCTCCCCTGCTGGGCACGGCTCCTGGTGACGGGCCTCATGTCGATCTGAGCGCCACTCAAGTCCCGGAAGTTGTGGACGTTTGAATAGTTGAGAGCGTCCCTATTGGCATACATCTCCCCCGATTGAGGAGGGTAGCGCACTGTTGTCTGCCCCAACACTTTCGTGCGCACGACATCATGCACTCCTTCTACCACCTCAGGTGTGGACATCCTAGTTCTTCCCTGCAACTCTACCGGACCGTCCGGCGCACCGACTCTGGGCGCGATGCTACGACCTACTTGCAATTCCTCACGCAAGTCACGCAACTCTGGCGTGTCCTCCATATGCTGCGCGGGCGCCAGCTGGATAAAATCACTGTCATGTAATTCACCAAGTTGTCTACCTATGGCGAACCCATCGAAATCAAAAGTAGCAGCGCCATGCACGCGCATGTGCTCTTTGCGGGACTCAATCAAATCCAGATCGGGAAACGGAGGGGCACCAGACATCACACACTTATCCAGATCGGGACCAAACGTCAGCTCCTCTTCCGGGCCCATAGGCACCAGAGGCACATTTCCCCGCGTCACAGTATCTAGCGTACGCAAGTGATCACGCAACATGGCAGCACTGTATGCCATTTGCCGCACCTCCAGCACTCTGCCACCCCCGGGGCAACGCTGGAAGACTCTATTCATGTGGGGCCCTTGCCCTGGCCCCATCCACAGTACAAGTTCACCCCTGGGGTCTAACCTACGCAACTTATCAGAATCAAGGTAGACGTAGACCGGCAGCCCCCATGGGAGCATCTGCGCAATCATGAGCTTGACACGCTCAGAGTCATATGTCTCTTTGTAGAACAACATATACGGGATGACATCTGCAAGATCATTGTCTATCCACTCTTTCCGCAGCATTTCGTTTTCTTTTGCTTGATCTATCTGTTGCTTAACTCGTTCTATAGTTTCTTTGCTAGGTTCGACAGCCGAAATGTCGGCAGTGGTCTTATGGACCCCCCCAGACTGCACTGTATTGATATCCCTACCCGTCGCATTCCTATATCTACCTAAATTGGCCAAAAGGCGCTCAAGCTTGTCCGCAAGATGTTCCCTCTTCAGGCGGTTCATGACAGCGGAACTAGGAACCAGATTCGCTGCAGCGGTCCCACACAACATCCCCTCAGGCCATGCACGGCGTGTTATGTTGGTTGGACACATGAGCGCTCTCAGTCTATCAGAAGTGGCACCACATTCACGCTCAGCTATGCCATTGCCCTGATGATTGCCTGGTGCACAGTCTTCCCAAACAATGTGCTTGTCACGAAGATAGGCCTGGAAGACATGGCCCAGAAATTCTCCGCCGCGGTCACCACGCAGGAATCTAACACGTCCTGGAACAGGCGGCTGGCCTTTCTTGATGACAACTTGCCCAGGAACAACTGTAGAATTGCAGTGTTCTATGATCTCTACTAGCAATTCAGGGACTCTGGACTTTGCATCCATAGGGATAGTGAATCTAAAACGGGAAAATTCATCAACTACAATCAGCGCATACTTTGCTTTCCCAACTCCCATAGGTGTAATGGGACCTAGAACATCCGCATGCAAGCACGCCCCCGGATACGTCGCACAAGAGTGCGTGACTGTCTCGCCGTGCTGGCTACTAGACCCGGTACCATTTCTAGCAATCATACAGCCGTGGCATTTGTCTATCTCAGCGCTCACTTTTGCTGGATCAATACGCAAGCCCTGGTACATCTTGGCCTTAGCCATCAGACGCAGGTTTGTGGCTCCTGTGAGGAAACTAACATGAGACAAGAATGTAGTATTCAATTTTTCTTGTCCAGGCACATTTGGAGACCCAACTAAAGCAGCTACACGACTGTACGAGACCTCGTCATCCTCTAGTTTCGCAACCGAATTGGCAGCAGACCAAACAGCGGGATTACTAACTCGCGAGCCCCATAGGACTGGCTTTCCCACATCTGTAGTCACAACAAACACTGGCCGATTCTGGTGGTCATGCGATTGAGTAATCCGACCCTCCGTGTGGCCCATGGCCTGGTCGGAAAACCCAGGTACAAAAACAAGATCACCTCCTTCTGTCGCCACACGCGTTTGCAAGGAGATGCCGACATTCTTCAACAAATGTGTAGACAAAATGTTGAAAGGACAGTGCGGCACATACAAGCAATTCGGGATCTCAATGGTCAGATCCTTGATCTCCCCATCCATCGTGACATAGGACCCCAGACGGAAACATATAGTTCCCTCCCCCAGAACTGGAATATCATCATCCCCTATTGGGTGAATGCACTCTACAGATGCAGCATGCATTGACAAGAACAGCTCGGGGTTCCTAATGACATGGACATCAGATCCGCTGTCCACCAGGAAGTTCAGGCTTTCGCCCAGGTGCGCAACATCCGTCAAGGAGAAGTCGTCGCTAGGAAATCGCACGACAGCAACAGAGTTGCCATTGCCTCGTCCTCGTCCGCGTCCTCTGCCGGCGCCTCGTCCCTGGCGGCTGGCGTTGTTGGCAGCCTGGATCTGAAGATACTTCCTGACTTCCGGATGCAGATCCGGGCAGTCCTTCTGGAGGTGTCCAGTCTTCTTGCATACGTGGCAGGTGCGCGTCTCGCCATTGGCGATCGCGGCGACAGCTGCCGGTTGTCCTCGGTTCCCATTGCCCCCTCTGTAGCCATGGCCTTGGCCGTGGCCTCGGCCTGCTATGCCACCACCATGTGCGGGCCCACAGGCATCTAAAGCCTGGGCATGGTTGGTAATGGCAGCTATTTGAGTCAGGAAATCTTTTCCGCCCTGCTCACTACGCAATGATACATACTCTCGGCCGAGAGGCTCAAACAACTTGTTGCTGACCTGATACGGAGCAGGCGCAGCACCGAGAGCAGTAAGCTGGTTCACCAGAGACATGATGAGTGTACAATAATCCTCAACTTGTTTTGCCCTGGCACCTCTGAGCGTGGCACGAGAGAACCTATCCCAGAGACTCCTAACCTCAGCCTCTTTGCTGGGCATATACTTGGCTCTCAAGGCAGCCCAAATATCACACAGCGTAGTATGAACCCGGACATACTCTAAGTCCTGTGCAGGCAGCTGAAAACAGACTACAGCCAACACCTTATCATGGACACTTGTCTCAGGTCCAGTGGGGAAAACAGTGAGCAAATGGTACAGGCCATGGCCTTTCAACCATAGCTCGACACGGAACTCAAAGGTTGAGAACCTCTCGCCCCTTGCAGAATCCCAAGACGGGGTCTTGCCTTTGTCTATTGCGGGTTCACGCACAGACACAGCTCTCATTGCATCTACAATAGCATTAGCATCGACTACAGTACCAGGCGGATGGAGATCAGCGACAGGGCCAGCATTGCCTTGAGCCATAGCTCGCAGCGCAGCAGCCTGAGCCTCAGCATCCGATCGTGCCTGTTCCGCTCGCTGTAAAGCATCACGGAGAGAGTTTGCTTCAACCTGGGCGCGCATTGCCATAGCATTGGCAGCCTCAAGCTGAGAGGCAGCTCGGGCAGCAGCAGCATGCCCTCGGGTGCCGGCTGCAGGGCCTAGTGAGCTAGCACCAGCTCCTGCAGCCCTACCTGTGGCTTGAGCAGCTACAGCCATGGCTGAGCGCTCAGCCTCGAGTCTTTGTGCATCAGCCATAGCTTCAGCATCAAAGTTCTCGACTGATTCAGGATTAGACATCTACCTGCAGCGAAACAAATCTGCTTTCGCTAAGGGTCAAGTCGATCAAACCCGTAGGCTTTAACGACGCACAATCCTAAACCGTCGTCATTCAGTTCACAATCAAACATGTGACAACCTGTGACATAATGACGGTTGATCTGGTCATTGATTACGCACTGATGACAGTGCGGTTGCCCGTAGCCGCGCGCAATCATATGACAACCACCTCATCGCGCAACTAATGCAGCGACACAACACTTCACCGATACCATGTTATAAACGAGAACCTATTATGTGTGCATTAGGAGGTTAGTAGTGCCTATACCTGGAGAGCCGCCAGGTCGTACGAAAGGTCACTACACAGATCAGGGAGAATACTGCACTGGATGCAAGACAGTGCAGGAACCTATGGAAGATGTAAGAGAAAGGTTACTTCAGACTTGGACGCATACGACTATATGCGACCATTCGTGCATGTCTACCGTGGCCCAATGACAATGGCCCGGGGCGAGCCGCTCACGGAGCGCCCCAAGTATGCTCATGCATACTATCCTAACATAACACGGGTTGGGCCCTTGGCCACCATACCCATGCGCAGACTTGCGCGTCATGCATTGCAGGTGTACCTAGACACTGATTTATGACATGGCCATCCCGTCAAAATCATACTCAGCAGCTCCGTGCACTTGCATGTACTCCTTGCGAGCAGCAACCGCATCGACATCCGACAACGGGGGCGCGTACACCTTTTCCGCCATCTTGGGCTGGAATTTTAGTTTGTCAACAACACTCCTAGTCGCTGACGGCATGAGCCCTATCTCCACGCTATCGAATTTCTTGATGTACTCATGCAACATCGCAGCGCTATACACCATCTGCCGCACTTCAATCACTTTGCCGCCCCCCGGTACGGATTGGTAAACCCTGTTCATGTGTGGGCCTTGACCCGGACCTACCCACACAGCGTTTGCTCCCCTAGCGTCTAGTCTGCGTAGATGCTGACCATTCTGATAGAAATACACTGGCAAACCCCATGGGCGCATCTGCTCTACAAGCAGTTTGAATCGTTCAAGATTCAATGATCTCCCGTAGAAGACCATATACGGGACCACAAGTCGGAAATTAGTGTTTTCCAAGAGTCTATTGCACCGCTCACTTTCGCCACGCTTTGCCTGTGCCGTGATCTCTTCTTCTGTCATAAGCTTATCACCTTTAGCTGGAGCAGGCTTGTTACTCACACTTTTCGATTTCACTGCGAGCACTCTACTTCTATTAGCTCTACTGAGATTTTCGATCGCATTGGACAAATTCTTGTTTATGAACTTTTTCTTTTCACGAGCCATCAAAGCAGTGCTAGGCACAAGATTAGTGCAATGGTTGACACACATTGCCCCCTCCGGCCATAGCCGGCGGGGTAGATCGGTGGGGAGAATTGCAGCACGCATTTTGTCAGAGGTGACACCACACGTACGCTCTGCTATACCATTGCCCTCATGATGTCCAGGAGCACATGTTTCCCACGATATTCCGTTCTCCGAGAAATAATCTTGGATATTGTGACCCTCAAACTCTCCGCCGCGATCTCCGTGTACACCCATGACTGTAGGTGTGATCTTAATGCCCTTGTCATCAACGAACTCATGCGGAAGAACACTACTCCGTATGTGCTCAATGATTTCAACTAGCAGCTGTGGCACTCTAGACTTCGCATCCATTGGACAAGCAAAACTGTAGCGTGAATGCTCATCGACGACTATGAGAATGTACCGTGCTTTTCCTACCCCTACAGGCAAAATGGGACCCATAACATCAACATGCAGCCATGCACCAGGCCATTGGGCCTCATCATGTTCTACATTTGTGCCATGCTGATTACTAGAGCCGGAATCATGGGAGGCTAGGCGACAACCGTGTCAGCGACCTAGATTCTCCTTCACCACATCAGATTTTATTCCTAGACCCTTATTCACCTCAGCTTTGGACATCATTTGCAGAATGGATGTGGCCGTTTGCAGACTCAAATGTGTCAAAAATGTCGTGTTCAGCTTCGCAGCACCCGGAACATGTTGTGCCTTGCCAGTCAATGCAGCTACTCTGCAGAGATCGGCCTCGTCACTCTCGAGCTTTGCCACGGCATTGCTCGAGGACTACGCACTAGGACTATTGACTTGCTCACCCCTTAGGATGGGCTTGCCCTTATCCGTCTCAATGAAAAGAACAGGACGATTCTTCGCGTCTGTGGACTGGTTAATCCTGCCCTCCTTGTGGCCTAGGGCCTGGTCAGAGAAACCTGGGATGATGACTATATCACCTCCCTCCGTGACAGCACGCGTTTGCAGGAAAATATTCTCATGCTTCAACTCCTCCGTAGACAAGATGTTGAAGGGGCATGCAGGGACATACCGACAGCTCGGGATCTCTAGGACTAATTCCTTCACATTACCACCCGTAAGGGGGTCATCCACTCCCGCTAAAAGGTGGTCCCCCCCCGGGCGCGCAAAATCCGCTGCGAAACAGCCAAATTGGGGAAGGTTTCCACTATGGTCTATGTTGAATGAACAATTCTAGTGTTTTAGTTCGGAGTCTTGGGGAGAGTTGGCCATATTCGCCGAAATGGCCGGTCTGGTTGGGGAGAACTGTCTGTGGCTTCCCAACGCTGCCCAAAGCTGCCCAATCACTCAATTCCTTCCCCAATCTTTCCCAAATTGCATCTTTCAAGTTAATAGGTGTCTTCGGTTGCCTATGGACGGCCGCGCCGGATTGTTCCGTAGCCCGGTGACGTCCTTTTGTGGCAATTGACTTGCTACTGCTCCGAATCACCTCCTGAGGACGTGCTACAGCTGGGGGACGGTTGTGTCACGACCTATAATCCATTGCTAACTAGTACTTGATCTCCGCATTCTGTTGTTGTCGCCTTAGTGGCCTGATGCTACAGTGTAACGACTGCAGCTTGCCCTTGCTGGTTCAAACCTGCTATATATCTGCCTGCTGCTTCTCTGTGCAACAGAGTCCATGCTTGGTATTCAGTCACCTGCAAGTTGTGTACTGCTAGGCAGCAAAGTATTTCTGCTATGTTTTGTGCATTGCGCTATGTGAATGTGAAATGCGGGTATTTCGTCAGGTGTCCTAGCCTTTCGAAAACCTCTATGATGGCGGCCATTGCCTCTTGCTCCGGTCATTTATTTGATGCATTTCGTGCAGACCACGTAATTGACGGTATTGTCGCACAAGCTTTGTCGCCGGGGATTAGTCCAGACTATATACACTGTACAATTTTATATCTGTGCCCGATCATATCTCAGGACTCAACATACAAACAAGCGACACTGTTCAGCCACTCAATCATGACATGGTAGATGGCTACATATGTGTACACACATCAAGCATGTGCTTCACATAAATGCCAATCTCCATGAATTGTCCAGCTTACAAAACATATGCAGTCTCAATGGCAGTTAGCACCACATCCGGCTCTGTCAATACACATTGCCTCCAATCGACATTGACTGATCTCATGATAATTGACGATCCGCTAATATTCACCTGCTCCTGTGGCCCACATTCATCTTCATCCCCCCCTACTTCTACCTCACGGCCTGTGAGTGCGGATTCATATTGTGCTGAGGCACACGAAGCCTCAACTGTCCTAGAGGTCACTACACGGTAGTATTCCACTGGCTCTTCGCATGTCATGAGGTCACCAGTATCACGGTCAACTTGTGCCCATGGGTAGCAGACCATCAAGGCGGTATGGTCGGTACATGGCACCGACAGGAATACTTGTCGTTTCTTTGCTGTTGTGGATATTGCAGCGACAAGTTGCCGCACCTGCCCGACATAAAAGAGGGGTTCGGTAAAGTCTCCTGTTTTGAAGACTGCTAGTATGCTGCTCCCAGTTCTCAAATCCTGTTGCTGGTTGTATGACTCCATGTCTTTAATGGTGCCTTTTCGGTGGTCCCGCTGTTTGGCAAAACGCTCGAGCATGTTTCGGAAATCTGCTTTGTTGTGGATGTTGGCTGCCATACGCAGTAGATGCGCTACTGAAATGTATTCTCCCGGCTGTCCTGTGCTAACACATTCACCACGCTTTGAGCGTGAAGTAGCGCATCTGGCAATAAGACTTTTGGCGTTCTGTGCATCGATGGGGGAGATAGAACCCTTGCCACTGCTGTTCACTACGTCCCGCATCTTGTTTATGGCAAGGTTGAATTCGGCAAGCTCCTTTGTGACACGAGCCAAATGCTGCCATTGATTCATCTCTTGGGCGGTTGGCAAAGGCGATTTGTTGGACTTTGACGCCGCAACAACAAATCTATGCCTTGCAATTGCATCCTGCATATACTTGTAAATTGGTTCTGGACACATTGGGCCCGTCGGGGTGAATGCTGTCACCCTGATTTATACTGAGGGTGCCATGCCGAACCTGTCACACAAAACCTGGACAAAGAGTTGTGAACACATTGTCGGTAGTGGATAGCCTCCGCACCGCCGGTGACACTGGTGCAATGATCTCCAGGTAAGTCGGCATGACCTTGCTCAATGTAGGGAATTTAAGCAGCAAAGGGCCATATCCCAAAACATCTAGCAGCTCATATGCCATTTGCACACCAGTGTGAATTGAACATGTAATGTCCCAATCGCTGGTGGTGCACTTGTAGTGCGAAAGATCATGCAAGGTGTGGCGCCCTGCGTGTTTAGACTTGAGTGTGGTAATGAGTCCGTCTGCCTCTGCTTTGTTCGTCATCATCACCTTTGGTATGTGCCTCACAGCAGACCCGCAAGACACGGCGCCTGTATTTTGAAGGCTTCCGGATGACCTGATCTCCCCAAAGAATGATTCACACTCTTGCGAGCCACAGCATCCCGGCACAAATGGGTACGCATCTTTGTCACCACTCTCACACGCTCTATGTTGGACATGTAGGCAAGCCGCAAGCCCTGGAAGAGCGTTGCATATGGCATGTCGAGTGGGGGCGGTGTAGCTGTGCCCTTGCAAAGAGTATTTGAAGTCTGTCATGGGAGGGTTGGTCTTGGGCCCATGTGACATAGCCACTGTCTGAAAGACAAGAAAAGTGTGGGCGAATGCACACAGCGCCAATCGTGTCATTGGAGAAAACGGTGCTTTGTCCGGGTCGTCACAAAACGCAGCTAGGTGGGCCGCTGAGATAAGCACATGGACAGCTGTCCCCAAGGCGCCCGGAAGATGTTGTAGCAGTGCTAGGCAGACCTGTATATGCCATGTCTCATAAACATCTACAGTCCTTGATCCAGCTGAGTGCACAACAACATCTCGCAAGTGGTATAGAAAAAGTAAATGCCTGCTCACCTTGATTGATGCAATCTCTTGACATCGCTTGTTATTTTGGGAGCTATTTGACACATCCAACACGGCGCCTGATATACCTGATTCGATGCCCAATATCTCAAATAAAAGCATCAAGTCTGTAAGTAAAGCGGGTCCTATCCCTGGCACAAAGCCCATGACAAGAAGCTTCACCAATTTGTCTCGTAGGTGTTTTCCCTGCGGTAGCAATTTCTCATTCAAATGACACAAAAGGAGCTGGAACGTCTCGGGCACAGGCCGTTGTCAATGATCGTTCGCACCATCAGACGATTGTCATGGCGCCACTCGGGTGATATACCCAGAAGCCCTCCCGTAATTGCACACTTCTGGAAGGCGTAAGGAAGTCCTTGATATGGGACCGTCCATTGATCAGCCAAGAGCTGGTCAATACGTTGACGCTTTGTGCCATTGATTTGCGTTAGATTGCGCAACAAGTGTTGAATGACACTGATGGGGCGCTGCAATTTGGGCACGAGGGATATGGCAAGGCTCTCCCAGTCAGAGTACTCACCGGTCCCCTCACCACTGCTTGTGGACTCCAGCTTTGAAAGCAATGTATCTGCCTCGGGAATGGACATGCGGCGAATTATACCCCGGGCAAGAGCAGCGTGCGGGGCAGCATTGTCTGCCCCGAAAAAACTGACCATGCGCCCTTGGTCATGTGCACGCTGAATGATACTGTGCAGCATGACAGCATCATCAATGGTCGTTAAATCTCCACACGAAGGAACCGTCGCAGCTATGAAACTACGTTTACCTCTGACGGGATCAAGAATTATCCACACACATAGAAGAGTCGCCGGGGGTATGCCCGAGAGGGAGTCAATAAATTCTTTGTCTTCAGTCTTCTCAGAAACTACAACTGAGCCGTTTTCCACTCGGGTCGTCCTCACCAGGACCCCACCTTCATCCTTCATAATGTATTGCACACCTTCGGGGTTGTTTTCTCGAATGCAACGGTTACTCAGACCAGCAACCTCGTAACCAGGCGGGTTTGTCGATGGAATGCTGTCCACAACTTGGTTCACAGCAACCTCGTCGCAGCATACATGGGATGGTTGGGATGTCCAGTTAGTGAGGCAGGAGAAAGCCTCTGGAGGCTGCAAGGAGAAGGTGGGTGTGGATAGGGTCGAATTACGCCTCTTGATTGTCAATTTGCCAGGCATTGTATACATGGCATTGGCAGCAAGCAAGCCTTGAACCCAGGTGGCTTGTCTCCGCTCTGTAAAGGCACTGGCCGCCAGCAGCCGCTGCCCGGCAAGACCAGGGTAGCGGCGTCCATGAACAGATTTACCTTTCCGCCATACATTATTGAGCTGCAGGAGTTGTAATGACAGGTCATCCTCCGTCAGTTTACCTTCAACTACTAACTTCTGCGCCTTCCTCACAAATTGTTTCACGACAGGGTTGAGGTTTGACACGCTCTTCTTCACTGCTGACTCAACATCACGTTTCAATCTGCGAGTCCTCTGCTTACGAACGACCTTTTGAGAGAACTTGAAACGTGCCTGCCCACTCTTGTCGTTGGATCTTCTGGAGAGCCAATGCATGAAAGAATTGTACACCCGTCCCTTCTGAGACTTGTGTAACCAAAGACTGACGCAGTTGGGGCACATGCCGGATGGATGAGTTGTAGAATCAGTGCAGTGGATGGACCGTAACACACGGGCCCCCTTTCGAAAGGTCACCTTTACAGACATCGCAGCTGCAGACTTAGATGCTGATGCATCTGAGTACCATTCAAGTAATTCCGGGCGGGCTGTCGGCAAACCGGCACATGGGCACAAAGGCAGTATAGGATCAAGGACGAGATTGGGGGAATCTGTCACGGGGTCATGCAACTCGTCTCCACCAGCATGCCCCCCTAGACGTTTCCCGCGGCACGCGAGGTCCCTGCAGCATTAATCGAATCCGCCCTCCTGCCTGAATGAAACTTTTCAATTGCATGCATAAGCCGAGCCCCATGCGACTTCAACTTCAATGCAGCCATCGCCTCTTCCATTCCAGGGATCCCATGGTCAATTGCATCGGCAATCTCGTATTCATCAGGGGCAATTGGGATGAGTTTAGCTACGCAGTCATTCCACGCCTCCTTGTACGTTGCGAACAAGTTCTGGGCCTGAATCCCCTACAAACAGCATGCTACTAATGACAGGCACCGGATCACGCCAACATCATGAGTTCAACAGGCTTCCGACCAACATCATCACACCATGACGATGAAGGAACAACTCACGTCAATAATGCTGGCTGCAACCTCTGGTGAACAGTTGATATCTTTGAAAGTGGAATACTGTTTACTGATAATTAGCGGGTGGTCCTTGTATGCTCGTTGCAATGCATTCCAAAGTAGGCTGTCTGAATTACTGTCATCGACTTCAATTGTTGGATGTGAGGCGATACTGACGTGTGGAATGGGGAGGGGACGCAGTGGGGAGGTGGTAATATCGCCCTGCATAGCCGATCTGCCTCGTTTCTCCACCACAGCCTCTGCGGATTGCTCAGTGACCTGAGCAACGATGTCATCGTCCTCGGTATCAGCTGAAATTTCTGGTTCCTGCTCCGTCTTCTGGGGAGATTCCATGACTAAAACGCCATCATTAGGGCTGGCCTATACCGGTATAAGGGGTTATACCGGTATATGGGTATAGGGTATATATACCGGTATAAGTTCAAAATCAACAGAATAAGGGGTATAATCTCGATATGTCGGTATACCCTTGAGAGGGGTATATTCAAGTTGCGATATACCCTTGCAGAGCATTATTCCCCTCAGCAATGGGGGTACAGTGGGGCTACGGAGCCTACCAGTTCATTAAACATCTGTGGATCTGTGCTTGAGGCGACTCCATACGTTACTGTGATATCATACACGATAAACATCCGTGCTAGTTCTGAGGGATGCACAGAGGAGATTGAAAGCGATCCACATTTCTGTTCGACAATGTGTTCTCATCGTCTTAGTAAGTTGTGCGTAACATGCTGACAGTCCTGTCGCCCAACGTGCAGCCTGGATCGGCTTGGACCAGGCTGAGCGTTGTCGAGGTCCCAAGCGTCCAGACGCACACGTTCTACTTAGTATGCACTCATGTGGGCAAGGTTGTCAGCTCGGCAGCCCGTCGAGGTGTCATGCGAATGCCCACACTCGGGCACACGTCGCGCAGCTCAGGTTAAAAGATCAGCCGCGAAGTCAAGTGAGCCCTCGCGCTTTAATCGTACTATGTCATTTTATGTGCTCCTGGTTGTTGTGTACGTGCACTACAGCCAGTAGCATCGAAAGCATGGTGCGCTGTCCAGAGCGAGCTGAGTGTCCGACACGCACAGATCGGATGAATATATCCTGCCTTACTCCAAGTATGTGTATATATACTGCAATAATCTCGATTTGTATACATATTGCTGCTAGGAATGCCATGTCCCTTGAGCGAGCCAGCACATGATCACGCTTTGCTTCAGTTGACGAGCTCAAGAAGCTAGCATGGATCTCTTCAACAACATTCAACAGTGTGGAACAATAGTAGGTGAATGGGCTGTGCATGCGCTGTCTAAGGGCTGTGGACGGGCCGTGAATGGGTGATGGACGGGCCGTGAATGGGTGATGGACGGGCTGTGAATAGGTGCTGTGGATACTGTCTCTTGGCCATCATACACATCGCCGGTCAATTCAGTGACTTATGTAGGCGTAAAGTACTGTTCACGTAGATTCCAACAATATAAATAGCTTGCTCTGTAACTTTCTGAGCGAATTGCAGTCAATCTTGGAAAGTGAGTAAGGCATTGAGTGTTTTTCCATCCTAACCTGAAACACTCAACAATGCCTACACAGCGCCTATAAACCTGAAATGAATACTTTCAGTATCAGTAGACATCACAAGAACAAGGGCTTTCTGAATATCTAATTGTTTCTGTGATCAGATGTTTCATCGCGTCTCTATCATCGAAAACGTTCATTATACCTTTATCTTATACCTGTATACCCTGGGTATAAGAATATATACCCTTATACCGGTATATGGAACCCAATATACCCCTTGGGGCCAGCCCTAGCCATCATGTTTTTGACGAAGAACCGTCACGGAAGCCATTTCCTGAATTTCTGATTTCTTGATGGCTGCTGCAAAGGATGATGCATCTTCAATCTTTTTACCACTCCCACGCAGAAGACCGTGAGTCAGCATCCCTTTTGGTTGAATTGTGCCTTGGTAAACATACTCCAAAGCCTCCCGAGGTCGAAATTGCGGCTTGGGCAGAGCTCGTAGCCGGCTACGAGAAGTCAGAAAACGTAATCTAGCAGTGACCTTACTGTATAAGGAATTCTTGCTCGCCCTACACATCGATTGAGTGAAGTCCCACGGGCATTTTGTATAGACACCATCAGATTAGAAATGCACACTGAGTGATGTTCGTAATGCAGTTATCCATTGACAAGCTTAAGGACCAGTATTGGCGTACCACCAGCGCTGTCTCAACTGACCACGAACGCTGTTATTGCAATCTTCCGAAAGATAGAATATCACAGGGAGAGCATCGCCAGGGGCCTGCACTGTTGCTTCAAGAGCAGACATTGCTTCAACCTACAAATCCAACAAATCACGGTTGCACCCCAATTTACATCACAAGCTACCAGCTCAATGGGTTGATTACGCAGCATACTCGGAATGGCTTGATATCGCCTGCTCGAATAGCCGCTAGCAAGGCAGCATGTTCTTCCGAAATATTGCAATCAGTCTCGGACGGTTTCTTTATCTTGCTTGCAGCGAATTCCAGCTCCGCAGCTCGATATAAGGCTGTATAGCTAGCGGCCGATAGGAGCAGAAAATTTAACAAACACAGCGCATTGTCTTCAATGAAGGCACGGGCACAAACAAATGGATCGCCCCCCGTCATCAGTGGCAGAAAGGCATTGCAACAATGAAAGTAAACGCCGCCCCTGCTGTGCTTAAAGTCTCCTGCACGCACATACCATTAAGGCTTAAGGCTGGGCTACAATGCAAACATGCACATGCTGGTACACATTCACTCACACGCACTCATACTTAGCGTATGCAGACACACACGGACAATAATGCGATAAGATATCACACGACTGCGTGCAAATGTAGACACAGACACAGACAGGCACAGACACACGAGCATTCACCAGCAACAGTACGCAAGATTGCGAACCTGCCACATCATCAAAAACCGGAGTCTTGTTAGATCGCAGACTTGCGTCCTCGTCGATCCGAGTGTCCATACGGTCTAAGACCTCACAGTACATGCCAGCGATGTCTTCAGTGCTAGCCCCGTCCGGAAACATGAACCGCAAGTACTTGTCACAATCAAGGGCATGTTGCTTATACTTGACTTCACCAGCCTGCCATTCAATCGCCTACATGACACAAATAAGTGCTCAGTCCATTACTGATGAATTTTGCAAGTACATGATGCCTAAACTACATTAGGATGACTGCGCACCGCTGTGTGAAGCTCTGTCACCCGTGCCAAGAAATCAGCGATCAATGCGTCTGACACCCACTCAGCGGGCATAGGCATGACATTGGCCAAAAGGTCGTCTAGGGCTTCCCTGCACAATACTCGACTGTCTACTGGTTGTACTGTGGCACCTTCTATTCCGTGATCCGTACTGGCCTTCGTGGAATTGCGCGCAGACTTCGACACAGATGCCCGAGAGAGCATCTCTATCACAGTACATTGAGTGTTTACAACCGACGACCGCTCGTCTGAACCAAGCCCTGTTGGGGCTTCGTCTGGCATGGATGACGGTGTAATCGAGGGGAGGGGATCTTGCAAATGGCACGGTGAGGGGTCTCTCTGGCGGGCCCCAGCTGGTGAATCCTACAAGTGCATATGCTGAAGTACAATGCCACGCCATGCCTTCACATGTAAGATCACAAAGTTGGAAAGAAAGCGTACCCGCCAGCTACGTGACTGTGCATAATGCGCCAGCCACTCCCTAGCGCCACTGTCGAGCATGAGTTCCACATAGCTGTTACCACCACTGCCTTTCGTAGACTCGAGGTCAGCTAACTTGAAACAAAACTGGAATATTTCGGCGTCCCTGATCTCATTTGGCACGAGCCTAGCTCGTGCAATGGCGGGCAACACAGCGTCTTGTAGCTGCCTCGCCGTCACAGGCTTGCGATTGATGTAATAACAAGCAGAAACGTTTTCGACAGCATCATCTAACTCTTGTTGCGCCGGTCTCGCGCGAGACACCATTGTCTGATGGACACAACACAGCCGACAAATGTAGTACTCTCGAACTTCTACCGATCAGGCGTCGAGAGTCACAAACATGTCATGTAACAACAGTGCAACAAATTATAGCTCATTTTCGTTGTGTTCCTCGGTCTGGAAGCAATGGCGGTTGATTGGGGATGATCTCGCATCGTTCCCGCGATATTGGGGAAAACGGCGACATTTCGCCGAAAAGGGCACTCTGCTTGGGGACTTTCCCCAAGACTGAGATCGTACACTACGAGTTCCCAATTAACATAGACCATAGTGGAAACCTTCCCCAATTTGGCTGTTTCGCAGCGGATTTTGCGCGCCCGGGGGGGGACCACCTTTTAGCGGGAGTGGATGACCCCCTCACCCGTAGTCACATACGAACCTACTTTGAAACAAATTGTTCCTTCGCCCACGACAGGAATGTCCTCGTCACCAACAAGCTGGATGCACGGGATTCTCGATTTCCGCATGCAGACGAATAGCTCAGGATTACGGATCACATGAGCTTGAGATCCACTGTGTATGAGAAAATTGCACAGCTCGCCCAGGCGGGCAACATCAACCATGCTGAATCCATCACCTGGAAACTCCAGTGCAGCGACGGATGGGCCTCTGCCCCGTCCGCGTCCGCGTCCGCGTCCTCGTCCGCAGCCGGTGTTGTTGCCGCGAGGCTGAGCTGCCTCCTCAGAGAGGAACTTTCTGACCTCCGAATGGATATCCGGGCAGTCCTTCTGGAGATGGCCTGTCTTCTTGCACATGTAGCATGTGCGGGTCTCATTGGCAGCGACGGCAGCAACTGCAGGGCGCTGTGGCTGTTGTGGGTTCCTACCTTTAGGGCCATGATCACGCCCTGCCCCTTGGGGAGGTCCACAGGCATCTAATGCCCGCGCGTGATTCGTGATGGCAGCTATCTGAGTGAGGAAATCACGACCTCCTTGCTCACTACGCAATGATACAAATTCCCGACCGAGAGGCTCGAACAGCTTGTTGCTAACCTGGTACTGAGCAGGTTGAGCACCCAAAGCAGTCAGCTGATTGACTAAGGACATAATGTATGTGCAGTATTATTCTACCTGCGTGGCTCTATGACCTTTGAGTACAGCACGGGAGAACCTATCCCACAGGGACCTGATCTCTGCCTCTTTGCTAGGCATATACTTGGCACGCAGTGCACTCCATACATCCTTAAGGGAGACAAACACACGGACGTATTCCAAGTCCTGTGGTGGCAGTGCAAAGCACACAACTGCCATTACCTTGTCATGAGTTGCAGTCTCAGGACCAGTAGGCAATTCTGTCAGAAGGTGATGAAGGCCATGGAGCCAGAGCTCAACACGAAACTCAAACGTTGAGAATCGTTCACCTTTACTAAAATCCCACTGTGGGGACTTCCCTTTGTCAATCGCGGGCTCACGGAAGTGCATAGATCTCATTGCGTCAACTATGGCATTAGCATCAACTAAGTTCGCATTCGGATGACTATTACCTGAGTCATCAGCTTCAGCCTGGGCCGTAGCACGCAGAGCTTCCGCCTCAGCCTCGGCAGCTGCACGAGCCTGTTCCGCGCGCGCTAGAGCAGCACGAACATTGCTTGCTTCAACCCGAGCTTGCTCCGCCGTAGCGTTAGCAGCTTCAAGCTGAGAGGCAGCTGTCAGAAAGGCTATCCTTCGTCAGGTCAGACACGCAGTCTTATGTCAAGTCAGGAGGCCAGCATCTCATACCTGCTGCGCACAGAGGTAGAACCAGAGAGATGCTGAGGGGAGACAAGATACAACTAGTACCGTGAAACAGTGAGAAGAATGGTTACAGCTCTCTGTGTGCACAGCCATATATGCACACTGAATAGTCAAGATTACGGCGGGAGATCCTCGCAGGATCTCCCTCACTACTCCGGGACAATCCCGCTGGCGGCTTACCCCTACACATGATCCGCGGATCATTCGTGCATGGGTGCACCTGTCACCACACTGCTGCCCGCAGACGCATGCATTGTGACAGCAGCTTGTGCAGCTTGTGCACGTCTAGTACCAGCGGCTGGCCCGTCAGCACGGCTAGTAGTGGGAACGCCACCAGGTGCATCGCCCAAAGCATTCAAGAGAGCAGCTTGCCTCTCAGCTTCGGCCGTAGCCTCAGCTTCAAGAGCAGCTTCCTCTTCTGGTGATGACATGGTCTACCTGCAGCGAGCGATCTCTTCTCTCGCGCGGGCAGCTTCGTCGGCCGGCCCGTGGACCGTCACGACTAATCTAATGTAAACCGCAGCCACACAACTCGCAATCAAACATGCGAATTACTACTGTTGACTATCATGCGGTTGATCTGGTCATATGACTACGCACTAAAGCAGCGCAGATGCCCTTGGGCATGCGCGGTCATATGACACACCACTATTACGCACAACGAATGCAACCGCGCAAACGTTCATCGATACCATGTTATAAGCAAGGACCTATGCGCAGTATTCATCAAGCTAGCTAGTGGGCTGCAGAGCCGTTACCTGTGGAGCACTCAGGTCGTACGTCGGCAATGCACAGATCAAGGGATGTACTGTAATGCAGTGAGGCAATACAGGAACCACGTAAGACTGTAAGAGAATGGTTACAGTAGACTTGGAGGCACATGACTATATGCCACCGATCAGTCAAGTCTACAACAGTCATAATCACAGTGACCGCACACAATCCTCACATGGATTGTGCTGGATTATGCTCATGCATATGATCATGCATATGTCCTAACATAACAGGAGTTGGGCCTGTGGCCACCACACTCATGTGCGTACTTGCACGTCATGCATTGTGTCCCAGGATGGACCTCATTTATGACAATAGCATTTCTGACAGTGACAGCACTGACATCAACATGCTATCAGCGAGGATTGAGGCTATCGATCACCACAAGCCCACGATGGGAGTGGACACTCACGACGTCATTCGCGTCCGTCAGAGGTGGCAGCTACAGAATCACATGCCCAAGACCATGCAGGACCTATGCAGCATGTGGGTGAGCGCGCTGTTGCAATCGCGGTGGAGGCCTTCGTAACCGATGTTCTTGAGTATGGTCGCATGATCTGTGCAGCACCAGGCGACAAAAGAGAGGGGCCTCTCAACCTTCTCAGAGGGAAGAGGGAGGCCTTTCGTAAGAGTCTACAAGCCGCACTTGCAGAGCACACGTTACCTCCACAGCAGCAAGACTTTCATGGGAAGTCTATTGGATCCCTGAAAAGGCACAAGGGGTGTCTGGAGGCCATAGGTAGGGCATCCAATCGGCAAAAAACTGCCACCGCCTGTGAGCAGTCCGCCCCACCTGCCATCACAGTTCGACTGAAGAGCAGCTGCTGAATCTGCCGGAAGACCAGCAACCGTTTTAGAACAGCAAGCAGCTTCAGCGCCGGACCGTTGCCTCCAGACGGTCCCAGGCCCAGCAGCAACACGTTGTACCGCAGCAGCAGCAGCGGTTGCCACAACAGCAGCAATTGCCACAACAGCAGCAGCAACCGCGACTACAGCCGGAGCGATGTCAACTGCAGCAGCCGCAACACCAACTACAACCGCAGTTGAGTCAACTACAGCAGCACCAGCAACCTCGCCCACAGCAGCCGCTGCAGCATCAACCACAGCAACAGCTTCAGCAGCAAACGCGTGTGCTACATCCGCAGATGTTACAGCAGACGTACTTGCATCCGGAAATACAGCAGCAGCAGGCGGTACAGCAAGCGCTGCATCAAGTCCGACAACAGATGCAGCAGCAGATGCAGCAGCAGATGCAGCAGCAGCATTTGATACAACAACATGCGATGGCCCCACAAATACACAGACGTCATGCGCTGCAGATGACTGATCCATTATGGCATCATTCTCAGCAGATTCGCGAGCCAGACTACCGGAGCGGACACCAGCCCGGGCTTGCTGAGCAGGCTCGACTCCAAGGTGCAACAAATCATCCTTAGGCCATCGCTGTATCATCAGGTGTGACATTAGACGTAAAGATGCCGATCTAGAGTCCGATGTGTGTACGCGTGTGTTGATCGTTTCACATTCTTTTGCAGTGTTTTCACTGTACGTTGCGTGGGTTTGATACTCTACACACTGCACACCAGGAGCAGCATACCGGTCATGAAGCTGCTCCGATATGATTCTCGCTGCGTGTTAGGGCATGGTCGGGTCCCTTGCTGTATCTCCGCAGCTACAGCGGGATGCCGGAGAGGCTGCCAGGCCGTTGTGATCACGTTCTCGCGAAAAGGAACGTAGGAGGTGTATGCAACTATATTCTTCGAACATTCATGCTATACGCACACTCGCGGGACTTGATTCTTAGACCTCGCGCTGTCTTGCTGATCCGTGTCTTTCCTGCATCTTGAGAGGCTGCAAGCTCAACTGCTCCTGTCACCCCCGCAGCTGCCACTGTCTGGGCTTGTGTCTTTCTCTCTTTGCCGTAAGGACATCGATAGAATGTATGCTTAAGCATTTTAAGGCTCCTTTTACCGCCTTGAGAAAGCTTTCGCTTCTCTGTGCAGAACTGGGAGATGTGGACGCGCTTACACTCGCTATGAACGAATTCGTCTACGCGTGCAGCTGTAATACACGCTAACAGCATATCCGAACGTCTTTCGGATCCACTCTTGTGCTCCTTCCATTGAACGTTCGCGCGACAGACTTCCGAGAGCTCTTGCAGATGAAGGCCCTGATACTCAGTCGGCAGACTCATGCCCAAAACACGACAATTGAGAAGCAGTAATAGAATTTGAAGCACGGCAAGCATGGGTCAACCAAGGCTACTAGTGGCGTTCTGCGACCCGCGCCATTGTTAATTACCAAGCAGCTTTTCAGGACTTCGCACGGCACTAAGCATTTTCCGTACAGCAAATGATCGCTTGCGTTGCGCAAACGTCCAGTCTATCGTGTTGCAGGAAGCAACGGGTGCTGGCGCTACCGGGGCTGTTGGTCGGCTGCATGCGTGCGGCGCCACAACTGTACATGTGGTCGCGTTGGCTTCCCCGCTTGAAAAGCACGTGCTGCAACCTAGTAGCGGTCGAGTGATGGTTCCGATATATCGCGATAGGGAAGTTGATCGACCGACCGACAGAAGGTGTGTGGTCGGTGACTCAGCTGACGCATGCATGTGTGCGGAGTGGCATGCGCAGTTGTATATGCTCTCCTAATCACACATTTACGCAAAATTGTGTAACAGAACCCTCATCAACGCAGAGCTACGCATGTACAGGAGCTGCAACTGCCCTCCGACCCAGGAGCACAAACCTGAAAGCACAACAGAAGCGGCCCGAGCTGAAGTCGAAAAAGACTAGTACTTCCGCGGCAACTGCGTATGCGACCGCTTGTGTATCCAGTTCGGGCAGTGGGACAAGATTTGCTTTAACCCTGACCCACGAACAGCCTGTGCCTCCTTCAACAAAAGGTCACCCGCATGTTGCAGGCTACCCAACGAAGCTGTTGCTGGAGGCTGTAGCTGAGGCTGCATCTGAAGCGGAGCACACACCGCCAGTCGATCCAAAACTCCATTGGGGCCCATTATCTGGTCCCTCCCCGGACCCGGCATGGGGCATCACCCAGTTCGAGTATCATGCTCTGTGTGATTTCGCTGTCTGCAGGCAGGAGCTGACAGCAGCTTGCACCCTGCTACAAAATCAGTCGCTGAAGGCCAGACACGATTTAGATCAACTCTCAGAGGCGCAACTCGACCTGGGCGTTGCGCAAGACCGAGCAGCAGAGCATGAACAACTACCCGCACTCTACAGCTTCAAGAGAAGCAAGGGGAAGTGTGTGCGCAAAGGCATTTGCTTGGACAAGCAAATAGCGTCTGCAAAATGTTCGCAATGCACAGATATAGCGAGGAAGGAGTGGGAGAGAGCTGGGAAACTAGATGCTGCACGCGGGCAGCTTCGTTCTGCACACGAGGACAGCAACAGGCTTCTTCATGAGGCACGTTTGGCATTCATGACTGTTGACAGAAGGTCCAGCCAGGCACAAGACCAAGTATCTTTGCCATTGCGATGGGATGCTGTGGGTTTGGGACTGCTGCCGAAATCTTGCATGGCAGTTTACATATAAGGGGTGCCTGACCTGCCGCAATGCAGGGGGGATATGTGAGGGAGTGACAAATCAATGCAAGGCGATTAATTTGAGAGCGATAACTGCGTTGAGTGTTCTAGTCTGTCTAATGAGTGTTTTGACAGGCTGCTCCGGGAGATGTTCAAGGTACTGTGCCGCGGCAGCCAAAAAATGTACCATAGTAGAACACGCATCGTGGGAAACCCCTCCTTTTTGGGCTTGTTTTGATGGGACCGCACTACTCCAATGAATTTGGCGTGGCTGTGGCTGAGTTGGGGGTGCGTGACAGGATGGCAGGGTCGACACAACATGAACAACATGCGTACGTGTGCATCTGCTTCGAGATGACAGTAATGAATTCTGGAATGTCATAGACTAAGAGAGTACGCAACGTGTAGATGGTGCGGCGACATAGCCTGGTCACATGTTGACATAAATTTCCCAAGACTGTTCAGTGTGCTGTCTTTCTATGCATGAGTAGTTTGTGCTTCTTTTGTACAATGTCTTGTCGTCTGTTCGGTAAAAGCCAGGATGCAGTTCATATGAATCTTTCCTGTTGCATTCAGCACAGTAGGTGTCAGAATGATGCTAGAGAGTTGTCGATGTTGTGCGTTCAGTTGATAACCTGAAGGATGTTTTTTCTATTACCTGATGTTCTTCGCAGCCAGACATGTCATGTGTTTGTAGGAATGCAAGATTTGCACTGCCCACAAGCTACCATGTATGCCTCGGTTTAGTCCATCAGACGTGCATGGCCGCACATCTCATGCTGGGTCATGCTCGGTGTGTCAGGTAGAACCTGCATGACCTGTAGCCTGCACAGGGTATCATGCAGTCGAACAGCCATGTCAAAGCAAATCGCGGCCAGTCCAGAACAAGAAGCAGGTGTCTACATTTGTTGAGTATCTTGAAATAACACGATACCAGCATCTAGACATATAAGAACATCACATTTATGTCATACATGAATGACCAGAGCTCTACAGTCTCAGATTCACTGCACTGCAAAGGTCAACTGCCAGTCTTCTTCTCACAAGCAGCCTGAGGCCACATTGATTGTATTTGTGGAAGAGGCTTTGCCAAATCAGCAACGCGAGTGGCTGTGATCAACAATTTTGACGACCACTTTTTGATTTACTATAATGGCTTCAGGCAAGCAGTTTTCCAGCAGCCTTTGGTTCGTCCAATGTCTTTGACCTTCATATCAAAGAGTAATCGGACATTTCCGCCACCTTTCACCTTCACCTGTGCTACTACTTGATGATGACCGTCAGTCTGGGGCTCCGATGAAACAATGCTGAATCCGTCATGGTCAAGAATGTCATCAAATTTGTTCGCAAATTCACCTGCATCAAGCCGGCAAAGAATTGAGCACCCAACCTCTGATTCATGCAGCTGGAGGCCTCAGGCATTTCCACTTCACACAGCGCTTGTGGGTCTTGGTGTGCATTGCTCTACTGGCTCAGGTGGGTCATCGCCATACAGGCATTTGAATATGCCAGACGCGCCCCAATACAGGAGAACGCAAAGCATTGATTGTGCATCAGCTCCGTTGATGTTGCTTGTGACCATGAACTGCATTGACCTGGAGCCCCACCCAACACTGGATGATGTAGGCAGTAGCATACTCGTTGCAATGCACAATTCAAGGAACACTTCAAGCACATGATCGGATTTGCTGCTGACATTTGGGAGCATTCTTGCTCTGTGATATTGTAAAACAGAAAGTCGGCGGATGTTGATGCTAGCTTAGCTTGCTGCACACATTGGCCGAAGTACATGAGTGGGAGTAAGTTGTAGCAAAAGCCGACGTCATGACGTTTTAGGGTTGGTGCATGCCTGCAAAGTGATCCAGATGGTATAGGTCCTTGGAATACCCAAAATAACGAGACCGTTCCAAGCCTCCCACATCCAATGCAAACTCATACATCGTGAAGATCCCATGATTGAACCTGCAGCACGCACCACTTCAATGTAATACGATGAGGAACGGATACCTACATTGCCCCTGACTCTGATCCTTCATCCAGCAGTGTGGTGCCAAAAGCCAGCTGTAATTGATCCCAGCAGAGTTGTGGGAGATACGACCTGTGCTTGACGCAGGAGAGCGAAGAGGCAATTCAATATCATAGGCTATAATTTTTGTACTGCCAATTTCTTGCGCAAATGTTCTCAGGCGATGACGAATACATTTGGCTAAAAATACCTCCCATTGATGAAGCACTGAATATGCCCAAGAACAGCAATTTCCAACAGGAATTTTCTCATAGCTGCAGTCCTGAAGGGACGCACTGTCAGGAAAACTACAGCATATGCACGTCAGAGCTTCGGCTCCGGTACATTGGGGTCATCCCACAACATCTTTGATTATGTCATCAAGCATAGGTGTGCACACTTCAATATTTGTGAAGTCAATGTCACATGCTCTGTAGCCGTTCAATTTTCATGATGCCTGGAAATTGCAGCTGCATGCAGGGTTTCATCCCCAGATGTTTCAACTGCACAGACAGTGCAAGAAGGTGCCAGGCACATCAGAAGCTGCTTTGGGTCCATCTGCCACAATTTTGAATCGGGTAACCATATGATGGGCACAGGCCTGACGGCACGCACCAAGGCGAACAATTGGCTTGCAAAGCGTTCAATTGCGCTGCAACAGACTCATCTGGAGAGAAGTCTTGCGATGGTAACACCTACATAAAGCAAGACTTGATGGTATCAAAAGCACATACGTACATCTTCGCTTCTACCTGCCTTTTCGTCCGTAGCAGCTGGCTTGTACACAGAAAAGCTACTTACGTGCGCGAGTACATAACATGCTTTCCAAGCGGTCTCACATACAGTCGTCCCAGACCCCCCGACAGATGAGGATAGCCTGATTTCCTTCAGAGTTTTGCAGTATAGATAACCCGAAGTTTGTGATGCGGTCTATGGGCTGATTCAAGATATCTAGTATGTAAGCATATGCATCGTCATTTTTTATTGTGGATAGCAGGACCCGAAGCTTACGACCAAACGCCTTGTGACTGAAAGGCCATTGGTAGCGTACTTTTGGGCTGTCAACGTTCTGTGGATTATCCTTGATTGCGCCCACCGCGCTTCTGTGTCTGCCGTGCCCATTTCGGTGCTGTCTTGGCATCCCCAGCTTCACACCAGACACAGAACACCAGTTGCCACTCGACATAGATATATACTGTGCCATATCAATTAAGTTTTAGGGCTTCTTCTATACCAGCGACCTGAAATCGCCATCTTTCAGTGCAGTGACGATTCAACTCGACAATGCTGTCCGACACTTCTAGAGCTTTCAGCGGCCACAGTGACATGCAAGGAAGTAGCACAATCAGTCGTGTGTTCGGGTTTGTGTGCTGCTTTGTAGGCAATTGTAGCGAATATAAACGTGGGCACGCGCAGCCTCATGAAATACATGCATGGCGATGACACTGATTGTGCTTGTGGCCTAAATTCGAACTGTAGCCGCAATCCTTGCTGAGGCATCGACGAGTGCTAAAATGCTGCACAAGCAAGTGCCTGTTGCTAACGAAATCTGTCTGGTCGTAGTCAGCTGCAGTGTGTATTCACTGGAAGTCGTCGTGCCAGATTCCGGTTGTAGGTGCAAATAGGTTGGCAGAAAATGAACGCGAGAAGCTCAATGGCAGGAACTCAGTTTTCTGGAAGGCCTACCAGTCGTACTGTGGCACAAAAAAAGCGGCTATCCGTTGTTGCTCGGGACTATCCCAAGCCGAATTTTGAGGTGGAGGGCACGTTCCAAGAAGCCCAGGAACTCTCCGACTACCTTAAAAACGCACCTCGTCCCCAGACGCCAAAAAAGGTCGCCGTAATTGGTGCTGGTCTGGCTGGGCTTTCCGCTGCAAAGTACCTAAGCGATGCTGGCCACAAGCCCGTGGTCCTTGAGGGCCGCGACGTGCTTGGTGGGAAGGTACGCTCCGCACGCTTCCACTGGCATGCACTCATTGACTCCTATAGGTCCAATTAGATTTATAGATTTGCCGTAGAGGTGCCGTAGAGTCGCATCGTGCAGCTTTCTGGTCCTATGAACACGTGCACCACTGCCTCATACAGACCTCCATAGCACGACCTTACAGGTAGCTGCATGGAAGGATGAGGACGGCGACTGGTATGAGACTGGCCTCCACATCTTCTTCGGGGCATACGCAAATATGATGAACATTTTCAAGGAGCTGAACATTGAAGACCGCTTGCAGTGGAAAGAGCACTCCATGATCTTTGCCATGCCTGACAAACCTGGGGAGTTTTCACGCTTCGATTTCCCTGATCTCCCGGCTCCAATCAATGGTATCATTGCCATTCTCCGAAACAATGAGATGCTCACATGGCCAGAAAAAATTCAATTTGCACTGGGCCTTCTACCGGCCATCATCTTTGGACAGGTGTGAAACTGCTGATTTGTACTCTCGTGGCAGTACGCTGGGCACTTCGCAGGGTAGTCGGGTCGATGATGCCCATTAGCCAAGTAGATTGTCTACCAGCTGCTGCATAACATGGCGACTGAACTGCAGAAATATGTTGAGGAGCAGGACAAGTTGACTGTGACAGAGTGGATGCGCAAGCAGAATGTACCTGACCGCGTCAATGATGAAGTGTTCATTGCCATGGCGAAAGCTTTGAACTTCATTGATCCAGACTCACTGTCTATGACAGTGGTCCTTACAGCACTCAATAGGTTTCTCCAAGTATGCCCGTACCCCTGCCAAAATTGAAGATTCCGCACAAAAGCGGAGCATCTGCTCAAACAAGGCATCGTCGCCCTGTAGTGAAAATAATATTTGCAAACTCACCCAAAGTCTTTATGCATCAAATCATATTTACGACCATGTGCTTCTGCAGGAGCGACATGGCTCAAAGATGGCGTTTCTAGATGGTGCACCACCCGAGAGGCTTTGCGAGCCAATGGTGGATTACATCAAGACGCGGGGGGGCGATGTTCAGATGAATCAGCGGGTGAAAGAGATCGTGCTGAACTCTGATGGCACTGTGAAGAACTTGCTGATGGTAGATGGCAGTACAGTCGAGGCGGACTTATATGTATCATCTGCGCCTGTTGATATTATGAAGCGACTGCTGCCTGAGCCGTGGGCAAGGATGAGCTTCTTCAAGCAGATGGATGGCCTGGAGGGTGTGCCAGTCATCAACATTCACATCTGGTTCGACAGGAAGCTGACAACCGTCGACCATCTGCTGTTTTCACGTAGTCCCCTGCTTTCTGTCTATGCTGATATGAGCACAACATGCCGGGAGTACCAGGACTCCGAGAAGTCAATGCTGGAGCTTGTATTTGCCCCAGCAAAAGACTGGATCGGTAAGTCTGACGAGGACATCATTGCTGCAACCATGAGTGAGCTGGAGCGGTTGTTCCCGACAGAGGTCAAAGCCGATGAGTCGCTTGCAAAAATTCTCAAGTACAAGGTCATCAAGACGGCAAGGTCGGTATATGAGGCCACTGCTGGACGCGAAGACTACAGGTGACCCTTTGACCTAGTTGACCGTGGCTTCAGTATGAGATTGTATGGGAACGTCTGTGGATGCATTGCTGCACCGGTCTGGTGGTGTTTGCAGCTTTGTCACTGAGTTCTGTCACCGCTATACCGATGTGCAGGCCAACCCAGAAAACACCTATCGACAACTTTTATCTTTGTGGCTGCTACACGAAGCAGAAGTATCTGGCATCAATGGAGGGTGCCATTTTCTCTGGCAAGCTAGCTGCACGGGAAATTGTGGATGCCCACAACATGCAGACCAGTGCTTTACCCGCATCAGAAGTGGTTGCTACTGTATAGTGTGAAAAGCACACCGTCTGCATATCACAGCACCAGCTTTAAATACCCTGCAGAAGGGTTACGTGTTGACATTGATTAGCATGCATGTAAGGACGCGTTTTCCTGAGCGGTGTGCCAGCAATTTTCAGACACTTGCCATTGCATTGAGCGCTACTTAATTTTACTATGGCACGCTGCGGCAGGCGTGCGCGCGCGCACACACACACACACACACACACACACACACACACACACACACACACACGGTCGTGTGTGTGGCTGTGGCCGGCGTGTGTGCTGACGTTGCGTGGGTGTGTTGTTGTATGCTGTGTGTGGCTTGTTGCGTGGTGTGCGATTCCCCTGGTTGTTGCTCGCGGTGCTACCTGCCTTGCTTATTTTGTCCTTGTAACACACACAGACACACCGCGTGCATGCATGCGCGAGTGCGTAGTTGCAAACTATAATTCTGCCATACTTCTGTGATGTTGGGTCGTGCTGCAGTTGGTGTGAAGACTGACGGAGTCTTATAGTACCGTTCCTGAATTCAGCGTGACCAGACCTCATGTGACTACTGGCACGTACCCTATACGCTGGTGTGGAATGCGTTGTGTGAGCATTGCACACACGCTACAAGCTAGTATCCTTCGAATCCCAATTGGCTGCCGGTCCATGCAGATCTGGCTTTCTTCTGGTGGTTGGTTACATTGGTCATTGAGGAACAGAGCTCTGCATGCTAGTGTTGTTGCAGACACTTGTCATCTCAGCTTCCCTTAAAATGTGCAGTGAAATCTACACGGAGTGTGCACACAGGCGTGGCACGCACGATCCACACGATAGGATCATAGGCACCGGGATCAACCACCTGGTGTGGATTATGCTCGTGAGAACCAGAGAGCGTTTGAGTCTACATGACCGATCTCTGCAGGAAAAGTCCAGTCGGTGGAATTTGTATGGTTACACGGTCCCAATTAGGGTAGACACGGCGTTGGGGCTGGTGCATGTATTTATAGCATGCGAAGGGATGTCAAAGCCTGTTCAAAGCTCGCTTTTTGGCCGTCGATGCAGCTCCCCCCATTTTCGGCTGACCTTTCACCTTCTTTGTTGCAGGGCTACCACAACTTTGCGTCTTACTTGGAGAGACATTGGCACTGCAAGGATTCGAGTTGGTTGTGCCTTGGCGTGTGGACAGTGGCATTGGACGTTTGCTTGGAGTGGCATGAATTTTTGTCATCAGCTGCGCGCGCTTGAAGAATGCCTCATAATCCTCCAACAGTAGCTTACCGGCTTCTTCGTTCAGAGCCGATTCCGCAAAGGGTTCAATTAGGAGGCACCGAACTGCAAACAAGAGCATGTCCAGCTGTGCATCAACATCACATATAGAATATATAATCACGCGTAAGTACAGTTGCTGTAATAGCAAACGCACGAATTTGCATCCAGCTGTCTCAAGATGCCATATCTCAAAGATGCCATATCTCAAACAGATGGTTGCACACCGACCAACAGTACATGCCTGAGGCCAAGATCAGGCTTCCAATCCTTCTTCAGGACATTCACGCATATTTCTCCAGCTTCAGAAACGTTGGGATGAAACGTCTTTGTGAGAAAGTACCCCTTCGGTGGACAGTCCGGGAAGTCGTTCCCCAACACCAGTTTCACACGAAACGTTCCGCTCTCGTAAGGTGTTCCTGTCGGGCCTTCGATCTCTGCGTGTACATCAAACACATTATCTTCAGAGAATGTCACGTTGATTCCCTCGCAAGGCTTCGTCGATGAAAGCTCAACGAGCTCTTTGATTAGCTGCTTCTGACCCTTGAAGCCCATGATGAAGACAAGTGGCTTCGAGGCAGTGTACGCGGATTCTGGATGAGCTTTCTTGCACCCGTTGTTGGATTGTGTATCAATACAATGAGCTTTCACGCTGCCCTGGTCACACACGCGGCCTTGTCATTAGGAACTTGCTCACGATACGTGCCAGTGAACACCTTGAACATGTGTTATCTTATTGAATGCTCACACATAGTAATGAAATCATTTCCGCACTTGTTCTCGATGCTGTATTTGCCAGGATCCACGTACGCAATCGCGTCGCTATGAAATTGCGGTGTCAAGTGTGGCATAGGTGCGCCGCGAGACAACATCGCAAGGTGTCTCCGAAAGGCCAAGGCAGTGCGTTCGCTATTTATATTGTGCAGTGTCAGCCGAATCACGCTGTGATGGCATGTTGGATCTGCAGCTGAAGGTGCCCAAGGCGCCTTGCGGACCCTCTCGAGTGCTGTGTAACACCGCGCACCTTTGTTAAATCTTCGAGACATTTACGCAAGCTGGTGCGAGCCTGCTTCGAGCACCTGCGTTGACAAGAGAGAAGCGTTTCATCATCGTAGTTCAGCTCATCTTGGGTACCTTGAAGACAGGGACTCAAGTCGCCATTGTTTCGGTGACTGCGACAGCTTAATTCTATAATAGGTATCGAGTCCGTATGCCCTGTCCCTGCAGTAGAGTCGTCTGCAGCTAAGTATGGCTGCCGCACATCACTCACGTTTGGAAAGTTCCTTTGAATCTCCTGGCTCACGCTATCGCAAATCGCTGGTGCACCACGTTTGGCAGGATGCAGCCGCAACCGAGCGGGAACCGATGATGAAAGTGACGTCGATGCATGGTAGAGTCGTGGGCAGGAGTACACGGCGTAGTGCGGTGGCTGGCCTCCATGCTCGTGCTTCTGAAGCCATGATTCTCAGCACAGGCCCTTTGAAGGTAAAGCATGACCACCGGGACTTACAACACCCATCCGTTACGGTGCTACAAAAATCATATATGAGAGGGTCCTGCATGGAAAAGCCATTGTATCAGATGCAGGATCAGGACAGGAAGCACAACGATCTTTATGAACGACTGGCGAACAGTTGCGTGCGGAGCTTGAAGCTCCCAGCTCAAATCACGGAACCCTTGCACGGTCACTGTTTAAAAGTTCATCGCGCTGCTCCGTCGCAAACGCCGGGATGTCAACACAGGCCGTTGAGTGGGAGTGCCCATGGCAGTGTATTCACCCTGCAGTCCCCCTCACTACAGAGACCTCATACAGCGCCCGCCACGGAAAGAAAGTTTCGTGGGCATTCACAATTAGCTCGCCAACGATCTGGCGTGGATAAAACACCTTCAGTGGCAGGTCTGGCTGAGCAGCTCAGCGGCGATGCAGCCGGTAGACCCCTGGCTGCCGCTGGACAGTCCAGTGCCCTTATACTGCGCCCAGCAACACCACCGTCTACATCTCCGACGAAAGCTTTGGGACCCACATGGCAACGTCGTTTGCGCGGTGCAACAGCCCCTGGCGACCTGAGTGAACGGCGGGTAGGGCGGAGCCTGAGCACAGAACCAATGCTCCTTCACCAGCAGCCTGGGATTGCTGCTAGTTGGAGTCGTGAGGTACAAGCTATCCCAGATGTCATTGGTAAAGGGCCGGGAAGGCCCCGCATGAAAGCTCCTGTTGATTGCTGGTGGGATGAACGACAACCCAGCAAAGTGACACCATCGCGCAGTGGAAGTCCGTTCGGCAATCTTGGTACCAACCAGGTCGGAGCTTCCTGCACTTGCCTGCCCTGAGTATTTTCTGTTATGTGTTTATCATCATTAAAGATAATAAACACAACATCAACATGCTGGATGCCCAGGCATGGGTAGGGGAGTAGCTTGCCAGATTACCAAATCAGATTGATTCAACGTCACAATTACATCGTGCGGCCATGGAGATTTTTGTGTAGGGGCCACGTCTGCGAAGTTCTTCTGCAGGTCGTCGACAGCAGCAATCTAGCGGCTTTACTGGACTGGAGAGTCCTTCTGTCAGGTCTCTGTACCCAGGATTGAAGAAGGACTTGAGGCCGGCTGTCCGGTCTAGGTCTCCCCAAATTCGGGAGCGTGTAATCAGAAGTCGTGAGGCCAGCAGTGGCAGGCGCAAACGCATGGGCTCTGCTAGTGGCCACGCTGTCATCCCATCAGAGACATGCTCTCGAGGATGGCTCAATGCCAGGACGACTCACAAGCAAGAGATTGGCCTGCGCATGTATGAAGTTCACCACAACGATAAAGCGTGTCGCATCCAAACAGAAAAAGATCATTTGGTGCGTATACCAAGGCTGCTGGTGGCAGAAAGTATAGACAAGGGGGAACAGCCACAAGTGGACAGCCACGCGGACGGTGAATTTGAGTACGATAAAGTATGTGTGTTGCGATCAGTTGTATCTTGTGGGGGCTCGTGGGAGGATGAAAAAATGCCAGAGAATTCCGAGCCCATAGACTGTGGAGCGCGTAATCGCAACACTGATGTTGGTGCATTGCAGCACAGTCCAGATGTGAAGCACAAGTTAGGGTTGGGCAGCATCCATGCTAAGCGGTCACTTGGCAAATTTGAACTACTGGGTTGCGCGGCATCTGGGCACCAGCTCTCTAAGACAAGTATACATGCGTTCTCATCAGCTTCTGGATCACCTCCTGACTGTTGGAATAACATGATCTCTTGTGGTGAGCAAGGCATGCTGAGAACTCTACAATCCACGGCACAATCTTTGGCACTTCAGTGGGGGTTCACTGATGGCTGGTGTCACAGCCTCTGTCAAGAGTTGCTTGATGAGGATTGCATTCAGTCTGATGATGATTCGAGTACATTATCAGCTGGGTAGATGATGGACTGCTTGGAGAGCACCATGTAAGGAAAATCCATCTTTGTTGAAGCAGGGGGACACAACAACAACTCCAACACATAAGGACCCACTGTACCAAATACGAGGATATTACACCCGATGTAATGTCACATCTGTTCTTCACAGATTTGGCACGCTTGTGTGCTTCTGGGATCCTAGATTGAGCATCATGCGCATTTCATCGAAGTTGGTACACAGGGTAATGCCTGACCATTTCAATTGTTCGCCAAAGTATCGAATATCTTTCTCGTCCATTGCATCCGCTGTATCAGCTGAGGACAGCAGCCATAACCCCTTGCACCATCTGGAATAGTGGCGAGCAGATAGACCAACATGCATTGCATCTGTGCTTGTCTGGCTGCTTGCTTTGACCAATTGCATATATGCCAGTTGAATCACTGCCAACCTGCTGATAGTATACACTCCATAATCACTGCATGAACGCTGCCACTGATTGCGCACAAAGTACCACCATCCCTGGGGGTGCTGCCTCTTCATGTGCACCGCGCGTGTTGCATGGCGTGACGAATCGCAGGCGATTGTCAGAGCTTCTAGTGCCCCACATGGCATATTGGCTGCCTTGCGTTTTCTCTGAAGAGGCCTGCGGCTTGCGAGGCGGCTTAAAACGGCCCTTCCGGCTTTCAAATCTCCTTTCACTATGCAGGCATCGATCACTGGTATCAGCTGCATGTTTGGAGGCGCCGTAGGGCCGGCTTCACGCAAGAGAAGCGACAAGGACATACGCAGGCGTGTGGGCATGACCGTGACGGCACACATGGTTGCAGTCTGATATGAAAGGTAAGCAGAGGATGGGAATTGCTGCAGCAACTGTAATTGCATGTCCTGGTGCAATTGTGGGGCAGCCTCCTCTAAGCTCCCCAGTGTCGCCAGCAGGCATGCCCAGCCATGGCACTCCTTTCTTGTGCTTCTGATTTCTTCTGACACGTCATTCTGCAATAAAGCTTGTGCAATGTCAGCGCCTAGCTCACTGCTATGACATGAGTGATCAGCATAGGCGCACGGCTCACTGCACTGCAAGGCAGGCATGCCTGTACAGAACAGTGAAGATGGTGAGCTGCTTGACATGAGCATTGTGGATTTGTCTACTGAGCACAGTTGGTTGTCGGCACTTGTCCATGCTGAGGCTGTGATTGTAAGGTGCAACAATGCTCCCTGCAACGCACCATGAGGTCACAAAACAGCTGTTTTGCCCGCAGCCAGCCATGGGCAGGCAGTACTCCACATAGACTCCCAAGCACCTCAAACATCAGTGCACAAGCAACAGCTGCTGCCGTGGCTTCGGTGTCATCACTGACACTCCCTGGAGAGGCGTCCAGAGCTGCCATGTGCCGGCCTGCAGCCGCAACTTCCGCTTGGAAAGCCTCTCTCGACTTACCAACTTCGCTACTCCAGGTGGAAACCAGAACGTTTCCAGTCACCTGGCCAAGCGGCTTCAACTGGCGACGCGGGTCTGTTGCCCACAGCAGCAGGTGCATGCACTTTTGAGCGGCAGTCTCCAGTTGTAGTCGATCTGAATAGCGCGGACAAAATCTTCTTCAAGTGACAACTTGTGCTGGCTACTCGTGCTGAAGAAAGGGCTGAGGATATGATCACATGGACGATGGCTATGAGGCAGGTGCTACATCGTCTCGGTGATCCAACTTTGCAAGGTTTCAAGTTGATATCACACCACATATCTAATGCGCAACTACCCGTGAAAGAATAAACAATTTGAGGGCAGCCTTGATGATATGTAATTCAATGCTGACCAGCTAAGACATGATCATGTGGCACAGAATTCGGCAGCCACAGTAGATGATAATCACCTGCCCTCGCCATTCCAGAACAATCGTTGTGCAGAGGTACTCTTGCGTCAGAAAAATGCACACAAATAGCACACAAAACCAGCACCCATCTGTGCTGTTTGAGGCCTCTTGCAACCGCATCATTCATCGCTGCGTACAAGGCCTGCAAATGCACCAGTTGAGCCTCTTCATACAAACATAATGTAGCTATCAGGATGCTACACTTTCGATGCACTACACTTGGGGAGCCTTGACGACTGCTGATCGACACGTACATTCAGAGCCTGGGAGTGTCTGCCTCGACGAGCCTCGAGCGCTGCAAATGCACTCCAGACATGCGGACTGGCTGCTTGTCCCGCTAGCCAGCGTTTGGCAGCGTTGTGGGCACGCTTTCCAGATGTCACCTCGGACTCGATGTCCCCCTGTTCACTGCAGACCTGAGTGCACTCCACCTCCATCAATGCACGCACCATACCAATGTCACTCTCCAGCCGAGACTGTGCACTTAGCAAAACTTGCAGCGCAGCCGTGGCGAGCCGGTGCCTCTCAGGGCTCTGTGCGTACCATTGCAGAGCTGGCTTTGTCTCTGGACTACGCCGGCTTCGCCAAGTCTCAAACGGCATGACTTGCATCCATGGCATTGGATGCTGGGTGACCCTACCACAATTTGTTCCGGGGAAAGGTGTGAATTGCAGCCCCAGCACATCTCCGAGTAGCATTGGCCGGCTCACATCAGCTTCAGAGCTGTGAGCAGCAAACTGAGTGGCATTTGACAGCAGTATGGGAGTGTATGGGCCGCTCAGACTACGGGCAGAGATCCCCAAGGTGGCCAATGTGGATTTCACAATGAAGGAACATGCGTCAGGGCTAGGCCAGAACTGGCGCAGGAACTCTACCCGCTCCCAACTCAGCTGCAGCGCATCCTCTTCCTTTGGATCATGCTGCTCTGCAACCTACAGCGTTCCAGATACGTACATATCAGATGCGAGGCGTATTCTTTGGATGGGTTGACCAGAAAGTGCTTGCATGAAACTTGGCAGCAGAGCTGCAAGTCTGGCACAAACGGAACAAACATCAGGCACAGTCTCCTGCATCCGTGCCTATTGCTTACTATGCATGGTTCTGTAGCCACATCCACGAGGTTACTGACAATTGCTGCAACTGAAACTGCTGGTGGCAGCCAAGCTACCATCGAGCATTCGGGCCACCTGGCATATCTCAGTGATAGGTATTTGTTAATCATCTATTGTGATATCCAGGTGTGTCATTCTGCATTCGTGTCCCAGAAAGCCGCCACCGGCAAATGCTGGTGTATGCCACAGTGCCTCAAACACACCGGCTGCGAACATCCATGTCGATCTGGCGATGTGATTATGCATGTACACGCACAGTGGCATGCATGCGTCCTGCTGCATCTATCACATCTTGAGCTCCAGTGCAGTCACAGGAGGGTACGCACACAGAACACAGTATCTGCTATGATGTGTCTGGCAATCACAGTGGAGCTCAAATTGGCAGCACGAGCGCACCGTGGACAGGCCTGTAACAGCGCTACTCTTAGCAGCCTCTGCCTCAACAAATTGGCGCAAGAATGCGGGCGTGTACTGCTGATCCTTTGCTGCAGCGATGAGCTGCCGGTACTGCTGCCTGAGCTGCTCCTCCCGCAGAAGGGTCTCCACTTCATCAAGCTCCTCTTCATCTGACGAGGTCTCGCTCCCAGAGGACCCCTCCGCAGTTCCAGAAGCCTCCAAGACACGCTGACGAGCCTGCAATGCTGAGTGCAGATCAATGTGCCTGCCCATGCCTCTCAGCATAGCTTTCCGGGTACATGACGCTCAGATGGAGCACATTTGGACTGGAGTGACGAAAGCTTCATCAGTGTTGCAGGACTGGAAGGCGCAAAATATCATTCTATCTCCGTGCAGCTTGCAGCGTATGTAAATCTTTGTTGAATCGGCTTGAAGGGATTGCTTACAAGTCTGCGATCAGGTCAAGGACATATATGGATCAACATGCATCCGCAGAGGTGAGATTTAGGATCTTTCGCTGCACAGATATAACTTGCTACTGCAAAGCATTCGAGAAAAAGCCAACCTGACGAGGTATGCTCACATAGTGAGGGCTGCTTTGCCCAATTGCACCAGCCTGCTGCTGTCGCCAGCCCAGGGTCTGCGAGTCGACCCAGCCAGTGAAACCTGTTGCTCCAGCCATGCCCAGCCGGGGTGCTTCACTCTCCCAAAATGCACGAAACCACCGCTGCCTATGTGCAGTGGTCCCTGCACCCATGGGCAGCTTCATGCTTGGTGTGTGCACGGCTTCAATCTTGATATGGCCCAAATGGATGATGCGGCGCAGCTGTGTCAAAATCCTCACCAAATACGAGGGCAAGGGGAACAAATGACACATTTGATCTTGGCAGGCCTGCGTATGGTTCTGATACATTGAGTATGCGCTGTGCAATGCCTTTTGCTGCATTCAGTAAACGAAGAAAGCATTTTGAGTGCGTGCAATGCATGAGACAGCAACAGAGAAACACACAAGATACTCGGGGGCATGAAAACCACTCGCACGCGGCTTGAATGAGCTGCACAGCATGCACTGTATCCCCTCTTGTCATCTCTAGCTGTACATATCGAGCAATTGCCTCCACTGCTGCGCATTCCGCTCTCCATAACATGTGCGTGTCGCCCCTCTGCTGCACACCCTGTTGCTGAGCGTGGAGCATCCTTTGCGCATGACTTGCGAGACAAACCACAGACTCCACGCAAAGGGCCTGGAGCTGACCCATGGTGGCGCCGGCTTGCTCTGTGGGGTCAAGTGACTCCTGTGCTGGGTTCAAAGACTGGGCAATAGTACTAAGGAGCTCATTCCAGACGCTGCGAGACGAGTGGAAGTCTTGAGCAAGGTTCTGCAGAACTCCGATTTGCCCAGCAGCATTGTTCCTGTCTGCCTGCAAATTAACAATCTTTTTTGGCACTGGAAAGCCGAGGGCTTGCTGCATGTGCAAATTGCTGAGCACAGATCCACCCTTACGGCCGAAGCTGCATTGCGCATCAACAGCAAAAGTGATGGACTTGCCACGAAACCTCCATGAACCACTGTGCTGCTGTATGGACGTCTAGCAAGATATCTGCTGCAGCCAGCACACTTCGGTTCACTGCACGCAAGCCAAAGAGTGCGGCATCATTCCAACAAACTGATCAGGGCCGAGCGACTTTGCAGAGCACGCCTGGTCAGATGAGAGAGTTTTGTGAGGACTTCAATGCACACAGAGTCGCAATAATAGCGCGCAACAGATATGGAAGTAGAAAGCAGTACTTTAGCAGTGAACATGTTGGGACGTTTCACACCAGGTCAGCAGCAACTTGGCAGGCAAAGCCAGCAAGCAGCGGCTCTGAATCAGGATTATATTTGAGAGCCTCCTCAATGATGTCGGCTTGTTTCTGTGCCACAAATGATTGCTTGACTTTCCCTCCTGGACATTTCTGAAGCTTGCATCAGGGTGCACTGCCTGAGAACCATGCCAGTACCGGCCGCCCAACAGAGCGTATGTAAGTGTAGTTGACATTTATGGCTGAAAGGTAACAGATGGTGGCTTCTATCATGACGTTGATCTTCTACATGATAAGATAACAAAATGGACCAAGTAGGAACATCTGTGGTTGACAACAAACACGGTGGATATGTAGCTGTTCAAGGGGCATTGTTTGTGGGTCAGCGACTGGCCATCAACAGAAGCGCCTCGCTTCTGTTGGGCAATTTATGCAATGAAACGAAGCTGTCCCCAGCGCTGTGTATCGACAAGATGTGCTGTCTGACAGTCGTTCGAACAGTACCTGCAGCAGCCAGAGCGCGGGGCTGGTGTGCAGCGTAGGCAAGCCATGCACTCACATCATGGGGATGCTCGCGTGTCATACTTGAAAGCTGCGCAGTCTCATGCAGAACTGAGCTTGCCAATAACATTTGTGGTGCAGAAGTGGGCGTGACTTGTCTGGCCCTTAACTCTAAGCCATCGAGCTCGCCACATTTTACCCTGCAGACTGCTGCGCAATCATGCTACAGAGCCTTGACTTGCCACAATGTGATCGTATTCGATCGAGTGGCACCAAAACGAAAATGTTTTGAGTGGCTTCGATGGACAATGTTCTTGTGTACAATCGGCTTAGAACATGCAAGCTGATGCTGTACTACAAGTAGAAGCATGTACTAAATCAGCAGATGCAGGGAACACTGTCATGCTGTTCATGTATCGCTGGACTCAAACCAACAGCCCCATACAAGCTGTACTCACGCTGGCACACAATCACAAACAACACGTGCCAATGGAATGTGGCAGATTTGTTGCCACATCACAAAGCGCCGGTGTATAATAGGGGATGAGACAACAGCGGAACCAGCTTGAGCAAGGACTCACTTGCAGTACATCCACGCACGGCGAGCTTAGTCAAGAATGTCACTGTGCAGCAGGTCTAGAGGCCGTGGCCTCGAGCAAGGCGAACCTTGTGGCCTGAGCATGGCTCTTGCTGGTGATCATGCACATGTGAGATGCCTTGATGTGTGTTTGGGGGAGAGTTGCTGCAAGTGGAGCATGCAGGTCGTCTTGGTCCGCATGTCGTTTCCTGAGCAGCGAAGCAAACGAATCAGATATATCGGTTGATCCTGCCCAGCCCCCACGAACGAATTTTGGGATGAAGTCTTGGTATGGGACCCCAAACACCAAGTTATCTAGGTGCGGCTCTCTGAATTCAGTGTACCAACCACCTGCATATACACTATAATTACACGCTTGCAGATTCTGTTTATGTCAGAGTCACGTGATGCCCTGTAGTATACGGTATGATCACTAAGTATGGGATCTGCTGCACCTGGAGGTGCTTGAGCTTGCTGGAGCCTGTACTGGTCACCACGGAAGAGGTGCCCGCTGAGGGCTGCCTCGACGAGCTTCTGTAAGCGCTTATCGAAGTCTCCTGCTCGCTCTTTGCCAGGTCTGTCACGCTTGATACTCGCACTGTTGTTCTTGGCACTCTTCTGGTTGTACTGATATGCATCGCCAGGGCCAGCCTCATAGAACGCGGCATCTTCCCAGTTCCTCAAGAGATAATTGATCGCATTTTCCAATGCCTGCTGTTTGCTCATGATGTTCTGCGTCACAGCATATTCATGAGGTATGGAGGCATGTTACTGAAGCATGGCTTCTTCAAGCTGCCTGTCACTAAAAACCATGTCGTCAGCGGAGCTACGTAAAAAATATCTCTATAAGCTTCGCGCATCAATGTTACACATCAATATCTGGCGATCGTTTCCGAATAGATTTCTAGCGTTGATCAAGCACCCGATGAAGCCTCGAGTCCACAGGGAGAATAAACATCCACCATGATCATGCAGCAGGCGGAGGTAAGCACAGTCTGGGGATGCTCATATCACGAAACGCAGAATGGAATATACGGTTTGAATGTGATAACAGTATAACGTGAAAGGACGCCTTCTAATTCGCGGCACAATTAATCAGTACGAGTCCTCAACGCCTGACCTCGACACATTGCAGTGACTGCAGCGCCAGTCCGAACTAAATTTCTGAGGCTGATGATTGGTTGTGTGTGCGGTGACATTTGTAATTGCCGTTCGTGTTCAAGGTATGACAAAACTCAGCCTGTTTTCTCTCTGCTAGACACCTCGGCTTGCGCTGTGGTCCTCTTCGTGGCCCTTGAATGCAACGGACGGACAACCTATTTTGTCGAGATGTGAAGCTGAATGTGCTCAAGCCGAAGTGAGATTGACCAGACTTTGAACCATGAACCGGCACCTTCCTCAGTATCAATGATTGGGGACTGCCAGCAACACTTACATTCTTCAAGTGAAAGTCTCCAAATAATAATTTCGCATCGCAAGCCCGGCAAAGACATGTCAAGGAGTCTCAGACGGCTTTGCCTGCACCAAAGCGCTCCATTCGACTTTTCTCTGCATTTGTCAATTCATCTCGTCTGTCGCGGCGATGATTATCTTGTTTGTGGCGGCGCTCCCCACTACTCCGCGTCAATTGAATATCACGTTCAGGCGCCTTGCGTGCTCTATGGCGGCCACTGTCTCTGCCGCATTGCTCTTTCCCCTGGCTCCTGCATGGAACAGTTGGGATGTTGTAGACAAGCTTGGGTGCGCTTGAAACACAGGCCACGGCAAAGTCACCTACACTCTGCAGCGTGTTGAACAAAATCATCATGCAAATGACATAGCGCCATTTCAGCAAGCAGGCAAAGCTATGGCATGACGCGTGCATGATGCCATGAGAGGACAGCACACCGACGGTCCAGAGGCGGGGAGCGTGACCCCCGGGACGAGAGGGCCTTATCTTTGACAACAGCATCTTCATCACTGTTGCGTCTGTTAATCTGAACTCGTGACGTAATGTGAGCCTTTGATCGAGGAAGTTCTTCAGCACGGCGGCCTTCAGACACAACTGTGATACGTGATGCTATCTGGGATCCCCGGGCGCCCTCTCCAACGCGTGACAGCTTCCTTGGTGCATTTTCAAGCACACTCAAATCTTCGATCTCCTTCTCTGAATGAAGCCGCTTGTGTGTGACCTGGGTTTTAAGCGCCGCCCTCAGCTGCGCTATCTCCTCGTCCTTCCGGCGCAACTCCTCTGCCTACAGGTGAAGTACATGCAGTGTCACTATCCAACTGATAGCAACATAGATTCTGTACACAACAATACTTATGCCGCATGGGAGTACAGAAGCAGAGCAGGAGCCGTACCGCTGCAGCATCCAGAGCTTTTTTGTTTACAGGAGCGGCTGCAGAAGGACCAGGCGCAGCAGGAGCAGCATCATCGGGAGCAGAGGCAGCAACTGCAGTAGGGCGAGATGCAACAGGTCCTGGCAATGCAGGGTTGACCCATGTCGACGAGGTTGCTGACTTCAAGGGCGGTTTTGAGTCTGCAGTCGCTGCAGTAATCAGCACTAGACAGGCTGCTGTCAAATGCTCACTCTGGTCAGGTACGTCACTGTCAATATGGAGGCAAGCATTCTGACACTACGATTGACCACTATGCTTCACGGATGCCTACTGCATACTGATCCAGTGGATCTTGTGAACAGTTCGGTTCAACCTTCTAAAACGAACCCCATCCGTTATCATCTTACCCCCTGGGATATGATGGAATTGTTCCAGCTGCCCCAAGCAACAAGCAGAAACAACACAAACCGATCCAACCCACAGTATGTTTTTTTTTTGGGACCCCAGCCCACACTAATTGTCTAAACTGCAATGGCATACAGCATAACAGCCGGATCAGTGCCAGTCGAAGTTGCTAACAGGAATGACACACGAAGGAGTATGCCTGTGCTTTCGGCAAGCGCGAGTGGTCTTATTCCCTGCAATCACGCAAAAAGCACCAGGAGATCGCGTCAGCATGTAGCCTGGAGGCTTTACGACCATTCATAGAAGCAGCCAGACGTGCTCAGCAGAGCCCTCAAAGATCAAATGGCCCCACGTGAATAGCTGCAATACACACAGAGCCTCACAAAGTTGAGCAGTACGCCTTGGCACTCACCAACACGATCCGATACGCCCCTGATCCAGGTGGATGCTTCAGCAATTGGCCTAGCAGATGGCGGCCTGTGGAAAGTGTACTGCGTTGCACCCATTCCCTGCAGCGGTTGGAAACGCGCTTGCTGTTGCTGCGGAGGTGGTAGCATCTGCTGCGGCGGCTGTGGCTGCGGTGGCTGAAATGATTGTTGTGGTGGCTGAGCCGGTGGACGCGGCGTGAACGGCAGAGCCGTAGGGTTCATTGCCATACGCGGCTGAGCAGAAGCGTTGGGTAACGCTCCACCTTTCAGCTGGTCTAGTGCAGACGCCATTTCAGCTGAGCTATTGCGCATGCCTTGTTGCCGCTGAGGGGGGACAGGAGTGCGCTTCATAAATTGGCCCCTCTCGATGGGCTGTGTTTCATGCTGTAATCCCCGGCCGCGAAAACCTGACATCAGAGGTGGACACGCTCCAAAACTCCCTATATGCGGCCGCGTTGGCATCATCTGGGGCTGCCCTCGAGCAGCGGAGTTGAAGACTTTCTTGTGAACGCCTGGAGCAGATACTCCTGTGCCCCGACTGCTGAGAGCCTTGCCTCGCACTCCCCCACCAAGTGCTTCGACAATTTTGTCATTATGGCTGGGTTTTGACGGTGGAGGGGACCACTTGACGGGCGTCCGAGGCGCCTTCTGTGCGTGTGTTGCGGAGCGTGACGTGTTGTGTTGCCGCGGCGCAGCTGAGGCTGCAAGATCATCTGGCTTCTCGAAGCCGCTGTTTGTGGGTTCGATGAGCTTCAAGTCGTCTACATCTTTGTCTGCACTTACAGGCTTGGCTGGCGCTAAGTCTGCAAGATGGTGACTGCTGAGGATGGTTTTCACAGCTCTCACTTGTGTGGAGAAGAAATTTTTACAGTGGCACACCGTGCTGATCGCTCGGGGCAATCGACTGTGCTGCAGCAGCAACACCAACTCCTCCCTCGCTCTGTGGAGCGGGTGTATCTGCATCTGCATCTACATTCCCATCACTTTCATATTCAGAACCGAATGATAACTCGTCTTCATCTTCTATCTCTCGCCAGTCAAAAGGTTTCACAGCATCCGCAGCGTCGGAACCACCCGCCATGTTGAAGTACCGTAGGTGGGAACGCTTAGATGCCGACGATAGTCTGACAACACTCTGCAAAATTTCAGTGTCTAAGCTTACGATTTGACTCTGAAACAGTCCAGACAGTTGACCAGCCCGGCCGGGCCATGTCCCCATATGTGGCGGAAGTGCGTTGCGTGTGTAGGGCATGCGATGGGAAGGAGAGGACCAACAGCCACGCCACGGCATCAATCGGCAGCCATCAGCTGATACGCTGACAGCATGTCTCGGGGCTAATGTTCACTAGCTTCTGCTTGAAGTCATAGACAGTACACACTTGCCAGCAGTGTGAACTTCAGCCATTCAAGTGATCACTGTGCTGTATACACCTCATTCATTCATTTGGAGTATAACCTGCAATCGGAATGCTCTGGATCGCCGGATGCCCGTGTGTGTGACATCTGCCATACATTCGATCCGGCACGCCTGCCAGTCAGTGTTAGGTGGGCGACGTCGCCAATCATCAATACAGACTGCCACGAAGGTCAACGCAACTGGACACGAATGGTAGTCGCAGTTCAAGCCATGTTGGCGTGGTCCATCTTGCCGACAGCCGTGCGTGTTGCGTTGTTGGTCTTCTTACCATTGAGAGGTGCGTGCTCTGCCGACCATGTGGCACGACATCACTCATGAACTCACCATCTAGCGTGTTGTGTCACCATGGACGCGCATACAAGGCTTGCGAGCACCTCTGCTCTACACAACGGTGCTTCAGCTCCGGCTCATCATGCATGCGGCTGTCAGTGGAGTTTGTGCCTTTTCAGAGCCAGTGGTTGACAGCTTAAATTCTTGTATTCTCTTGAAATTTGCGTCTTGCAGCGATTGCATCGGATGCTTTCTTCCACATCAAGGAAGGGGACGCTTTCTTCCGAGCGGGGGATGTAAGTGCAGCTGAGGCGTCATTCTCAGCTGCAATTCGATTGGACGGAGGAAGTAAGATCGCATACACCAAACGTGCAACTGCCCGCTCTAGGATGGGTCAACTTGGCGGCGCTGTGTCTGACTTGACATCTGCCCTGGACATCGAGCCCAAGTCAATTGCCACTAGGCTTGAGAGGGCAGATCTGTTCGTCCGCTTGTGCAGCTTTGAATCTGCTGACGGTGATTTCCAAGCCGTGCTAACTGCAAAATCTGACCATGACGGTGCTTTGCAAGGCTCTGAAAGAGTCACCGCAGGCCGCGCACATCTAGAGACAGCACAGGTGCGTGCCCGTTTCTGCTTATATGCCCCCGCCTGCCTACATTCCAGTCTCGACTGGGTTGCTCAAGTGTGTTCAGGCCCCATATGTTACGATGACCTCGGCTACAATGTGCTGAATGGGATCACTGTTTCCGCAGATGCTGATGGAGCTAGCTGACTACAAGGGTGTTGATGCTGCCCTCTCCAGACTTAATCGAGTTGCAAGTGACTGCCGTCCTGCACGCCTCTTGGCAGCACGAATGTATTTGCTCGAGGGGAACTATGAGAAGTGCTCATGGGAGACAGGGCGTCTGCTGAAAACAGAGCCCGGCAACATTCAGGCTCTGCTGCTTCGAGGCGACTCTTTTTATCATCTGGAGGTATGTATGCCTTCTGAATAGGTCAGTTAGTGCATGGATCTGATTTTTTGCCGTTGGATCGAGGTGGCCATGGAATGTGCATGGCCCTGAAGCATCGTCAGTTCATTGGTTGTCATGATCTCGTCCGCGGAGTCGTATGCTGGCGGTTAAGGACATATAGCTGTCACTTTCATTGCTGAAGAAAGCTGCAATTTGATATCTTCCAGGGGAGCACAGGATCATGCCACAGACCTTCTGACGAAGAATGCAGTTTTGACTGTGTGTATAGCCACGAAGAAACTGCATCATTTGAATGGTCAACGTATGAGTGTATTTTGTGTGTAGGACTTTGACCTGGCCAAGCGCCACTATGGCGAAGTGATCACCAACTATGACCCAGACAATTCTGAAGCCCTTACACGCTTCAAAATGGTGAAAGCTCTGAAAAAAGACCTCGACAGTGTTCGAGATGTGCGCGACTGCTCCCAGGCAAGGTGTACTGTTGGGTGTCGATAGTGCACCTTATTTGCATGTGCCCCAGCAGGATCTGCCACAGGATCAAGCACACAAACCTTGACACAGCCGGGTTAGATGTGCTTAGACACATGCAACTATCGTGCCTACTAGTGCCATCAGTGCCCTCCGCTTACCCCAGAATATGTGTATCCTGCATGAGTGCCCATGCATGATGTTGCAAGATGTTCATGCAGCTGGTCCGCTTGCGAAAGTGGTCTGAGGCAGAAGGCAAGCTAGCCAAGCTGCTTGCAGCAGCGGAATCGTCACACACAAATATCCGCAGGGAACTTCTCAGTGGCCTCGGACGGGCTAGATTTCATTTGAAACGAGACGTCGGACTAGCTATGGAAGCGTTAGAGGTGCGTTTTGCCGAATTATTTGCTGCCAACCATTGAGACCCAGGCGTATGCACCAAAAAGTATTCATAGCGACTGCAGCAACCCCTGAAACAGGATGCACCCGTCCAGCACTTGTATGCTGCCACTTCATCAATTTACAGCACTCTAGCAATGCCGTTACAGGAGGTCCTGCAGCATGGTTACGAAGAGGAAGCATTTGTGATCAAGGTGGAGATCTTCTTCCAGCAGGATAAATTCGACGAAGCGGTCCAGCTGGTAGAGGGAGCGATCAGAGAACAAGGGCGGTCCAAAAGACTTCTGGAACTGCGATCACGAGCACAGCAGCTCCTGAAAAAGAGCAAACTCAAAGATTATCACCAACTGCTAGGTGTGTCGAGAGATGCTGACGATCAGACCCTAAAAAAAGCTTTCAGGAAGCTCGCTCTCAAGTATCACCCAGACAAGGTTGATGGAGACAAGCAAGAGGCAGAGAAGTACTTTGCGGAGGTTTCCGAGGCATATGAAGTGTTGACTGATCCGGAGAAGCGGAGGCTCTATGATATGGGCGAGGATCCTTTTAAGGATGAACCGGAGCATGGACACACGGGATTCCGGTTCCGCCCGGGAACTTCGTTCCATTTCAACTTTGGCTAAATACAGTAAAATGCATCCATGCCATGCGACAAATTCAGCATGAGTGCTGAGCACATGCATTTCTGCTTGCTAGTGACACAAAGCTGCATCAAGACACTCAACTTGACGATCCACTGACCAATCTGCAGCACTACTGGCGCTGGGGCATTGTGCCAGGCCGGTGCTGATACTGCGTGCACGAGCGTCCATCCAGAATTTAGCTTTAAATCGCTTGGATGCGCACTGTTGGCGACAGCAGTGCAAGCACCGCCGATACCATATCCTGATGGCATCAGCTGTAGCCCTCATAAGGATGTGCGTGGTGAGCTTATAGCCTGTGTAGGCTCGTGCAGGAAACACGTGACTGCGGCCGGGCCGCAGCAAATGTGCATCCGCTAGTTGGCCATCAGCAAGCTACAGCAAGACTGCCATGCGTTTTGGTCCTCGACCAGCACCAATGAACACACTTGTAAGCTCTAAAGATGACATATGCCTTACATTGCTTCAAGTAATTTACTTGACCTTGCGCTCCTTGAGCTTGATCGTTTCACCAACAATGCGGATTCCAGCTCCTTTATACGGCTCAGGCGGTCGTATTCTCCTGATGTTAGAAGCTATTTGCGTCACTTGATTTTTGTCAACCCCATACAAACAGAACGTTGTCTGATCTAGTATAAAAGCTTTGACCTGCACGCAAATTGAAGGTCACGCCAAACAAGAGCACACTAGCGAACGGTCCAGGAAAGACATGCAAATACTCGCCCAGCGAAGAAGTAAAGAAGGAAGCTGCCGGGATGCAGATTCTTCGTGACACGAATATTGATTCGGTGTGTGACTCTCTTTAATCCATTTAGCTAGGGCATATATGCGTGAAATTGATGAGAGCTCTCGCAAGTGAAGCAGGTGACCACATCAGGGCGGTCTTGGGATATGTGCATGGTGCAAGAATAGATTAGGTTGCAAAGTGCATGGCCAGTTGGTATTGAAACGATGCCTACAATTTTTGAAAACGCTGTTTGCTTTCCATTCACTGAACATACACGTCTGACATACGGAAGCGGCATCGCAGAGCCCATGTGTTGATGATGCAACCTTTGCAGAATGGAACAGGGGCACACACCTCTTCCGGTAAGGCATATTGAGCGTCCACAGCATAGCCGACTTTCAAATTTAAAACATCAAGGCTTCTTGTTTCCTGTCGAATATCCAGTGTTGCACCGGTGGCTTTGGTATGTGGGTCTGAAACTGTCTTCGCTGGCGTGTCTTTCCCATGACTGACGGACGCATAAGTAGGCGGCCTTATAGGGATGTTAGATGCAAGCCATGGCGTTTCTAGCCGGTCAGCTTCAGCAGCTGCTGCTTCAGCAATGCCAAGTTGCCCATACGCCTCCTTCTCTTTGGAAATTGCCCGCAGGTGCTGGATTCTATCTTGCTTTTTCTCAAAATTTTTTATCTCTCGATGGCTGCACCGGTGAAAAGGTTACAGCGAATGACTACCAGTGCGCCGTAACAAGAACCATTCGATCCGTTCGGCAGGTGCCGGTGCCATACCGTCTGTGGTAAAATTCGATTCGACGAGGATGTCTGAGGGACTTGACACCTGGTCGACTATTATCGAATTCTGAGGCCGACCGTCCAACAGTAGACCTGTGGGCATCGGTGGCCGAACGGTGCTCCGAGGGGCTTGATGGTTCCCACTTATCAGAATGAGATTCAGGCGCATCATTTTTTGAGTCCTCTCCAAGATTAGACATGCTGCCCCCAGAAGGACCTGTTGCGGCCCGCCTGAGCGCCTGCGATGCCATGTTGATGAAGACGTCAGGCCCGTCTACAGCGCGGAGGCTGAACTGTGGCACTATGCGGCACAAGCGCATGCTGCTCTGCCAGGAGCCGTTGCTAAACCTCTGGGAGAGTATACGGTCGTTTGTCAAAGTTATCTGCACTTAAGCTCTCGCGTTTGACATCTGTCGCACTGTCATGCCCAGCATAAGGCACACGCTAGAGCGTCCAAGCAGCAACGTAGGCATGGAGCGTGAACAGGACGATCCACTTGTGAACATGTTCTCGGCGAATCGCAGTCTTCCGTATTGAACAACCACGTCCAACACACCGGTGCGCACAGAAGGACGTGGCTACCGGTGCATTGCCACAGCATTCTGCGCGTCCACCCGAATACATTGCACATGTATCCCAGCGCAATATAGGCGATGGAAGTGGTGGATCGTCGAACGAACTTGATGTGGGCTCTATCGTCATTCCATCCACCATGCATCTGCATCGGCAGCGTTGCACAGCAGCAGACGACAACTCGACAGAATAGACACCCGGTAACGAATACCACTTGCACATGGGGATGGCACGAGATAAACCTATGTTGTGCGAACAAGGACTAGGGCGACGAGGTGGGCAGCACCGCGAAAGCAGCGAGCAGCTCAAGAACATGTTTACCAACCCAGCACAACGCACCCAAGCCACAGCCAGCACAAACAGCGCCCACATCGACGCACACCTTCACCAACGCCCCCACACACGCGTCCCCACAGTAACCTCCCCACACACACACAGCATTATGTACACACCCACCCTAGGCCACACCCACAGACCCACATTCACACTCACACAAAAATCACTAACATAGCTGCGCACAGCCCAAAACGAAATGCAAATGTGCATGGTGGTGCACATCATTCCTGCAGCGCACCAGATGTCGCACATGAAGCTGTTAGGCCAGCAGTGACGCCAATGATACGCACTGGGTCCCCGAGTGACTGGGACATGTTGCGAACCAGATCAGAGAAACCCTCAAAACCCATACACTACGACAAGAGCAGACCATCGATCTTGCCCAGGACATCAGCCCGCCACCGAAGACATAGGCACTACAGCCACATCTCCACACATAGCCACAACCTGGACACCCGCACCCCGTACGGTGCCCAGGAACGCCTACCTGCACAACCGCCAAGACAGACACCCTCATATGAGGCCTCACCGACGCCCATGGCCCCAGTAGCCCAGTCACGCACCCATGCTCCCACCTGCACACATGTACATGTACACAGACGCATGTACCACTGTGTGGGCGAGCGGGATCCTGCGTGAGAAGGGCGTTAGGGGATCGCTATGCTTGATGCCGGTGATGAACGGTCGCTTGTTCTGCAGGCGATGCTCGGGTATGTTGCACACACACACACACACACACACACACACACACACACACACACACACACACACACACACACACACACACACACACACACACACACACACACACACACACACACACACACACACACACACACACACACACACACACACACACACACACACACACACACACACACACACACACACACACACACACACACACCGCTTCCCACACCCCAATGCATGTCCCCACACGACAAAGCCGCGCCCGACATGGCGCCACCCGCGGCCGGACTGGGCCCCCCACCCTAACCCCTACCCCACCCACAGACCCTCAGCGCACCTTGCCTGCCTGGCACACCGCCGCGCAGCCCGCCCGGCCCGCACCGCATTGCACCAGGGACAAGGCGGTGCCCAATCAGTCCCCCCTCCCCCCAGCAGTGCCATCGAAAGTCATCCCGCGTGCCAAGCGGAGCCGGGTGTCCAGAGGTCATCGGTCGTTGGCGTCAAGCGGGCGGAGACCCCGACGGGCGGCCCACCGCTCAGGCCGGATGGCCTATGAGCGACAAGAGGTCATCCGACAGGACTGTGAGTCCCGTCAAATCTGCCTTGTCCGTGTGACGTACCATCAGCGGAGCCGCAGCACCGACCTGGCGCGCCACCGCACGGCCGTGCAGTGGCGCGGCAGGGAGTCGTGGAGAGATCGCGCATTGCATTCTCGAGGAATCCGCCGCCGCAAGGCTGCACAAAACCCAACAGCCACACCCTGCAGCCACATCAGCAAGCCTGTTGAGGGACGCAAAGGCGGCCGGACCGACCCGTCCATATGTCTCATGCGACAGCGGGACCAGCGTGAGCGCGCACGCGTTGGCCTAGCCAAACTTTCCGCGTTTGCGCCGGCATGCATGTGTATGCTGTCGTGCCATCATAGTGTGAGTGCGGCCCATTCTTGGCGGTACGCATGGCTGTGCGCAGGGTGTTGCAGTGGCTGGGTGTGTTTTAGGTCACCTAATTGAGGTGATGGTGAACATATGTGTGATCTGTCCGTCCTGCGGGATGCGGCGGCCGATGCTCGTGTGGGCGGTGAGTGATTCCTGACTGTCTACATTGTGTGCTTTGTGTGGCCGCCCAATACATACATACGCCCTGGCTGGCTTGTGGCAGGCGAGCTGTACAGTCTCTGCTGCAGAATACGGAAACGGAGGGAATGGAAGTCAGTTCCGCTGTGATGTCTGTGCTGCGACACGCACAATATCCGAGCCAAATTAGGATGTGCACCAGCGATGTGGACCAGCCCGGTGGACCAGCCCGGTGGACTACTGCCCTGAAATCTGCGCACGTGAAGCCCACCTTCGGATTCAGATTGTCTTGCGTTGGTGGTGTGTGTCACAAGGACCAACGCGGAGAGGCAGGTAGCACAGTAGGATTTACATAACAACAATGCACGACCAAGTCATATTGCAACCGTCACCGCCGTCACCCAGTGTAGAACATCTCTTGGAACCGCAGCCTCACAGCGCCGCCCAATAGCAGATAACCTCATTTCTTGGGTGAAACAAGTGCCCCGAGGCCGCCTTCCCCTGGCCTCCATCACCCAGTGCTCCATTACATTAGGTCTGATGAGCGGCGTGTCTGGTGGCCTGGTGGCCTGATGAGCGGTGTGTCTGGTGGCTGCATGGCCTGCAGATGACATGCAACAGACATCACTGCCGTGACAACGCGCGGTGCAGGATCTGGATGGGGCAGGCTTTGCGGCGGCAATGTCACCCCGCAATGCGGTTGCAGCGTTGCGGATATTTTGGGGCGGGGTGGGGTCTGGGGTCTGCAGGCAGGGTTCTTTTCGCCCCTTTCTTGGCCAGGGGATTCCCAGTGAAAATATGCGGTTTTCAATGGGGTGCATCAGGTGGGCCTGCTTCAGCGCAGGGGGTTCCCCAGTCGTGTGCTGAGAATCAAGGGTGAGTATAACAGAATTCGGTGCCACAAGCGGCACCAGCACCATGCATCTTCAAAGCAACATTACTGCGCTTGCTACTATGAATCTTCCACCGGCAGCCTCTCAAGCTCATCGATGTACATGTACATGTCCATATCATCCATGTCTGAGCCCAGATCTCACGTCTCTGGGTCGCCTGCATCAGCAAAGTCTGTGCAGCACTAATGCCAATGCTTGTCACCGCTCACATTCAGTGCCTTGTGTATCTTTGCACAGCTGCGGGGCTACCCCATGATGGAAATGCCCGATGAGCTGCAGATGGCCAATCGGGCTGCGCACGGGGAGCGACCTGCAGCAGTGCAGATACTTCCGGTGTCCGGCTGCGCAGCCGGCAACCGGGATCTGTCAAAAATTCGCTTATGTTTGCGGGATCTCGGCTGTGTGAAAGGAACATGGCTGCGGCTCTGCTGCGGTGAGGAGCTCTAGCCGGGACTGTCCCGCGTCTGGCCGCCTCGGACGCGGCTGTGGCAGGCGATCCTGTTGGTGTACAACGAGGACAAACGGGAGGAGGGAGGCAAGCAGCACCGCACACAGTGCTCATAGCACAGTTACAGAGCAGGGGCAACTGGCACATGGGTGGGTGTTTGTGATTGGATGCACCTGTGTTGGTCCTTGTATGCATAGGTATGGGTGCATGGATTTTCCTGTGCAGGGCACGGGATCGTGTGCATGGTGGCAGTGTACACCGCGGTGTACACAACATTGGGCGGTTGTTTGCGCACAGTAGAATCAAATGACCCTATACGCCCTGTTGCAGCATCTGCCATGCAGGTACTCCTGGAACACTAGATTTGAAGATTGCATATGTAAAGTGACTCTGGATTTATTGCTGTATCCTTAGGAGACATATATGGCCCGGACCTGCAAGATCACATGTGCTCTGTACAGCACGTCAACCTGTGCAGGAGGCACTGAATCGTCACAAGCAGCGACAGTGGTGTCGCCCAAATAAAATCAAGGGCGGGTTGTCATGCGTGGGGTGCTGGCTGTGGCTCGGGTGTGCTGTCTTGTTGTTCCTGTTCTTGTGCAGCAAGCTTTTCCTGCCGTCTGCATGCCTCTTTGTCTTTTTTCCTTTACATATACCCTGGGGGCCGATTTACGGAATTTGATCTTAATTCTGCTTGTCAACAAGGTCCACATCACGGACCTTCCTTTCTGTTCCTGTAGACGTGTGGCAGGCATGCTTCAGTTCTGATGTAGCGAAGGACAGAGTGAAGGGCAAGATGGAATCTCATTTATGCAACAGATATGTGAGGCACAGCCATGGAGACACTGCGTAGCATTCTGCAAGCATCAACACTGAATGCACAAACGTCCTGTACCATAGCCGCTGCACGCAACCGCAGCGGCTATGGTGTTGATGTATGCGCGCAAGTGTGCTTAACATCCTCCGGCGGCGCCGCGGAAGGCGGTCGACGCACACCGAATGTCTGGATATGCGGACAGCATTCAACACTGCGATGACTTCGCCAACAAGAACCTGCAGCAGCCACAACCTACCACATACGAATTTGGTGAGGATCACTGGTCAACGTTGTTGCCTGCATACCCCCGCGTAGTTTGCCGCTTGGTTCCTGTATGTGGCCGTGTCGTTGCAGTAGCCGTAGGCACAGTCGGATGCAGCTTTGAACGCTAAATATGTCGCAAAAGCAAATTCAGATGTCTGTCACTTCTGTTGGAGTTGCTGTTTCGGTTGCAATGGCAGTGCTGTGCGGCATCGGTGGCCTGCTGACATGGAAGAAAGCCCCGTCCGATGATTACAGCAAAACAGCTTCTGCATCCGCTGAACAGGTACAGATATGGAGTGTTCCTGGTTGCTTGCGCTATGATTTGTTTTTTTACCATATAAGTGACTTTGATGTGCTTCGAAACATCTGTCGATTCCGATCAGCGGTCTACAGTTTCGCGACAAGACTGCAGGACCTAATTCAGCTGCTCCTGCACATGGCCTGTGAGTGGATGCGCGTAGTTTCTTGTGTTTACGTTTGTTTGCGTGATTCAGGATGGCACGAGTACTTCCGCAGCAGAGGGCACTGCACCGCAGCGGGTGCCTGATAGTGCACCCAAACCAGCTGCTAGAGCCCTGAACGTGACACGCAGCACCGAAACGCCGAAAAATGGGTCTACGAAGGCCTCCGTGAATGGGGCCTCGACTGGCGGAGGTGCCACCGGTGGGGCTGCAATTCTAGCTCGCATGCGAGCTCAAAAAGCAGCCGCCGCTACATCTCAAGCGAAAGCCGATGTGGAAGATGGGAAAATTCTAGTGACCTTCCTCTTCGCGTCTCAGACAGGCACGTCCGAAGAAATTGCAAGGTCCCTGCATGATGAAGCATTGTCTCGGAAACACAGGTCCCAATGCCTGTGCCTGAATGACTGGGCAGCTACTGGTATATCAGCTACGACTACCCCGATTGTCGTGTGTATCGCATCCACGACTGGTGATGGGGACTGTCCTGATAATTCTGGTAAGGGCTTGCTGGCATTGAAGCGCCGATCCGAGCCGCTGACCGGTATGAAGTTCAGCGTAATGGGCCTGGGAGATTCCAACTACACCAACTTCATGAAAATCCCCCGTACTGTGGAGCGCCTCATGCGTAAGCATGGTGCCGAAGAGTTCTATAAATGTAAGGAGGCTGATGAAGTGGATGGGCTGGAGGACATTGTAGATGCATGGCGCGACAACCTGTGGACTGCGCTAGACGCTGCCATGGCGTCTAAGGTGCATCCTATCCTGGTGATGCAATGCCGGCGTTGGTGACTGGATGCACAAATGATCCAATGGGGCCGGTGTGAGGCAGTGTTGGATGGGCACGCCTGCTGTGCTTTGGTTTGTGTCTTCAGTCTGATTGAGTTGTTGTCAGAAACATTGAGCATGCGTTTACGATGCCGTGCATAAGATTCAGGAGCACAAAGCGGTTGAGGAGGAACACACTCAGGGCCAGAAGGCCTGCGATCTTCCAGAAGACTTTACACTGCAAGGGAATCTTCTGGACGCTGATGCAGACATCCAGGGCATGCCTGCACCCCGTCTTTCAAAGTTCAGAATTGAGCTTGCACCTCCGGGCTCATGCGACCCAGTGAGCTTCAAACAGCCATCCACCACAGAGCAGCAACATCGTGACCCTGACGGTATACCCCCCTTCGTTCATTTGCTATGCTTGTGTGCTGCGACGCCCAGTTCAGCTGTCGCCAAGCTTTTGCTGATTGTGGCCCTGTCATACTAGTCCATGTGGCTGACGTCCGGCGCACTTAGTATCGATTTTTTTTTATCAATTTCGTCTGCGCTGCTGCTAGGCGAGCAGTGACAAGCAGCATGTACTGTGCCTTGATGCTGTACAATTCGCTGGGGTGCAGGGCGGTACTCGGAACAGATGCCATTCTGGGCACGGGTGAGTGAGAACAGGCTCATGACTCACAAGGAGTGCCCAAAGCGAGTGCTTCACATTTCTTTGGATGTAGCTGCTGCAGGCATGGCCTTCCAGCCGGGAGATGCTGTGGGCGTGTGCCCCTCCAATGAGCCTCACCTTGTGGACGAGCTTCTCAGTATCCTTACGATAGACGGCAGCCAGTGCGCCCCTCTGCCGTACCTTGCTGCGGATCCTGACCAGAGCTCACTTTCACTCGTTCTCCGCTGCTGTCTGCTGCAGCCGTTGCTACTGGCTGTGTGTATGTATGACCCACCAGCTGTGAGTCTTTCGCTTCATGCTGTTGAGGACAAGTCATGATACAGGTAGCAGACCCGAAAACCTGTTCCTGCAGTACAGTATCAAATGGCAACCTACTGAAGCGCATGTTCACGTGCTGCACATTACAGGAGACGTCGCAGCTATTGTGTCACGGCCGCTGAATTCCGTATGTTCGTTGCGGGTGGTTAGTACTTGTGTCTTGCCTGTTTCTGAGATTGTGTGTTCGCAGGTGTATCAAGGCAGTAGATTGGACTGATATGTCATCCTCTGGCGTCGCACTGCCACACATACGGCGCGGCAGCACCGTCCGACAAGCGCTGCTTTGGGCATTTGACCTCACGACCCCGCCCGCAAAATTCGCGTTGGCTGCCCTGGCTGGATGGGCTGCAGATGCGCGCGAAGCAGCAACGCTGCGTTTTCTCAGCAGCAAGGACGGCCGCGCCGCTTACAAGGCCGACATTGCAGCAGGCCGGCCGTCGCTGTTGCAGCTTCTCAAGCGCTTCCCCTCTTGCAAGCCAAACGTGACGGCGCTGCTGGAGATGCTACCGCCTCTGCGTCCACGCATGTACTCCCTCACCAATTCACAGGCCGCGACTCCGGATCGGTTAGAGTTTGCATTCCATGTCGTGGCATACAGCACGCACTGGGGGACGCATGCCGGCGTCGCGACGACGTGGCTGGAGCGTGACTGTCCAGAGAGTGCCTGGTGTGCGGTGCACCTCCGGCCACCGACTGGCTTCAGGCCGCCTGAGGATGCGTCTATACCGATTATCATGATTGGTCCGGGGACGGGCGTTGCCCCGTTCCGCGGGTTCCTACAGCAGCGGCGGGCAGCCAGGCAGGATGGCCAGATGCTCGGCACAAGCTGGCTGTTTTTCGGGAACTGGAAGCGAGAATGGGACTTCCTGTATGAAGAGGAACTGCAATCGTTCGTCAGTGATGGAACATTAGCACATTTGCATCTAGCTTGGTCGCGGGAGACTGACAAGAAGGTGTGCAATGCGTAACGTCAACAGCAGGCTGGTGCTATCGTGTCATATGATGCATAGACTGAGACAGGGTCTGCGAGAGACATGCAGCTCGTGATTCATGTGTAGGCTTCAAGTGTTGTGCATGCAGTGGTTGTGGATTTTCCTTCCGGTTTTGTGCTTGGCTAATCACTTGCTGTTGCCCCTTTGTGATTGCTGCATCAATACAGTTATTTTGCTCGTGTGCGACGCCAGATGCTAATTGCAGGTTTACGTGCAAGACCGGATGAAGGAAGCTGGGTCAGAGCTCTGTTCAGCGCTCGTAAATGATGGTGCCTGTGTGTTCGTGTGTGGTGACGGTGCTCAGATGGCGAAAGACGTGCACCATTGCATCGAGGAAATTTTGGTGCAGCATGGGGGATGCAAGTCAGCCAGTGATGCAGAAGCTTTCATGAAAGACCTAGCAACACAGAAGCGTTATCTGAAGGATGTTTGGCTCTAAGCTTGTCGATTTCCTCGGGACTGACACAGCTTGTTTGTGGCAGCTTGGGCTACCATGTCAGGTTTCCGCAATACCATTCTCCAGTTGAATTCTCGCAACCAGCTTCATACATACGAGATGCTGCTCCTTGCAAGCTGACTTGGCGACTTGTGTAGCTTACTTTCCACCATACTTGCGTCGGGCACATGCATGCGGTGTTCGTCTTCGATGTAATTTCGATGTGGCATGACCCTCTTAGTGGGCATGTGATGAAAGGTGCCTACCAAGAGAAGAACGCTTCAATTCACGGGTTGTCTCAGGATTTGACAGCGAAAAAGTAAACAGTAGTGGCCTGCTGTCAGTCAACTGCGTATGACATGCGCCACCACTCCGAAATGTGCACCACCAGCATGTACCTGTCTACATGAATCATGTTGTATGTACAAAGTTCAATGACGTTCAGTACGGCCGTTCCAATTTGCGTATTGCATAGGGAATCGTATGAAAGTAAGAAAAATAATACTGCCGTAGGCTTATGGGGCTGTTGACGCCGTATGCGCCGTATGATTAGCCGTATGGCTGTATGATCATGCCGTATGGCCACACTGTGGTGCCTTACGGAGCTCAAGCAGGCAAACGCAGTGTATTGCAGCATGTCTTGAGGCAGGTTAGTGCGGTAGATGATAGATTACTACATACTGACATGTCTCACTCCACAACTATGTCCATTTCTTGCTGATCACGGGTGGCAGGGTCATTCTCCTGCACAAATATCCTTTCCTGTGCTTGCTCAAGCCCCAGCCGTGCACGATTGGACGCAAAGGTGGCACTGTATTCACGACCGTCAAGCCTCTGCTCACGCGGAACTTTATGAGCTAACTTGATCAGCAAACTCTGCTACATCAGCGCTTGCAGCCTGTTGAGACAGGTCCGCTAAAGCGACTGCAGACGCCGCGAGCTCTGTTGAGTCATTCATTGTACACGGATTTCACTTGAAATGATTAATGTCATAGCGTAGCCTTCATAATGGTGCTCGTATATTGTTCGTAGATGCACATGCATCTTTTGAGGCCCGGTCTGCCTTGATGTGCAGCGTGTCACGACGGTGTCCCCAGCGTCACTGGTCAGCCTAAGGCACGCCACTTGTGTGCTACAAGGACAAAGCAAGCAAGGCAGGTAGCACCGCGAGCAACAATCAGGGGAATCGCACACCACGCAACAAGCCACACGCAGCACACACCAACGCACCCACGCAACGTCAGCACCCGCGCCGGCCACAGCCACACAGCCACACACACGACCACACACACCCACCAACACACACAAGCCTCCCAGCAGGCCCCGCTGCGGCCGCAGGGGACCTCCCCTGTGCGCCGGCGGCCGCCCGCAAGCCTTGCGACGGACAGCCGCACGCGAGCCCCGCGCATGACGCCCCGCCAACCACCCTCCCCAGGTCACATGTGGGTGCCCAGCGAGGCGACATACTCGCGTTCTTTCCGGGCTCGCCGGTGATCGGCGACGTGTGTGTCACTCACCCGCTTGCAGGTTCCAACGTTCGCGCGGCGGCGCTGCGCGACGGCGCCTCGGCGGAAGCCGCCGACCGGCGGAAGCGCGACAAGTACGGCCGCTCGGGAGTCGGAGGGCTCAGCTTGGTCCCGCTGTCGCATGAAACATACGGGCGCGTGGGTCCGGCGGCGTTTGCATTCCTGAATAGGCTCGCCGATGTGGCTGCAGGGGCAGGCGCGGTCTCTCGACGGCGCTTCCGGGAGAATGCGATGCGCGACATCTCCACGATGCTCTGCCGCGCTGTCGCGCGCCGGGTTCACGCAGCTGCCCCGCTGATGGCGCATCACGCGGGCAAGGCGGTACTGACGGGACTTACGGTCCCATGTGATCTCTCGCCGCTCACGGGCCATCCGGCCTGAGCGGCGAGCCGCCCGCGGCGTCCTCGCCGCTCTCTCGCGGGCCGGGCGTCGTCCGCGGCTCGGGCGCACTGATAGGCAGCGTGTGCCGCCTCTGCCGAGTGCCCCAGCCCCCGGACACGAGGCGCCTCGGGCGTGCTCCGTTCTGGGTGGGTCTGTGGATGGGGGCGCCCCCATGTGTGCTGTTCCGGCGCTCGGGGCTGGCCTGGTCGGGGCCTTGGGGTGGGGGTCCTGGGGGCTCTCGGCGGCTTCCGCAAGGGACAGGCGCCGGCCGGCCGCCGCATGGGGCTGCCGCTGCCGCGCGGGCGGCGGGGTCGTGTAGCGTACTGGCGCGCGTGTGTGTGTGTGTGTGTGTGTGTGTGTGTGTGTGTGTGTGTGTGTGTGTGTGTGTGTGTGTGTGTGTGTGTGTGTGTGTGTGTGTGTGTGTGTGTGTGTGTGTGTGTGTGTGTGTGTGTGTGTGTGTGTGTGTGTGTGTGTGTGTGTGTGTGTGTGTGTGTGTGTGTGTGTGTGTGTGTGTGTGTGTGTTACAAGGACAAAGCAAGCGAGGCAGGTAGCACCGCAAGCAAAAAGCAGGGGAAACGCACACCACGCAGCAAGCCACACGAAGCGCACACCAAAACACCCACGCAACGGCAGCACCCGCGCCGGACACAGCGACACTGCCACACAACCACACACACGCCCACGCCAACATGCCCATCCCCACCCGAACCCCGCCCAACAGCAAGGCGCACGAGCCCCGGAAGCACAAGCAGCCAAGGCCGCCCAGCAAACAAACAGCGAGACCGCAACAACCCCAAGCCCGGGGAGGCCCCCGCCTCCCCCAGCACAACCCCCCAACCCCAGCCCGCGCACACCACCCCACCCGCCCGCAAACCCGCCCGCAAACCCGCACCCGCAACCCCCAGGGGCCAGCCAAGCCCGCCCAAACCACCCGGCCGCGCCCCAACGGCGGGCCACACACAGGCGCACGGGGAAGACACCAGCGAAACGCGGCACGCCCGAGCCATCACCACAATAAAGCAGACAAGGCTGCGAGCGCACACGCAGCGGCAACTGCCCACCACGCAGCCCGGGCTCACACGCAGCGGCAACTGCCCACCACGCAGCCCGGGCGGGTGCGCAGCGCCGCTCAAGCCGGGTGGCCCGTGAGCGGCGTGAGGTCATCGGACGGGACCGAAAGCCCCGTCAAAACAGCCTTGCCCGCATGACGCGCCATCAGCGGGGCAGCGGCATGCACCTGCCGAGCCACCGCGCGGCACAGCGTCGTGGACAGGTCGCGCATCGCATTCTCCAAGAACAGCCGCCGGGAGGCGGCGCCCGAACCCGCAGCAAGGTCGGCAAGCCGGTTCAGGAAGGCGAACGCGGCTGGGCCAATCCTCCCGTACGTCTCGTGAGAGAGCGGCACCAGGGTGAATGCGCCAGAGCCCGCACGGCCATATTTGTCGCGCTTGCGCTGGTCAGCTTGCGCTGCGGCGGCGCCGTCACAGGTCGCCGCCGAGCGGACATTCGAGCCAGCCAGCGGGTGAGACACGCACACATCGCCGATCACCGGCGAGCCAGGGAAGAACGCGAGAATGTCACCGCGCTGAGCGCCTCTGCGCGACCGGGGAGGAGGAGCCGAAGGGGCAATCCGGGCGTTGTCCGATCGCCGCGAACACCGTCCGGCAGCCAGAGGCCGTTGAGGCTCAGGGGCGTCGCGCTCGTCACCCGCCGCCGCCGGCGCCGGCGTCGGCGCCGCGCCGGGCTCAGCCGGGGTGGGGGATGGGCCGGCGTCGGGGGCAGGTGTGACACAGGGAGCACACCCTGAGGCAGAGACAGCAGCTGCGTACGTGACAGGAGGGGGAGCCTGGGCGCCATGGGAGGGAGCGGGCGCGGCCGAGGCAGGGGAGGTGTCGGAGACAGGATGGGCTGTCGCAGGGAGAGCTGGCCAGGGGTCGGCCGCGTCGCGGGCGCAGGGCGTGTGTGTGTGTGTGTGTGTGTGTGTGTGTGTGTGTGTGTGTGTGTGTGTGTGTGTGTGTGTGTGTGTGTGTGTGTGTGTGTGTGTGTGTGTGTGTGTGTGTGTGTGTGTGTGTGTGTGTGTGTGTGTGTTTGGGTGGGGTCTGGGCCGCGTGCGGTTGCGAGGGTTGGGTGTCGGTGTGTAGGTGCGTTTGGGGGTGGGTGCATGTGGAGGTGCGTGTGGGGGTGGGTTCGTGTGGGAGTGTGTGGGAGTGTGGGAGTGTGTGGGTGCTTGTGGTGCCTTGGCGTTGGCTGTTGCTCTCCTGTTGCGTGCGCATTGCGTTGCTTGTGCTCTCCCTCTTGGTCCTGGCGGTGCTACCGGCCCCTCCGGAGTTTTCCTTTGTAACACACAAGCCTCCCACCCAACACCCACAAGCACACCCACACGCCCACCCCCATCCGCACCCCGCCCACCAGCCAGGCGCAAAAGCCCCGAAAGCACATGCAGCCAAGGCTGCCGTGCAAAGAAACAGCGAGACCCCAACAACAACCCCCGCCCCGGGGAAGCCCCCGCCTCCCCTAGCACAACCCACCCCGCCCAGCCCCTGCACACCACCCCAAACCCACACCCGCAACGCCCACAGTCCAGCCCAGCCGGCCCAAACTCCCCGGCTGCGCCCCAATGGCGGGCCACAGGCAGACGCACGGGGAAGACAGCTGCGAAGCGCGGTACGCCAGAGCCGCCACTACGACAATGCGGACGAGGCCGCGAGCGCACGCAGCGACGACCGCCTATCAGGCAGCCCGGGCGGGCGCGCAGCGCCGCTCAGGCCGGGTGGCCTGTGAGCGGCGTGAGGTCATCGGACGGGACTGCCAGCCCCGTCAAAACTGCCTTGCCCGCATGACGTGCCATCAGCGGGGCAGCGGCGTGCACCTGCCGAGCCACCGTGCGGCACAGCGTTGTGGACAGGTTACGCATTGCATTCTCCAAGAACAGCTGCCGGGAGGCTGCGCCCGAACCTGCAGCAACATCGGCAAGCCGGTTCAGGAAGGCGAATGCGGACGGGCCGATCCTCCCGTACGTCTTGTGAGGGAGCGGCACCAGGGTGAATGCGCCGGAGCCCGCCCGGCCATACTTTTCGCGCCACTTGTGTGCCGCATCAGGTACCGTATGGCCATCGAATGAAGCGTATCAACAATCGTTGATGCATATGCGTATGATCGTATGCATATGATAGTACCGTATGGCCATCCTCATACAACGGGGCGAACTCCCTAGTAATGCATGATATGGCAATGAGCTGAAGCATACATAGCCTGGCCGTGCCTGCAGCCACCTTATTGCCATCCCAACGCCAATTGGACAGGTTTATTGGCCAATGCTTGATGGTAAGTATGGCTGTCGCCTTCCAGCTTGTCAAATTCTGCTGGCAGTCTAGAGCAGTATGGACAGCGTATGGACAGCAGTGTAGACAGCTGTACTTCCATGTTGTTCCCGCAAGGCATCCTGTGGGACGGGCAGATCAACACTGTGCTCATCATTGCACAAAACATAGACAGCCGCCACGGGGAAGATCTTAACCCGCTATGCTAGCCCAGTCGTGCATGGAAAAGTATACACACAGCATAAGGGCTGATCACACCAGAACATGACTCAATGCCCTGGGATGCGCCCAGCACACCCAGGCAAGCATTGCCCCATGAGAGCATGTATGTGTAAGGACCAGCCGGAGGCAGTGATCGGCACAAAGCTTACATGCTGGCTGCCGCCATTAGTATTGGCACTTGCGGGTCTTTGGAAAGAGGGGTCCATCAGAGTCATGTGATTGCTGGCATGGGGCATAACATGTGTACGGGGTCCCCAGCTTGATGTGGCTCCACGCATTTGGCTCTATTTCGGCGCACGTATTGTACAATTAGATATGGTGTCTTGTTGAATTCTGCAGATTGGAGGGTGTCAAGTTGCTGCGGGGTTGGAAAACTGTGAGCACAATTTACTGCCTCTCTGGCCTTGTCCTTGGACCTAACTTACTACTAAAGCTACCTCGCCTTTAAAAAGGACGTGCTTCGATTCTTTGTTTGGTTAGGGGGTGGAAACAGCCATGCGGGACCACGTCAGCCTAGGAGGCAGCCCTAGTGCGTTGCATGCAGTTGTCAGAAGGGAATTCTAGGTGCTTTACCAATCAGATAACTCCGGACGATCTGGACCACGTGCCGGAGTGCGATGAATATTTTGCAAAATCATCCATGACTGTTCTACTTTTCTGTACTGCGGGTTTCATGTGAGATATACAGTCATCATCGTATCATCAATCCGTTGCAACAATGGAGAGCTGTCTCGTTCGCGAGGCCTGAAGCACCAGGAGAACAGTGTGTTATGGCATGAACGATTCCTGCACACGAACTCTGGCCACCATTTACGGGAAGTTCACTCGCCGGCACCGCCTGGTGGGCACGGCCGACCTGGAATGGCGGGCTTTCTCACAAGCGCACTCTCGCCACTCGTGCACTAGTAGTGTCTGCCTGCGATACACGCATGGCACCATATAAGGAAGACCGCGCGCTCTGTCATTGCATTGTCATCCAATTTCAGCTCAATTTACGCAGCAAACAACCGTTACTCAGCCTGACGACGGCGCACGCAGGCGTTTCAACTGGATATCGACATCGTTTAGACCGCCGTACACACACGCGTTGGCAAGGCACCTCAGCCCGCCGCTCGAAGCCCGAACACCAAGGATGCGTCAGTACTGGATCACAAGTTACTGCATACTCGCGTGTTTCCTCGCATTGATGGCTGTCCGTGGACGAGGTGAGCCGAACCCACTGAGCGCGTGCGACATGAGCAGTGCGCGCCACAACGACTGGCACGTCAGTAGCAATGCGCTACAGATTGGCCAGCCCAGTACTGCAACTATATATAATGCTACGCATCAACTGTGCCGTGAAGTATCAGTGAGGAGAAGGAGCTGCCAGCATGTATTTTCGCCGCGTTGCCAGTACTCCTGCTGGTGGGCGCCGTGGCAGCAAGACACTGGCAGCGGCGATGCTCAGGCGGCGTGACCATGCAAATCAATTGTAGATACACCGGCTTATGCGTCATATGAAATGAAGAACTGGCTTTGTTGTCTCATTTCGCTGCTGTTTTTGCTCAATGTGTTCGCGCTGAGTTGTCTCGCTTCGATGCTGATCAGCATGAGCCCACCGATGGCCACGGCAGACGCGACGGCCCACCGTTTCAGAGTCAGCAGGTTTTTGGCCTGCCCCACGCGAATTTACAGATCCCCTCATACTCTAGCAGTAGTGTAGGCTATCCTGTACAGACTTACTCTGCAGTGACTGAACGCAGCCGCTTGAAGGCAAGGCGTTGCCAGCAGCGTGCCCATCCGCCACCATCGCGCATACGATAGCATTCGTGTGCAGAGAGCCCTGCTTTTCAAAGCAAATGTTCGAGGCGCTTCGGCAAGTGTAGCGGTGGCGATCTTGGGTCACACATTAAGGACTGCTGCAGTGCATCAGACCACTGCGTCAAGAAGAATGCATTCTATGCGCAGTGTAGACCCAAAAACGATCCCCTTCCTACAACCTGGCCAAATGCCACGGTGTTCGCTGCCGGTGCGAATCTCCCCGTGGCTCACCTCTGCTTATTTGCCACGGAGACGACTGCCGATTCCTAGGGAATTTTTTTTTGTCACTCTTGTGGCTGTACCAAGCACTCTATGCCTCTGTGATTGTTGTCAACTCGTTTGAATATTTCGGCATGCCAACTCGTGACCTTTTCACGAACCAGCCGATCTGCAGACACCAGCCATGGCACGCAAGGTAGCCATGGCAAGCGAGTCAGCCCTGCACCGGAGCCTGTGACATTAGGTGACAAGACAGGGAGCAGCTCTTCTTCTGGAGCCACTCCTGCCCCTCATACGTGTGGAAACACGTACATGCAGGCATCCAAAAACACATGCGGAAACGACTGCACTCTCCCATCTGGGGACATAAGGTACGCCAATTCGCAAAGGCTGCCAGCATCTGTACCAATGTGCGCAACTTCATGTTCCGCAGCACATTCAAATGGTGCTGTGCAGGCTGGACTCAGCAAATGCCTGCGCGGCAACCTGTGCAGCAACCAAGGATTGCCACTGTGCCATATTTGACAGTGGTCTCTGCTCCTTGCTCTGGACGCCCTGCGATTCCGCAGTTCTCAACATGACAATTAGCTCAAAAGCAGCTGCAACTGCCCTTCAGCCATGTGTCCAGTATCCAGTCACCACCATTGCCACAATTCCATCTGCTTCCAAATGTGCGCCTGCTTCTTGGCCAGAAGCTGATACAGCTTGTCTTTCGCCAGCTGCGTGGAATCTGTGAGCCAGCGTCTGAGTGTTTGGCAGACCTGGTGATCCTGTTGATCATGTGCATGGTCTGAGAAGTCGATTCCTTACCATGTCACCAGTTTTATGCGTTGCTGTCCCACATGCAGATGCAAGTTGCAAGCCAATGCACGTCTACCCCGGCCACATCGTGACGAAGCGAGGATGTAGTGGTAGCTGCACGTCAACAAGCATCCATCCTGTCGACGATCTTGACTCATGCATTGAGGCCTGCCTCGCAGCAGGCTACAGCAAATGTCAATCTATTCAATTCAAGCAATCTGGCACCTTCGGGTTAGATCAGAACGAGTGCAGACTGTTCAGCATAGGGGTGAAGCACATGGGAGCCCATGCCACAGCTCAAGTTCTGGCGGCCGGGGGCCTGGGCGCGGCTGTGGCTGAATTCTGTGAACCTCCACCTGAATTCTCGCAGTTCCCAGTCAGTGCAACCGCCGACTTTGGAGTCGACTGGGATGCTGTTTGTTTAGGACAACAGATGGCTGTCGTGCCAGGTGCGGAATGGCACAGACCATTGGAGGTGTGGTGTGTAGCTAGCGCTGTGTGCTGATGTGCTCTGGTGTTGCGGGATTGCTCATCGACGCGCTTGTGTGACACACTGCAGCTCAGGTTGCAAGTGTTCCTGAATCAACCTGTACTGTACAGGCATGCAAATGGGCTGTGCTACTTGCGCATTCATCCCAGAGGACCGGCTGGGCCGCGTTCCGGACAGCCTTGACGAGTATCACTTTGAGTGCGTTTCATTCTTGCTCCATCTTGCTCCTGGTTTGCATTCCGTGTGGAAGCTATAAACACACTGAGGTTGAAGCCATTGCGACCATGGCCTTGCTATTACCTTCTCTGCATTCTCCTCAGTGTGGCATCATTTGGTCCCTCTGCAAACATATGTATCCAGTGCCAGAGTTCGCGCAGCTGACCTGATGCGTGACCAGGCGTCCCCCACATCGTTGTGCATCGCAAATATGCACCTCGTTTATCGATCTTGCATCCACCAGAATTGTGCAAGGGCGAAAAAAGTAGATCGCCTGCTCTGTACAGGTCGGACAGCATCGACGATTGCATAGCAGACTGCGCAAACCATCCAAATTGTGGTTGCGCGTTCTTCCGCGTCGATGACCATCAGCAGACTTCGCGTCGGGGCTGGTGCGCGCTGACGACGGCGGCATGTAGTGACGCCGTCGTTGGCGCACAGGTGGACTACACGCGCATGCGCAGCGCAATATCCAAATGCTCCTATAACCCCAGTTCCAAGATTATGGCGCGATGGCCTGATGAGCCATACGATGGGATCGACTGGTTTGCAGAATGGGAGGATGTGTGCGCGTACCCAGAGCCATACACTTATGTGCACAAAAACACCTTCTGCGGCCCTGAGTGTGTTGTCCCAGGCACGCACACAACGCTGTGCGCTCCTCTTTTTGCATTGTGACGAGCATGTCTCATGCGTCCATGTACACCTATCCACGAAGCCATGCACGACACGAGCGTGTGGGCTGGTCGGGCTGGCATGCTTTGCACGTTTGCACCACACATACAGGCCAGCTGATGCGTTCAGATGTTGTGTAGAGAGTTGGCCGCAGATGCCTGCTCAAGTAGATGCGCAGAAACTCGGGGCTGCGCATGCTCATACTATCAAGACAGTACTGGCTTCTGTACTCTGATGTCTGGCGAAGTTGATGGCAGTGGGGACGGCTATGCTTCAAGCTGCAAAAATTGGGACCACGTACCTGGTGCTATGCATCTAGATGTTGACAGCAGCACGGAGAACAAGGTCATGCTCATCTGCTCCAGATAGGACAAGCAATAGACGTCAAAGTTAGTGGAAAGTATTGTTTGATTTAATAGTAGAAAATAGTACAGTCTATCGTGGGTTCACGTCTGTGGCACAGATGGCCCGCGGCAGTGCGCCGCAAATAATGGTAGTGGCCTTGTCAGGCACTGAGATATTGTGCTGGACGGTAGCTTCAAACTCAGTAAACAGAGGCTCACTCACTTGCTGAAACCCGCTCTACATACTCATGAGGTACTGTCCTTCGTGCAATATGCATGGGTCAATGGAGCAATCCTGTACACTCATGCTCTTGCCCGCCCGCTTGGCGCGATCTTCTGTTGTCGTCTGCCATTCAACTTTCAGACTGTGCTGGGCCCATGGCGTAGTCGGCCACTGTGTTACCCAAATCTGTTGTGTCATGCGTGGGACGGCATCGGTGTGCAGATGAGTCAGCTGGGGGCAGTGCACAGACGTGCAGGACTGGGGCTCAATATGGGTGAATTGGGGATTTGGGGGGGGGGGGGGGGGGGGGGGGGGGGGGGCAGCTCGAGGGGCTCAGGCCCAGTGTGTTGATGCCTGGCGGGGGTTGGGGGGTTGATTTGTGCACCACATGTTGCCGCCATGATGGCGGGCAGCGACTTGTGTGCGTCCATGCAGCCTGCTACAAGCTGAAGCTGGTGTGTTTGTGCTGATGTGGTGGTTGTGCGCCAGGGTGCTGGCACGGTGTTTGTGCGTCTGGTGGTGTTGTTGTAGGGCCGCGCGGGGGTTGCTGGGGTGTCTTGGTATTCTTTTACAGCAGGGGCCAGTGCTGCTGTGATCGGCTCGCGAGATGTTAATTGTTGAAGAGGTCGTAACCAATTGTTGAATGTGTCTGTAAAATGTCCACCATATCACAGTTCACAGAATCCCCGACTGACGTGCATCAGTCTTTGTCGCATTGCTGTCACACAGAACACCCACTCCCGTTGCCTTGGTCTGCAGCTGGGTCTCTGAACGTAAACTGGCCAGCGTAGCACATGCACTGTGCAATGTATGTAGTGCTGCCTTTCTCAACTTTGTGCTTGTAACACTTGATGGGCGTCGTGAGCATGGTGAGTGTGTTCCAGGATGGTCAGTGGCTTGGTGTGACTGGCAAACCGGAGCAGACCAGACCAATGAGTCAGTGTCCATACAAAGATGAAGTGGCTGTCATGTCATGGCCATGATTGATTCAGTATTATTCGGTGGGAGTCCACACATTTGGGCTAATCATGACCTTAGATCGTGTGAACTGGAATTGCCACAGTTGAGTTCATAGGGCTCTCACCACAGCCCTCTGACACCACTACGGGCTGCGGGTGTGCGGTGACATCGTGATGCCACCGCGCAGTGGCACTGACACTCACGCCGGCAGTGCTGACAGGTCTGAATGAACGGAACCACATGCCAAAGGGGTAAACCACCTGGATATCCCCCACAGACAACCGTACGCAACTCACAGGGCCTCCTCCTGTGCGTGGCGAGTTGGTCACGTACAGGTGTTTCGATTCCTCACATTGTACGCATCGAACCTACGATCTCCTGACCAGCAGGGGGGAGCTTTACACCGGTTTCGACCATTGCAATTGCAAAAATCTCATATCTGGTGGCATGTACAGGCTGTCCTTCTGTCTCGGTTCGGCAAACACCAAACGTTGTCATAACACTGGAGCTCTCAGGATCAGAAAGGTAAAGATGGAAGCGGCGTTAGCCGATATGCCGGGTGCATGGGGTGAGGCAGCCTGAGACGACCCATAGCCTTGTTATGTAGAGGCAATGAGACCCGTGTCCTACTCGCCGCCGCAAAATTCGGAGGGGGACCCGAGCTCTCTCGGCTATGCAAATTGAATGTATGTGACAGAAGCGTGAATGGTCCCAACGATCACAGCACAAGAAGCCTGACCCAGCTTTACAGCCACTCATACGGTATGAGAGTCATACTACAATTATAATTACACAGGCCCACACACACCCGAATACCCCCCCCCCCCCCCCCCCCCCCCCCCCCCCCCCCAGCCCGGCAAGACAGGGACGTCATGCTCTGCATTACACAATGCTGACTGAAATTCGTACTGGTCCTGCTGTGCCTCCGGACTGTGAGCCTGGTCCAGAAATACCATTTCCGTCCACAAGCGCTATATTGCTGTGGCTGCATATGTTGTAGGGGGCCTGGTGCGGGCGTCCAATGGTCCTGTCAAGGCCACGGTGGCTGACGTTTTTGTGGTCCTCAACCATAGCTATAACTGTGATGTGTGATGTCTATCACAGGGTGTGATGTGTGCTCCAACATTTGTGTTGCTTGGCGTCCTCGTGCAGATGTCCGAGGTAGCTGATCTCGTCGTGGTCAAGAGTAGTCGCGCTTGCAATCTGTCTGTCTCTGGATCGGCGGACGATGATGCCCGTTTGGGTATGGCGTAAAGATTCTCTGGACTTTGGCATATTGCTTGTTTTGTATGCCAGCGCATGTCACGGCAGGGTTTGCATCTCGTCATTTACCATTCACTTCATCAACGCTGGCATTGTATGCTCGTGCTTGCAGCCCAGTCCAAAGCAGGTCAAAAAGAAATCCATCGTCATTGTTCACTGAAAAGCAGTCATTGTCAGCGAGAAGATCTGGTGCTCCTCGTGGACCTGGATACCAGGGTTCCCAGGACCCTGTCAAGCTCCTGGTTTTCGCTACACTGCTCAGCTCGATCATGTTCAGCACAGGCCAACTCTTGCAGTGTTCTGGGCATCGATGACTGCAACAGAGAAGGCATGATAACACACTGGTGAATCAAGGTTGCCCAGTTAGTGAAAACCAATATTTTTCAATCTGTGCTGTTCTGGAGGAGTGCCCTTGCCTTCATATTTTTGACATGGCCCCGCAAGACGGACGTCTGTTTGATACAACGGCGCTTCGTGACTTCTGCTCTATTCTTGGTACTTATTGCTATTTGCATGTTCTCACTTTCCTGTCTACATGCACTTTTGACTCGCTCAATCTCACGATGAATCTGCATAATCTGCTGCTGATGGTTGATAATATCACGCTCGCTCATGTGAAGAGCTTTCATGATGTCCTGATTACTCCGACCCTCTGCCTGCGCCCCTGAATACAGAGACTCCCACATCGATGCAATGTGTGTGTTGCCTATGAACGTCCGGTCAATTGCCACTGGGTCGTCAAGTGACTCCAAGGTGAAAGCCCCTCTACATCTAGCTACTGGCGGAGGTCAAGGGGCTCAAGTATTATTCCCTGGATCACCATACCTCGAGCCTTATACGTGGTGGCATAGCAGCCTATTACAAGCTGTGTTGCTAAAGTGGGATTGTCCCAAACCCCAGCGGTCTCAACTGCAGCTGCTCGTGACTGATCAATGTGCATGTCGAGGTGCATGTGAGCTCGTTGTGTGCTGGCATGATCATTTGTGATATCGCATCCAGGCTGGCCGATTCCTGGTTCATGGGCATCAAGGTCCTGGAGCATGTTTGTCAATGCCTGCCTTTGGCGCAGGCGAGTGTGCTGTGGGCTACAGATCGCCTGGTCTTCACGCGCTGTCAGTGAATTTGCTGTCACGACCTTGCACACTCCAACACCACTGCATCAAATCATGAGTTTTACAAATATAATCAGAGAGGTGAAAGGCCAATCACTGGCCTGGAGGGATGTTGGGGCTGGTAGCATCCGCTGATCAATTAAGCAGGCTGGCTACCAGTTGTTGATTGCAGTGATCCTCCGTCCTTGGTCAGAAGCAAAGGTCAAACCATGTCCACGTGGACACCAGAATGACCTGTCGGCCGTACATATTTCCATTTCTTGATCACACATTGCAACCTAGAAAAAGCAGTGAATTGCGATGAGAATGTGCTGCACCTGTGTTCAGGCATTCCACATATTGGCGTAGACTGCGTCGGGAGGCATGGCGGCATGGTGTCATGCATGCTTGACATGCATTCTGTGTTACCAGTCAGTCCAGCAGCATCTGCACCCACCTGCGCACACAGCGACCAAGCTGCACGCAAAGATTCTGCTTCAAGCTGGGCCAAGAAGATGCGCTGAGCTTCTATTGTCGGCTTTTCCATATTAAGCTGCACACATACATCCGGATGCACAGGCCATGTTCCTTTCTGGGCCCAAGCAGCTCCGCTAACGCCATCCATGTCGTGCTTGCTATCCGCCGACTGCTTGCGAAGATCCTGGAGACTTGTTCTGCAGATAATGCGCGACTTCACACATGCCTCAGGGCTCTCGCCAAGCACAATTCGGCATATGTGGTCCCGTCAACTCGAACTTGTCAATGTCCAATAGGATACGGCTCAGTAAAGTCAGATTTACTATACTTTACAAAATGCATCACTACCTAGAGATGTAAACTTACACAGGCTATCACACTACCAATGCATGGCAGAGAAGGTGAACGGACTTAGAAATGCTGATGCAGTGCTGCATAGCGTTTTCCAGGAGTAGTGCTGGATCCCTTGACTTTCCTGGCATGCTTATCACTAACTGCCATAGTTCTAACGAGTCCTTGCATGACAACAGCGCCTGGACATTGCTTTGAACTATGGCTAGCATTGCCTGGAAGAGGATGCATGCGGAACCCTCAAACAACATCACATCCCATATGCGTGTGGTTGATTCCAGCGGAAGCACATTCACAAAAGCAGTAAGCAGCCACTGCAGTACCACCAGCGAAATGTTGACTTGAAGGCTGTCAGCATGCTGCATGACAGATGGGCAATGTCTTAGCAGAAGAATCCTGCAGATGCGCTGATCTGCAAGCGCTCCTGCCATGCTCTCCACGAAATAGTCTGCCAGGACCAATTCCACAATAGTCGCCAGGCCCCAAAAACTACTTTCCTCAGACAAATGCTGCAGCAACATTCCAACCACAAAATTCATTCCCTGCAGCTTTCAGTCTGTCAAATCACAACAAGATACAACATTCCATACTTCGGCCGAGTTCCACTTCACCTGACAATAGCCCACGCGCGGGTTGTGCTTGGCGTACGCCTGCAGCACTCTGCGCAGGACATTGACACCCCTTTCTTCAGATCCCGGGGCCTTTGGAACTGTGCGGTGTATGTCCTTTTCAATCTGGTCTTGAATATCCTGAATGATGAATCTCATTCATACATCCAACTTCTTGTACCATATATGCACTGCAGTACTTCAGTTGGTCCCCTGAAGCCTCACCTCTGGCAAACACGCAGCGCCGCAACACTGGCCATGCGTGCAAAGAGGGAATTTGCACATATCTGAACAAGGAGACCCTCTAGTACTGTTCATCTTGCCTGTGGCCCTAGTGGGCAAAGATGAGATGATTGTAGCATAATAATTAGGCGGATGTGCATGTTGATTCCGGAACTTGCCAAGGAAAGACAGCCAAAGCTGTGGACGCCAGGCAGCTGGGATGCCGCCTTGCACCAACAAGTCCAGCTACACGCAGAACATCCCACTGCGTGAGAGAAGTGGGCTGAGGCATTGCCTCAGCCTGAGCGGCATAGCAAGCATCAGAACAGATTACGTTCGATTGACGTGTTACCTGCTTGGCATCCTCAACGTTGAGCATCCCTGAGTGGTAGCGTTGGACGAGGGCTGCCAAATGACCTTCAACCGCTGGCGGCAACGCGGACCCCTCGCTCAAACGTTCTGCCATGCACAGCTCCGACTGGACGAAGTGTTGCCAGCATTTTCTCTGCTGAGCTTCTTGTGATCTCTCAAACGCAGGCACCGCCTGGTGGTGGGGTCGTGCGTCCACTGCAGCCGGAAGCATTGACAGGGGAATGCAACGAAGATCAGATCCTCAGCCTCGAAAAAGCCCTGACGCGATTCTCAGGCTGGTTTCTATAGAATGGTTTTGCGAGGTCGATTATTGGTTCTTACGCTGCGACACCGATAGTGCGAAATCACACAACGGGGCCTGGGTGCCTACCCGGCCTGCTTGACTATCTACATGCCTGAAGACATCTTAATAACAGTTCACGACGACGAAGAGCTCCTGTAAAACGAAACAGGGTCCTTATTTCTGACCTAGACACAACATATGCCTATCCCGCTGGTGGCTGCATTGTACTTCTTGTTGGTGTAAAACTATCGTTCCGAGACATGACTGAGCGGCTCTGTGAGCGCTGATATGAGTAAGAATTGTCGAGGAGGCGGCTCAAGTGTTAGTGTCTCATGGTGTTTTCTCCGGCTGGCATAGTTGGTTCAGCGAGACCGGTCTTCACTGTAAGAAAGTCGCGACTCTCCTGTTACCTGCATCGGGCATGCGGGCGTACCCGGACTGCTTATTATCTACATGGTACGCATAGCCGGGATTCGTTGCCAACACATTAGCGGCAGCTGTCCTGCAAATGAAACCAAACCCAACGATTTTGACAATAGCCAAACCGGCCAGTGACTGAAGAGTCCCAGACCTGTCGGATGCGTTTCGCCTTGCTGCAGTGTGGGTGTGTGCGTGTGTGCATGTGTGGGCGTTGGTTCGAGAGCGACTCTTGGGATTTGCTTGTGCAAACCCGTGCAGTCTTCTGTGCCTAGCCAGTGATAACACGTACAGTAGTACACATCTGCTCAGAGATGTGGCGCCGCGCGCTGCCTGACATCAAGTCATTTGGCGAGTGCCGGGTGCTCGGTTGTTCTGCGATCTGACACGACATACACGCAGTCGCTCTGGATACCGACAGTCACTGCGTAGATGAATACAGGCATCTCCACTACAGAAACAAGACTCTGGGCGCCAGACGGCCGACGGACGAAATGGTTAGTTCTGTTTGGTCGCCGATCGCAACCCATACACAGCGCGCTGCAGAGGTGTGACGCCAACGATACGGCAGAAAACAGGAATGTGGGGTGCCGTACAAATGGAGAGATAAGTGGCGAAATAGTACTGTCGGGCAGGAGAAATTATGACAATATACTACATGTAGCTACACCAATAATACGCCGTTCCCACGCGTCGCATCGCGAGTCGCTGGCCGTCGGATTTTCCCCCCTTTTTTTTTTCAAACTTTGTCGGGAAACCGATCGGTTTGTAGAGCACTGAGTGTGTCGCGAATCGGTCCGATTCGCGACACACTTCCGGGCCCGCGTCATGCAATATATGCTTGAACAGACTGCACTTGGGAGCTTGAATGACGAACAGATTGCGCCACAACCGCTTCACAGGCCTCGTTTGACTGCATGTCTGGTTGCAACTCGAATCGATGAGCATATCGGCCACGCAAATGCACCAACCCATGATGCGCCCTTGGCAACTCTTCCTCACCGGTCCAGCGTCGCGGCATACCCAGCAGTAAGGAAACATTTTACGCCACACATTCGTGCTGTGTCGCCTTGTCCGTTCGCCTCGTGTCTGAAGGAGATTCATCTTACCTCTGCAAGCTCCAGTGGGACAACGATAGCATCACCCGTAACAGGCACAGATTGCTTAGGTGTTTTAGTCAACCGCAGCTACAAATCACATTCCGTCAAGCTCATCTGGTCCACTTGTGAGCGTGCCCCCACGCGCCTGCCTATGCAATGCAGCATCTGCCCCAGCTGGGTGATGCAGCACTTTTGGTGGATCAGCCTGATCTCGCGACAGGTTTGTCCAGCCTTGACCCAAGCCTGTGTATTTGGCGACACCAGCATGCCTCAAGTGTAGCTGTGGGTGCTTCCAGGCACATATCTTGTCCAGCTCACAGATGGCAGGCGGGCATTGATTCGCAAGAGGCGGGTGTGCTCCATCTTGGGTTTGACAATAGTCTAGATGAACAATAAGAAACGCACAATGCTCCAGGAAAAGCAATCACTTTGAGACTGTCGTAGAGAGTTCAGTATATTTCCTGAAGGCCATCTGTATTGCAGACGAAGCGCTTACGATCAATACATCATGGACTTGCCAAGGACGCATCAGATCAGCTTGCGGCGCTTCGCGATGCAGCTTTGAACAGTGACAACTCTCCAGACGAGACCAGGCCAGCCTGTGTGTTTCGATTTCGCAATGCGGTATCAGATTGGTTGCCTCATGATTGCATCGCAACATCTTTGTGGCTCCCTGATCAGGATGACATCGCTGCTGTTGCGGGTGGGACTGATGGCCGAGCCCACCCTATTGTGGACGCTTCATTCAACAATGTATGCTGCAATCACGGTCCAGATACTGGGCGTGCCGATGTTGGTCCTGCGTCAGGCACCAGCGGCGACCCTGCAAGTGCTGCTCCGCAAACGGACCTGCAGCCTTCTGGATGTACCCAAAAACACCTGATTGATGCTCCGCTACCGCATGAACAAGAACATTCACCTGGACACATAGATCAAGACGGAGAACAAGAGCTTGCTGTCGCAATTGGTCAAATACGATCAGACACCGTGCAGACTACAATTGTTTCAAAACCGCCAGCGGGACTCCCTCCCGAGCTGCAGGTATCCAAGGATGATGAATCCCTCCTTAAGGCTGCAGAAAAGAATGTCAGCAAATTTTCTGCATCTTGCACACTTGAACCTTGGCTGTCTAAACATTGTAGCATGTTCGGCTTTGATGTTGTTAAGGAGGCTGTGAAGCAACGCATAAAAGCATTGCGGCATCATGCTCCATGATTATGCATGCCGTTTTGCAGTCACTATAGAAGGTTTGCAGGCAACCTTATTGCTTTTGTGCCAATATCCCAAGTTATGTAAACATTGACATTGTTACTGCACTGCTGTGATCTTACAAAGGCCCTGAATTAGGATGGTTCCAAGGAAGCTAGGCATGCCAGTGGCGTAGACAACATATGCTTATGAGCTCAAGTAATAGGGAGTAAGCTGAACTAATCGGCATCATGAGAGTTGATACAGTCTTAAGTGCTAATACTAACAATGCCCAAAGTACCTATGAGAACGACAGTCTTGCTTGATCACGACTTGGTACTTGATTGGAACTCGAACTGTGTTTGTTGATATCTTGAACATTTTGAATGCACCATCTTACACTCCCTTCCACAACTGCTCGGCACTGACGCCTTTGCTTCTCCATGCATGCTCAACACTCAAAGCACTGCCTGTTATTCACTGTACGCTCGGCACATCACAACATATATGCTGTTCATCTCGATGTAGTGGATATTATTTTAATTTCGTTCTAAGCCCCCGAAATCATGACATGAACTTCACTCAATCACTGAGTCTGTGGTAGCTAAGCCGGTCTAGGCCGGCGTGGTGTGCGCTCTCCATGACTGCATCAGAGACACGTCGGACATACCCGCACGACACCGGTTGATAGGTCACTGAACATCCATGAGACATATTATAGTGATTTTGGGGTGTTCTCAACCCACTGTGCTCACTGGGCATGCGCTGGGCGCCAAATCCGCGTCCATGAGCGAAATCAGCATTTGGGGCGAAAACAGGCCTTTCCCTGGGCACTTTTCTATGTTTCGCCCAGGAACCGCCTGTGTGCATTCAGTATGTTATTGTGATTCTATAGACACCGCCCAGGGCCCTGGGCGATGTCTGCGTGTCTCGCGTTCCCGGTGGACGTGTGCGTGGCACGTGTGCAGACCCCCCTTGCAGGCATATGCACGCAGAGCGAGTGCATTTGCGCGCGACTGCATCGACTGGAGCAGAGACTATAGCAACCTAGACTATAGTTACATAGACCAAGCAGCCTGTCATAGCACTGCCATCAATGAATGATGCTCCATCAATCCATCACAACTCATGCAATACTACAAGTATAGCGCTATGCTGATGTGTTCTCGCTTCGTTGGCTTCAAATATCTGTCAAACCTTGGGCAAATGCGTCCAGTTGTAGACATCCCTATATATTCAATTTGCTTATCCGGATCTAGCCGAAAACGTCCCGATTTTTCGGGCCCAATTTGAAAAATGCCGACATCGGGGGAACGGGCCCGACCCAACCCTGCTGGATAGGCACGCGGCTAGTAGGCTGCACCATCACACGGTGCGGCCCCATCAGTTGCTTTCGGTGCACAGACGGTAGTTTATTCAGCACTGCTGTAATCTACCGACACTTGCTGGGGCACCACACAATTGACTGAGCATAAGCGATAGCTACAGGCTGGTAGCCGTGTGTCGAGAAGTCTCCGGTTTGCGAGCCAATTCGGCCTGTTCATGATCAACTTCAGTGTAGCTGATCAGACGGGGTGCAGGCCAGGCCACCTTGCCAACCCCCAGGTCCATCAGCTCAGTGGCTTTTCTGGCTCTTGCAGGAGTTGCATGTGAAAATGTTTGGACTGGTGTGATCCATGTGTGGTGTAGTGCACCTCCGTAACAGCCTCAAAAATGGCAATTCCGGTTTTTTAGCTGACTGCAACTTTCAGCCCGCCCCTGCAACACCCCCGAGTGCATTCTCAGTGAGGTTGTGTTGTGGAAATTGGCAGCCTCGAGGGCAAACAGCCAACAGGCAGCTCGTCCAAAAATCGCCCGATCAGCACTTCACATATACCTCATGTGATCTCCTGTTTGAATCTGAGCCTCATTCCTTGCACACCAGCTCCAACAGCTATTCTGCGTGTGCTATCCCCCGAACATGTGTGCGCTGCACCATTCTTTATGCGGAAAGTTGCTATGCACTCAGTGCAACAAATTGAGAGCGATCACCAGCGATTTTTTTTTGCTTGCCTCGCGAAACTGCGATCCACTGGTCAACAATGCTGTCGTGAAGTGCATGGCGCAGCGGTGTGGTGAGGTGTGCCGCATGACGCACGCTGCATGCGTGCTTCCAACACCCCGAGTTCGCCTGCAAAACGGTGAAGTGGCAGCAGGAAGTGCAGCGGCACAGCGTGCACATGTCCACCAGCATGAGCAGCGGGCACTGCGCGGTCCCATACATCAGTGTGTTGCACAGCAGCATGCACAACGTCAGCTGCGGCGCGTGCACCCACACAGCGGCGCTAACAGCGGCTAGACTTGGCCGACATTAATCAATCCAGATTCACTGTACACAGCAGTCTAGCCAGAGTGACGGCGTGAGCAGCCGTCACTGCGCGCTCGCATACATCTCTGTGTTCAGTGAGAGGTAGTGAGTTCCATACACGGAGACGCTGCTTGCGCACATCCACCGGCGTGAATGATAGGCCTTGCGCGGCTGTATTCGTCAATTAGTACCAGTAGCAGCAGTGATCCACCCGATGCGATGGCGCTGCAAGAACGCGTTTGGCAGCACGAGCAGCAGGCACTGTACGATTGCGCTTTCTCAGTTAGTATGGTTATTCGGCCAGCTGCACGGCCCTCTCACAGGTGTTATCTGCAGTTCCTGTCGAGCAAACAGCATTGGTCAATCCAATCAAGCTCATTGCAAGCTTCAAAACTCACCTGCTTATGATGCCTCGGCCCCTCCCATTTCCCCACTTCTTGCTGGTCACAACATACACCGGCAGGTCTGCAGCAATTCCGCGGCAGGTCAGCAGTCGGTAGTATTAGCTCTCCATCATGGTGGCAGCAGTGCTGTACTTGCACGCGGTGTGCAGTGAGAGTCTGCAGCTGTCTGTGCATCTGCCCAGCACAGTGGCAGCAATTCTGTGCTTGCACGCAGTGTGGTGTGAGAGTCTGTGGCTTTCTGTGCATCTGCCTAGCACAGTGGCAGCAATTCTGTACTTGCACGCGGTGTGCTGTGAGAATCTGCGGCTTTCGGTGCATCTGCCCAGCACAGCAGCAGCAATGCTGTGTTTGTACGCGGTGTGCAGAGAGTGTCGGCAGCTTTCTGCGCAGAGCAGATCTCTGTGCTTCAGCCCATGGGGGTAGTGGTGGGCTAGCGGCCGGTCAGCAGCAGTGTCAGCAGTGGGTCAGCAGGGGCAGCAGCATGGTCAGCAGTTGGTCAGCGGCAGGGTCAGCAGGGTCAGCAGGCTCAGCAGCGGCTCAGCAGCAGGGCAGCATAGTGGCAGTAGTGCTGTGCTTGCACGCGGTGTGCAGGGAGAGATGGCAGAAATTCCTCGTGCATCTGCCCATCACAGTGGCAACAATGCTATGCTTGCGTCCAGTGTGCCGTGAGTGTCGGCAGATCTCTGTGCATCTGCCCAGCATAATGGCAGCAGTGTTGTGCTTGCACCTGGTGTGCAGGCAGATTCGGCAGCATGGCAGTAGTGAAGCATCAGGACAGCAGCAGCTCAGCAGAGCGAAGCAGCACAGCAGTAGTGCAGCAGCGGTGTAGCGCCGGCTCAGCAGCTGAAAGCTCCCGGGAAGAGGGCGAAATGACGATATCAGAATGTAAAGACCGACAGGTTGTGCGGACATTGGGCAAACGTGGCAGGCATGTGGGGAGACAGTGCATCGCACTGTTGCCGGCTTCTCGGCCCACCATCACATGCTTGCGAATGTATTTACGCCGGGCTTGCTTGGTCGTACGCCCGCCGTATGGCAGCTAACTCCACCAATATTAAGCAGCCAAAGGTGAGCTGCGGAGCAACAGTAGAAACCGGTAGCTCCATGGACTAAATGATGGTGCGGTTGTGCTCATTGCGGAGTGAACCGTGCTCATGGGACACCGTCTGCTGTCGTGTTCTGGCACTGATTTACTCGGAGAGGCACGATGCCGATCTGCTGGCTGCTTGCATACAGAGCACAGCTGCGGCCCGGCACAGCTCTTGCTGTCTGCATAGCTGCCTCATCTCGCAGAGGTGTTCTTACACTGCGACAGCGACCTGCGGAATTGCGATCCTATCTGAGCGTGTGACAGCTGTCAGACTCTTTCCGCAAATAAGAATGCAGCGTGCAGCATAGCGAATCTGCATTGTACGGTGCTAGCTGTTCACTGCTGTATCTGCGCTGTGACCTGCAAGCTGTCTGCGTTTCGCTGGCTTGTTCCACGTGCAGCAAGCCGGGATTCGTCTGCCCCTGCCACCACCAGGAGAACTCAAAAGCATTTGATTCTTTCGGTTTGCATCGCATCATTACAGTGAAGAAAGCTTCATGTAGGCTTCTATACAACGGCAAATATCTGTCATCCATACTCACGACTTCTTGGCTGATCTACCCACTTTTATGACCCCAGTCTGCCGATGATGGGCCCCCTTGCTTGTAGACTTGACACCATAGAAATGATGCATGACCTCATTTACGATCTTACTACCCACCTCCTTTAGCTCTTCAGCCTCTAAGTATGCCCTGACGGAATGAAAGAGCGAACTAATAAGCTTCTGCAGATTAGTCATGTCCGGTCTCCAAAACTGCACAAAGCATCGCTGAAAGTACTTGGGGTAGCTGAACAAGTTTTGGGCTGCCCCATTACTGCATATCATCCTCTTGACAAGAGAAAGCTTTGCACAGACAGTCAGAGCAAAGCAGCAGCACTAGTCTGTCTGCACTATTGCAAGATAACACATCATACACACAATCGGTGAGAGTGCACAACACTGATGACGGGTCATGGACAGGACACCATGCCGCAAGGTGCATCTTATAAAGCATACCTCCCGAAACTCAATGCGAGATTCATAAGCGGCATACTTACGAACAAGCTGCGTAGCACATTCCATGACCTGTTCAGGTTGCAGCTCAGCGTCCGCGACCAGGTTCGTTACGAGCAGCTTGGGCACCATATGCTGCAGACAGAGTTCTGGCTCCATGCCAAGCGAAAATTCCGATGAGCGCTTGTTCTCCACATAGAACCACGACATACTGCTCTGAGCAGACACATTCTTCTGATCATAAGGGCCTACAATTGCAGCGATGTATGGAGCCGCATTCCCTGCGGTTGCTGCTTCATGACTGCGAGCAACCTGCTGAGTGTGCTGGTTGTATACATCAATGGCACTCGGCCAAACTGCAAAGGTCGGATGCGAATGGTACCAGCCAATGCATTGTAGACCATCTTGTCTGAGCTCCTCGATCTGCACTCAAACAGCACTCTTACTGGATGTCCATGCAGAACTGAAGTTTAATGAAGCTTTCCTTCGGCAGTTCAGCATGGAACAGAGCAGTCTGAGTGACAGTAATGTCGTGTAGACTTCGCAGTGGCAACGAGTTTGAAACAACGCACCGCCCGAGACTGATCGGCAGCATCCATTTCGACATCAGTGTGACCGACATCCAACGGCCCCTCCTGCACTGCAACTGCACGCAAGACTTGTAATCGCCCTGCTTCTGCATCATATGTGCCCCCCAGTACACCAATGACCTCATTCTGGCACATGTGTGCATGGATATCCATTGCGGCGACTGCTTCCGGATGCACATCAACCACAAATGGCTGTACGTCAATGCCCTTTTCCCCAGGCAGCTTTGAGTAGGACTCGAGCTGCATCATTGTGTGATCTAGGCCAGAGACGCCATTATGGCGTGGTGGAGCGCGCACATCTCGGCGGGAGCGCTGCTGGCTGTCTACGGGACATATCGCAGTTGAGCTGGGGGCAGCTGTTGGTGCTCGGGGCATCGTGGCTGCCAAGGTCTTGACTTTTCGGGGCATTGGTGGCAGACGCTGCATCTTATCTAATGCCTGGAGCAAGGGCTCCACTGCAGGGGCTGCAACTACAGGCGCAGCTTTTGGGAGCGCAAAATTCTCTACCACGTCAACCGAAGTTGTAGCTGCCTTGGCAGCTGACTTGGGAGGCCGCCCGACTGGCCTGACCACCAGCTTGGCTGTGGAATTGGCTGCTTTTGGTCCCGTGGCCTTTGTTGATGGGACAAGTGATACCACAGACCTCACCGCAGGTGTCTTCGCTGCGGGTACAGCCACAGCGATGCCAGGTGATACGCCGTAGCGCTCGATTCCCCGCTCAAATAGGCAATTCAACGGCAGTGAAGCGAGCAGCTTTGCAGGCTTCATGAAAGTCTCTGCCAGCTCCTCTGCCTCTGTAGCTTGCAGTACAGCCTCTTGCCGCCTGGTCCGCTTCACACCCGTCAACGTTGGTGCAGGAGTAGTGGCGCCGCTACTCCAGGAGGGCAGTGCATTGAGCACACTCACCCTGCTCTGCGGCGGCGATCTGGGCTCGTCTGCAGGTGCCATGGCCATCATCATTTCCTCTTGCACGAGGGCAAACGGACGCTCTGCTGTAGAGCGCCGCGGAGAGTCAGCCAAAATGCCCGGTGGACATAGAGCCCCTGTGTTCAGGTAGTACAATCGCCGATAGTGCCGCAAATTCCAGCGACCACACCGGACCAGGCGCCATGCTTTCTCTTCACTGAGCGGCCCACAAGCATCCCGATTGAAGAGGCTAGATAAATTTGGAACTATGTTGCCATCACACTCAACAGAACCATCATGCCGCACTCCGGCAGCATACACGCACCCATTCAATGGCACTTTGAGCACCTGCGGGCCAGCAATGAGCAGACCAGCATCGATCAGGTGCTTCAGGGTCACTCCACGCCTATGCGTAGCAGACTGTGGTGGAGGGCTGCGCAGCGAGTCTGTATCTGTGGAGCTTGACAATACAGTGTCATCTGCATCTTCTGCTGGCACACTCTCAGTGCGGCTACTGGATGGTGGTTCCGAAGCAGCTGCGGCGGTGGCTATAGTATACGCAGGTCTCTGGCGCAGCTCAGCTTGCACAAGAACTTTGCGGGTGAGGACGGATGGCCTATTCTTTGCAGAGGATGCAACTTCGACTGGCAGCATAGGAAGCTGCGCTGCGTCCGGAAGTGCATGATCTGGTGCAGTTTCAAGGGCACTGTTAGCTTGCTTTCTAGCACCACCAAATGACAACGCAGGTCGCACGCTTTTGGCAGCGACAGCTGCAACACTTGAGCTACTTCTGCGTGGAGCAATTTGGCAGTTCGAAGCAGTCCGATCCTGTGGCTCGGAGGCTTTTGCCAACACAGCAGATTCTTCTGTAGTGAGAGCAAGCCTCTGATGCATGGGGCTGGTAAGATCTGGCGCATGGGCACATGCTGTGTCTGTAGCAGGCCGCGCCGCAGGCACAGGAACAGCTGCCCTTGCAGGAATAGGCATTCGTTGTGGAGCATTTACTCTAGGTGCATCTGCTGCTGATGATGTATAAGATTGGCAGTTCCCTCCAGCTGCAATTTTGGTTGGCAGCTGGCTCGCACATGTGGGAACAGCCGGACCGGCAGTGTTGCATTGCTCAGTTGCTGACTGAGCGGCTGATTGGCCAGCAGGTCCTCGTTTCACAGGTACACGAACCTTCTCTAAGGGATCAGTGAGGGCTTGTTGCGCCCGAATAGGCTCTTCATTGGTCTGCAAGGACGGAGCATGTTCCGGAACGGCAACTGGCGGTGTGCTGAGCGCTTGCGGTAATTGTGCTGGAGGATGTCTGGGCAAAGCTGCAAAACCCTGTCCGCTCTTCACGGTTTGCTTTACTGCTGGTTCGTCAATCTCACGGGCGTTTGGATTTTGGGAAGGAAGAGGCTTGCTCAGGGCACGTGTATGCAGTGGGCTGCTCCTAGCTCCTGCAGCAGGGCCTGCAAGATTGGCGACGTGGCGCTCCACCTGCTCTACAATGGATTGAACTGAAACTGCAGGATGCTCTTTTGTAGCTGCGCTCTGGGCTGTTGGAGCAGGCCATGGCTCTTGCCCAACCCAAGAAGCCGGCTGAGCTGAGTTGAGGCCAGGCAGGCTTGGATGTGGTTGCTGTGCCTGCCCTGCTGTGGTGACGTGCATTGCAGTGCCCGTCAAAACTGGAACATGATAGGGTACATGGCCTGCAAAGGGCGATGCGGGAACGACGGTACCTGGGACCCCAGATCTACTTGGGAGTTGTGGGCTGCGTTGTGTGCGGTCGCCCAGGGATGTTGGTGCCTGGCCATCAGCTGGACCTCCTCTCTGCACGCGCAAGTACAGCAGATGATCACCTGAGCTATGCCTCCAGTTTGCATATCACAAGCTGCATGCCTTGAAACGCACACAGAAATGTGGCACCTGAAATGAAATGTCACACCACCACTGTACGTATGTCGGATAGCGACAATGGTAACCAGGAACGCAATCAGCAAGCCTTATGATAGTGCCAGAGCAAGCTGGAATCAGTGGTTCAATCGAAGGCAACCATATATGATAAGCTTGACTGAAATTACCTTTGTTGCTTGAACCACTGGACTAAGCCCAACCCCAGCGGTTCCGTTGGCATGCCGTATGGCAACAGGCTGAGCCAGTGCGTGCATCAATCCTTGCTGCTCTGATGCCACGCTGAACACACTGGAAGCCATTGGGACAGGTGCATTGAGCTGGGAATGAAGAGGCAGTGACCCCCGTGTACCACCTGGTACAAAAGATTGGACCGGAGGTGCTCGTTGCACAGATCCGAGAGCAGCTGCATCCAGCACGGGACTGCCAATGTGACCGACTGGCAAAGAGGACATTTGGATGCTTCCAGCTTGCATGGAGTAGGGATGCCGGGGCGCGTGTGGCTTGGAGGTCCCGATCAAGGCATGCATAACAGCAGTCGCCATTGATTCCTGATCATTCAAGCCTGGCTGTGAGGACATCTGATCAAGACACTCTGCTGCCCCAGAGTTGCTGAGAGATCTTGCGGACATAGAGCTACCTGCCATATCTGTAGCGCCAGATAGTTGGGGCTGTCCTGCGCGAGAGGGATCTGCACGCCCATGGGAGGCCATCGGCCGGTTTCCTGTAGGCCAGGATTGCAGCTGCGACGTTGGCAGGTGCTGAGTAGCTGGAACTTGACCTGCAACAAGAACTTCGTCAATGTATTTGGGCCTTGATAGAGATAGTTCAAAACATCTTGCGTGGGCGGGCCTGGTGTGCGCAACGTGAGGATTGAAAGCATGAGAATCAACCTGATTGACGAGTTTACTGATGAAAAGGTCTAAATTCTACTAGATTGAGAAAGCCGCGGTGAATTACCTCGAGAAAGATGGTATGGCTGCTGGGCAGCCTGCTGTGAGCCTGTGCGGACACCGCTCTCCTGCTGCACTTGGCCATGCTCGCCAAACATGCCTTGCGCAAAGAATGAAGTACCGACCACGGTTGGTGTGGCAGGTACTGTGGGATTCTGAGATGTGTACAAAGACATTGGGTGGGGCAAGGGCTGAGATGGCGGCATGTTGGCGTCTGCAGGTGGCGCCGGATGAGGGGACACTCCCATTCACAACCTGCAATATTCATGAAGCTGTAAGAAATATGCAGCCATGGTCAATACTTGGTCAAACACCTGCTCGCTGAACAGGTGATTCGAGGAACATGGCCGAAATTCAAGGAGCTGTGTGGGACCCCGCTGCAGCTTATGAGGAGACAACATTACCCTCTGGGCCGGGGACAACGCGTGCCCTCTGCTTCTTGCAGACAATATCACAGACACGCTATGAGAGTACTGCAGCACGTACAATCACCAACGCCATCTTTGCGGTTAGCTGTTGTTGATGTACATCTGATCCGGATGATCACAACACTGCTTCTATATGCAGTAAATGTCCACAATCCGCATGGCCTGTCTACCCCGACATAGTCCCACTACATGAAGTGACACTATACAAATCCGTCCTAGTACATGCAGCAATACTATGCAAGGTTCACACAATTCAAGTGTGTGAAATGGCGGTGTGCTCCGACTTGCACAAACGCGCCAGGTAATCCGGATGTACAACATGCGGCCGATCTGATCAATAGAAATAGATGTTTCATTGTAAATCCTCGATGACAGACTTTTGTTCCATATTGCGCAGCGCGTTGCCTGAAACAAACATAGGAGCTCACTGCAACACGAGCGCGACATATACCTGTGGCACATGGCAAAACGCAGCGGGTTCGCTGTTCCGATTTATATGTAACATGTAGACGGATACACCAGAGCTTTGAGGTCATCAGTGGAATGATCATCATCGCGACACTGTTGCCAAATGAAGACAAGGTCGCACCAGGTCGCCAGGCAGGCTACAGCCGAGGCCAACACACGAGCTCATCTGGAGACTCAACGCTTCGTGCAAAACACATCGTCAACCTCGCTAGCGCCAGACTGCCTCGCCCACAACTGACGGGAATGGTGAGGGATTACAGCTGCAGGATGAGCTACAGCCCGCAACAGACACCGTCTCTATCGCTAGGGTGGCTGGATATGTCTTTGTTGTACATTCACAGCGCCGCTATCTGGCAAGTTTCGCAATCCGTGAATCGCAAAAAGTGATGTGCAGCAGCATGTGCAGAATGCCTGAACACCGACATGTAAACCCCCTGCACATGTCTTGCAGGGCCACAATGATCGTGGCGTGTGTCAATGTCATGCAGAGTCGGTGCACTGCGAGTATCCGATGCATGGTGCCATGGCGACGGTTGCATGCGCTGTGGCCGTACGCATCGTCCTTTCAACACCTGTCAAGCATGACGAAGAATAGTGAAGTAGCTCACAAACGACAACTCTGGGCAACACTTCGGGTCGATACTTAAGTCGGGCGCGACAGTGCATTCATTTGCTCTGAACGAACACGTCGTGCGCAACTAGTATGTCTTTCATCATCGGCAAGACGTATTGGCGCACGGAATTGGTGCAGTACACGGCAGTCTACTTGTTGAGCTGCATGTATATGACGTTCTGGGATGATCGCCGAAATTAGAGCAGTTGTGTCGCTGCACGATGCCCAAGACAATCTCTAATGTCGTGGCCATCGTGGCGCAGACGAGTGTTCCTCACATGCGCGATGTAGTGTTTATCCAACACGCAGGAATGGCCGGGCACGTGATAGATAATGCACTGGGTCCAGCAGGTGCCGTTGCCAACCAAAGACGCCTGTGGCCACTCTGGTGTGGGGTCTCGGCTGGGTCCCTCGCCCAGGCTCACATGGCAAACCAAAGTACAGCGTGAACAGCCGGACAATTCAACTTGGCTGTCGTCTTTCGTCATGGTACACACCGGGAATGCCGGCAAATTATAGAATTCGCGTCAACTGGCCAGCAGCTCGATCTGGTGCAAAAGAATCTTGGTTTGAAACGAATCATGTCAATCGCATCTGGAAGCATATGCGGGCGGCCATCAATCAGGAGCTCCACAGTGTTTCCTTGCAGCAGGTTTGGCCGATGTGAACGCCATGTCCTTGAAAGGGTGATCTGCGCTCACAGCACATCCGCTTCAGCCGATGAGGTGCAAGGGCTACCGAGTGGACCTGAAGCCACAGTGAGACAGGCTTCTATAGCAGTCGAAATGGGTAGGAATCGCGGTGTCAATCGGCAAATACTTGAGCTGCCCTGGCCGCTGAGTGGGGCGAGCGAACTTGACGACTGGTATCCCCCGCCTGCCAACAGTGTTTCACAAAAGTACAATATTCCACAGCGGAGCCAACAAATACATATACTAATAGGGAAGCTTTGTCGCTGGAACGTTGTGTGCACAGGGTGAAGCTTTTGCTTCACTATCTGCATTACCATTCGCCGTCGCATGCACAGCGATCACTGTAAGCACCTGTTACTTCAGGCCAGGAGGCATTATACAAGAATACAACACCGCAAAACCTATTGTGGAGCAGCTGTTACGCGCAGTTGGTAAGGATATGGAGTTGAGTACGCCATACACATTCAGAATTCTGGATGATAGCGATGCAGTTGTTGCATGGGAGCAGGATGAAGTCCTGGCTGTGCTATTTGCGACAGGTGATACGCTGAGAAAGGTGTGACTTGATTTCAAGTGAACAAGAACGTCACCACAGCTTGCTCGTTGTGGCCTGCACAGGTTGGCGTCTCGTCTCGACTTGACAGATTGATCGAGTCACATCACTCAAGAAGTTGAATTACATCAATGTGGAGTGTGCATGATCCATGTGGCGCTCCTGCGGCAGCGCCAACACATTCAGTGCCATCGCCAGCACCGTATATGTCGCAGAATCGCAGCTTACGCCAGCCTGAGAAATTCTGATGATTGAAGGCTGGTCATGACAAATTTAGGACCGCTGCGAATGAGTCACAACAACAAAATTGGGATGAATGTAGGCGCATGTCGAGTGATTGTGTCTGCTGCATGATGATCACCAGCGGTTGAGCTTTGCAGATAGAAGATATGGCATCAGGAAAGGAGCTTGTGATATTGATAAACCCCCAGTGGCGGGGGGGGCAAGTGATCAGTGATTTCGGTCTATTCTTCAGGAAACAAAAAGAGGCGTTTGTTGCAACCTTCACATCTGTGTATAGCGTGACGCCAAAGCGCGTAAGCGAGAGGAATATCTGGTATGCAAACCAACCTGTTCATCGACCTGCTGTCGCGATCTACTTAGAGAGTGCTTTGTTTGTAATGTTTCATAGTCTGCTTGGGTGCCCTGCAATGAAACGACCTGAGCTATTGTGATTTGTTTCGATCAGCTTGTGTATATATGATGCTGGCTTACGCGTACCACAGCATACTTTTTGCAACCTGAAGCAGCCTCACACTGGGTGTCGCCTTGCGCTGTGGATTGAATAGAGATCTTGGATGTCCGAGCTGCTTCAGCTGCACAAATTGCACAACATCCCTTGCTTTAATGCCCACGTGCAAGAAATGGCTTATCCCATTGCAACAGTTCGGCTATGAGTGGAATTTATCCAGGGTGAGGTCCACAATGGAGGGGTCACAAGCGTTTGCAGAGAAAGACGGCGAAGCATCATTGGTGGCACAGTTTCCTGGCACTCCAGAGTTCAAGGAAGTGGAAGAAGCGGTGCAGAAATGGCTTGAGGAAGCTGTGTGAATGTGAGAGGACATGCACCTTACAATGTGTTCGAATATCTTCACGGGTATGGGCGGTCACATGTGACACTTCCCTGGCTGCCACAGATTGTGTCCAGCGATAGCAGAAACAGGAACGGGGTTCTGGACAATGTATAGCCATGTACAGCATTGCATAGCCTGTCTTATGTACTACATCCAGTTTGTGTAAGCATTTAGCAAACATTTCACATCCTCGTCGCAGTGACACACATCTCCGCAGATTGCTGCATGAACAACAGAGACTGGTTTCACATATGTATATATATAACAGCAAGATTTGGAATCGAAGTGCAGAGCAACCGTGTGGAGCTGCGCTCAGCATACCAAGCAGCACTGCAGTACGAATTCTTGAGATAGGACGACGACTCACCAACTAGGTGCCGTACAGGCGTCACCAACTTGAAACCGGCTGGCGTTCCAGTTCTCGCCACAATCGGCACTTTTTACAACCTCGCCTATGGTCATGCGCAATGCGGCATCCTCAGGCATACAGCAAGACAGCATGATGCTGCTCTCGCTGAAATTTCAAGGTAGAGGCACATGTCGTTGAACTTAATGACGGTAGTGAGTCGATAAGCATCGACATTGCAGGCAGTGGGTCATCTGGATTGTTGCCAGATATACAGTCCTCAGCGCGCTGCAATGCATGAGACACTACTACCAGCCTCTGTCCTGGCTGTGGGCACCTCAGATTCTGTGCGTGTCAGGTGCTCATCAATACCTGCCGTTGGAAATAACCACTGACCTGTGTCCACTTGCACCACAGGGTACAGGCTTGTGCACAACTGCGGTCCGGTGTGTCCGCCCACAGAAAAGGGGACGGTTCTGCATCCTGCCCACTGTGGCCGGAATGGACGTCCAGAAAGAGCAAGCAGCCGTCATCACAGTGTCCCTCAGCACACGGCATCACCCATCCTCCAGCTGACCACCGCTCACAAGCTGAGAACTTCTGGAGATCTGTAATAGCTCCATTCAAGGGGCTGGGTTGCGGCGGCGTGCACAGCATGCATGTATCCATGGCTATGCAAGCCAGTCTACTCGTTGACGGTCGGCAGCACGTCTCCGACCAATGTTTTCGGTTTCCGACCAAGTTTCTTGAGAGGAGAGGCACATGCGACTGGAATCCAGTGACATCCAGGACTCACAGATTTACAATTGTGTGTGTGTGTGTGTGTGTGTGTGTGTGTGTGTGTGTGTGTGTGTGTGTGTGTGTGTGTGTGTGTGTGTGTGTGTGTGTGTGTGTGTGTGTGTGTGTGTGTGTGTGTGTGTGTGAATGCAACTGTCTGTCTGTCTGTCTGGGTTTCAGTGTGGTCACACTGTAAAAATTGTCATGGATCAAGTGCTCCATGCAAAAGGCAAAGTTTGCACTCTGGCCGGTAGTTGGATGTAAGGCTGGCGGCCTCGGCGGGCCAACGCCAGATTCCCAATTCCCGGTCAACACACATATTGTGTACGCAAGAGACCCCGCACCGCGGCACACTCTCTTACAGCTTCCTGACCATCTAGCCTGGGCGTCGTGCCACGCAAAGCTGTGATCCCGGCGCTCCTGGTTCTGCATGACTTGTTGAGCGGTTGCCTGAGTCTGCTCGTCCTCTGCACCAAAAGGCGGTGTGCATGGTCCGACTTGCATGTGTTTGGTGGCCGTGAGAGGAGCCTCTCTGCTAGCACATCTCGGGAGGAGGTACGGATCTGCCGATTAGACTTTGCATGTCCATGAGGCAGTGCAGCATATGCGCAGTGGGCCGTCCATGGACAGCCCCTCGCCTGTTGCACATGCGCCCAACAGGCGTCCGTCTTGGCCGCCGGGAGGTGTTCGACCTGTCATCCAAACTGAAGCTGCCGTCAGCCAGGATGAAATAGACAATCACTTACATACCATGGTGTTAGGTACGTGCCTGAGATGGCGATGCCATGAGGTGCATGTGGCATGCCGCACTCGGCAGCGACTGCTGCCGAATCCTGGGGGTCGTGGGAGCATGCAGCATCCATGCGAGGTGGGACACAAGACCCAGGTGTGTGAACATCACGTGGCGCCGTGTAAGGTGCGCCTTAAGCTGTCCGGCTGACCAGAAGACTTCCGGCCGGTGGTGCTGATATGGTGCGAGCCGTTCCCTGCTTGAGCCCGCACAGGCATTGCGGATTGCACGCCCAGTGCTGTGCCGGGTGGCCCGGTCCTCATATGTCCCTGGCTGTGGTCTTCCTATGCAGCGCGGCCAAGCGCGTGTGCGATGATGCTGCGGTGAGATTTTCTCAAGGTGTGGTGCAGTCCCTCAGCTTGTCTTCCGACGCGGCAAGTTCATTGCTCCTGGGCCATATGCAGCCCTGAGGAGGATGTAGTTGCGGCTGACTGTGCGTTGCTTGCTGATTTGTGTGGTACCAGGACCAAGTCAAGGAGGCAGGTGGCACCATAGGCACTACACATTGCTACAAGGATGAAGGTGGCGAGGCAGGCACCGTGAAAGCAGCAAGCAGGTCAAGAACACACCCAGCATTCTGGTCCAACACACACGCGCCATCGCTCCCGTCACACCCACGCAACGCTCGCAGTACCCACAACGCCCCCAACAAACGACACAGAGTCCCAGACCACCATCGACACAGTGCCACCTCGCGTCCGCATCCAACCACACGCATACTATGCACGATCCATTACTAATGGATCGTGCATGTTCTGCCCGCGCCTCAGGCTGCTGAGGTCGATGGGTCGGCCGATGCCCGATTAGAATGTTTTTGGGGTGGTGCAGCTGCTGATCTCCGGCCCGATGTCCTGATTTACCGAGACTTTGACTCTTTTGCCCGGCCGTACGCATGTTCGAGGGCGAGATCGTTCCTGTAGCAGTGCGGCCGTGTAATACATGCGATTCACCCTGCCGTTTGTTTTTCTTTCTTGCGTTTGCAACACATTATCTCGCGATGCGGGCACACTACAGAATCCAATCTGGCGCTCGCGTTGTGTGGCACAAGCCGCCGTCAAAGTCCTAACGGTCTCTGGCAATAATATCTCCAGATATGTCCTCATGATGTGTGTTCCACTGCCTCGTGTGATGCTGAAACGTACTCGTAGCACCTGCGCGTGATGCAGTCTACGTTGCTTCGCCGTCTGTCCACATTTTAGTGGCTAGAAGGCGATTGGTGCAAGCAGCTGAAGAAGCTGCGCCCAGTCCGGTCCGGATCGACGAAGCTGAGTCCTGACACGGCAAACTTAACGCATTGTTGAATTGTTTGCATCATACGCCTGGTGACTGTTACCTGCTTGACTTTTGACAAGTGACAGGCGTGTTTTCACTCACTGACAAGCCAAGATGGCTTTCGTGACAAGTCTCATGCTGTTGAACTTTAACTGATCGTTTCACCTGACACTTCTATAACATATTTGTTTTTACTTTGTACGGGTTGGTAAACCTCCCGGAGTCCTGACTTCGACGCGTGATTTACCGTTTGACATTTTACACTTACGGTCACTGAATTAGACACCTGGAAGACAATATGCAGCATCAAGACGCCGTATCAATATATGAGTCGGCTCTGGACAAGCTACAATGCTTGGACAGCAAGACATACCTGCAGGTCTGCTCCCGAGCCTTTGGCAGGGAGCGCGCTGTTCACGCACACGCTTGTTACGGTCAATGAACATACAGCGTATCCGGTCATGGGCATGTTACCGACTGCTGCGGAGCAGGTTATTTCAAAATGTCCGCTGCTATGCCTGGACACGTCCCTGTGCAGAAGCCTACAGGAGGCGACTATAGACACTCGGACTTTGAAAAGTCGACTAGTAGCCTTTACTACACTGCTAGACGAAGTCGTAATAGAATCAGGTGCAACCAAGCCACGAAGGATTTTGTCCAGCTTTAAAGCGGCCCGGAAAAGGAAGGCAGCTGCTTCTCAGCTTCTGGATGTAGCTGAAGCTCTACATGTGATCCTGAGCACGCTGGCGCAGCATCAAAATGCTTATCAACAAACGACGGAACATGTCAAGGACGCGAGCGCCATAGTCCCGCCTGTGCATAGCGAAGGAGTAGACGATGAACCTCACTCATACGTTGAAGTGACGGAACGGTCTACTGCTAGTCTGGCTGCACCCATGCCTTGTTCAGGCGTTCATCCTGGGGTCTCTCGATCTAAGACCCCGACACCTGGCATTGGGGGACATGAAGAACAAAACCAAGTACAAGCGCATGCCACGCCAGACCGAAGACGCATTGAAGCTGCTGATGTAATAATAAAAGCTGCTGTAGATGGGGACAAATGTCTGTGTGGAACTTTTGTATCTGATGCGGCCTCTAATGGCTGCGTCATCAAAGCTGTGCCACCTTTGCATCTTGCAATGGGTCCTCACTCAATAAATCAAACCCCTTTTCAAGAGATTGCTGCAGCCAACAGCATCAGTACAAGCAGCTCCAGCTCTGATGACAGTGAATGCAGTTTAAACATGGTCAACAGCCCATGCCAACCGCGTCCGACAAGACTCGGACATCTGCCAGGCTGGGACGTCGCCGAAGCGAAACACCCCAAGCGTCCGATGACTTTGCTGCAGGATGGCCTGGGCTGCAGTTCCATTCTTGAAAATGAACCCACGAACTTTGGGGACATATCTGAGCATATGTCAAATTCAGCGAACAAGCCTGTGCGATTGTCTCAGCAACAATCTGCAAGAGAAAGTGATGGGTTCTTCACGGCCCGGTCACATTTCTCCCCATCTCGCAGCACAGTTCAACAGCAGTGTGGCTCAGAAAGTGTGAACTTGCATACAAGGGGCTGCATGAGCAATATGCAAAGCGGTGGGTTTGCGCGCTTGTCACTGCTCATAAAATCTCGCAGGCTTGAACTCTGAATCGCAATTGTCATATAGCTGCAGAGACCCTAATACAAGGATACCCGCGGAGTACTGGAACTCATGGACAGATTGCAGATAGGGGTGGTGCTGCTGCCTTGGAAAGAACTCAAGGGGCAGCACTGGGTACATCGACCACACAGGTATATGGGCATGTACAGCAGTGCCGAGCATCTTCTACAGTTGGAGAAGATCTCGATGCATCTGGATCGGCGGAAGGGGAGCATTTACGATGCGTCCAGGGACATCACCACAATGTGAAAACCGTCACAGCAAAGGTGCAGGCCTGCTGTGTGGCATAAGCAGTACAAGAGTGGGTCATACGATTGACAGAGTGGACACCATCCAGCAGAAGCAGGCACTGCACACTAATCCCTGGCTGCAGAATGTTTCCAAGTGGCTGCGCCTGCAGGAACGTGGCGATCCGTGGCAGCAGATCTGTGATTTATGGGAACGGCTAACAGGACAGACACTGACCAACGTCGATGATGCAGCACCTATACCATGCACTCAGTTCGTGACAAGGCTTTGTGAACACTTTCTTGGCCGTCCACCTTCTGATGTTGAAAGGTCTTCATTTCTCCACGGCTTTGCTATTTGAGCGCTTTCACCAGGGCTTTGACATGCATAACGTATGTGGAGGTGCAGGGCATGCATCATGGATGTCCAGAATCCTTACGGATACAAAACAATTCTATTTTCGGACTTTGTTGAGTGCATTCAGTACCTCGGCCCAATTAACGCACTGGGACCCGAGCAAGGTGCAAATGAAGGGGACATGGCATCTGATGACATGTTGAATAGGTTTGCAACATTTGTAGCCCATGAGACATGAGATCTTGGCCCAACAGCTTGACAGAATCCATTCAGGTCCGCGCATGTTTAGGTTTCTCAGGAGCGTTATCAATCAGCACACACAAAAGGTTGAGCCATGGTTCCGGCCCGACATGAGTGAAGACGAAAAGTATGCACTTGTGGAGCAAGCTTCTCCTGGAAACTTCATTGTCAAATGCAGCCATTTTCATGCTTATTTCGAGGTCGTAATGGCTAGGCCCAAGAAATGCACTCCCACTGTGGACAGTGGTTTAAGTGCTGCAACTTGCGCTGTGCGATCCTGTACTCCACATGGATGCGACAGGAGAAGCCTGTTTGGGCAGACAGTGCATGGACTTTGCAGATGTTCGGGCTGCAAGCTTGGGCTCAAAGTCAGGATTCATCATGCAGGGAACGGCTTCTCTGTACATCAGAAACACCGGTCAGGGACATGTGATTCAACCGACAAGTGAATTGAACCTGCCTGCTAGTCTTCTTCAGGAGCGCTTTGTCACCTTGAAGCAAGCGGTACAAGCACTTAGACGCTGTGGTGCATTGCGATGTGCTGCAGGCCAGTCTCACAATGAACGCCGGTGCGGACAATATCATTTCATGTGGCCCAGATCATGCTGCTACTTTTGTACATCCACTGTGCTTCCGCTTCCGATGTAAGCTCCTTGTATCTGGTTACGACAGATTCAAGTTGCTTTGGCAGGAGATTGATAGACGTCTCACCCCAGAGATCCACAATTGGGCCAACAGGAGGTCATGTGCGGGGTTCTGACACACAAGTCAGGGATATTAAACACTCATCGTCAGCATGTACCACTGCGAATATCCCCAGGCTTTCATTGCAGGCTGTACCTACTGTTCCCGGTGTGCAGACTCACTCAGTCCTTGTAGATAGCGGCATTAACTGTTATACAGTGATAAAGTTGATCAATCGCAACTGCAGAAGGTGAACAATCAATCCAGCATGCATTGGCCACAGACAGGACGCTCCCCTTGCGCCCACGCGAGCAGGAGTGGCCTACAGATTGGCAGTACTCCTTTGCAGCTAGAGTTTTGGGAAAGTCTCCTCGTGACTATCATTCAAACTTGGAAGAGATGTCAGACAGAGGCCATGTAGGACTTGAGGACCCAACTAGGGAGACATGGGTTCCATGTCAAAATAGCTGGTGTGACTTGGCCATCTTCAACAGCCCTCTACTTATGACCAAGAGCATTAGAATCCCTCGTGCGCTGTAGTCTTCTGTCGGAAGATATGCTGTGGAACAGTGAAATTAGCTAGGATGCGCGTCTGGCACAATGCTCTTTTGTTGTACACATCTACAACTCTGGTTCACAGCAGCAATCATACCAGGTTCATATACATGTGGGCTGTGCCCTTTGGCAGAAAGTGTGAGTGAGCTAGGCATAAATCAATGATTCCATGAAGCACGCCTCATTGGTAGGGGCACATGTATTCATGGGTGACTGTGGTGTGTAGGCGTGTGCATCTCTGGGATCAGACCAAAGCTCTGCCACCATCAGGGCAGGGAACGCCAGAGTGTAGTCCTTGCAAATCAAGCTTGGTTCCCTCAAATCAGAGTTCACCTGTACATCGCACTTGTGGGTTTTCAAACGGACCTCCTGTCACATTTTGCTTAATTGCAAAAGATCAGCAGAGCTGCACTGGAACTCCAAGACAATTCATTCACGACCGCAGCCCGTCAACGGTATGGCAGCCGATGAATGAGCCGAAAACAACAGAGAGGCTACCCAGATCCAGTGCCCACCATGGACATGTTGAAGGTCCAGAGCAACATTGGGGGACAGCTGACAGACATGGTGGTGGCGGAAGAGATCTTTCACTGGCTGCAGCAGCGTCCAGTCCAGCTCACATGGCTCCAGATTCAACTTGCCCTCGCGACGCACCCAAACTACTGAGCCCAAATCAAAAGACACTGGTGTGCAGCTAGCCAGGCGGTGTGTGTCCTTCATCTGTTTTGACCATCGCATTGTTGTTGACTGCGTGGTGTACCTGTACAGCGCAAGAACGCACCACAGCACGTCCAGAAAGTTGCCCGCAATGGAGGATTTTTTACACTTCCAATGGGAGCGGCGTTTGGTCAAACTCCCCCGCAAGCGCCTCAAACAAGGATCAGCGCATCACAATTCAGCCTGACTGCCGGATCGAATGCCAGACACTCTGAAAGCCTAGTATGCACCTTTGCAATATAAACTGTGCTGAAACATTCAATGCATGGACGAAGCAAGTCAGCAGATTGCTCAATGTGTTGACGTGGAAGTACGTATGCAGAAAACATCACCGCCCAGAATCAGCCGAGGTGCTGGCTTCGCTTTTAAGCTGCCCGTGATGGACATCCATCATGATGTCCTGGACAAGGCACAAGATAAACCTGGTCACAATAACCTAGCAGAAGACCTGCCAGATGCGGCATCCAGCAAGACATTTCCGTCCAACGGCTCCGAACGTGCGGCTCGCTAGCTTTTCCAAATTGTCCCAGAGGGCTGATGTGCATCCCACATAGAGATCAATATATACCTGCTGCTGCCAATGTCTCATGATTGCTGCACTTTGGGTCCGTTGGGAGTAGGTGCACATGACTTGTTCACCTGCCATACGACTAAGCGTAGAGGTATCGTGAGCGATGGTGGCATACCCAAAATTTCAGTGTGCATGAACGCCGACCTTCTCCTAATAGAAAACTTGGTGTGGAAGACATCTGACTGCTTCTCCAATTCTGTGCGTAATAGGGTGGGCGGAAGAATGGTACTTTGCGCTATTGCCTGTCTCAGTAAACGCTTGTGTTCACTGCGAACAATCACGCGATTTGATTACCTGAACCCATGGTGACCTATGTGTTTTGCTACTTTTCATTAGTCACAGTACATCCTGTAAGCATTGGGCAGGCAGTACTCATACATCGCATATTCTTCTTTAGGTCATCACGGCTGTTCAAAGCTCCTGAAAGAGCTCTGTTGCAGCCAGCCCTCCCACTTGCTGCCAGCATGTGATGCAGATGCCGGACCCTCAAGAATGACTCCATGCACCTCCTCTGCAAGCGAAGACCTAGGTGAAGTACTGGAACGGTTGCCAACACCAGTAGCCATGCAAGACAAGACAGTTGCCGACCTTGCCAATGAGCTCTCGCCTATTCCTAACAACGAGCCATACACGTTTGGACCTCAACAACAAGAATTAGTGGCCTTTATGCCAAAGTATGAAAATGATAGCGATGATGAGACACTTCGTGCACAGTCAGGTGATGAGAGCAGTGAAAGCAGGAATGCAAGTGAATCGGAGGGTGAGGATGCTGACATTTATAGGAGCAGGAAGACCAAGATGCCAGTGAAACCTGTCGCAGGGGCGAACACAGAGGCGGTTTCTTGTGCGACCCGGAGTCCACCGTCAGAAGACGGTGACAAAAACAATGCAAGGGCCTGGGTGCGACGACCGCCCGCGATGTGTGAGCCCGTACTGTAGATTCTTTCTCAACACAAAAGGTAGCAATACCATTAGTGCTGCCGAAGAATTCGACCTCAGTAGATTTACTGAGCATTAGCACATTGTTGAGCCAGTACGAGTATGCAGGAGCTGACCGGTCTGTTGGCACAGTTTCAAGCCGGGGTCACATGGTTCAACCCAGCGTTCCAGCCTGGTAAGCAATCGGAAAACTGAACAAAATGCTCTCCACCGGAACCGAATTGCAAGTAGATACTGTCGCATCATGCTATGTAGCAGCACAGATTCATGATTGTCATAACAGGTCGCACCGGATCGAGGTGGTGTAGATACTTGCTCTTGTTGAATATCGGCTGTGCTCAGTGGGATTATAATCAAGTGTGTATATGTATGGACGATCATATAGAGCATCGACCGGGGCAGTAGCTCTGTGGTGGCATGGTCATACTTGGGGCAACGGGAGCAGACTGATGTGAATTGAAACTGGCCCAAGATGCTCGACTGCTTGCTTCCCTTCTGTGATATAAGAGAACATACGGGCTTGAGCCTGCTGACTTTGAAAGAAAGCTTGCGCAAAGTCAAGCAAGCTGCACCCACCTGTGTCTGCAGTGCATAATAGCAAAGACCTACATGCATCATGACTTTCAAAGTAATCCCACTTCTGCCTTGTTCTCAAGTCGCAATTCGGCCTTCCAAACACAGCATAGTAACTGGTAATGTATGTGCGCAGTATCTTCTACACGTGCTTGCCATACACGCATGAATGCGAAATAGTGGCTGCAAAGTAATTGCCACAAAATCGCTCCCCCACCCCTCCAGACGAGCTGCTGAGTCAGCAAGTCAGCATGACCTACTGTGGGTAAACGGTGCAACGCGTTGCTGTGGCCAGCTACAGCGGTTTCGGTTCAACCTTCGCACAGCACCGTTTGTAGGATGAAAGAGCTGCTAGGGACTCGGCACGTGGTATCCGTGCTGCTGTGGAGTCCTGTCCATACCGTTCGACGACGTGCCACCATCGCGCCAGACATCTTCAGTCCCCGACAGCCCGGAAATTGATCGGTACTATCGGTACTCAGCCTCCAGAGTGTATTGCAGCAGAGAGGACAGATGAAGCTGCTGACGCAAGTGGAGGCTGGGCGTGATGGCACAACTCCCGTGTATCGTGTGTCTTACAACACCGATGGCGCAGCACATGCCCCAGGAAACCCAAGAAATTTGTATGAATCATTTGAGTGTGTCCCGTCGAACCGAAATCAGATATATACATATATATGTAAAACATGTTCATTATCTGCATTGCATTCGTGTGATCGGACTGTACAAGTACGTGCGTTGTCTGGACACTCAGGAGACAGAATTCCGGCTTTGCAGTTCTGCGCCACCATGCAAATGTCGCTTAGAAACCTAAAAGTTGTACGGTGACGATGTCTATTACTTTCATGGCCATGGCAAACTGGCCTAATTCTAATTCGTATCGATGTTGCAGGCACACTGTGCAAGCCCATGCAGAGTATCCTTGCCTGGGTTGGAGACCGATCCAGGATGGGCAGGCACGAGAGTATGAATTCATTACATATGGGGACGTTCATAAAACGGTTGTGAATGTCGGGTCAGCTCTCAAAGCAGTGGGCTTAGAACCGGGGCACGCAGTCGGTGTCTATGCAGTGAACTCTCCACAATGGATGATGGCCATGAAGGCGGCAGACTTCTGTGGTAGTATGACGGTTCCTCTCTATGACACGTTTGGGGCAGATGCTGTGGAATATATCATCACGCATTCTGGCCTTAAAGTGATATTTGTATCATCCGACAAACTCTTCACCATCGTGAAGATTCTTTCGAACTTCAAAGATCAGCTGGTGCAAGTGGTGGTCTGGAGTGATGTTCCAGGTGGCGTCATTGATGGCGATGCGATCGAGGTGAAGTCATACCTCAGCTTCTTGTTGTCAGCCATTGATGTCCTGTAGGGCTGCCAGTTTGTGATCCGGTACGGTGGATGGGGTAGGATTCATTTGTCAACAAATTCAGGAAGTCTAATGTCGGAAGCATCCGCATCAACCACTCTACACGGTATCCGTGCTTGCATCAAGTGAGCCGTTTGGTGCATTGTGCAGGCAGCAGGGAGTACCAGTGGCATACCTGTCACATCTTGGGACAAGTTTATTGAATTCGGTGCAAGCGATGTTCAGGAGGCAACCCCCAGCGAGTTGAAGGACCTCTGCACCATTATGTACACTTCTGGAACAACTGGGGCTCCAAAAGGTGTCAAGATCACACATGAAGCTGTGATCACGTCTTTAGCCGCTCTTGTGCGTCTTGTCAGCGAGTTTGGAATTCCTATGGGGTGTGCTGTCCCATCACCCGTAGCCAATCTCCACAATCGCTGCGGTTTTGCGATGTAGTGACAGCTCAGTCCTTGAGCTTGGCCTGCAGTAGATGTGATAGTCCGTGTGTGTCCTTGTCCGCGCGTTCACTGACATGTGCTTGAGACCAGTCTGAGTCCCTATATGATATTGATGAGACGGCCAATTTGAGGGTCTCATGTGTGCAGCACAGACGACGTGTTCCTGTCTTATCTGCCTTTGGCCCACATCTTCGACCGCGTGGCTGAGGAGGCATTCCTGTGCATTGGTGGCCGCATTGGATACTGGCAAGGTAACGCCAAGAAGCTTATGGAGGATGTTTGTGCCCTGAAGCCCACATTATTTGCTGGCGTGCCTCGCATCTTCGATCGTATCTACACAGGCGTCTCTGATAAGGTACCAATGATCTGACTTCACTTGCCATCACCTGGATCAGGTTCAACACAGACTACTCAACATTGAAGATGTGTGGCTGCTGTTTGTTGTTGGCAACAAGCTTGCCGCTTATCCATACATGCAACGAAGTGGAATGTACCTTGCTGTCACAGCTGTGGCTTGCATCAGGCTTGAAGCAACTTGCGGCCCAATTTTTCATACGAGAGTCAGCGGTGGTCAAATAGTAGGAAACATAGTTACATTCGATTGTGTTCTTCTCAGGTCAAGAAGTCTCCGGGCTGGAAACAAACACTTTTCAACACTTCGTTCGCCATCAAATCTGCATTTGTGAACGCGGGCATGTATAAGTTGCCGATTGTTGACGGACTTGCGTTCAAGGCAGTCCAGTCACGCCTAGGTGGGCGTGTGCGGCTGGTGGTTTCTGGTGGAGCTCCATTGGCCAACCACGTGGAGCAGTTTCTGAAGGTCACTCTATGCTGCCCCGTTTCACAGGCACGATACTTGCCCCACCTACCTGTCGCATCATTCTAAGCTTCTACTAGGCTGAGATCGAGCGTACCCAACAACATTCACTTTGATGTCTCAGCACATGTTGTTCAATCAAACGAGATGCAACGAGCGATATGGCTTTGCAACGACTGACGGTGGTATGCTGGACATGTGCGATGCCGTCTGAGTGACTTGTCTGCTGTGTGCAGGGCTATGGTTTGACCGAGACCTGCGCTGCTTCGTTCATCACCGATCCTTTCAAGCCTGAGCAGGCAACCACTGTTGGAGCTCCGGTCGCAGCACTGGAAGTTTGTCTGAAGTCGATTCCAGACATGGGATATGATGCTACTGCTTCTCCCCCCAAAGGAGAGGTTTGCCTGCGCGGCCCTGCTGTGTTTGCGGGTTACCACAAGGACCAGGAGAAGACTGATGAAGTTCTGAGTGTGTACTCGACTCGGTAACTGAGTACGAATGCAGCATTACAAAGGTTGAAGCAATTCGTGAACATTTGAACTGTGCAGTCGATGGATGGTTTCACACGGGGGACGTTGGCTTATTCTGCCCAGATGGTTCTCTCAAGATCATTGACCGCAAGGTACTTCACCTTGCCGTTAACACTTCATTCAAGAATGGAATGTATGTGCACAAAAGCATTTGTGAGCTTCATGGTGTGTGTCGAGAAACAGAATTCTGCTGGAGTCTTTGAGGCTGCTGTGAGAATTGATGGATGCGATGTGTACAGAAAAACTTCTTCAAACTCTCACACGGTGAATATGTTGCAGCAGGTCTGTGCCCTGAACCGATGCTGGTTTGCATAGGACTAACATTGTGCCTGTGTGGAACGTCCTCTGATTGTAGACATAATATTCTTGCAGAGAAGCTCGAGAACATGTACAAGAAGTCCACATTTGTAGACCAGATCTGGGTGTATGGTGACTCTGAGAAGTCTCAGCTTGTAGCTGTGGTCGTACCTGATGCTGCTGGACTCTCAGGCGTGGCCGCAGAGATCGGGAAGTCAGGAGATGTTGCGGTATGTATTGCTGTACATATGCAACAGATGATTGGAATTGTGAAACACAAAAGCTTTGCAACTGTAAGTTTTGGCAAGATATTGCAATGGAGCATTCTGTCTTGCAGGAGCTCTGCAAAGATGCAGAGCTGGCAGCAGAGATCCAGGCACGTTTGGAAGCTGCCGGCAGGGAAGATGGCCTGAAGGGGTTCGAGATCGTTAAGCGAGTCTTACTATATGAGGAAGGCTTCTCAGTGGAGAACGATCTAATGACGCCATCGTTTAAGCTGAAACGGCCCCAGTTGAAAACGAAGTTCAAGAATGCCATCAATGAAATGTATGCATCATTGCCATGATCTGTGATCGTCTAGTAAGAAGCTGGCGTCTTCAGCACAAACAGAATTTAAGGGTACATTCTCGACAGGCTTGTGTAGATTATATGCTGTACATGAATGTATGTGTTTGTGTTCCATTTGTGTTCCTCTCTATGCTGCAACTGTTTTCATTTGGATTTAAAATCTTTGCCAATGTGAGCCCCCACAGCCACTGCGGACTGCCGTTGTAATAGAGCATGCTGTGCACTTTCGGACGAGTCCAACAGCTGCTTCCATGCTTGATACATTTCTGGCGGGGTGATGAGCTTCGAAACTCGCCTCCTGCAGGCACTGGGAGAGTATGTCCCAGGGGCTGGATCAGATTGTGCACTGAGCACAAGTGATGTGTCTCGTCGGGACCTGACAGCCATTTTGGTGCCAAACCTGTTGTGTCGCACATTACTTACAATAGTGCGCTTTGGAATGCTATTGTCGATGTCGTAGTAATTGACCCTGCAGTAGTCGCCCCACTTCAGGTGATGCTCATCTTGCAACACATCAGGGCGCGAGCCAGCACATGGAGCTTGCCTACCTGCAGTTTTGTTGTGCCTCGACGGAGTTTTGCATTGTGCTCCTTGCCTGAGTGTTGAAGGTTCCAAGCTTGATAGTGCTCCAGTGGATGGCGTCCTGCTGCATTGCCGCAGTGGCTATCTGACAATTGCTTGTCCTGGGAATCCACTCTGCTGGCCTGAAAGAATCATATTGACTCTGCACCACCATGACCATGTTGTTCAAAGCTCAAGACCTTAAAGTGGGCCCTCAAACAAGACATGCCTCAGCCTGTGCAGCATGTACGCCTCAGACCTCAAGTCATATGTCAGTTTGGCTGACTTTTTGTGATGGTACTGACCTGTGCAGTCCCAGGAATTGGACCCATCGGTCGATCACTTAGGAGCAGACGATGATTCGCAAACTGTGGAGCTTTGTTCAGCCCACAACGACCAAAACAGTAGCCCTGCTGCAGCAAATGCGATCCCCTCAAAGCTTGCGCCGGATCATGGCAGACTGTGTCATCTCTTTGGCCCACACCATGTAGACTCAGTCGCTGACGTAGCAGCATCTGCATTGAGTAATGTTCAGGAGAGGCACCACGTGTTAGGCGCGTATGCGAGATTCTCAGTAGCTGCAGCATCCGTCATAATAGCTGCATTGTGGTTCATGCGGGGCGAACAACAAGCATTGGCATATTGTGTGGCTCAGGCAGGTTAACGCTGTCCGACCTGCCCCGGTGGCCATGCCAGAACATCAGCTGCACATGCAGCACCAGTTTGTTGTTGGGGTCTAGCAGTCCATAAATTCTGGAGCATGGCAGGAATTTGCTCCACTGAAGCATGGCTAGGCCCAGTTGCAACAACAGACTTCTCGGATGCGCCAATGCGTTGAACAGCCATGCCTATGAGACAAGTTGCTGATCGGGACTCAACATGCTTGAATCTGACTGCAGTTCTGTGTGACAAACATATACTGAGTCGTTACATGATTGACTGTGAGCCCGTCACTGCACATCCATGGGAGCGGGGATGCCACATCAATCAGGGAAGATTGTCAGTCCGATGCACGTACAGGCAAGAAGAGGCAGGGTTGATAATGTCGCCAAAGCTGGCATGGTCGAAACTTCCATCTACCTGGACCAGGTTTTTCCAGCTTGTAAGTGCACGATCATGCATGCTGTTAGCCGCGGACAACGCGCGGCACCGCTGCTGCAACGCAAGCGTGACCGAAAGGCAAATTGACAATGGAGCGCTGCTGACGCATCTATCAAAGCTTGTGATCATAATATCCGCGAAATTATGTTTCGAGACTGTGCTGCTGGATTCAGGAGTGCGGGTATCGCAAGCTCCCACAGCCGAAAACATAATTGATCATCTCTGCAGAGTTGTTTGATCCTATGCTTGCGATAATCTTCCCTTGCGATAGCTATGTTGGACGTTCACTGGTCAACAAGTTTCTGGTGACTTTCCAGTACAAGCCAGCTATGTCAGGGACTGGAGTGCGATGTGTTAGCGTTGATCAGCTTTTGCGATTTACAGGCTGCAGATTATCAGGTTTATAGGATCGGTCAATTGAAAACGGGCCAGTACGACATTGCAGCGGAAGATGTAGTAGGTGCAGGGGCTGAAGTGCTGTGGAAAGCAATCGCAGAGGCCTCAGTCATCGCCTGCGATCTGAATGCCAGCTGCCGAGTCAGTCTGCGGTTGCTGTCCATTGCAGCTGAGGGACGATCGCTGAAATCCCCCAAAGCATTCATTGCCCTTTCAAATCCGCTCGTGTGGTCTCGAACCACCATTGTGGACAGGACCAACGCTGCCGATGGCCTAGGAGAAACACTTGGCAGAGGCGATGTTCACCAACGCCCTGTGCCTGCGGCTGAAGATGGAAAGTCGTTCGAGCGGGTCGAGCAAGGGTTGGAACGACATGATGGCGTGGAAAGTGGCTGCATCATGGGAACCCCAGTGGAAGTTTCAGCGGACCAGTACGAGCAGCGTGTCCCGGCTCCCAGAGTGGAACACTTGTATCAAGCTGAGAACACGGTCCTGTTTGAGCACATCCCTGGCAGTTTTCACACGCATGTTGTGTGCCCAGGGGTATTATATGGCAATGGGGAATCCAACACAGGCTTTCATGATGTTTTTGCCAAGGCGTGGCAATCAGATCTAACCACTGCTCTTCCAGTTTACGGATCAGGGCAAAATCTCATCCCCACAATACATGTGGATGACTGTGCTTCATATGTAGTGCATTTAGCTCTGACGAAGTCAGATGTGAGGTATCTGTTCGCCACAGATGATTCATCTGCACCCCAATCTGCCATCGTCCAAGCCATCAGCGGGTGGTTATCAACAGGGGACACCTTTCAAAGCGACCCCTTATCGCTGTACACACAGCAGGTATGATGGATTTGCAAATGTATGCTGCAAAGTGAGAAACGATGAGCTTGGGTGAGTTGGTGAACATACGAGTGCAGGGTGTGGAGCAAATGTTGCTGGATTTAAGGATGAATCGAACAGAGATTGGGCTAGCGAACATGCACGCAAGAGACGGCCTCGTTGCCAACATTAGCCAAGTCTCAGCTGAGTTCATTCAACAGAATAACCTCAAGCCTCTGAAAATCGTGATCACAGGCCCACCCTGCTCAGGCAAAAGTGCTCTTGCAGACCATCTGGGTCACCAATATTCCTTGCCAGTCATTAGAGCATCTGACCTGCTTGACTCAGTAGACAAGCTACAGCCGTTGGACAACGCTGCAATTGAGCAAGCGCTGAAAGGTGGAAAGAAAGGTTCAGGACGAGTGCCTCCTGATATGATGGCAAAGCTTGGCAGGCTTGTCCTGTCTGGAGTTCCTGCAAAGAACACGGGCTTCATCCTTGATGGTTATCCAAAAACTCTGCGGGAGGCTCGAGAACTGTTCACAGATCCGCGCGAATGGACACAGGCGGAGCTTGATGAGAATGCAGCGGTTGAGGCTGCACTAGCGTCGAAGGCACCAAACGCTGTGGGCACCAAAGGAGGCAAGGCCGAGAAGAGCGAAGCCAAGCTTGGAGTAGCTGCATCAAATAAGATAGACGATGTTCCAGACCCTCGGAAAGTTTGCGATGTTTTCATGCCGAACGCCTTGGTGCCCCCCTTTTCCCCTTGCTGTTGCTCAATTGCTGAAATCGATGACACCTAGATACCACTCACAAAAATTACAGCTACTGGACACTGCAATTGCAACTACGTCCCTTTTGAACACTTTTTCCAGCATTTCATGGCGATCCTTGAATTCGTAATCGTGATCAATTTCACGTGTGCGCGACTGTGTTGCACGCTGCCCAGTCAACCTGCCGATCCTCCGAAGCTCAGATGCATGTTCAAACCACGTTTTATGCATCATATGATTCTGTTGCTATAGATTATCCTCAATGCTACCGACGAAGTACTTCAGAAGCGTTGCAAGGTTGCAGAGAATGAAGCATCGGAGGCAGCTGTTACAATGACCATCAAGACAGGTCTTGCACCGCCCAAGCTGCCTAGCTCTCACAATAACGCTGCAGATCTGGCAAGGAGACTAGCAGTATATACTGGGCTTCGGGCTGCCGATGATGCAGACAAAGAACAACGGGTATGGGGGTTTCAGCAATCTGCCGTGACACCAGATCTGCACGCCGCATTGCATGGCGTGAGAAGGTGCAGCACATCTGCATGTATACTACTATGTAGTACATGTACGAGCATCATGCGTGCAGCGTATTGTAGCGCTGGCAAAATGGGAGTTGAGGCGGGCTGCTGAGGAATCTGCTAGGAAACGTGCTGAACAAGAAGCTGAGTACCATAGAACACACAAGAAACGGGAAATTAGGCCCTTAATTCCTACGAACCAGGCACTCGCAGATACAACTGGCACACAGCATGCTGGGCACACACTGCCTTTCAAGCCGGCAGAGAATGCAGCACCGCCCCAAGTGTCCATGCCACAGCCAGAGCCAGTTTGTGGTCTAGGCGCATTAGACAAGGAACCTTGGAACCTAAAACCAGGAAAAGGCAATGACGAGCAGTGCAAGCAGATGGACAATAAATTGGATCCCTTGCCAGTCTCGAGTGATGTACGCATTGACAGCCTTGAAGCCATAATGTTGCCATCATCACATTCTTATCCTTGATATTTTCAGGGCCCTGATTTGCCATGTCTTGGGGGATTTGTGGCCTTCTTTGCCGCCAATGGCTGTTCAGTTGTCCAAGTCGATGCGTTTGATGAAGAACAGGACCACCCGCATCTCCAGAACAAAGTTGGCGACCTTGAAAGGCTCTCTACAGTTGCTCGAGCTGTCCTTGGGAAGCCTCGAAATTATGTCGGGCTCCTGGCAGTCCCTTGTCCAGAAGAACAAACTCCGGGCCAGGTAGATATCGATAAAGCTTGACCATGGCGATCTGCAACTGTGTGGACTATAACTGCCATCACTGCTGGGTTTAAAACACAGAGTTTGGATGGCATTCAGCGCGCTGTCGATGGTTGTATGGCCCAATCACCAAGGTAGGTGCAGGAGGAACATGTTGTTGACATCCACTTGTGTGTACAGGTAGCACTGGGGGAAACATTCCCATGTTGCACCCATGCAGATCGAATATCGCATGTACTTTCTCAACAAAACTTCTGCAAGGGTGCATGCAATGGAAAAGACGCAGGGGCTTTTGAACGATACAAGGCAACAATGCGGCGTGCGCTTGTGCATGAGGTCATGCCAGCCATGGCTGCCGCTCTCATTGCTCTTGTGGACCGACGTCCACATGATCCTGTGCAATTTCTGTCTGAATTCCTCATAAAGAGATCAGATGATCAGGTTTCGGCAAGGGTGGATCCATATGATGCACCCATATATGCAGAACGCCGCCGTCTGGTTGCAGAGAAGGCATGGAGAGATGAGGATCGGACGAACGCATCAATAGAAAAATTACAGCGTGAGAAGCAGGCTCGAAAGCTTGCTGACGCATTTCTGCACGAAATGCTGTTGGACAGCGTCAGGAAGCACACCAGCATGCTCCGGTCATGAGATCTATGACGTGTAGCCCTCAGCGATGACTTGGCTTCCTGTCCGTGCTCATTGTGGGATGACCATAATAATGTAACATTGTCTGGAAAGATTTTAGATTGCTTGGATCATAGCAGTGGCGCAACTGTGAACAACAAGTTCTTGACCTCGAGTATCTGCAATGAGCCACATAGTCCACAATCCGCAAATTCATTCCGAGATTGAAAGTGTGGTACACGCTGTGCTATCCAAGAACTTTCTTTTCTCGTTTCTTTCTTCAGAAGTTTGACTTAAAGTACAACAGAGTTCTTTTGCTCATAGCCATGCTCATGCTTGTCTTGCAGCACGCTGTGACTGCTAATGCGTTGAGTGGTGAGATACGCGTACTTCAGCACCAACAAGTACCACTGAGTCTTTTATGACAATAATGGCTAGTGATAAAATCGTGTTATACAATGGCAGTGTGCCTGGCGCACTGGGCTACGCTCAGCAAGATTCCGCCAAAACTTTCAAAGCAAAAGGAATGATGCAGATGGCCGTCGGCCTCAGCATCCCAAGGGGAATCTAGACCACACAGACACCAGTGCACAGCCAGCCACCACCGCATCCTGCTGCTCCACCGGGTAAGCCAGCAGTAACAAAACCGCTGCGATAGAAACGTGTCAAGGGACTGCCACACAACAGCCGCCGGAGGCATCACTGCACACGTATGCGAGCGGCCCGGGCACGAAAGCCACACACAGACATTTACAGGCACCTCAAGTCCGTCCCGGGCCGGTACTCCGCAAGGCCAAGACAGGGTCGAGCAGGCACAGCATGACGTACAAAACAGTGAATGCAATATGAGCACCACCTGCCGGGAAAGCATGCTGGGCCGCTGAAACGACCTAGTGCACATCATACATGCACAGCAAGCTGATGGGCGGCGTGGAGGAGCTGAGCGCAGGTAGCGTCCGGCATTCCTGGCAGGATTACGAACGGAAAATGCAGCAGCATAAGGTTCACACGCCGCCGCCTGTATGCAACAGTACGGGCATCACACGGGGCACCGTTCTGGCATTGCACATTCCAGAACAGTACCGGCGGATCACGACTGCTGCAGTGCGAGGTGGAGGTGATCGCCCGCAATCCCCCCCCATGACGACCAGAGGGTCATTACAGCGCTCCTGGTCACAGAGAGCTTGGCTACATAGCTCGGGCAGATATCGTCCTAGAGCCATGTAAGTCTTGAATGCGTGGGTCCGGACCCCTCGGAAGGTGGTGGCAAACTGTGCCATCCAGTGATCGCAAAGATGCCAGTCAGAGGAACCTAGACCCCACCGTTTAAATCCTCAGAACACGTGAGGGACCACCTTCCATGACTGGCTGTTGCAGAGCCTGAACACGACACGCTCTGCAAGGGGAATCGCAATTGGGGGCGGCTCCAGTGGGCAGCATTAGGTAGCGACATTGCAGCAGCTGGTATGGACCTGAGCCATGTTCTGTAAGGAAGCTGACTGTGGATGGTGAGAGTCACCTGCTGAGTTTGCCATGGTTTGCCATGGTCATAAGACCCCTACAGACTCCCCGTGGGACCTGCATGTAGATCACAGGGCCGCTGTGTTGCGCGACGCGAAGCTGGTAGAATCACAAGATGGCACCGAAAGCTAAAGTTGTGGAACGGCATGAGACTCATAAACAGATTCAATTTAATGTTTGTGGCCACTATCGCATGGGCTCGACACACAGCAATGTCCCACTGGTGCGTGCGTATCTAGTTTTCACAATCCACCGTTTGAATCCTGAGCATGCCACCAGATCTTTCAAATCGACAACAAGAGGTCATCACCAAGAAACGCCTCAGATATCTGTGTAAGGGATCTCCAGGTGAGCAAGGTTTCATTGAAGACGCCTGTTGGATCCTGCTCACCTGATTGGCCATTTTTTTCTCCCATTTTGGCCGTGCCCATACGGCACGGGTTGTCCAGTACTCTGCGTTTGCAGCGTGACACTTTGCAATCGTGTGTTACAGCGTTCAACATCTGTCTGAGAAAATTATGCAAGAGTGCACATCTTGCATCTCAAGTAGAAGTCCTCGCATTGACGTCACAACGACTGGAGTCTACAGATCCATTCGTTTACCTGACCTGCTGCCAGATCCAGAATTACTACATGAGAACAGGGCATGACAATTTGAAAGGTGTGCTGCCACTGTGTGCTTGGCATCTAGCGTGACAGTCTCGCAACATCGATGTCTGTTGTGGCCTAGGCGGATTGATTGTTGGCATTCATCACATAGGTACTATACTGAGTGATTGGATCGAAGCTCAAATCCGCTGCAGCACGGCTGCAGCTGCACATAAGACACAGCACAAATCTGCCCGGAAACAAAATCAGTCGCCATTGAAGCACTCAATGCCGGGGGGTGGGGGGGGGGGGGGGTACATGGCATCACCAGTGCCAGTGCGAATGACAAAGCACATCAGAGTCATGATGGCAGGTCCAGCTGAATGAACCATGTCGCAGTCATAAATACGGTTGCAGCCAAGCAAACGAGTGCCACTCTTGCGCTTTGGCGCCATTGACACACTGATTTGTCGGTGGCTTTTGACAGCTCATGATTCCACATGCCGTGGCGCTGAAGTGTGTGGATTATCTCGTTCTCTAGACCGCCCTGCAATTGGAATGGGAGGTTTCACATTGCACTGCATTTTAGCAGAAGTCACAACAAATTTCAGTGAATAACACAACCGTCGGATGCCGCCAGTATGCAGATGTGAGCTAAGGCTGCTCATACTGATGCACAACCATGACATCAACGCGATTGCAAAGCCTTACTCGTGCACAAGGACTTCTGGGGATCCTCGATGCCGGGCTTGGGTCCATCCTAGCAAGACCAGCAAAATCACCCACCCAGACCAAAACACAGCACAAGCCGCAAAGCTCACAAGGTCTCAGATGTACGCAACCTGGTCAAACGTGGAGCAGCCCTTAAAACCCAGAGCCAAGTGAAATGATGTTCAGCGACCGCGCGGATTGACGAGGAAGCGAAGTACAGCAGCGTTCCAGAGCTGGATATTTAATGGTCAGCCACACAACATCGGGAGCCGCTAACACGACAAGTGTCCCTGGCTAGCTTTTAATGCCGAGTGGCGCGTCGTGGGTAATAGCATATTTCGCGATTCGAGGCACTTCGGCCAATGCAGTGTCACGATGCATGAACACGATCGGAGCATGCCAGTCAGATCGGCGTTGGCAATCTAGCGGGGGAGATTTCTCACACCATGACCTGGGGCCAGACTGCGTGGACCATGGTCGCTATGCTGTCCACCAGATCGCAACTACACCTGCACCAGTTCGGATCTGTACGTTGCATTCACTGTGATGCCATGAGAAACCAGCTTGGAGCACGCGCTGGGTGACAGGGCTCTACATGACGGGGTTTTCCTGTCGGCAAAACTGAAGCCCATTTTTTGGTCGGGCTGGCCCGATATGCAGCCTGCGGGTTGTCGGGGTTCCCGACAACCCCCTCAGGTTCCGTCGGGGGTTCCCTCCGTCGGGGGTTCCCTCAGGTTCCGTCGGATTTCGGGATCCCGACAAGCTGACACACACACACACACACACACACACACACACACACACACACACACACACACACACACACACACACACACACACACACACACACACACACACACACACACACACACACACACACACACACACACACACACACACACACACACACACACACACACACACACACACACACACACACACACACACACACACACACACACACACACACACACACACACACACACACACACACACACACACACACACACACACACACACACACACACACACACACACACACACACACACACACACACACACACACACACACACACACACACACACACACACACACACACACACACACACACACACACACACACACACACACACACACACACACACACACACACACACACACACACACACACACACACACACACACACACACACACACACACACACACACACACACACACACACACACACACACACACACACACACACACACACACACACACACACACACACACACACACACACACACACACACACACACACACACACACACACACACACACACACACACACACACACACACACACACACACACACACACACACACACACACACACACACACACACACACACACACACACACACACACACACACACACACACACACACACACACACACACACACACACACACACACACACACACACACACACACACACACACACACACACACACACACACACACACACACACACACACACACACACACACACACACACACACACACACACACACACACACACACACACACACACACACACACACACACACACACACACACACACACACACACACACACACACACACACACACACACACACACACACACACACACACACACACACACACACACACACACACACACACACACACACACACACACACACACACACACACACACACACACACACACACACACACACACACACACACACACACACACACACACACACACACACACACACACACACACACACACACACACACACACACACACACACACACACACACACACACACACACACACACACACACACACACACACACACACACACACACACACACCACACACACACACACACACACACACACACACACACACACACACACACACACACACACACACACACACACACACACACACACACACACACACACACACACACACACACACACACACACACACACACACACACACACACACACACACACACACACACACACACACACACACACACACACACACACACACACACACACACACACACACACACACACACACACACACACACACACACACACACACACACACACACACACACACACACACACACACACACACACACACACACACACACACACACACACACACACACACACACACACACACACACACACACACACACACACACACACACACACACACACACACACACACACACACACACACACACACACACACACACACACACACACACACACACACACCACACACACACACACACACACACACACACACACACACACACACACACACACACACACACACACACACACACACACACACACACACACACACACACACACACACACACACACACACACACACACACACACACACACACACACACACACACACACACACACACACACACACACCACACACACACACACACACACACACACACACACACACACACACACACACACACACACACACACACACACACACACACACACACACACACACACACACACACACACACACACACACACACACACACACACACACACACCCATCGCAACCCCCTACCGCATGTTCAAGATGCAGCCGCGCCCGGGGCGGCGCCACCCGAGGCTGCCCGACCGGGCCACCCGACCGCCGGGGGCCCCCGCCCCAAGCCCCGCGCTCCACACACACCCACAGCGAGCCCTGCGAGCCTGGCGTTCCGCCGCGCAGCCCGACCAACACATACCGCATCTCACCAGAGACAAGGGGCGCCAATTCAGTTTCCACTCCTCCCGGTAATGCAATCGACTGTCATGCCCAGTGGAGCCGGGCATCCAAGAGGCGAAGGCCATCGGTCGCGTGTTCCAAGCGGCAAGGGCCCCGAGGGGCGGCTCGCCGCTCAGGCCGGATGACCTGTGAGCGGCGAGAGGTCGTCAGAGGTGACCATGAGTCCCGCCAAAACTGCCTTGCCCGCGTGACGTGCCATCAGCAGAGCTGCACGCGGACCTGGCGGGCGACTGCACGAGAGAGCGTCGTGGAGAGATCGCGCATCGCATTTTCGAGGAACCGGCGCCGTGAGGCTATGCCAGACGCTGCAGCCACATCAGCAAGCCTGTTGAGGAACGCAATGGCGGCCGCGCTAATCCGTCCGTATGTCTCATGAGACAGTGGGACCAGTGTGAATGCGACCGCGCCGGCTCGGCCGTACTTTTCGCGTTTGCGCCGGCCAGCGGCCTCTGCCGAGGCGCCGTCATGGAGCATCGCGGCATTGACGTTCGAGGCAGCCAGCGGGTGGGTGACGCACACGTCACCGATCACCGGCGCCCCCGGAAAGGATGCCAGGCTGTCCTCCGCTGTGCGGGTCTGCGAGAGCGGGTTGCAGCTGCCGACGGGGCTGCCTGTGCCAAGACCGACCGCTGCGGCACCTCATGCGATGGGAGGGGGGCCAGAGGGTGGATCTAGGATCCTTGCCGCCGCCTGCGCGGCGTGGGGGGGTGGCCGATGCAACGAGTGGGGCTGCGCCAGACACTGCCGCGGCGTCACCGGATGACGCGAGGGCGGCGGCGTATGTGAGGGGGGAAGGTGCTTGGGCGCCATGCGAGTGGGCGCGTCCGCGGTGGGGGCGCAGGAGGAGTCAAACCGGTCGGCCGCGGGGGAGGGCGTCGCGCAGTCGGGGCGTGCCGGAGCAGCTAGTGGGATGTCGGGCGGGGGAGGCCTGGGCGCCATGAGGACGAACGGGTGCGATCATGGCCTGTGTGGGTGATGGTGTGGTGGTGAGTGATGGAGTTGCTGCTGTGCTGTCCGGGACGCAGCGGCTGAGCCCAAGGCCGGTGCCAAGGCTGCGAGGGAGCCTGTTCACGTGAGGCTCGACTGCCAACGCGATGCTGTATCGTGCCATGATGTGGCGCCATGTCTCCATGATGAGATTGTGGCGCGCGACGATGGTGCCCCACAGCGACTTGCGGATCAGGGAGTGCGTCCCAGACACATCAGCGCGGTCACATGAGCAATTGTGGGATCCGGCATCGTCGCTGAGACGTGGCAGGAGGGCTTCCCCGAGTCGGAGCCGTGCGCACACGCCGAACTTCAGGTCGGACAGGGCCACCGGGACGACAAGCGCCGTGAGCCAAGCCGACGCCATGGCCCCCATGTAGCTTCGCAGTCTGGCTGCTGCTGCCTGGCCGTCTTCAGTGAACCGGGCCGATGAGCCGCACCCGGCCATGAAGAGCGCAGCGGAGACGGCGGCCTTGCGCCCATCAGCATCGGCGCACGCTGCAGATGCGTCGGGCGAAGCTTCGCTATGGTCTCCAGCGCCCATGCTGCAGCGTCAGCTGGGCCGGCGCCAAAGTCAGCGACGGCATGACCCCACACCAGGCGCAGTCTGTCCAGCATACATGGCCACATTTGTAAGGCAACCATCATGCACTGCAGCAGTGTACAGCATACAGAAGCCCCAAGCCGGGCATTGACAGCACAAACGCAAATATTCTTCATAATTTTTCACGCGATTAGCCACCGATTTCATTTACATACTTAGTAGAGCTCTTCCATTCACATCTCCGAGATATGGATGCGCCTCACACATGACATAAGCAGGTAGCTCACTGCACTAATGATCATGCAACAAATCGAGACAATTTAAACTACTACACTATGATGCTCTTGAAGCTTGCCAGGCACAGCTCCTTCATGCGTGGAGGATGCAATCAAGCCGTATACTGATCCATATCATCTGCTGTGTAGTGATCAACCACATCAGTGCTCTTCAGGCTTGCAAAAGGATGGCTCGACCGGTCCGTCAGGGCTGTAGAATCTCTGCAAATCCACCAACCAGTCGGTTCTTTGTGGGAGATCATGACAGCTACACGGCGTCGGCACATGCATCTCTTCCTAGAGACACCTGCTGGCCATGGTACGAGGAGGATACAGCGTCATAACACATCAGTTCGGATGCACGCCTTTCCCAAAGCCATGTACACTGATGTCTTCTTGAAATCTTTCCCTTTCTGTTCGGCAATGTCATTTTCTTGGAGCTCGTCGGCGCGTGTCGAATCTGTGAGGCTGCACGCACGCGCGCGCGGAACTTACGGCATGGCGTAACAATGCACACGAGCAAATCATGGAGGTACGCGCGCTGACGCGAACTCCACGGTGATCACAGGCAACAATGATGCAACCTGACAAAATTGTGACGCTTCGAATTTTAAACACCAACTTCAAGACTCGTGGCTCAGGCGTCACGATCATTGGAGAGCTCGAGCTGGAGAATCGCACTGCACTTCACCGCTGTAGAAGGCGGTACGAAAAGCGCTGTAGGCCAGGAATCCGCAACCTACACATCTCAGAAATCTGGCAATTCTGCTGCATCGGAAAGAGTGTCGTCGAAGTAAGCTGACCACTCAACGTGCGCATGTACCTACGTATACCTACATAGCTACAGCTGCATGCAGGGTCGACAATTCGAAGCGCACCAGCAGTGACACAGGCAACGAGTGGAACGACATCCACAGGCAGAGCTCTGAAAGCGCCCATACTTTGATTGCTAACTCAAGTGTTGGTCTGTTGCCCAGCAGCGGGTGGATTAGATCCGGATAAGCACGACGTCGACGCCTTGCACTCTCAGGCTGTGTACGTATACAGTACTGAAGCTTCGTCAGGGCGAATTGGCAAGTATCGAGCATGAATTGGGTCAATGAAGACGTCCCCCTTTTGAGTGAGTTATCCCTCTGCAGAGCTGAAGCCCTCATTTGCCCATCCAGTGTGTCTTGCGGTGCGTGCATGATGTCGGAGCATATCCCACGTCAGCAGTTTTGCTGAAATGTCACTCCCGCGGCCGCGGGCTGAAAATTCAAAATTGTCAGTTCTGAATGCTACAACACATAAACGGCGCACCAAGTAATCTACATGCTGGTGTGACATCGCGATATATAGAGACCATGTGTAGACAGGAAATAACAACAGCTGCACAACAGCATCGCTGCATTTGTGTAGCTGCCTTACACCAGGCCAAATGCCTGTGAGTTACGCATGTACTGTGCTTCAGACGCATCTGTTCAGACTGTTACAGCCTCCAAAGGAGCCTGTCCGCCTAGAAAGCTTGTCCTCGCTGTGCATCAATGTCTCAATGTCGACGACACACACCGCGTACCTCTAGATCTCTTGCAGATATGCATGACTTAAAGGGTGTTGCCTGGGGGCTTGGTCGCATGCAATGTAAGTACTGTATCACCGGATAGATAGGCTGGTGGCGCCGCATGCACCACAACCGCCCAAACAACTGAAAATCTAAATCAAGCTAACGCAGGCATCACCAGCCCACAGCACCACCAACGCGGTGGGTAGTTTAGCACGTGTGCGGCTGTTGGGAGTCGCGTCACGCGTGCGAATGGGTGAATGACTGTGGGAGTGGGCTTGTGAAGTGTGCGGCAGTGGGTCTTTGGAGGTATTGGTGTGCACAGGTGGTGTTGACTGGCTGCTTTGCCTGGGTTCTGCGTCGACTTGAGGTTACATGGCTGTATTATTCTTGTGTTGCGCGTAACCCCTGCGGTACGACCTGCCTGCACGACTTTGTCTCTGTGACCACACCTACTGACTGTCGCACCATGGAGGAACACGACACTGCCGCCCGGCCCCAATCGGGCGCCAGCTTAACAGCCGGGGCCCCCACAACTGATGCTCAGCCTCGTAGCCACATCATCTCGCAAGCGCACTCGCACAGGGGCCTTCATCGCATTTGTCTACCACCAGCACGCTGAGCACACAACCCCCGGACGACACATCCCCTCTGAGCGCACATGGCTGCATGAGCCATTAGCGCCCATTATAAACCGAATGGCGAGGATGTGGAGGAAGACGGAGGCGGGGAGGCCGGCGCACGGGCCGGGTGACCAACAAGCGGCGACACTTCATGCACTATTGCTGTGAGGCGAGGATCACCAGAAGAATGATTTGCCCGCATGACGTGCCGGAAGCAGGCTAGCAGCGCCGGCTTGGTGAGCGACCCCATGTCAAAGCTTGTGGATCGGTCACGTATAGCGCTGTCAAGAAATGGCTGCCAGCAGGCCGCGCTAGTCCCTGCAGTCACATCAGCAAGCCTTTTGATTACGCGAAGGCAGCACAGGCCACCCGTGCCACATATCGCATGCGATGATGTGACGAAGTCGCAGGCCCCTGGCGCCAACATGTAGGTTCCTGACGCGCTTGCACTGGTCGGAAGCCGCTGCCGTGCCGCCGTATCCGTGGGCGAGGAGGTCGACATGCTGTGCAGGTCTCCGGTAGCGGGGGAGTGCGACGGGTGGAATCTCCTGTGCGTGCACCATCTGCTTTGCACCGCTTCTTTCCTGGAGTGTCTGAGTAAAAATACGAATCATGGGCGGTGTGCGTCGGCGGGGGGCCAGCGCACATGGGCGCATGCGGGGCAAGTGACAGATGCAGTCAAGGCGGGGCTGCCGAAAGGCCTGCAAGAGCAGCTGCGTGAGTGGCAGGGGGGAAATCGTAGGTGCTATAAGAGGGAGCGGGCTTGAGGACCGGCCGGTACACACCTGACATAAATGATCGACACTAAAGCCCACACCAATGTGTAGTCCCTGAGATCTTGGATCTACCACGTTCTACTCTAACAGACTGGTCGGCCAAGGGCATGGCTAGTGCTACAATGACTTGCGCTACCAATATAGCATCCGCAAAAGCGAGATCTGGACACTCGGAATTACACATCACGTGATCACACAGGCAGCCCACGCATTCTCAGAACACTCCAGTGAAGCTACTCTGGATCACTACCACCCTCTCACACAACACCAGTTTTCAATCAGAGGCCAGCACGTATGATGTGCACAGCAGTGGTCAGCCGGGTCCCAGCTGATCACGGTGAAGTGACATGCCTGAGACCTGCTCATGAAGCAAGCTGGATGCATGTCGAACAATCATCGCTGTAGATATGGAGTCCTGCAGAAACTGTTGCCAAAATCCAAAGCATCGACCGTGTAGCTGTTGACTAGTCGTGGAAAAGTACTGATGCTCGCTTCAAGGAGACACCGCATGACAGGGCTGGCTGTAATGTCCCACCGCCTGCGCTGTGGTGGCCATGTGGCAGACGACCGAGACGATATATGTTGAAAGCTGCACCAACATCGCAAGCAACATCAAGTGGACAAGTTTTGTGTCCAGTTTCAGACTCGCTGACTTGAGCACCATGCCATCACAGTCACACACTGCTGGTGAGGCGAGTACCTTGTCAGCCATGCAGCATTCATGTGACCAGTCCGTGTTGTGCTGAGGGAAAACACTCAGACGGTCTGGGACCACCGGTACATGACCTCTTCTGACATGGCATGCAGATGGTGTCGGAATGCTGATGACCCTCATGAGCAGGGTCTACCTCGGTAGCACTATCGGAACACTCAAGCCGCTGGAGAGCCTTGATATGTTTCCATTTGAGCCTGGAGTAGGCACTAATTCGACATTAAAAGGCTGATTATTGCAAGAAACCATGTGGGACTTTCTTGTAGCGATATTCGGCGCTTTAAACACACACTGTGATGATGCTTCGATTTGGTGTCTGAGCACTGCATCTTCAGCAGTGCTGTGTGACACAGACCACGCAGCATGTGTCACAATGCATGAGCCTGCGGGCAGCAGTGTGGTGACAGGTGCACCCACACACGTATCGATCCGCGGATTGAGTGCGGGGGATAGCCGCCAGCGGGATTGGCCCAAAGTAGCGAGGGAGATCCTGCGAGGTTCTCCCGCCGTAATCTTGACTGTTAGTGTGCATATATTGAGATGTGTACGTACACTATGATCTGTAACAATTGTTTCTCCTGTTTCACGGTACCAGCACTTTCCTCTAAGTATTCCAAGGTTCTACCTCTGTGCGCAGCAGGTATGGCGTACTGGCTTACCTGACCTGACCTGAACATAGACTACGTGTCTGACATGCACAGAAGGGTGTTCTAACAGCATGGCCCGCTCGATGGCTGGCAGGTGCCACATTGCGCGCCGCACATGCGGGCTCGGTGTTTTACATTATTTTTGGTTTTATACACATGGGTGGTGTTATGTGGTCAGCCTTTGGGTGGGGAGCGCCGGTGCATGGTTGTGGCCGCAGCGCTGCAGGTTTGTTACAAGGACAAAGCCAGAGAGGCAGGTATTTCAGAGACAGCACTGCAGGATCCGCACAGAATCACGTGTACACACAAGACACGCACTCGCAAGCACCCACCGGCACTCCACACAGAGAAGCACACTCACCCTGCCGCCTACCCACACTGCACATGTACCCCACCGCCAGCACCCAACACCGTCCATGCATGCCCGCACCCACACGTGCGCCGGCCCGCACACACGCAACCGCCCGGGCGATTGGCCACCTCCACCTCCACCCGCATGCACCACTCCAGCCCTGCAGGTGCGTATGGGGCAAGCCAGAGGCTGAGACCCTCAGCGAACAATGGGCGCGGCACAGGCCGGAGCGTCTCGTGTAAGGTCGCTTAGGGCTATGAGGCGGTTGCGCTGCCATGCCGGGTCAGATTGGGATTGCATGTGCAGTTCTCACAGTTAGCGCGTTGTCTGATAGAGGGCGGTATCATGTAGCTGCGATGCCTTGCAGTCGTTCCTCGTTAAGGGACGGCTGTGGCTCGGACGTGCTTTGTTGCTGTGCGGTTCCTGCGTCGCTACCTGCCTCTCTGACGTTAACCTCGTACCACACCCGTGGCCATGTTTTCGAACGCAGCTCGAGTTGCCACTCATCGCGTTTCATCGCACCAAGTACCCCTTCGACTGGCTTGCGACAGATCAGCGTGAGGAGATCCACGGACTTTTCTTACATGTAGTGTTCAAGGCTTCAGCAATGATTCGCTATTGGTCGTGACAGCGTTGCATATCCAGCGTGTCATTGCTCCAGTTGCGCAGCAGAGCATTCCCGCGTACCTGAACGTGGAGCGACGAATGTTGCTGCTTGCCGCTCTGAAAGAGAATGGAGACAATTTGCAAAAGCCAAGAGCGTTACATTGACACAATTGCCAGCGTTTTGTATTCCTCGCTGTGTTTGAGGGACTTCCCATGTCAAGACGTCGAAAGGCGCAACAAGCCAGAGATTGAATTTGGCCTGTGCAAAGAACTCTTGCTGAAGCCACAAGTAATTAAATTGCAAGATTCCCAGGAGTGTTGTCTTGTGGAGCCTTCCATCAATTCGACAAGAATATCGCTTCATTTCAGCCGGGGCGATGATCTGGACGATTCGTTGGCCTGCTCCATGTACAAATTTTTGGGCATGAAAGCTGACCATCACCTTCTCTTGAGGCGTACGCCCGTAGAATCCTACGACATATCATTTGTAGTGACGAGTGAGCTGCTGCAGCAGTATGGTCCTATGAACATTATCTTGTCTACCTTAAAGTTTGCTTTAGATGTCCCTGAGTTCCTCTTAGATTTGAAATCGCAGGTGACGTTGAGGTTACAGGAGAATGTGAAGGCATGTTTAGTATAACGTCTGGCGTGCGGTGTCACCTGATGTTGCAAAGCAGTCGCTTGGCTCTTGATTGGTATTGATCTGATGCTGTCCACTCTTGGTCACGCTATCGTATGCGATTGATGCATTGCATTTGAATGTAACTTCCCAACTGCTGCCAGCTGATGCTTTTCTTGGGGCTTCAGAGAGTAGCACACAGTACATATTCATGTATGTCGGCCTTACTGAGCGTTGACCATTGCTTGATGAAAACAGCCGAATTGGACAGCTCAGATGTTATGTTATTCCGTCCTTGACTTAGCGAGATTAGGGCTTATTGAGGTATCAAGGGATACAGGAGATGTAGTGACCGGTATATTTTTGTATTGAACATAGGCCTCACTCTGGAGTCTATAAATACTCATGTACTGTCCAACAGCTTCGGACTTTACTTGTAAATCTCTTCTCTTTCTTTTCACTGCCCACTGAACCGTGTCCCTCTGAGCCTAACTGCTCCAATTTACATATCATCAGATGAGTTGATGACTCACGCTATGGTTTCAGGCCAAGCATCACTTAGCACCACCATGTTATGGTGCGAATGGCGAGTGTATCAAGGCGCGACTCTGTGCCACATCCGAGTACATCATGAATGATTGCAATGCAGCAGTTTGTGCATGCCTTGACAAATAATGATCAGCTCATAAAACTCCTCGAGTGATGTTGCTTTTCAAAATGGGTGTGCTTGCACGTAACTCAACACTTCCTCCATTTTCGCTGCCCGGCTTCCTTTTAGAAGCACAATCGCGAGTTGTAGATCGCTTCCCCCCGTGTGGGCCCAATTGATCACAGCATCGAACAAGTCTTGCTTCTGAGGCCCAGGTATGTGCATGAACGATTTTCTGGAGTCCTTTTCCATTCCACTCTCCGCGCTAGCTGATGAGGAAACACCCCACTCGCCTCCCCATAAAAGAACATCGACATCTGGCAGCAACAAAGCTGATGCCACGACGTTCTGATGATGTATGGCCTGATGCGGCCCTAGATCGTGCATGGGCCCTAGTACGGCAAGTCGTTTGACATTGTGACCTGCCCCGTTAATGACTGTACTTTGCAGTGTCTTCAGAGCAGACATCATGCTTGCTGGATTTGCATTGTAAGTGTCATCAAGCATAAGCAGATGCTCATTTACGTGATGTACACACATTCGCCCACAGGGTGGAGTCCAATCCCTGAGCCACTTGCCACGTTCCAGTTTCATCAAGACAGATGTGGCAAGCTGCAGCATTTTGCCAGGTGTTGCATTGTTTTCATCATTGAAGCATTCTCGAGACATGCAGGCACAAACAGCTGCCACGGCGGCTGCTGCATTCACAGAGAGGTGGTCACCCAGTGCAGGTACATGGAGCACGACTCTGAACTCTTCGTTATTGTCAAGCGTCCTGACAGGATCTTGACTCGATGCAGCAACGCTGTCTCTTGCCAGGTTGCTAGACAGGGATACTTTTGTCAATGGCTCCCAAGTACGGCCTTTGAATGTCAGTGCGGTTGCCTCAGTGTGGCCAATAATTAGAGCGCACTGCAGTCCACAAGTCTGCACTACGGGACTGCTTGTATACAGCAACGCGTCCAGCACAGTGTCAGACAGGGCGCATGTGGACACATGTCAGACCTGCGCATGCTCTGGACATGCAATTGGCATAGTTGTAATAGTTGCAAACCTTTGACTGCAATGGCAACGAGCCTGTTGATGTGGCCGTGCCACTAAAAGCCCACGTGTTCAATGCATGAAATCTATCCCCTGCATTTTGGAGCATCTTGCAGACCACAGAATTCATGGCATTGAACACCAGGTGATCGCCTTCCAGAGCAGTCTCAAACAGCTGTAGCTTCTCTTGTGCTACACCGCTGATCCCCTTCAAACCATGTAGATGGGCCGGCTGAATATCTGTGATGACACGAACTTTGGGATTGATCAACTTGCTTAAGGCTTTGATTTCGCCCGGGCCACTTGTACCAAATTCGAAAACTGCTGCCAGGCTGTCCCGTGGCGTTGACAGTGCAGTCAGCGGAACACCAATGTGATTGTTGTAGCTGCCCGGGGCCTGATGGACAGAACTGAAGTAGAAATGTAGCGCAGATGCCACCTGCACATTTCCATGCTCGGACCCGACAGCACCTGAGGAATGTGAATCACCTGCTACCTGAACGAAGCATGATCTAAATTTGTGTACCGGGCTGTCATACAACGCGCACCATGCTTTTGCATGTGGTCTTCCCGCAAGACCCCGTTATGGCAATCACTGTGTTGGTATAGCAGCCCATTGCGTATGTACACAGCTGCGCTAATGCAGCCTGGGTATCAGGGACAGCCACGACGCCGACGCTTCTGTTCACGGCTTGCTCTAGCAATGCCGAAGAAGCGTGCGACGAAGTCAGCCACTGCTTGGAAACGATAAGACCGGCGGCATCCTTTGCCAAACAATCGAAAACAAAGTCATGGCCATCGTATGTGGGGCCCCTCAATGCAAGGAACCATGATCCGCGCACATCAGCGCGCCTCGAATCGGTCAGGATTGGGCCTGGCCTGCAGCCTGCCACTGAAACAATGGCCCCTGACACAGATTTTAGGATAGAATCCTGATCAAAAAGTTGGCCGGTCATTGTATGTGACTGTATACGCGTATGGCGCGTTGTGCAATTGGAACGCATAGACTTCAAAGGACGGCATCTCGCTGCGAAGGCTTTTCTAAGACAGCCATTGCCTGACGCACCAACATGGCTTGCGCTGCAAGAAGCAAGCATGATGTTTTGTCTTAGCCTACAAGTTGCCGTGGAATGTGTACCCAAAGCGTCGCTGCCCTGTAGAATCATTGAGATGACAGCGGAGGATCGATGATTCTCTGCGCTGTGATACACGAAAAGCTGGACTTTTGTTACTCGCGTTTCCACGTCGCATGCCACAGCTATGTTACTCCGCAGCAAGCTGTGATGCTCCCCACAATTGTGGCGACAGGGCTTGCAGCGGGTGTGTGGACATGAAGCCAGCACACCGCAATACTATCATGGCTTCGTAGGTGCTACGACAATGACGCTGTCAACAAGTATTTTCCCTTTGGCCGTCACACATCAGAAGCATTGGCTGATATCTTAAGCTCAGCCCAGTCTTTGTGCAACCTGCTATTGCGTTTTTGGTGTACCGCGTGACTTAGACATATATCTATGCCTCTTCCAGCAAGTTGAAGCTTCATAGAGCTGATAATTGTGTTGATCAGATGGCGTGCGTATTTGCTGCCCGACATGGCACGCCTGTCAAGGCTGTGTTGTTTTCGCGTCCACCATTGCTTATGAAACATTCTACGGGCGCATTGCTCGTCAAACCTAGCCCAATCAAGATATCATCGCGTCTTTCCATCCCTGTACGCGCAGCCCGTAGCGGGACCATGGAGACCTCTCGTGATCTGAGCGGTCTGATGGCGACGTTACGACAAGACAGCCCCAATCTATTTTCGGAGCAAGGCATGGATCTTTCCATATACGCGAATGACGTAGACTTTAGAGATCCGATCACGAACTACAATGACGTACAAGTATGTGCTAAGCTATTGTGGCCCTGGCACTCACTGCTGTTGTCGATGTATACAGTATATGCATGAAGACAAAGCCATAACCACAGGGACACTGACGCTCCTGCATCCGGGACAGGAATCATTGGTCCTCTGGCCCCATAGACAGGACTCATCTTGTGCACCTGAATTGCAGTCGAACTGATCAGCTGGAAGCTGGTTCATACAGGGGTTTAACAAGAATCTCCAGTTCCTAAAATCTGCATTCAATCCTACTTATGACATGTTGGACATCCGGCAGATCAGCGATGCAGAAGTGGAGGCTCGGTGGACCATGGGATTTGATGTTTTACCAATAAAGACTTCTCCATTGGGCAAGTTCTGGCAGCCCCGTATGGAGTTTACTGGTATGGGCTGACATGTAGACGCATTAACTGCATTTTAGTGCTCAGGTGTCTTTCGTCATCTGCAAAGGTCATACAGATACATAGTCCACACTTGCCAAAAGAATTCAGTCGCCTGACGAAGGTACTTTGGTAGGGACAACTATTTATGGCATCGACACGAACACGGGCCTCATCAACCGCCACTATGACACGTGGGACAGTATATCCAATCAGAAGTACTTCAGCATAGAGGGCTTCAAGGACGTGCTGGCGCAAATTTTCAACTTTCAACGGACTCCAGAAATACCCTCACCCAAGTACAAAACTCTCAAGTAGGCCTCCACTTGAATAAATTGACAATACATGACAACTGCATTTTCACACTAGACTCTGATGTCATGTTGTACACTGTTTCCTCCGTCTCACTGGTGACTCTCACAGCAGTCACTATGTTGTCAACACAAGCTGAGCCAGCCCTATGCCAGCATGATCATGAACCAAGCCTTGATGAAACTGCGCTCAGAAGTCATGATAGACGAGTTGAGAGTTATGACAGTTGGAACCGATGCTGTTGGACTTGTCGTCATTATCATACGCTTTTGGTGCAGGCGGAAGAAAGGGTACAGTTTGAGGCAGTACAGCCCATTTGTCGTTGCTGCAGTTCCGATGAATGCGGATTCCGGATCCGAGCAACGCACAGCTGCTTTTAGAAGCCTTGCAGCATACCTCTTTGGTGGAAACCAAACAGAGACCAAAATGCAGATGACGACTCCTGTCTTCTCATCTCCTGAGAGCATGCAGTTCGTCTTGCCAGTGGATATGACTGCAGATGCACCGTCCCCGCAGGCTGATTCTCAAGTTCAGCTGCAGAAGGTGTGGCTTTGCAAACTCCTCATATCTGATAACTTTGTTCACCTGGGTTTGCCGTGCCTTCGCCAAGAGCCTTGTACTGCACTTTGCCCAGCGCCACACACGGACTTCTACATAACTTTGTGCAGGAAGGAAATCAGTTGTACGCAGTTCTGCGATTTTCTGGAAAGGTGGATCATGATGTGCGTTTGCAGCGCCGTGACGAGCTGGTGGCTGCAATGGAAGGAGATGGTCTCGTCCCACATCGGGACAGTGCCGGAAATACTACATTCATATGTGCACAATACAATGATCCAAGAGTAAAGCCCCCGTTTCGGAGGAATGAGATCCTTATTCCGGTTGCATCCGGGTTCGACCTGTGGGAAACGTAGGGATTTGCACGTGCTCAGTTCGGTACTCCAACCAATAGCCAGCCATGGTGGTGCAGCTGCCGAGGTCCTACGCCGGTCGACCACAGTTGTTTTTGCGATGTATGTTTTTTGGTGAACCATGGAGACCCCGGCACGTAGCTGTTATAGGCAGGCGCTGGCAGGTGCATTGCAGCGGGTAAAGACATAGCTTCCCAGACTTTGCTGCTATGTATACCTGCTGCTAGGATTGCTTGACTCGGGACACTGAGACAGGACAGCCACAGGACAATGTGCCACAAGAACTGGAACACACACGCCACCGCCAGTCTGTGCATGTGTTGCTCTTGAAGATTCACAATGCATAGCAGTGTTGCAAGCAGATGGCCGCAGTTTTGTGTTCAAGAGCGCGACAGAATAAACTTTCACCGACACTCCTGCTCGCCACCTTCCAGCAGTCCGTAGGTGTGTCGCTGGGATGCTGTGCGTGCGGACCAGGGAGGTGCTGGCGGTGCAGGTGGATTGAGTCCTGACAGCTGCTGCTGGGTCACTGCAACTGTGCATGCTGCGGTACATTGTATATCATTTCTGCTGGACCCGGCTGCCAGACTGTAAATGCCGCATTCAGGCGGAGATCTTTGATGTTTTTGGCGGCGGGTGTCATGGCCACTGATTCGGGGTAACATGTGTCAAATTCAGGGTTCTTTTAGGGTGTTCTGGGCAAGTGAATACTTCGGTGACCGGCCACATGTTCCACAGGGCTGTGCCCGATGGATATGCCAAAACTGAAGGTGAGCCACTTGCAGCACATACAAAATCCCGGTGAGCGGCTGTGACAGCTACTGTGATTTCCAACACTTTGCCGTTTTACACAGAATCCCGATCCCAGCTGGGCCCAGGGTGGAAGTGGTGTCGCCGGGTCCAAAAGCTGCAGCTGTCTCCCGGCATCTTGCATTGCAACCCACCTGCTGCAATGCATCCGGTGCATCTGGCATGGCGAATGCAGAATCCACGAGTGCGATAGTTTCACCCCGAAATAGTGCATATGAAAAGCCTGCCAACTTTCGTAGGAAATTGTATCAAAATGAGCTGGCTCATGTGCCCAGTGGGGTCGCAGCATGGAGCTTGGGGCGGCTTCAGAATGGCAGGAAATGACCCCTATGACTGAATCGTCTGGTTCCCAGGAACTATCATCGATTGGTATGCTGTGCCATTGAACGGCCGCAACGGCGGGCTCGGCAAGAAGCAACGAACGTTCTCTACCGTGGCACTACACACGCGTGGCAGTTTTTCAGCACAACTTTTTTTCAGCACAGTTTTTGCTCTGGTAGTCGTTCAATCGATGGATTCTGTAGAATCGTCTAACTCATACCTACTGCGTCGTCGTTACCATTTCTGGCGTTTATCTACGAATGAAGACACACCAGCAGTGCTGCTGTGTCTACCAGTGTGCGAGCTGAGTACTTGGATGACGCAAAGCCTCGCAAGGCAGATCAGAGGCTTTTCGCGCATGGCCGCATTTGTACATCACCTGCCGGGGACTTCTCTTGTTGAGGCAGGCTTTGTCGGTGATGTTGTCGTTTGGTTGAGCCTTGACCGCTCCATCTGCTGCAACTTAGTCGTGCCGATTTCGAGCATCTTCATACGCATTAATAAAGCTGCGCGCCGGACAACTGTTGTAAATCTAGCTGTGTCTACTCCCCTGCTTGCCCATGCTGTTCTGTGAGGCACGCTGGCTTCTGAGCTAGGGACTTGCGCTGTTGTCGATACTCCACAATGACGGACCTTTTGGCCCAAGTCAAGGAATGGGACTTCCTATCGTAAAAATGCTGCATATGAAATAGTGCCAATTTCCTTTTTGATTTCCGTGATGTCGGTGAAAGGCAAACGTCATTGGATTTGTCACGGGCACAGATCACAGTGCAACAGCTAGAAACGCACGTCTTCGCTTTATGTAGGCGTCTATTCCAGGAGCAGATTCGGTAGCTAGGTTCAGGGTACGATTCTACAAAGAGGATGGGCGTACGTCTGGGTGTTCAGAACCTTGTGGTGGATCACACTAATGGCGCAGTCAACGCTCAACATTGCATCTATCTGGCCGATTTTTTCCACGATAGCAGAGTTCATCATTGATCAGCTAGGAAATGTTCAGGGAGATGAAGAAGCAGTCAGTGAACCTGAGGATCAAGAGATGGCAACGTTCTTTTCCAAAGTTGCAGAAGTTCGGGAGAAGATGGCAGGAATGTCGGTGGGCCAGCAGGAGCTCACGAGGTTACATGAAGAGAGCAAAACTGCCGTTCAGACGGAGCGCACACAAGCGATTCGTGCGGCTATGGCACAACAGACTGAGCAAATAAAGAAGCAAGCCAAGATTGTAAAAAATGACCTAGATTTTCTTGACGCACTCAATGAGCGAGCTCTGGATTCACCGGTGCGATCAACTGGATGCCTTGGCGAGCTGCGTTGATCTTGTCCGCATATGCACACTTCCCAGTCTGTCACACTAGCCACTTTAGTTGACTCAAAAGAAGACTGGTAAATCTCACAATGTCTGTGCCAGTGCATCACAGTTGTGGACCGGCGTCCATCTTTGGTACACGGCTCATGCAAAGCCACAGGCATGGCTGTGCACACGAGCAAATGCAGCGAAGCAAATGCAGCGTAGCAGTAAATGGAGATCATCCATACCGACTCCCTTACCAACCTTCGTACACACCTTCGCTCCACGTATGCGTATGTGTTCAGGAGAATGGGTCAGGGTCAGCTGCAGAGCGCACAAGGACGACAATCACCAATTCATTAAAGAAGAAGCTCTCTGACCTGATGCAAGACTTTACGGCCCTCCGCAACAATATCATGAACCAATACCGCGACGTTGTTGACAGGCGGTACTACACTGTAACGGGTGAGAAGGCGTCCGATGAGCAGATCGATCAACTGATTGAAACTGGCGAAGCAGAGAACCTGTTTCAGAAAGCCATCTTGGCCCAAGGGCGTGGAAGGGTGTGGCCCGTGCATTTTTTTTTTGCATCATTGCTCATGCGTGCAGGCAGGATCGGTCCTGTTTCGATGCTCCAGACATTTGTTGCATGCATGCTCACTGCTGCCCTGATGAGAAGATGGATGTGTAGTTGCTGGACACCTTGAATGAGATAAATGAACGTCATGAGGCAGTCAAGGAATTGAACAAGAGCCTGCTGGAGCTGCACCAAATGTTTCTGGACATGGCGGTCCTTGTAGAGCAGCAGGGAGTGATGCTGGACAATATTGAGAAGCAGGCACGGTCGCCCAGCAGGCATTGACCACTGCAGCAATTCTCATGAATGATTTCATTGTTGGAGTGGCCGCTATCCATGCGTACAAGATCATACGTTTATGTGAAACCTGTTGCTATGAGCAAGGGGCCTATGCATGTAGATATACATATGACATTGGTGTGCCTTTGCAGGTCTCTCGTGCAGTTGATCACGTGCAGCAAGGAACCAAGAACCTTGAGAACGCTAAAAATTTAGGGAAGAATACCAGGAAATGGATGTGCTGTGCACTTGTTGTTCTCCTAATTATTGCTGCCATCATTGTTGTGGTCGTATTTCTTCAAAGTCAATAAGTAGGCTCAGCCACAAATTAGGTGTGGTCAGGTGAGTTCACTATCTATATGGAGCAAGAATTGTTTTTGGGCAGTAGTACTTCTTCTGCAAACGCCCGAAAATACATAGCCACACAGACTGCTCACCGTTGCCCATTGACAAGCATCAGATGAGTGCAGTGTTATTGCCATGTGATCGTGGCATGTTTGGATTATAGCCTTTGCAGAGACATGCAAGAGTGTGTGTGAAGAAAGAGTAATAGTATGTGTGCCAGAAACTGCAGGTCAAATTCATACAGTGTGTAAGCTTATTCGCGTTGAGTTTTCGAAAATTTTCGCCCCAGCCTTTACACTCTCAAGTGCAGTGTATGCCTGATGCACTGCCGTTAGTGTTGTAGACTGCCACACAGGGCCGTGTCAATGCTAGGGTGTCGCCATATGTGTGGCAGTAATAAGCATTCACACCGGCCAATCACGAATGATATAGGCTATGTATATGTTTGCATCTAATGTGAAAACGGGCCCTTGGGGGGTGCAGGGTGCAACCCTAATATTCGTGCACGCTGCGGATCACTGAATATCTGAGACAATACTTTTAGAGGGTTCTAAGCGAAGCAGCCTGATGGCAGACGCCTGTGACAAAGAATGTAATATGCTGATTTGAGAGCACAAGTGACTGCAGCATTCAGTTTTGTCTTGTGGAGGCAGCTGGATTGCACTCGTAAAGTGAAACAGCCACATGCTATCATCCACAACAGTGCGTGCCTGCTCACTTTCCAGTGCATAACCAGCGGCATTGAAGGTGCATTGGCAACTGGCGCAATGCTTGCCAACAAGTCCAGCAACCTCAGCTGACACCGACCAAGCTCTGAATCGGTCATGTGCAGCAAAATAAGTCATTGTCGAATCCTTGACTAACATCCGTGCTTTGAGTGAAGCTCACAGCAACGCCCCAGAGTGCTACATCCGATAAAGTGAGCCTCATGGACACACCCGACGGACAATGTTGTGCCTCTTGGCTCCATGCGAACTTCGGTGCTGCGACGGTGTTCATCTAGGTCCAGAGGTATCTATGGGTCGTGCAACACATCCCACGCCATCAGGGTACACCGTCAGGCCGTATAGCATGCCTGCGCCACAGGACTTCTCGCGGTGTTCTGTATTTGGAAGCACGTCAAGACACACACCGTGGCGTATCTAGAATTCCAGCACGAATGGTGTGTTGATCTATTACCGCGTTATCTTCGAGCTTCACGCGCAACCTGAATAAATGCGATTTTTGCGGAGAAGTCCGAATCCGCGGATACGGAAATTTGGACGAGAAAGATTTACACCCATATACTACAGCGAAAAGCGTTGAATTGAGCTTCCATCAAGTCAAAGCAGTGGTCGCACAGTTTTCCTAGCCCTCGTTTCGACGCAGCTGTTGCGGTCAATCAGGTGATTCTCCTTCTCTTAGTGCCCGACCAGCTATTCATTGCTGCCTCCAAGCTTGAAGGCAGGCACTTCAAGAACGTAGAAACGTTTGTTAGCGAGATTGCTCTCTTCGAGATTAGGTGATTCAGCCAGTGAGGGGTTGCGCTGACGACGTAACCGTGCAGGTTCTATCAGATCCAAGTTGCAAGAGAAATCATGTTCGCAAGCTCTCATACACTTAAACGGCAATTCGCGGCTGGTGTGCCCGCCGTTATGCCCGCTTCATGCCCTGCTTCCAGCAGCGGCACCGTCATGCCTCCAGTCTCGTAAAACGGCACAGCGGCATGCGTCAAGTTCGATTGGGCCCTCCCCCGAAGTCGTACATCGCGCCACAACATTAAATGATTCGTATCCTCAAGCTAACCGACGTCTGCTGCTGTAGGCAGGCGTAACGTTGTGGCCGTTCGCCGTGCAATGGCCATCTCAAACAAGATGGCGCTCGTGCCATGCGGTGCGATACGCCATCATCCTTTGCCCAGCTTCTGGCTTGCTGATGCATCTCTGCAACCTCATTTTGAAGGGGAATCTCCGTTATTGCGATGTCACGTCCACTTTCAAAGATCTGGATGCTGGCTCTGCACAGCCCGTAGCTGTACAAGGCCAATCCTACGTGGTTCGAGAGAAATCTATGTCGCAGGTGATGGAGACACTGAGCACCTAGGAGAGACAATGCCAGAACAGCAAGCTCCAAAAATTGAGTTGGCAGAGGGGCTGTTCGAGGTTGGTCGAATGCAACCTGCTGACATTGTCATCCCCATCCCGTCCGTATCAGGACGCCATGCGATGATCCGTGTAGGTACGGTTCATCATTTTTTATCTTGTGTCGGTCTGCGTTGGTAATCTTTCAAGCTCCCTGGAGGATGTCGATGTGATCCCGATGTCTCCAGCATGCGTCCATCTCAAGGCGTTAGGGCAGGCTCCAAGCACATGTGTTGGTGTCTGCTGTGACACAAATACCAGGGTGAACGGAAGCAATCGGTGCATGCAAGATATCTGAGCTGCGTGAGCTGCTTGTGCATGTTGTTGATGCAGTTTTCTCTATCGGTTTTATCAGGTGTCCCAACTGCAGTCGCAAATGTGGGTTTCCACTGTTGTGCACTAGAGTGCACATTGCTGAGGCTCATATGGTCTTGATCATATGCTACTTTGACCCAAGTCGGTTCAAGGTCCGATGTCCATGCAGTCTTGCAGTGTACATGCCCGTGCAGCGAGGTGAGCGGTAAATCACTATTCCAATAGCCGTTTGTTTGCGTTTTGCAGTGATTCCCTTCTGTTATCGCGTTCTGTGAACTGCAGATGACAGCAGAATCACTTTGACTGACCTCAGGAGCACAAACGGAACGTTCATCGATGGACAGGAGCTTGAGCCAATGCAAGCTTATGAGGTTGTTCCCGGAAGTCAAGTCATCTTTGGAGATGAGCACCTAGCAATGTATGAAGTTCGACTGGAAGATGATCCTCCCGCTCCGGCTGACACGCCGGACGAAGCCGAACGAAGTGAATCTGCCTGAGTGTGTATACTTGCATCAGCCACTTGCCTGGCAGTGCAGCATGTGTTGTGCACTACAACGCCAGTCTGTCGTCACAGATGTGACAGTTTTCAGTTGCCTGGACGTGCGGCACGAGTCTGCCTGTCTGGCCACGGCTGCCTGGCTACTTTCAGGCATTTGTCCCACTAATTCGATTGACTGTGGTAGAGCCATTGCCATTCCATTGTAGGCTCAAGTCATTTTGCGGCCCTTGTTGGCATGTTCAACATGATGCTGTTTCAAATGCTACGTAACGCATCTCTGCAGACAGTTCAAGTGACTACTCTACTACATGACCTGCGACTTCTTCATACCTGACGTGCATGCTTAATTGCTCATCTTAAGGGTGTAGACCTCAGAAGTTGTATTCCGCCATACTTGATATGTGGATACTGGATGCATTGCACAACTATTGTACTGTATAGCGACTGCACCTTGTGTCCAGTTTCATCTAGCCCAACCACTCGAATGCACGACAGAGACTGGTGTGGGCTGTGCTGATTGTGTTCGTTTGTACACAAGTATGTCATAGCTGACGCCTGTATCTCCTTGCATACGTCATTATCTTTCCATTGAATCAATGAGTGTTCTGTTTGTCTACACCAGTGTTCGAACGCATCACACTCATTAACCATTATGCAGGTCATATTGCTGTTATTTGGCATGTCCTTGGAGACAAAGTTGACAACGGAGCAGCGAAAGCAGAACACATTATAAGTTGTCCAGTAGGGTGGCACAGGAAATTGTGCCATCTTTTACAAATTTATCATCCAACATTCATGTAGAAGTTCACATTTTCCAGTGCACCCATGGTGTTGCCTTTAGGGTTGATCAACTCATTGTTTTTCAATTCCAAGTACAGCATGAAAACCCAGTGAAGACTTTCAAGTGGATCTTCATAAACTGGTATGTCCAATAGATTGCAGACAGCCTCTCCCAGTGTCTTCACGTCCACATCCACATATGCACGTGATACGTGCAGACTTCTCACGAGCGGTTCCAGCTCTTCTGGCCATGCTTGGATGAGTGTATCTATTGCTGGAAAGCGACTTGATGGTTTGAACTGCAGCACATTGACCTACTGATTGCTTCATCACTGGGTCAACACCATTTGCGTTCATCCATGCCCAAAGCAGCTGTGCACAGTGCAAGCCGTCCAAACAGCATGACATCGCTGCACAAGTTCCCACCCATCCATCCACCTTTCCATCCACAAACACACCTCTCCAACAGATTGTGCATCGCGGAGCTTTTCTACACTTTGAATCCATGCGTCAATCTTCTCATTCCTCTCCTCATCATCATGAGGGATTGCAGCATCGAAATCATCTTCTTCAGCTAGCCCGGCTGTTCCTTTCATTGTGCTGCGTGCAAACTTACGCAAGATTGCAGGATCAGACTGTTTAGCGGATGGCTCGTCCAGAACACACAGGCCTAGAGTTTCAGGTTCACCGTCGGGACGAGGGGGTTTCAGAAACTCGTCCACATCCCCAACTGCCGCAATGTAATCTGGAATGAATGGCTTCAGCTCTGTTTCAAGTTGTCGCCGTTGTGGCTGGTAACGCCCTATGTAAGCAAACAACGCCTTGACTGAAGATTGCACAGGGATGTCTTTGTATTGCTTGGGGTCGTATCCTGAGGCAAATGCATCACTTGCAGGGAGGGTGGCAGATCCATATGAAGGAGACTCGTGGCCGCTTTGCTTGGGTGATGTTGGTGATGTGGCAGTCTGATTGCCATGGAATGTATCTGCCGTGGCATCTACTGTGCTTGGTTCCTCATGCTTTGCTTCAGATCCTGTAGCTGTGTGCCTCGACTGCAGCAACTGCTCACCACACAGCGATCATGCTGCAACGTGATGCGTTTCATGAATGTGCGTCATACCTGTGCCTTGCTCAAAAGGAGAACGTGCATCAGGAAGGATGCCGGATTCGTCTCGGTGCTGCTCAGAGTCTGAAATCGAGAATTCTTCATCATGCGGCTGATTTGTCACCACGTGAGCTGCACCTGGTCTTGCCGACACCTGCTGACCACGGAACTTGTATGATTGTGTCAAGGCAGCTTTCTTGCAGGCCAACTGAGTGCACGTAGTTCATTCGTACTTCTACATAATCGAAGTCGCCATCTTCCAACTCGCGGTCATCCATCCTGGAATAGTCTCTGCTCACACGAACACACTGTGTCCGAGTCTTGATAGGCCTTCCACGACGTGCTTGCGACCGGTCAGCATACTCCCGCCGACTTCATGTGCCACCAAGTAGTGGTGTTATGTGATACTTCTTACATCGAACTGCAGCCCGCGAATTTGTTGCGTCACCCTGCTCTAGAGGCTCTGGCGCAACGACATCGCGACACAGTTTTGTGGCTGTGGCGTGTACGGCTTTCCCATGCATGGCGATCGTGTTGCATGTACGCATTATTACGTATATGTTGTCCGCTCGCCGTATCCCGTGACGTGGCTGCGTAAACAACACATGCCTGATCAGGTGCTGCATTTGGCCTTAGTGCACGCAGCCCACGAGGCATCAAACCCTCAGGGATCGCGAGATGTTCAATCACAACAAGCTACAATCCCAGAGACTTGGAACTAGACTGCACCATGAAAATCACGAATTTGTTTTGGGCAAAAGCCGTGGTGCAACGCAGCGGTGGTTTCAGGTGCAGCGGCCGCGCACGCCCATCGAGCCAGAGTTCAGCCGAGCTCTATGGGCCGAGTGAGGGCTGAGCTGATCAATAGAGGTCGACTGATTCTTATCAGGCTTGCCAATGCAATAATCAAAGGGTCGTAGCAGGCCTGGTGTGCATAAGCGAAGGGACTGGTTTCGATTTTAACCTGCACATTTGAACGAATGTCTGAGACTTTCGATTTTCGTGATTCTGTCAAACACAGGTCTTTGTGTTGACTGCATTGAGGCCATTGTGCATGTATGGCGAAGGGGACGCGTGTGGTTGACCTGAAGTTCTCCGGCAGGAACCTAACCGCTCCACCAGAGGGCTACAATGCTCGATCGGAAGCGAATGTCAAGCGTTGGATAGCCGCGCTGCCTGCGCCAATGAGCGCGCCTCCCGATGATTCGTTGACGATCGTGGTGAGTGGAAGAAGGATCTTCAAGACTGGGATGTGTTTCACCCTGGCGGCAATGACGGCTACACACAGCGCCGTTTGCATCTGTGCAGGATGAACCAGATGCAGGCATTGATGATGCTATGTTCTACGATGTAAGGTGCAGTGGGGACTCGTTCCTGCTCAATCACCGTGGAGGAGCAGATGGGTTGGAGAGGCCAAGTGGAGCCGAAGCCGTATCCACGGTATGCGCGCCGTCTGACCAAGGGAGTATGATCAATTCTGAGAAAGGGGTTGAGAAATGCGTCCAACCTTTTTCTCAGAATGCATCCATCGTATCCAGATCTTGTGATGATGCAACGCACCTGTTTCTGGACACTGCGAACCTGCACAACAACTGCCGATCACCGGCAGGCACACCATCATGTACACGTTTGGAGGCTAGTTTCTTAAACAAGTCAGACTTCAGACTTCAGTGGGGAAGTGGGGAGACCTACTACTCAGACTTCAGTGGGGAATATCCGCAAAATCCTGACACCCCAACCTGCGCTGCTAATGATCATGACCAACAACTCCAAACCGCTGCTGACCAAAATGACAGATTCTACCCCAAAGTGGAGGCAGCAGCTGTTGAAGTGGGAATAGAGCGCTACTTGGGAATGGCTGACGCTATACCTGGATCCGACAACTGTCAAATGCAGCTTCGCCATGCTCTCAAGCTAGCCGTGGAAGATCGCATCCGATGCAGAATGTGAGAGCCGGCATGCACAAATTTGCTGTTGGTCCTGACAACGCTGCAATGTTGTGTATGCGACACTCCTTGTGCAGCTCACATTGATTGAGTCATTCAGGAGACACTTGACCGACGTGGGTTCATGGCACCAAATGCGAAACAAACTTTGCAATCAGATCCAAGTTTACAAGATTGAGTCCATTCATGCGCAGCAGCTAGATGCGCAGATTAAGGACTTGCAGGGAGACGTCCACAGGATCAAGATGACTGCTGAAGAAGAGGTGGCTCGGGCACAGCAACAGCTGAAGCAGGCCCGGGGAATGTTGGAGAACACCACTGCAGACCTCTCAGCCAGAATTGACTGCCTGAAGTGTGAACTCAGAGTATGTTGGTGTCCTCTCCTGATCAGCAAGTGTCCTCTGGGGTGTTGAACTTGCATGCTGTGTCACTTGCAGGAGCGCGAGTCCAACATCACCAAATTGAGAGACAGAGAGAATACCTTGTCACTTCAGCTGCTGAAAGCTGAGAACTGCAACAGTAGTCTTGAACAGGATCTGTCAGATGCACAGGCAGCGCTTGCAGCATTGAACATTGAGCTTCGTGACAATGTTCAGAGATGGGAACAGGAGTGCACCATGCGGATGGAGGCGGAGGAGGCATTTCAACAGGCATCTGCTGACCTAGTTCAAGCAAAATCAGTGGCACGAGATGCACTTGAGTCTGCGAGAAACAGCGACTACGCGAAAGTCAATGCTATGCAGCACTTGTCGTTCCTGTGCACTCGCAAACGAAATATATATGCTGTGAAGGTATGATGAGGCAAAGTGTTGTACGCTGTACTTGAGAGTCCTTGTAGGAAGATGTGAGGCCCAATCATGCATCATGTCATGTCAGATAACGTCCGTTAGGGGATCAAGTTACAATCGAGGCTTTGCTGCAGAAGGCACTGGTGGAAGACACATCATTACTGAGCTGTCCATTGCCAGGCAGTTCTGATGCACGGACTACATTGGGTTTTGCATCATCCAACTTGCAATGTGCTGTTGGCCAGTCCAAAGCTCCTGTGCGGTCAATCGCTGGGACAGGACAGCGAGATCGTGGCAGGGTACCTGGTAGCTGTCATGCCACGGCCCTGCCTGCTGCAGCCATAGAGATAGTACCAAGAAAAGGATCACCTGCATTATGTATGGAGCCGGTTATGTCTGCAAATTCGGGGTCATCCATCCCAGATTTCAAGGCAGCCACAGACAGCTACCTGATACATATGGAAGCTGAGCTAACAGATGTGGCTATTCAGCGAGCCCCTTGCTTCCTCCAGGTATGGTATCATCTGCAGCAGCTCGCGGTAGAGCGTGCATGGATCGTACAGCATGACAAGTGCTTCCTGTATACCTGCTGGCTATACACCATGTGAAGAGCATGTGCGGCACGTGTCATGCAGTATCTTGCAAGCAGCAATAATTGCTGTGTAGGCACTTGGATTGGCGTTCAGATGCCTGATAATCTGCCTCCCTGGTGCATGTCAAGGGGCTGCACATGCTGTGGCCATTGGTGTCCAAAGATTGTACCGCACAATCGTGTGCATTTTGAAGGACAATGACAGTCTAACTACTGATATCTCAGATCAAGACGTGCGGCCAACGTGCACCAGCACAGAGACTGATGCGCATTCTGTTGAAGCACTGATGCCCATTTGCCACACAGTGCTGTTGGTGAAAGCCGGCATGGAGCAAGATGACGCTACAGGCGAAATTCTCACGAATTTGGCCATAGTGAACGGATGCCAGGTTTTGGTGGTTCAGCAGCACTCTTTACAGCCAGGTAGTGGACCACAAAACCACAAACATCATATGTCTGAAACATCCCCTCTCATCGCCATCTCATCCGCACCCGAGAACAAAGATGCTTTTGTGCTCAGTAAGGCACAAGAAGAGCTGATACATCGCACCATTGGGATACCAGACGCTGCACTGAGAGTCTTCAGTCTGGACACTTTAAAGCTGATCCAGGCACGCAGATCTTCGAATCGTAGTGCTCGCTCTGACATCACCCGGGAACCAATTGATCTGGCTACATTCAACATACGACATTTGACAAGAGCCTCATTGGTGACTCGAAATCCGGACATCGAAGTCGCGGTCACTTCAGAAAACCGTGAATCTCACCTGTCCGAAGCATCCAGCCCTGACCTGTCCAGCCCTCACCTGTCAGATTCACATACGCCTGCTGTTGGACCAAGTGGTCTAGAAATGGCGCAAATGCTGCTGAGAACAAACCAGCACTTACAGATTCTTAACTTATCCAACTTGTGTGTGGGGGTGCAAAGCGCAAGACTGTTCGCGTCAGTTGTGCTTGATGGTTGCTACGTATCCCAGCTGATATTCAAGACAGTTCCCCTTCATGTAGCTGGGTGGCTCGGGCAGACTGATACGCAAGCACGGGGTACTGTGCTTGATCTTCCAGGAACACAGCTTGTTCAGGAAGACTTGGTGTTTTTGACTGCCTTGTTATCAAGTGGACGGCTCAGTGAGACTGTCAGGGCTGTGATGATACGAGGGCAAGTAACAGTACCCGAGTGTGTTCTTGATGATTTTGCATCAGCAGTTGCTGAAGCAAAAAATATCCTTTCTGTTCAAGGTGTTCCAAGGCAACAGATGGAAGCGCTAAGTGGGAATCTATGCTTAAAACCGGGCTCGACCCCAGGAACAGCTGCGTCACTCAATGGAGTTGGCAGTCGGTTTACTGTTGGGAAGTTTGGTGTCCTCGTTGCGGCAAAGATCCTGACAGAATGTCCATGCAAGACAGGAGAGGTCGCCAACAAATGTGTTGCGTTTGATGCGAACATAATGGACGGAGCGCTGCAAGAATGCTATATAGCAACTGCCCCACTGAGTGTAGTCGATCTCGCTGGCGTTGACGGTGGATCCCAAGGAGAAGTGCACATGGCAGCAGCTGTGACTGGAAGGGGTACATCATCAAACCTCAACATGAATCTTGCATGTGCAGTGTTATCCATTGAAGGCTGCCAAGCGTGGGCGAATGCGGTGACACACGCACTGGGTCAGAGCCTTACTGCTCTTGACCTGAGCAGGAACAGGCTGAATGATGATTCGATGGAGCATCTGTCTGCCATGTTTGGAGTCTGCACTCGTATGTCCACTGTCACCATAGCCCGTCACATTCAGCCTGCAACCTTGCAATTCTGAAGAGCAACCAACTTGGGGGGGGTACCGTTTGACAAGCTGTCTGTATGTAGGGCTGCGAACACTGGATTTGTCACACAATGAAATTGGTCGAAAAGGAGTTCCTCTTCTTTGCAAGTATCTATCTGCTGCAACACCTCTGACGAGCTTATCGATGGCTGGAAATAGAATACCAGATGGATCTGGAGCAGCGTTGGCAGGGTTGATTCTTCCTTGCTCTGCTTGCCAGCTATCATTCCTTGACCTATCACAGAACTTCAGCATGGGTTGTACTGCTGCAAGCAAGCTAGCGCAGGCACTAGAATACAACACAACGTTGCAACATCTACGGGTTTCCAACTGCCACCTAGGTTCGGATCCGCTGTGTGCTTTCCAGAGCATCATGCTTGCTCCTGATTGCACAGCACCAATTGCAGTATACATTCGGGGCACAGGTCACTGAGTATGAATGAGAACGAAGCTTCTCGTATCAAATTTTGTTGTTGAGCTCAACCATGGGATGTAGGTGACACAGCTGTGGGAGGCATGGCGAAGTCCTTACAATCCAATGTCAGCCTGTCAATGCTAGATGTTTCTGGATGCAAACTTGGCCACGAAGGGGCATCACAATTGTCCATAGCACTGGCTGGTAACTCCAAATTAACACATCTGGTCCTGGCGAAGAACAGCCTGGGAGATCGTGGAGCAGCTGCCATCGCCACGCTGCTGCCAAGGAACCAATTAGTGGACCTGAACATATCACAGAACCAGATACGGACAACAGGTGCCGAAAGTCTTGCAAGATCAATGCTAACGTGCACGGTACGAAACAGTGTTAGTATGTTCTGATGTGTTTTTGATGGCATGCTGGGTCCAGCTCCTGACTATCGATCGCTTGGCCACAATCGAATTCAAGGCTGTTCCGCTGCAAGCGAGTCCGATGTTAGCATTCCATTCGGAGCGATGTGTGGCAGTATGTCACAATCTGCAGGTGCTGCGTCATTTGGATCTTTCTGGGAATGACCTGGGAGACCGTGGCATCAATGCCATCGTTCAAAGAGCTACACAACTCTTGAGGATCAACTTGTCCCAGACTGGCACAACAGCGACAGGCCTGATCCACATTGCCAATTGGATGGCATTAACTGCTGGCAAGATCCAACTTCAACATCTCGACTTATCAAAAAATCATCTTGGAGACAAAGGCATGAAAACGTTCTGTGCAGCAATCACCATGTGTACCCAGCTTCAGACAGTCAATCTGAGCGCTTGCCAGCTCGGCTGCAACTCTGGCAGACTGATCTTGAGCATGATCAATGAGCTATCAGCCTGCGAAGCAGCCTATAATCGCCATCACAGTCTGCAGGTATGCAGTGAATGGACACTTGATGCAACTGAACATCTGTACTGGTTTTTTATGTTGCTAATGGTATTGCCAATACGGCTTCCAATACTACTATCTGACTGGTGTGCAGGAAGTCAGCCTGAATCAGAACTGTCGGCTGGACACAGTCATGCTATCCAGCATGCAAGAACTATTGAGGCGTCGACAAGCGTCAGTACCATCCTCCAACCTAGGCTGAAGCAAGGCTTGAGGAATCCAAGTGGAGCAAGTGATATGTAATATGCGCTACAGCTGCGTCATGGGACGCATTTACATATATATATATATATATATATATATATATATATATATATATATATATATATATACTGCGTACGTGAGCCACAGTGTTCCTGGGCCATTCTCATGTAGAGGACCTGATGCTGCACCCTTGACGATGATGCAACAGTTTATTCAGCGCTGCGGGCCCCTGCACGACGAAACAGGCAGCTCACATGCGCAAAAAACTCTCCGTCCCCCGAGAACCCAGCAATTACAGTGACCCAAGCCAGTCAACAAGAGCTGGCACGTTGGCGCAAGGCATGCCAAACAATGTCGGCCGGTTACAGACGTCGACACGGCGCGTATCGCATACAGGGCTCTACAGGCCGGTATTTTCCTGTCGGGAAAACCGAAGCCGGACCCCTTTTTTGGTCGGGTTGGCCCCGATATGCAGCCTGCTGGATGTCGGGGTTTCCCGACGACCCCATCAGGTTCCGTCGGGGGTGTCACAAATAAATTTCGAGTGATTTGTATTAGCATTATACGAGTCACAAACATAACAGGTCCAACAGTGAGCCGTATTGACCGGGCCTTGATATACATTCCATGGATACTGAAGCTGGCGATCGCGAACTTTCTTTTCAGACAATCGTGGCATATCGCCTGAGCGTTCTGCAGTCATTTTCTTCGAACAACTGGCTTTGTTGCTGCCTAGGTCGGCTGATGCAGAAGTTTCGGCCGTGCGCGTGCCCTTGACCAGTGAACCCGAACGAATTCGAATGCAAGGTCATTCTCGCAATGCGCAAGCAGCACTGTTGTGACTCAACGGGTGAATACTCTTTCATTGCAATATGTATCTGGTGCCTTCAGGCCCGCTAAGCTGTCGGGACCAGGGCCGACAGAATTTCGGGATCTCGACAAGCTGTCGGCGTTTGTCGGCGGTCCCGAAAAGCACCATTGGCGGCAGTGCTCTACAACCCCTGTTTTTTAGGGAGGGATTCCCGCTGACTTTTTTTTTCATTTTTTCGAGGGCATACACTGCTGGTATGCTGAAATTTCGGAGGGCTATTCCCCCGTAATTGTTTTTTTTTGGAGGGATGCCAAAAACATTTCGTGCTCGCTGCGCTCGCAATCATACACATGTCTCTCTGAGCTCAGCTGAGGTATGGCAGTGAGCAATAACCTTTGCAATCACATACAATTACCTCCAAGGCCTGTTCGTATGGCCAACAGCAGCAACACACACATTCAGTCCCCTCCTGCATGCCGAAGGTCAACAAGCGCTCTAACTAATCATCTACGTACGTCCTGCTCATCATCATTTTCACTGTCACCTACCTCCTCACCACCTTCAGCACCTGAAAGCACATCAGACAAAACTGCCTCATCAGGCTACATGGCTACTGCCTCAGCAACCTTACGGACGAGGAGGTCACAATTTGAATCTTTCACCAGTTTCTCATACATGTCTATCATGGTGAGTGCACCCTCCTTATCATCTATGGGCCTGTTGGGATCAAAACGCTGCTCTCGCAAGTCTTCGTGCGTGATAGATTGTTTTACACGAATCTGAGAGTCAAGGGTGGCCACATGCGTCGATATGCGGCGGTCACCAATTATCTCAGAGATAGTAGCTTGAGCAGAGAGAAGCCCTGCTCGACTTGGGCAGACGAAGTCCCTTGAAACCGAACCGACTAAGCATTGCTCAAAGTGAAAGGTAGACACAGCGTCTATTGGCACTTTGAGCTGTGCTTCGCACCATTATGTAGTGATACAGAGCCAGCGTGTCGCGGCTACGGAGCAAAGCATCAAGTGGCGTCTCGGAAAGTGCACCTGAGGACACTGTGCACCTCGGTGCAGCTGCTCGACAAGCTGCTCGTCAAGCTCGCTCGCTTCGCTCGCTCGTCTGCTCGCACCGTTCGCTATGTGAACACATCCTGCTTGCTTCGCTCGCACACTGCAAATTTCAGCGGGCAAGACCGCTCAGAAGCCCAAGACTCAGCGGGCTGCGCCCGCTGGCATTTGCTCTAACAGCCCATTTTCAGCGGCGTAAACCGTCGACTCTTCAAAATCTTGGCGGCATTTTCAGGAAAAACGACTATTTCAGCGGGAAAACCGGCGGTTTGTAGAGCACTGATTGGCGGCCTGCGGGCACGCCCGCCTGCACCCCCCTGGCTTGTCGTTTTGCCCTTTGCCTATTTTTTTTTGGGAAACCGATCGGGATGTAGAGCCCGGATTCGCATATACAGCTGAACACACTGAGAACAAATGCATTCAATTGATCCGATCGTTTTCAATGTGTTCCGAGTACAGAGATAGGGATTGAGCAAGGATCACTTCCGGGTGCACTGCAGCCAACTAGGGGGAAAACATGTTTGATAACTTGCAACGGGCATATCAAGGCATATCAGGAGCGGTACATGTCCTGGGCCCGGATGACTCGAGGACAAGTCGGCCAATGGCGTAGACCGCCGTCGATGCTGATGCACGCACAATGTCAATTCTTAGAGTCAAGAGTGCATCGCGGCTTACCGGAGTTATGCCCGCCTTCTGAATTGCAACGTTCGTGACAGGTTGGCACGTGGACGTCGAGCTGCCGTCTCACCCGCAGAGAGCCATCCACACAAACGCTGCACCACGTCAGGCAAAGGCTGCAGCACGAGTTTTTTTGCCCATTTCGCGGACATGTGAAGTGCTCCATGGCGATGTTTACGTTGTGGGTCATACCGTGGGGGTCATTTGACAAGCTTCTGGTATGTTCTGGGTTTCGGCTTCGAATTACCAAAACTAAGAGGGTATGACCCCCATGCAGAGCTCAAAGCTCGCCGACACACGGAGGGAAAGCCCCAATTAACTTGGACTGCACGCCACGACAAGCGGTCAGTTCTAAATTTTTTGATCATGGCTATGACTCGCACGACCGTTGGCAGCTGCCGCCTGGTGGCAGGGCGCCGTATGCCCGCACGGCGCAAGGTGCAGGTGTTGTCCACGTTCACTGGTTTCCGTCGTGGAAACGTTGTCGATGCAGCAACATCTTGTCCTCATGGCTCTGGGAAAAGGAAGACCAGCCGATCGAACCAGACCGGCGTGAAGAAGCCCACTACAATGATGTTCGAGCGCTTCACCGAGAAGGCCATCAAGGTGGTCATGCTTGCACAGGAGGAATCGCGTCGGTTGGGTCACAACTTTGTGGGCACCGAGCAGATCCTGCTGGGTCTGATTGGTGAGGCAACGGGTATCGCTGCCAAGGTGCTGAAGCAGATGGGTGTCAACTTGAAGGAGGCACGCACAGAGGTAGAGAAAATCATCGGCCGTGGCTCCGGATTTGTTGCAGTAGAGATCCCTTTCACTCCGCGTGCGAAGCGTGTTCTCGAATTGTCCCTTGAAGAAGCTCGTCAGCTCGGTACGCCTCGTCGTGGCGCGCTCCTGACTGCTCAATCCCGTCGGGCCACTCCAACATCATCTCTGTGCAGGACACAGCTACATTGGCACAGAACATATTCTTCTTGGGCTTCTGCGTGAGGGAGAGGGCATTGCTGCTCGCGTTTTGGAGTCAATGGGCGCAGACTCCGAAAAGATCCGTCACCAGGTATGTATCGTCGTGGTTGCTGCAGTAGTAGAGTACGTGGCTCAGCACAGGCCACAGCTGAACACACCACCGCACGCCCCCAAACTCTCACGGAAACAATGTCAACTTGCAGGTTGTGCGCATGGTGGGCGAAAGCCAGGAGCCTGTTGGTGCGGGAGTCGGCGGCTCGCAGAGCTCGAACAAGACCCCGACGCTCGAGGAGTATGGAACAAATCTCACAAAGCAAGCCGAGGAGGTAACTCTTTTGAACTTTGAATTCTCTTGTAGCGCTTTTCTCATTTTTCTAGTTTTCCGAGACTCAGCCTTCTGCCGTGGCCCGTGCTAACGCCCCAGGTGCCAGTATGGTGCCGCTGCCCACCAAGAAGAGATTATGCCTACACTGTGCTGGGGGTTTTTATGTCGAATACATCCTCATGTCAGCTGTCACAAAACGGAGCCAGTGAACCAGATGCAGTGCTTTTTTTTGTTGCAGGGCAAGCTTGATCCAGTGGTTGGCCGAGCCAAGGAGATCGACCGTGTGATTCAGATTCTGGGGCGCCGCACAAAGAACAACCCATGCCTGATTGGTGAGCCTGGTGTGGGAAAGACAGCTGTTGCGGAGGGCCTGGCGCAGAAAATTGCAGCTGGCGATGTGCCGGAGACCATCGAAGGAAAGCAGGTTGTCACCCTAGATATGGGGCTGCTTGTTGCTGGGACTAAGTACCGTGGTGAATTTGAAGAGCGCCTTAAAAAACTTATGGAAGAGATCAGGCAGAACGATGATATAATTCTGGTGCGCTTCCCAAGCTTGCTCTGCGTGATGTAGCAGCCCTGTCCTTTCGACACATGATGATAAACTACAAGTGATTGTGCTTTGGTATGTATCAGCCAATGTCGGCATCCGCCTGTGTTGACTCAGTGGCCATTGATTGCAGATGATCGACGAGGTCCACACTCTCATTGGCGCTGGTGCTGCTGAGGGTGCCATTGATGCTGCCAACATCCTGAAGCCCGCTCTTGCCCGTGGCGAGCTGCAGTGCATGGGCGCAACCACTCTAGATGAGTACCGCAAACATATTGAGAAAGATCCGGCCCTGGAGCGCCGTTTCCAGCCTGTTCGTGTGAACGAGCCAACCGTCGATGAGACGTATCAGATCCTCACAGGCCTGCGTGAGCGCTATGAGGCTCACCACAAGCTGCGCTACACGGACGATGCCCTCCTTGCAGCGGCTCAGTACTCTGAGCAGTACATCTCTGACCGCTTCCTGCCTGACAAGGCAATTGACCTCATCGATGAGGCTGGTTCCCGTGTGCGCCTGCGCCACGCACAGCTCCCAGAGGAGGCGCGTGAGGTGGAGAAGGAGCTCCGTGGGATCCAGAAGGAGAAGGACTCCTGTGTGCGCGCCCAGGAATTTGAGAAGGCTGGAGAACTGCGTGACCGCGAGGTCGAACTCAAGGCCAAGATCGATACCATCGTGTCTGACCAGAAGGCGCAGGACGACGCTGAGGCCGACGCTGCCGGCGGTGCAGGCCCCACCGTTCAGGATACTGACATTGCTAACATTGTTGCACAGTGGACAGGAATCCCTGTCGAGAAGGTTTCCTCTGATGAGACAGAGCGCTTGGTCAACATGGAGAGCGTGCTGCACAATCGTGTGATCGGGCAGGAGGAGGCTGTTGTCGCCATCTCCCGTGCCATCCGTCGCGCGCGTGTGGGCCTGAAAAACCCCAACCGCCCGATTGCTTCATTTATCTTCAGTGGCCCGACTGGAGTCGGCAAGTCAGAGCTCGCCAAGACTCTAGCGACGTACTATTTTGGCAGTGAGGAGGCGATGGTGCGGCTGGACATGTCTGAGTACATGGAGCGCCACACTGTAGCCAAGCTCATCGGGTCCCCTCCTGGTTACGTGGGGTACAACGAAGGCGGCCAGCTGACAGAGGCTGTGCGGCGGCGGCCGTACACTGTCGTGCTTTTTGACGAGATTGAGAAGGCACATCCAGACGTGTTCAACATGATGCTTCAGATTCTGGAAGATGGCCGCTTGACAGACAGCAAGGGCCGCACTGTTGATTTCAAGAATACGCTGATCATTATGACGTCCAATGTGGGCTCAACTGTCATTGAGAAGGGTGGTGGGGGCCTCGGCTTCCAGCTGGATTCTGACAATGAGGAAGAGAACAGCTACAACCGCATCAAGAACCTGGTATGCTGTACTCTGTTCAGACATCTATGCCTCAGTGTCTGTTGCAAAGTTTGATGTTTCATGTGTGTGATTGAATACGACATTGACCTGGTCAGATCAGTGCGTAGTCTGGGATTTTGTCATCTGATAGAGAAGCAAGGTGGATTTTTCATGTACAAGGACAATTGTGTAGGTTATGGAGGAGATGAAGCAGTACTTTAGGCCAGAGTTCCTGAACCGTTTGGATGAGATTATCGTCTTCCGGCAGCTGACGAAGGCGGAAGTGAAGCAGATTGCAGACATCATGCTCAAGGATGTGATTGAGCGCGCTAAGGAGAAGGAGATCACTATCGACCTCACAGAGCGGTGTGCTTTCTTCACATCTTGATTGGGTCTACCCACTGATTCATTTGTGCTGTGTGGCTGTACTGAGCACTGGCTTACTGCCTTGCGTTTTGGCCGTGTCACATCTCTGCCAGGTTCGTGTCTGTATTGTGAAGATTAACTGGTACGGGTTCTTTTAAGTCAGAACTGCATGCATGTGTACATGTGCGATTTGGAAGACAATATCTGCCTAGAAGTCTGCTGTTGGGATGTGTCAGCATGATTTCGTGACAGCGTGCTTGTGCTTTAGCTTGTGTTGCTTTGGTCCGTCTTCAGAATCGGTGTTTCGAATGAAGGTTGTGTGTTGCTTACTTTTCAAGTGGATGTAGCTTCAAGGACCGCCTGGTTGATGAGGGCTTCAACCCAGCATATGGTGCTCGCCCGCTGCGGCGTGCCATTCAGCGTTTGCTAGAAGATGCTCTGGCAGAGCGGATGTTGGGAGGTGACATCCAAGAGGGAGACAAGATTATCATGGACGTCGATGCGGAGGGCAACATTGCAGTGCTCAATGGTGACAAGACCCTGGTTACAAATGTTGGTCCCGGTAATGCAGGAATTAACTAGTGCTTGTGCGATGATGAATGCAGGCTAGCGGTTGTATAAAGCTGTTGATCGCGATTCCTGAATGGGCTTGCTGCTCTTCTCTTGCATCCATTCATAGTGGTTCTGCTTATCCAAGGGGTGCTGTGTGGCACTAGAATGGCACCAGGTATGGGAACATGTATCCACCCACAATTTAACTGGCATTGTCATATCGTTTATGCCCTGCACTTAGACCATATGTAAAATTCTCTGCGGTGAATATGTCCTATTGGCTACTTTTGATATTTCCCCGCACTTTATCATGGTAAATATATTAGGGAAGCACGTGTACAGGCTGTTCAAGCATCGTTGGTCACCAAGCGGTTGCATGAAGCGTACGAAGTTGGTATCATTGTTTTGGTTGAGTGTCATTTGCAAATGGTTTCCCTCCTTTTGCCCGGAAAATCCGTGTTGCATCGAAGTCACTATTTGATGCAGTCCCTGCTGCCCTGCGAACAATAGCCGGTCCAGGTTTCAGCGGGACAGTGATGTACGAGCTATCTCGGTCGTTCATGGTGGTTACGCGTCGCCGAGGTGACACGCGGTACTAGTGTACTTTGACACCGTGCGTCAAGTATATTGTGATCTGAAGACCGAAAACCTCTGCTACATGCCTAGATAGACTTACGTCAACAAGCAGGACTTATGAATCATTCAGGACTTATGAATCAAGTTATGATGACTCGCGGGCTTGAAATGACATACACTGAGCTTACAGATCACGATGAAGCCTCAGGCGATCGATGGACGCACACACACATGTGTCCCAGTTTTCCGTAGTGTATCCTCGTGCTCAGCCATGCAGTGGACCGAGCTCATGTGTTATGTTGCTCACATAGTCCACCTCGCCACCCTCGCCAATACGCAATCTCGACAAAGTTCAAATCACGAGCATTAAATCAGCAAGTGAAACAATCGGAATCATTCATATGTTATCCACCAATCAGCACTGCCTTCGCAGCCGACATTCGTGGTCCTTCCATGGCACTGTGCAAGTGTGCCTATCTTCTTTGTGGCGATGTCAACAAAATCATCGCGCATTCTATACTCGTTAAGGAGCAACGCGATGGAAAGACTCGACACTACTTGTTGTACAAATTTCTGAATGAGATATGGAATAGCGCCGTACGCCATCGATGGTCATGCCGTCATCACCGCGAGCATGCAGCGGCCTTGCATCGTGAAACAACGCGATTCCGTATGGAGAGTCGGCCCGCTGAAGAGTTCTGGTCAACAGTGTCATTTTGTTTCTTCGATCATGCCAGCGTGGCCCCAGCTCCACGATTGTCCAGCGCAGCCTTGACCAGGAGCGGCCTGAGGTGGAGGTGTCTCCAGAACAAATTGGTCTCACCAGCAATTTTTATACTTATGATTGCATTGCACCAGTCGCGCTGGCAACCGACAGCAGCGTGCGCACAGCCATCGCTTCTCAGATTTTGACTGCAATGCTGACCAGTCGTGCACGGACACAATCACGCTGGGGAGCCGGGCCTACAGCTACCAGAGCCGAGGTCACGCAGAGGTGTTCGATGCAGCTGAAATTGAGTAGACATAATCTGCAGACATAGAGTGGTACTTGTGTCAAGTTTGAGGCTGTGCGGTGCATGATGGCACACGCGAGTTTCAGGCCTGAATTTGGCCACCGGAGTTGGCAGGCTGGCAGCCTGGTGGTTGGTGGTTTGGGTGCGATAGGGAGCTGCTGGCAGGCTGCTGGGGCCCTTTCAACGCGAAACATAACTGCAGGCAGCATCGCCCGACACACACAACGTATGCCAGCTGAATATGCCTCCTGTCGCTTTTAGGCGCAGTCATGGCCATTCTATCGCAATCTCACGACGAATATATAACCAAAATGCAATTGTGTCGTATGCAAGCCGACCGGCTGAAAGAAGAGGCACCATATTGCATGTCATGCGCACCGTGAAAACATCCGTTTGACGAAGCCGTGCTCAGGCACAAACGGCTTTCGAGCAATGTTGACATCAACTGTCATTCATGGTCATGATCACTGCTACATCAGTGCTGAACCACAACGCACTCCGAACGCAAAGCCAATGCTTGCAGCCATAATGATAGATGAAACTTTTGACGTGCTAAACAGCCTTTCTGCTTCCGACTTGATGCTCGTGAAGTGAACTGTGTCGAGATCGGGTGCCACAGTACTGTACGGGTGCCACAGTACTGTACATAGGGCACTCCTGTCCGGAAGACCATTAAGAATACACAGGGCACGGCGATAAGTTGCGTGGGTGTGCGGTTCCTCTGGTTGTTGCTCGCGGTGCCACCTGCCTTGCTTTGTCCTTGCAACACAGGGCACGGCGATATAATATCGCCGATAATGCATGAAACTAAGTACGGACTGCAGGCTGGCCTGCCATCTCGACCCTCACACCAGTGCCAAACCGTCATGGAAAATTGCTGAACTAGATCGAACAGAGAGGCTGTTCTGTGTTTAGCATGCGCACCCGCGCACGCGATGTCATCACACGCGAACGGCATCTTTCCTTTCGAATTTGTGCGTTCGCAGGCACCACAACTAGGATAGAGCCCGCGAGGCCAGAGGGTAACCGCCGCACTCACTCAACCCTTTTGCCCTATGTACTCCCTCGAGGATCAGGTCTCTCAGCAACGGACACTGTGGCCATTGGGGGGCGTGCATGCAGCGGTGCTTGTGGCTATGGTGATCACTGTGCATATGCCAGCACAACCGCGGGGAATCTGCCACTGCTCCTTCTTCTGAGCTGTCATATGTTCCATGGCCCCGTTTCATTGTGACATAGCTGATATACATCTCTGCAACGCGGCAAGATCTGTGTTTCTGTGGCCCGTGCAATGGATAATATGGTCCTGTGGCGGTGTGTGCGTGGCATCGCGCAAGACTGCCTGCAGTGCATGTGGCATAATTCCCCAAATTGAAAATTTCACGGTGTGTCAACAAATTCCTTGAGGTTGTTAGGGCTCGTATGTTGCTGAACCATTACTTGCTGACCCGAATCTCCGCGCTTGTCACGCGGATGGAATCAAAGCTCTTGTCACACTGAAGAAGTCTAAACAAGCATTTTCATTAGCAATATTTTGCTATTTAAGGCCCCAATATCCTGAGGCTGGAAATTCGTGCTCTTTAGCGTCCCATTCCCGGGCTGTGACCTGCGCACTAAACGCGCCTGGGATGCCTAGAGCCGAGAGCGGCAGGAAGTGAGCCACTTCGTGGGATATGTTCGTGAGTAGCTTAACCTTTAGCTACTATAGCTCTGTGGGATCGTGATCTGCACAGGTGTTCCGTTGTGCAGATGTCGCCGCTCGTCAGCGTCGGTGGTACCTGAGGCCGGCCATGAGGTACTGCCTGGATCCATCCAGCGCGGCCCCATCCCGCCATGCAGACAATCTACCGCGCGGGCATGAAACACAGGCAAATTGAGTTCCGACTACATTTGAACTTTGCAGGCACTCATCACGGGAGAATTATGAAGTTCGGCAAAAGATTCTTAAACTATCAAGGCACTAAGGATCCCTCCAGCTTTCTAGACTATAAAGGTGTTAAGCAAGCCATCAAGGCGGACTGTGAAAGCCTAGACCATCTAGGCTCTCTCTTTGAGAGTGTGCGCTGCATCTCTATGACTGCTGAGAGCGCACATATCGCATGCCGTATGCGCGCCCAGAACGCTGCCCCGGACGGTCACATCTTCGCATAAACGAAGGCAGCATTTTGCAGGCACTCCACTCTGAGCTGGGAAAGGTTGACAAACATTATGTTGATCTTGAAGAAGCTCTTACAGTCGAGGTGGACAACATTGAAAGCCAGGGAAGCGTCCGAGACAAACTCCAACGCTTGGCTGGAGCGCGCGAAAGAATCCAGGAGATCACCAATTTCGCTGCCCTGAACTACAGCGCCGTTCTTAAAGCTGTAAAGAAGCGCAATCGTCGACTGCAGCTTGCTTGCGGGGACAGTGCAATTACAGCCGCATCGTACGATTTCCTGGCAGACAAGTCATTCTTCAAGAGCACCACACTTGCGCAGGTGCTGCAGTCATTGCAGAGCGTGTCACAGGTGTGCATTCTGGTGCAAGCGTCCCCATGCGTGCGCTTTACTTGTTGATTCGGTGTTGTCTGGTGCCGCTGTGCGGTCGCACTTGAATCCGACGTAAATGCTTGGCATCCGTGCAGCGGCTGGAGGGCGAAAAGTGGTCCACGACAGTAATGCAAGACTTCAAGTGTCCGATTTGCCTGGAGGTGCTTTCGTCGCCCGCGCGACTACCGTGCGACCATGCGTTCTGCTGGAGCTGCATCACCATGTTCTGTTTGCGCGCCCTCCAAGCCCAGCAACCGCCGGCGTCCAAGATGGAGGCGGCAGAGACACAACCGCCGGGAGTGCCCACGTCTGCCTCCCACCATGTGGGGCCTTCCAAAATGTCCCAGGTCTCGAATGGCTGGGCCCCGCAACAAGACAGACAGAACATGGATGCCAAGTCCTTCCAGTGCCCCGTCTGCCAGAGCAGCCACGCCCTTGACCTGGAGGCCCTCAATGTGGACAAGCACATCTGCGCCATAGCAGACGTGCCCAGCTCCGTCAGCAGTGTGTCGACACAGAGTGCGATCACCGACAGTGTCGGTGCCAGTGCACTGTCGGTTGCGGAGCAGTCTGTGGAGCGAGAGAGCAGTACCACCGCAGACAGCCTGGAGAGCCTCGACGTCAGCGGCACGCTGTGTAGCGGGGAGGACCACTTGGAGGCGACACTTGTGCCACCACAGGCGCCCCAGTGGGTGGGGAAGCTGAGCATCGTGCTGGACCTGGACGGCACTCTCATCGCGAGCTTCCCGCCGCGCCGCGCTCCCACGCTCCCGCCGCATGTCCGCACACACCTCGTTGGCAAGGGTTCCGCCCTGAACCCTCAAGGTGTGCCCTCCTGAGCACTCCAGCAAGTGGTAGCGCACGCCACGGCAAAGATGTGACACTCGCGTTTTGAGAATCTCGCATCGGGCATATAGCTTTGAGACATACGAGTATGTTGGCAGTGTGTTCTGTGAGTGCCTACGGTGTGTCCCGCACAGCGGTGCATGCATGTGCAGGCACAGCCCTGTGTGCGTGTGTGGTAGAACATCTATGATTTGAGGCTGCAGGGTGTTGGTACGTTAATATGTGTCACTCCGCCACTGCAGCCATAGCTCGTTCTATCACTATTGCGTCGGCAGGCATCCTTGTGCCACTTTGACATTCGCGGGCATGTACGTCGCTGCATCTGCCTGGCTGCAGCGAAGCGGTCACATCGGGCAAAGCAGGAACCATTGTCACCCAGCACCGCCATGCAGGGGTCTTTGTCGTGGAGCGACCGGGCCTGACGGAGTTCCTGCGGCAGACAAGCCAACTAGGCGAACTGATCGTGTTCACAGCTGGGCTGCCAGAGTACGCAATGCCGATCCTCCTCGCGATCGACCCTGACGGAGAATTCTTCGGTGACCGCATCGTCTGCCGCTCCGGCACGACTGCGGCAAGCGAGTATCCTTGCGTAAAGGACCTTACCCGCCTCGCGCGCCCGCTTGCGCGCACACTCATCATCGACGACACACCCCTGGCCTTCCTCTGGCAGCCCCGCAACGGCGTGCCAGTGCTTGGCTTCCGGGGCTCCGCAGACGACAATCTCCTCCTTGACGCCGTGCTGCCCCTGCTGCGCAGTGCGGATGCAGAGGCTGATGTGCGGCCTTACCTGGACAAGCGTTTCGGCATGGAGGCGTGGTTCCATGGCCACCGCTACAAGACACGGCCGCCGAAGTCGCACCGGCGGCGCGGCAGCCGTGGCACGTCTGTCGGCGTGGCCAAGCCCGGAATGGAGGAGCCCGCGGCCGCGGACGCTGCGGCAGTAGCGCACGTCGCGCAGCGCGTGTCTCGGGAGATGGCAATGGAGGATGGCTTACCCCGGGGCGGGCCGCTGCTGCTGTGTGACTTTGACAAGACGGTCGTGGACTTTGACGTGATGGAGCGCGCAGTTGAGGCCCTCGCGCCGGAGCTGCTGCCGATGCTCGTCGCCCTTGAGAGCCCCGCGGACTTTGTGCCAGTGATCAATGCAGTGCTGGAGGAGATGCGGGAGCGGGGGGTCACGCTGCAGGACCTGAAGGGCGTGCTGCGGGAGCTGGGAGAGGCGGAGATGCCGCACAGCATGCGCTCCGCGCTGGGCGCAGTGCGCGCGATGGGGACCGTCGCGCTGCGAGTGCTTTCCAACGCAAATGACTTCTTCATCTCCCACGTGCTTGAGGTGCGGCACCCTGCAGATATCAGTGCTCCAGCTGCCTCATGCCCTGTGCATGTGTCCCCTGATCTCTTTGAAGTCAGAGGTGTGGGCACTAGTGTGAGTCCAGTGGCAGATGGTCACGCGACCTGATGTCACAGGGCGCCCCGACCCTGGTAATACACCAAGAGTGTATATCAGTATCTGTCACACCACCATTGCAACTGTGGCTTAGCCGTGTGATCATGCAACAGCACTGGAGAGGCCATCACAGCGCGGCCACATGTGTTTGAAGGAGCATCGCTGCCCCATACGCAGAGCGTAATCGCACTGTGGCTGCAGGGGGCTGGCATGGCGAGCGTGTTTCACTGCCTTGTCAGCAATGTTGGGGAGCTGTCGTTTGCCAAAGCAACGGAAGCACGTGACATGATCGAGGGCGGCTGCGCAGCGGCGCCACAATCCGTGCCACGCGAGAAGCTGACGATCTGGCCGTGCCAGCCCGCAGACAAGGCCCATGCATGCTCGTTTTGCCCAGCTGCGCTATGCAAGGGTCTGCACGTTCGGGCGCTGCTGCAGTACCACTCCCGCATCGTGTTCTGTGGCGATGGTGCAAATGATCTGTGCGCAGTGCTGTGCTTGCGTGAGGGGGACATCGCGCTAGTGCGTGAGGGGTACGCATGCAGCCAGCGGCTAAGGGAGCGTGCAGCGATGGGATCAGCGGCAGTGCAGCCGGTGTGCCAGATCGAGTACTGGACCTCGCAGGATGAGCTAGCTCCACTCATCAGGCAGCAACTCTGCTGACGATGCCAGCTCTTCAATTTCATGTGTACATGCATTCGGTGTTGTGAGTCACAGGTACAGCTGAGCGGACTAGCCACAGTAGTGTGTGTGCGTATGACCATGGCGGCCAGTAGTGCTGGTGTGTAGTGTGCTACAGAGTTGTTGTTTTTTTGGTGCTTGCGCCGGTCCTGTGACCAAGCATGGTGTAGATCAGTTTTTGTCTGGCAGCAGGCCGATTTCGTCCTGCTAGCCTTCGTAATAATTGTCCATGATGGTTCGTTGTCGATGGGTTTGTCTGGTTCGAGATGTATGTAGGCAGTGCTTAAAGTGCGGCAAGTGAAGCGACGTGGATCGTTGCAGACAGCTGATAGCTTGCAAATTATGTTTTCTGGGGTAGCTCGAGCCAGCAGGGGTGCATGTCGCATCAGGAGCCTGCCAATAAACAGTTGCTTAGGCTTCCTGATGCAGCATTCTCCTTTTCAACGCCGCATTGGTGACATGCGGTCAACATGTGGCGCCTGTAAATCACAAATGGGTCGTGCATGCCATGAAGTAGTAGAATTTGTGGGTATTAGTCTGCTTGTTTGGGTGTTGTGCCGCCAACAAGTCAATATTTTTCAAATTACGAGCCGTGTGGCGGCCGTTATGTGGATTTGACTACATCAGACAATCCCGGACCAAGCACATTGACAATTCCGGACAATTGCCATCCCTGTATGACAATTTCATGGGCCAACTGACTCGAAGCTGGGTTCAAGGCAAGCATATGTGGACCTTATGCTACCCCTCATGCACCTGCAAGTGGCACGAGACAGTTGCCCCATGCCCCGACGCCGTAAATAGAGGTACTCAGAGCGCTGAGGTCCTCGCAGTAAGATCCATGATGCGTTCCATCATGCTGCACTCGCCAGTCACTTTTCCTGATTCCGATTCTGCATGCAACTACCGAAGGGATGCATGCCGCTTTAATCGTCAAGTGCCAGCCACAGAGTGCAGGCCAATCATACAGGGCCATGCCCTCTTCTGGACACTCGTTTGATATGCACATGATGACGGGGATACCAATCACTGTGCATATATAAATATATGGTTGTGCTTTATGTCTTCCGTAGCTGTCATTCACACCTGTGGCGCAACAGTGTAGTGAGGCAAGTCTGCTGGAGTTGACAGTTGGCGTCTGTGGGTTTCCAACCGCCTGGTACTTCTTCCCAGCTGGGACGTTATGACGGGTACATGTATGCACATACTGCCTTACTGCTGGACTGCAATGTGGTTTGCACGAATAAGGGTCCTATGTCCTGGCGCAAACCTTTGGGACGTGCCTAACTGCTGCATGCTCAGCCAAGAGTCCATACATTGGCCAGCCCATCCCACGTCCATCATCAATAGAACAGCCATGACGCCTCCCTCGCCTGATCTCCAGAGCTACAATGTCACACCTTGAAGCAGAGTGCTTCACCAATTTGACCAGATCTTAGACACTCAGATCACCTTCCCATTCCAGATCACATACTGGAATGCTTGCAGAATCTTGTGTTGCGTCAAAGAGGCTCATCCGAAAGCCGGTCCAATCCAGCACCGCATAAGCTGCAGTGGCATGACCAGAATGATTCTGCAAGAAGTTGTCCAGGAGGGTAGCATATATGCCCTTTGTAGCATGGGATGTCTCTGGTACACCTTGAGAAAGGGATCGACGGGGTAGGTATGCGCATGCACACGACAGTCTTGCCCTTATTAATGGACCCCATTGAGTCATAGAAGCATCATTGCATAGTCTTCACAGAAGATGCGGCCTTTGGCATCAGCGCACTCAGATATCAACTTGATGGCTTCATCAGGTGCCAGCATGTCTCCCTGCACATATGTCCCGTCAACCTTCGCAGTGCCTGGCAACAGAATTCGACTCCGCTGGAGGCATCACCTTAGTGGTCAACGATGTCCTGAGCAGCTGAGAATCCACCCATCCTTTGCCCTCAGGATCGAATGCACGAAGTGCGCGCATGATGGTGTGGTAGTGGTCACGTTTCAATTCCTTTCCATGTTGTAGAAGCCATGGGACCACCACTTGCTGGAATGTGTCATACGGAACAAGTGCTGAGTCGTCCTCAATATGGGTCTTGATCTACACAGCGGAGCTGAGTCTGCATATCGACATGACATCACTGCAAAGCTGATCGTGTGGGCCATGAAATTGCAGACAACAGTTGTCTTACAGGGGTGCCGTACCAACTCAGTGATATTTGCCAGCTGCTGCTCTGTGGGATTGATTCCGATGGCACGCAAGATTGTGGGCAAGTCTCTGCAGCCAAGTTGAAGTGTAGCGCGTCTAAACAAGGGGGCGCCATGGGGAAAAGCAAGCAAACGTACTTTTCGTGCACCAATCTTGATCCTTCTTTATGTTCAAATGTGATGAATGCCTCTCGGGCTTTCTTGCGCAGTGCGCTGACCATCTCCCCCGTAGCGATGTCAGCCATGATGCGGAAGGCGACAGCACCTGTGTCTTCAGTGCTTGTAGGTAAGCTTGACCGAACCACAAGTCACAGAAAGCAATCACACTTGAATGTCCACGCTACAGAACGGATTCTCGGCTGCATGTATCTCTCCATATGAACGAGAGAGAAACCATCCAGCATGCACGCGAGGTGCTCAGCGCTTGCCTCACAGAAATCCCATCATTTCTTATTGCATTACCAGAGGCATTTACCCAGGCAATTGAATTTCTCTTGTTTTTCGACGTTGACGCAGGTCGGCAGCAAAGAGGAGAGAGGAGAGGATGCCGACATCTTAAAATGCACACGTCCACAAAGGGCCCCCGTGTTATTTTAACCCGCCTCGGAGTGCCCTCGCCACCCCCGCTAGCGAGGGATATCGACAGCACTGAGCACCTTGTTCATCAAAGTAGCAGCGGAAACACGCAAAACCTTTCATCATGAAGAAAGACAGCGTGGCCGTCGCGGCCGAAATGTACAAGCAGCCTGTGCTGCCGTAGCCATGCAGACCTGCCGATCTGGATGTTGCACGTCTACCCACCGTGCCTCACCTAAATAACGTTAACAAACAAATTACTGGTCTCTTTGTCATCTTTTAGGCTAGTCGTACTTTCGAGCCGGTCGGCTTGCGTGACGTGACCACAACACAAAAGCACTTTGAGCTCAAGCTGATGAGTCGACGCAAGTAGAGAATGAAAGCAGTGCCGTATTACTGGCTATGACAGATAATTGGCACTGGTCATGTCAAATATACGTTTATGGTGGGCTAAGCATATGCTCATACATGCGAATGGCTTGTCCTCAACACTCACACAAGCAGACCGCTGCAGCAGTGACGATCATAACACTTCTACTATAGTATGAAAACAATGCATCTACATGCCATGCGTTAATAAGAACGCCACATTGTCGCTCACTGCTGTGCTTCCCATGATTGTGCAACACAATGTACAAGTCGTTCAGATGATTGAGAAACACCCGACAGGCATCCTGTACTTGCATCCATACCAGGTCACTCCAGCACCCTTGACATTCTTACCTACTCAAGGAGGACCATTGACAGCAGCTGTTTGATCTGCCTTTGCAGCCAATTTAGCCCCAACAAGCCCAGCATTCTGCTTTTCTTTGCTTGCTGTCCATCGGCTGGCCCCACATATAGGTGTGGTACAACGCAGTTTGCTTACCAGCTGCCTATTTGTGCTTATGTATCCTAAAGTTGCCCCGCTTGTCCTCAGCGAGCTTGAAATTCTGCAGAACGTTGTTGACGTCCGCACAACTAAGACACGCAGCAATGGTATCTTGGCGTGGATGAATGGTCCAGCGAATTCTAGAGTAAATCGTGGATTCGTCACATTCTTGAGGTTCCAGTCGCAAGTCTCGTACGTCTATCGCGATGGACAGGTCCAGCAATGCAGCACTAATCGGAAGCGCCATGGTGTCTGCGCGCATTTCGGCCGCCAAGGCAACGCTGTCTTTCTTTATGATCGATGAAAGTTTTTGCGTGTATCTGCTGCTACTTTGATGAACAAGGTGCTCAGCGCTGTCGATATCCCTCGCCAGCGGGAGTGGCGAGGGCACCCCAAGGCGGGTATAATAACACGGGGCCCCGCGGCCGCGGGGGCAAAAGGGTAGCTCGTAATTAGTCACGTGGTCAGCGTCGAATACAGGATCTGGCAGAATATGGAGATGCTCATGACGGTGAAGCGTATCAGATTTGCGGCCGAGCTTGTGCCGGTTCGCCGCCACTCGCCTCGGTTACATATGGCTCAATTGCTGCCCGGTATGCAGTGGTGTACAAAATATTTTTGTTTGTCCCGGGCTGTCAGGGCCATTTTTTTTTTGGTGCGCGGAGTGAGGGGCTCCTCGCAAACGCGCGGCTCACGCCGCGCATTTCCTCGTCGCCCACCGGAGTAGCCCGGCGCCGTCCCAGAAAACTGCCCCTATCAAAAAATGTTTTTTGGTCCTGACTTTCCGGCGGACTGTAGACACTGGCCATTGCGGGAGTCAGCGGCAATTGCTCGGTGTCGAGGAGTGCGATGGTTGGCGGTGCAACGCTGCAGCATCCTGAGATACACTGCGATCGAGGTGCTGCAAGATTGACAAATCCGCGCCCATGGGCATGCTGAGGGACCGCCACACATCAGCCACCAGTCCCACCGCATGCTGGGGCGGGTTCGGATGCGATGGCACAGGGGCATAGCGGGGTCAAGCTGAAACAGGACTGCACACAAATCGACCCACCAACTGTCAGCAGCAGCTGCCAGGAAGGCGTGCCGGGTGACAAATACAGAGTGAGGGGTCCGTGCACAACAAACAGGCCGTCCTTCTCGAGAGCTTGAGAGCATATGTAGCATCCGGCATCGTCGGTGGGTTCATAGGCGGGCAGTGTAGCAGCACCAAGGTGCTCCGTGTGCAGACACGGGCATTCCATCCATGGGCACCCGCCTCACCTCCCCCCAGGGGATGAATAGATCAATATAAACACAAACTCGTTCACCGTGAAGCAGCACAGCCAGCCATGCAGAGCATCGGTGTAAAGCCGAACTTGGCGCATAGGACGCTGGGCACTCCACTGCGCAACGGCAGCGCAAGTGTGCGTTACAAGGATAAAGGCGAGGCGGGCAGCGCAAGTGTGCGTATGGTGTTGACAGCATAGCATCTGTGCGGGGTGCTTGCCCCGTACTGGTCCGAGCGCCGAGAGGCCGATGCGCGTATGGTCTGTGACGTCGGTGTCAACCTTTCAAAGTGTCAGCTGGCGCAAACAGAGACTGCGCTGCGCAGACACTGTAGCCTTGGAGTCGCTGCCTTGCCTTGCTTGGTGTAAGATGTTCTGTAGTGGCAAGCGAGCGTTACACCGCATGGGCATCTCTAGAACACGTCCCTGAGCACTGTTTGACTTGTGGTTCAAGCCTGGTGCTTGACAGGCATGCCACGCTGAGTCCCTCTGAGATTGTTGATAAGCTCGAGATCCTGTCTGATGGTGAATGTGCTTGTGGACTACCCACCCCCAGGTTGGGAAGATCTATCGCTTTACGGTGGCATATGTGTGCCAGTCCATACATCCCTATGGAACACGAGTCGGTCCCACGGGGGGGCGTGCGAAAGTGTATCTGCGAACAGGAGTCAATGGCACTTCATAGCTGAGGCATGGCACGAAATGCACGGTGTACACCCTGTTTGCTCTGCCGTGTAGCAGGAGAGTTCTACTGCTTGCATGGAGGGAGGGGGGAGGTGGCCGGAATCGGGGGCGAGGTTCCAATTCCAGGCTCGAGTGACATTGACCTGATGGAAGTGTGGGCTTATTTGGTGCAGAAGGGGGTGCTCGTAGGGCATGGGTGAGCTGAAGTGGAGAGAAGCTGCAGGAGGGGCGAGTGCTCGTGGAATCGCGCAGGGCCCCATGGGTAAGTTGAATTGTATGAACACCCGGAGGGGAAGCAGTCTGAGCATTGCACAGCGCAGAATATTCATCCTGCACGGTGTTCGTGGACACCGGAAGGTTGTGATGTCAGCTGCGCAAGCGGGCTGATGAGATTTGGCCTCACAACACACTTCGCTTCACCTCTCCGTCGACCTTGCGCAGGAAATGCCAGATTTTAACACTTGCCGCATGTGTGGGTGTCCATCACAAAGTAGAGACAAGTTCCAAGTGTGTGCACTTGCACTTCCAATGAGTCATTCTGCAGACGTGCTGATCAAGAATATGACGAGGCCAAATGAGCTATCAGAGTTGGATAGCAGCATGCAAATGAGGTGCATGGTAATGGGAAGTATCAACCATCCTGTGAAACATTGAGTGGCCCATCTGGAGCAGCATGTAGATGTATTTGCGGACCAACAACAAATTTCATGCTGTTGAGCGGTTCACTTACATAGCTGTGTAGTTTGGTCCACCACCGCCTTCCGGAACAGTCCAGACAATATTCTGAGTCGGATCCTTGATATCACACGCTTTACAGTGCAAACAGTTCTGAGCATTTATCTGAAGCACGGTCCGTCCAGTGTCTGGATCTTCCGAGTACTCGTACACTCCTGCACCATGACCATTGCTCAGTCTTGTTGTGTGATCCAACACGCCGAAGGTGCTGAGAAGATGCGGCATGTCTGGCCGCATGCTTTGCAACTTGGCCGTTCTACACAGATCAATGTATGTCCGGACAATTGGGAGCCATTTTACGGCCATTTAAGGCCAAATTCAGCACCTGCTGGACAATATCTTGTCTCAGGCCCATCATAGATGCGCGAGTTTACTGTCTCCACTACCCCGGCACTTTTCAGTCGTAGGTGTGCAGGCTGGTCATGATCATGGTTCGTCCCGGATCGATGCAGCGAAGTTGTCATGTCAAATGTGACTTCGCCGTCTGACCTGCAGCACTGCGCGTCTATGAGCGCCCAGGTTTTCACTTTTGTGACCATGCTTGCAGGAAAGCCGGTGCAATCAGGAACGACTCACACAGACACAAGCACAATGCAAATTGGCATGTCAGAGATCCTGTGCGCATCCCGATGAACAGGATCTGTACGCACTTGGGATAGTCTATTCGCTTGCACCTACTGGCTGGCTTGGTCGCTTCGTTATCTGGAACATTGTGAGGAACGGTCCAGGGTGGCCCGCCCAATAGCCATGGGTAGACATATGTCTCCATTGCAGCATTCACAAGGCCTAGCCAGAGACCCCACTTGAAACCCGGACGGATGTTTTTCACCTGCGGGCATGCATGACAACTTGCTTTGTTCATGCATCGATTGCTTGTAAACAGAGTGAATGGGTCCCCGTGCATAGACGCAAACAATCCTGTGACCAGATACACAAGTGAGGTATGCGAAAGCAGTGTGCGCAGTGCAGATGCGCACTGCTTCTAGCTCGAACATGACCCAAGACATGTCCAGCTGACGCTGGTATCCGTTCATGTGCAGCGGCTCCTTAGCGTCCGGCTTCGCGCGAATCTCTGCATATGCCGCCTCTGCTGCCAAGATTCCAGTCTTCATGGCCATGTGCGTGCCTTTGATCTTTGGCACGTTCAGAAATCCACCTGAACAGCCAATAAGGCACCCGCCAGCGAAGCTGGACTTGGGCACGGACTGTTTCCCCCCTACATGCAATTGCTTTCGTCAACATATTGCGGAAGGAGCAGCACCATCTGACTGACTCAGGTACACAACCCCTGCAACAACTCGTATCCACATTGAAGTCATGCTCATATATAAGCAGAAGCATGCGCCAATGTCTGCACTGCCTCATGCAACAGCTTGAATAGTTGCAAGGAAATATCCAGCCTGCGATGGCACCAGCAACTCGAGCTCAGTAACGCTGTCGCGGAGATCGACACTCACTATTGCCTGGTTGCATGTTAGAGATTGTGCCTGTGCAGTACATCGCACCTTCATTAAGTGATCTTGCTCCATACTCTAGGCAAGTACCGCCCTCTAGGATCCTGCGAACATGAGGATGGGCCTTGAACTTCTGGAATTCGTGGTACGGAGACAGATACGTGTTCCAGTAGTCGAGGCCTACCACGACTCCTAGAGCGACCCGGTGGTCGCTCATATGGTACAAGAAGGCGCCTCCATAGGTCCAGGAATCCAATGGGTAGCCAATCATGTGCTCTACATGGCCTTCTCGATGCTTCTCAGGCAACACGCTCCACACCTCCTTGATCCCAAGGCCATATGTCTGGTGCTCTGCGCCAACCTGTTCCTTCAGCCGCAGCTTTGTGATTAGCATCTGCATGACCCATGAAACAGTGAGTGTGGCTGAAAGCATCGGACGTAAACTTCAGTCCAGACATTCACAACGCCGTACACAGATGTTCTCTTATACTGGGAGTTGAACAGTCAATGGCACCGGGGTTGAAAGACTGGCTTGACTGGGACACCACATTGTCAGATGGCAAGACCTAGGTGAAGTTGCCATCTTGCGCCCCACGAGATGCAGCAGTAAATGTGAATGCCCCCAAGCAGTCTGGATGATCACCGTGGCACGATGGCCTGGTATACATGCAGCAGCATGCCCTTGCATGTGTAAATCACGATAGAATGAGTGGCTCAAGCACAGCGCCGGGGCGGTGATGCATGCCATCAGCCATTTGATACGTATGGCATCACTGATGTGTGCCAGGCTGCGTTCATAGCTCAGGGTGGGTTTTTTTACCACCCGTGCAAGCCCGCCCCAACATGATGAGGGTATGGCAACGTGACCATGAATGCATACAGACGAAATGTGCATGAGTACACTACTCAGCGCGTTACAACATGAATGCGTGTCTAAAAAGCCACCAAGCTGCTGAGTGAGGATGCTCACTTTATTGTTTGTGCAAGTTTTCCACTTCACGAAGGTAGGGTACGTGCCGGCCAAAACAGATGAGCCCAAAACAATTCCTGCCTATTCGAGTGACATAATTGTGAAGCTGTCCTGCTACCGCAGGCGGTGATCCAAGATGGGGGTCAAACCTGTGACAGTGATCCTCTACAGCCCTCAGCAAACATTGTGACCCTGGCGGAGACTTGTGTACCTGGCATGAAGGTGTCTTTCTGTGTCCCACTCTTTGCAACGCCCATGTCTTGCGTCACCACACCTCTGACGGTCCCATGTGCGTCCAGTACCACCTCACTGGCTGCACACGAGTCCAAAATGTCCACACCTTCAAGCTCAGCTTGATGTGCCATCCACCTTGTCAGCTCACTGCATGAATGCTTACAAATTTGATGCACCGACTTGGACCCTGTAGGACTGCTGCCATAAATGGCCGCAGCGTCTCATGGCAGGAACTGTGCCGCCTCGTACGTGCTGTGAGGCTGCTTGAGACGCCAACAGCCTGCAGTGCTACATTACTGCAATACCATGTGCCAGGAATCATAAACCAAGTACACTGCTGACTGTTCATGCTCTCATGCGCTGTGAGGTCGCAGTGTGAAAAATAACCGCTGACCTGGCAGCACAACCAATCATGCTCAACTCACATCCATACCTCAAGCTGATGATGTAGTTTCCGCGATTTTTCATGTGCGATGGGCAAGGCATCCACCACCGTCGCCTGGATGTCAGGAAGGAAAAGCGGTCTGACTTCGCCTTTGTGGTGACAGGTGCTTCACGAAGCTGCCAGCCGTACATGTCATCGTCAGGGTCTGCCTTAGGGTACAGCTCATTCAGGGCTCGGGGATCAAAGACATTTCCCGACAGGATGTGTGCTCCTGCAGACTTGGCAGACACTCAGGGCGCCTTACAGCTCACGTGACTGTGATGAAGCACTAGCCATACATATTAACAGCTGCACACTCAAGGCCACGCCATAGAAAATTTGACGCTGCAGGTATAAAAGTAGGTAGAATCTGGAATCGATGAAATCACGTCGATGATGGCAGCAATGAGATCGGGCACGGCACAGTTGAAGCAGGCAAAGGAATTAGACACACCAACTTGAGCACCCTTCTCGAGAACACAGACATCAATATTTTGTTCGGCTTCTTTGGCAAGCTGTTTCAGCCTGATCGCAGCGGAAAGCCCTGCTGGACCAGCCCCGATTATACAAACATCGTAATCAAGCTGGTCTCTGTCTGGCCGTACAACGCCGCTGAACAGCCGGTTTGCGGCGTGATCCCCAAGAATTCGCGCAGCTCCAGGTCTACTAATAGCTCGCTTGAACGCTTGCAACATGGTGATCCTGCGGCAACGCTACAAGCGCTACATGACTCGCTGCTGCGTATACAACAGCCCTCTTCGTTCGCTGCGGCAAACCGACATACGGGCGCACTCTGTTGTGACACGACTGGAAGTGCTGAATGACACATTCGGGCTACCTGCCGTGCTTTTGCTGCTACTTTTGTATCCGAGCACTACCCCGACGGGCTGTTGCACTAGAAGCCACACACAACATTGCAAACGACAAGGGTCGCAGTCTCAGCTGTTCCAATCGTAGAACAGAGACTTCACTTATTCGTGGTCTGAATCCTGATCGTCTTGCTGCATTCCTCTGCGAACCTTGCAGCACTACCCAGCAGAAGTGCAGGCATACCACACCTATCTCGAGGTACACGCGCCCTTGCGACAGAGGTACATATTCCGCAATTAATGGTCAATTCCAGAGAAATGATCACTATACTCCTGCCCTGAATCTAGTCATCGGAGGAACTGATTACAGTTGCGAATACTGGCCACTGCTGTGGCCAGACATGTGACCAGCCCACAAGCACATATCTGAAGATGTATTGCAGAGGACTGATGTGGCACAACTTCTGTCCACGATGAGCTCACATTGTACAAAGTGACGGTGAACGTGAGGGCTGCATCGAAGTTTCAGAAATTGGAGCGACTCACCACCTGGAAAGGACCGTGCCCCGGGGATACAACGATGCAAACAACTTCACACAGCTAACTGGACTGCGGTGCTCGTCTGCACCCATCACAGGCTTATGCGGACTGAACAGGTCGAAACGAAACATTAAAAAAAAATGTACTTGAGCTTAAATGTGACTCGCACAGCGTCTCTCCGAATCTACGTTCACATAGAGAGGGGTTGTCGGTGAAATCGCTTTCATGGTTCCTCCATGGTGTTTTGGTCTGACCTCTGCGCGCTGCGCGCTGGCACGTATGCTGGGTATACGACTCGTCATGTAGTGCTAACGTCCTCGCTGCTTCTACCCTTGTGACATACATAGCTTATAATATTGGATATCTGCAATATCAAGTGATCCACAAAATCATTTCAACACACAAGAGCGATTTCGGCAAGCTCCCCGTCCGCCTAGCTCTCAGAAACGAAGCAATCTCCCAACTGAGCGAAGGTCCAGTAAATCCAATTCTCGGACTGGTAGGCAAAATGGCCTGGCCACCGAGTTCGTGTTGGTATTGTACCCATGCACCCATCATCTGGTGAGACGGACGACTCCGAAACCGCGACAAGACGGGATGCAGCCAGCCAGCGGAGTTTGTCATCATGCTAGATTGGAGTGCGATGTTTGGCGCCCTCATGTCTCACTCCTTGCTTCCTCCACTTGCTAGTGTCACGTTGTGCCTCTGCGCCCACATCAAGCGCTTGCATCGACGTTGAGCCCTGCGCACGCACGGGCGACAGGCATCAGGCTTTCGTGTGCTCCCATACATTGTTTGGTGCATTTAGTACATTATATGTATATAGCTGTAAACTTGTGAACACTGTGGGCAAGATGATGGGACAGCGAAGGCCATTGCTTCGAGGCCTCTTCGCACAGATCCTGGTACTGGCGATCGCAGCGACAGGTGAGCAAGCACAACTCATCGCCTTAAACCTGCTTTTCGCCGCTACTGCGTAATCTCAGCGTGGATTGCGTTTCCTGGGTTGGTACACGGTGGTAATGTGAAGCCTCTGGTGCAGTCGGTTCAGTTACGTGAGCAGTGCCAGAAACATACTCATGCTTAACAGCACTTGTCGTTAACATCAGCATGAAACGATATTGTATCTTGATTTTCCCCCGGCATGACCTTGACACAGATCCAGGAACACGAGCGCACTTTGAGCACGATGGGCACCATGAGTGCGTTCACGAGCAGTACGTGGCCGGACTGCACCAGCCCAGAGATCCGAAAGAAGTGAAAATTTCACAGGTGTGTTTCTGCACTTCTCGTCAGCGCTGTAGCAGATGTGTCCTCACGCGCTAATTTTGCACCGCTTCACTTGAAGGCCTCGTATTTGCTGCTTCAGCCTTCGATGTCTGCAGATCGCCACAGCGCGTCTGAACTCCCCTACAACAAGACAGATGGACCTTCAAAAATCGAAGGGGGCGCACCGTAGCCTGCTTCAGAATGAGCCCCCGCCCCAGCCAATGCGCATGCATGCCGAGTTCATGCTCAATGGGGCAGACCCGGAGTTCGCCACACTGATTCGGGTACGTCAGTCCGGTCTAGGGTCATGAGCTGCCTTGTCACCACCCACTGATCATGATCTCAAAGGAGGGGGGGGGGGGAGGGCGGGGGGCACCTCTGCATTGCTCCCCCCATTCATGCGGCTGGACATTGATTCCCATACCACTACCTATGTTTGCACTGCGTAGCAGCGTGCGTTATTTTGATTCTCTGGGACACCTGCGCAGTCACAGGCTTGACGGCTGTTTGCAACAGATTCAGTGTGAGGCTCGTCCAAGCCGTGTGTGAGCATATGTTTCTGCAGACGAAAGTTATTCCGAGGGCCATGCGTGGCCTATCCCGCCTCCTCAGACTCAGGTATCCTGTCTTTGGAAACTTGAAGATTCCGCGATCTTGCTCCGAGTTTCTTACGCGGACTGGGGAGTGTCACAAAGTCGGGCCCCTGTGCTGGGGCGCACTACCACAGGAGGTTCCTGACGATTTCTTTGGCGATGTTGAGTGCGCCACTGCTACACCCTCATGCATGTGCAGCACGTGCGCCCATGCGCAACGGCTGCACTACGATGCACACACATTAGCACTCCAAGCCGGCACCGGAAAACGATCCTAGCTTCCAGCTTCTTCTACATGCACATAGCACATAGCACATCGGTGACGGCCCGCCGCCACCGCTGGCACAGTGACGATTGGCACGAATGTGTTGCGCCCCTGCCGGCAACAATGTGGGACGTGCTTGCAGAGTGTGCGACGGCCGCAATTGTCGAGTGATACCAGGAGGCCAAGGTGTCCAGGATGCCGACTTTATCGTGTTTGTGTCCGCTCTGTCCTCGCAGTCTTGTGGCCCGACAACCGGCGCCCACGCCGTGACCTGCGGTCGGGACGAAGCCAACTGGTACAACCTGCCAGAGCGGCCGCTCGTTGGGTACATCAACTTCTGCCCACCGAACACCGACAACCCGGCGACCAAGGCAGAGGATTCGCTTGTGGACACGGCTGTGCATGAGCTTATCCACACCCTCTTCATGTCTTCCAATCTCTACCCTCACTACATCACCAGGGATGGCCGCCCGCTAGGGTGCGTCTGAACCTCTCTGCATGACTCGAGCCGCTTACAACTGAGCTTGTAGGGCCTGCATCGCTCCATGTGTACCGCAGTGACCCCTCGATCCCTGCGCGTGGCAGCCTTCACGCTCTGCATGCACTCCCGATTACAGCAGGGCCGCAGCCTCTTCTCGTGTGGTACAGGCTGGCACCGTGAAGCTCCTGTGAGCGCTCCTGTGAGCACCACAGCGCTGTAGATGCATGCATGATGATCCACCTGTGTAAGCAATCTGGCCTCGATGGCAGTGGAGTGTCATGCCGCTGCAGCCTCGACTGCGCCACGCTGATCTGCAACCCCGCCCCCCAGCGGCCACGCCGTCTGGTGTCACAGCTCAGTATTCAAATTTCATGCGAAGCCAGCCGCTCCACTGCTCAGCATGTACATGCAGAGATACAGCACTGGCTTGCACATGTGGGCGTGTAAGCAGCGCGGCCTGTGTGCAGGGTCAGCATTGACTCCCAGGTCACGACCCCGACTGTGCGCGAGAGCACCCGCACGCACTTTGACTGCCCGACTGCTGCCGGCGCGCCGCTGGAGGGCAACGGTGGCCAGGCAACGAGCGGCTCGCACTGGGAGGCGGCCATCTTCCAGAGCGAGATCATGATTGGGGCCAGTGCTGGCATCCAGCGGCGCGCGGTATCCCCGATGACCCTCGGCCTCGCCCAGGACTCTGGCTGGTACGAGCCCAACTGGGACGCGGTTGGCTTCCTGCGCCACGGCCACAAGGCAGGCTGCGAGATGCTCGTGCGCCCCCCCTCTCCTGGGCAATGCTCACGGATTTGCGACAAGACAAGACATGCTACCTTCAAGACATGCTGCCTGCATGGATGGTTGTTGGCAGCACTGGTGGCGCACATGATCCCGTCCTCTGCTTCGTTTGATAGACCAGAGCAAGCCGTGTTTGCCCAGTAGTAAGGCTGGAGCACTACAGTTGCCGACTTGATATCTGTCACCCAGCTTCAGTCGATACATGCATTGTGCTCCATACAGTGGCTTTGCGGCTCGCGCAAGCTAGCTGTGGTAGAGCGGATGGTGTGGACGAGTGACAGAGAATCGCGGAAGGGTTGGGTGTAGCAGCTATTCCTAAATCATGTACTCTCAGCGTGCTCAGCCCGCACCGTTGCAGATTTTTACCTGTCGGGGGCGCATGTGCCGGCATGTGGTAGCGATGATGTGGCCACCGTGGTGTAGGGTGCTTGCGACAACACGCCAGGGCAGACGCCGTCAGGGCAGTACTTCTGCAGCCGCAAGGAGGACCAGCTGTGCCTATACCATGACAGCGCGGCCTGGTGCACGCAGACGGACCTCACAGACTGCCTCATCAACCAGCCGCTGCGCAACGGCGACTGCAAGGTGCCTGAGAACCTGCTGACCCGCATGGACCGTGGTCGGTCAGCCGAGAGCGTGGGCGTGTACTTTGGGCCAGAGGTGCGTTGCCTGCACCACTCCCGGTGCCTGTCTGGAGCATGAACGGCCATCGAGACGTGCTTGCAACAGAATGCTCGTCCGGCATGCATGCTGGCTGCGCCAGGAGGCCTGAGAATTCCGTCTCATGGCTCGCTGATGAGGACCCTGCTGTCTTGCTGATGAGGACCCTGCTGTCTTGCTGTCGGCATGCTCTCCAGGAGACGATGCCGTTCGATCTCCCGTTTTGATTGTTTGTCCTCCTCCTGTCTGCTGCAGAGTAGCTTTAGATTGACCATGCTTGCAGACTTGAGCAGCGTGCCGGATGGTTTTAGTTCCCGGTGCATGCGGAAATGTCATCTTGAGTGCAGGCTATCTGCATCGGTGTTCCTGGCGGCACTCTGGCACGTGCCACAAGCTCATGGCCTCTGACAAACGCATGCGTGGCCGCCCAGTGCAATGATGATGGTACCCTTTCGGTGCTGATCAAGAAGCTCGCCTCTAGTGGCTACGAGACGCATGCGTGCCCTGAGGGGGAGAACATCGACCTCAGCGTCATTGACGGGTTCCAGCCCGGGGTGCGATTTTGCGCCTGCTCACTCGGTCGGTGCTCCCTACCAGAGCGGCCGCTGACTCATGCAAAGTGGTACCATTTCACACGTGCATCGCTCACTGACAAGGTGAGCCTGTCTATGTAGCTCAGTGCTGGCCACATATATGTACTTGTGCCTAGTTGAGGTTCATTGTCGATCAGCCCAGTCAGCCAGGCCATTAATGCGTCCAAGAACCCGCTAACAGCAGGAAGCTTTCTCGTGCAGACGTCACTCGGACCATGTCCTCCTGCACGAGAGGTGTGCCCATACAAGGGCTGCCCAGTCTCCCAGGGCCTGATGTGCTCCGATCAAGGCCACTGCTTCGAGGGCAAGTGCCACTGCGCAGTGGACCGGTCTGGACCAGCATGCGAATATGCTCTGTGCGACGCAGATGATGACTGCCTTGATGGGCAGTATTGCTCAGACGATCATGAGTGCTCTGGTGGAGTTGCACCACCGCCCACACCGACAGAGCCATTCTCTGGACTCTCTGCGGTGCGTCATCTGCTCAGCAGCACAGCGGCCATCCGTCGAAGCTGTGGCTGTGGACATTTTGTGACAGTTCACCCATCGTGCATCTGAGCAGTCTCGGTGGGAAGGTGCAGTATCTGGGCACGTCCGGGCCACGGCTGCCGAATGACTTTGCAATTACGTGGTCACGTTGCTGATGAGGCAGCGCTTGCAGGTGCCAGCAGAGGAAGACAGGAACTGGATGAGAGCACTGCGCATTGGGTACCTGCGGGCTTGTGTATTCTTCAGTGACGATAATCTCGATGGTTCGATTGGTTTCGATGAGACCTCTCAGCCGTCTGGGCCCAAGGGTCTAGTAGGGCTCTACGTACAGGGCGAGAGCACGAGCACTACAAGCCCAATCCGGCAGGATGTCTTTGACACTGCCTGCTCTGACACCCTCACTGAGAAGAAGAACATGACCCTGCTCTTTCAAGCTGGAACAGGTTGGCATCTTTGATATCTCTGCAACTCCATTGATCTACATGTCATCTGCATGCTCATGCTCAATCCGCCACTGCAGAATTCGTGGACAATCCAACACCAGCATTCGCTTGATATGTTTTGTTCGATGCAGGCATCCCCACCCAGGACTCGAGCATCAACGTGCTATCCACTGCAGCAGTGCTCGTGATGCAGTCCGAGATGAACATGACGCGGACTGCAGCAGCAACAGTCGTGGCGGAGAAGACTGGCCTTCCCCTGGGACGGGTTCATGGCCTGGACTGGCTGCAAGTGCTCACAAAGGCGGAGGACGCCGAGCATGACTCTGCAGTTGAGACAGGCTTGGTACGCATGCTTCAAACATCTGTATGCCAAACCAGCTGGGTCAGATCTTTCAGATCAGGAGCCTGTTCTTTGCTCTCCATGGCTTTCGCTGCACAAGGCTAGACACAATTTTGACCAGACAAACGACGTGCAGGTCTCCATTGCCATGGTCATTACCACCGAGCAAGCAGCATCGTACATTGCCGGCAAGGACCCGCAGCTGGGGTACAAGGTGGCTGACGCCTTCCTTCTGTACATGATCACTGAGGCTGATGGGGCACTGATGGACCGGCTGCAGGACACATCCTGGCTGGCCACCGCAATTTTTACGACCGCTGAGCAGATGCCGGACATTCCCCCCCCCGATGAGGCCAGCGTATCAGCAGTGGCAGATGCCATTGTGCTTGCAAATCAGCAGCTGGTGGAACGTCGCCGTGCCTTTGATGGAGACATCAAGTCTTTAACAATTGACTGGGCTAAGATTGCGCACTCGGCAGACGTAATGTTTGCAGAGAGTGCTGCTGAACTGCGGGAAGGGGACCTCACCACCGAGACTTACAGGTGCGGCGCCCACCCTGATCAGCGCTAAGGCACCTGATCTGCCATGCAGGCGGAGTGTCTGCCTGCTGATGCTGTCTTCTGCTGCGCTTTCAGTGTGTGTCCCGCAGATGCAATGCAAGCTGCTTGTTGAGCCATGTGTGGAACAGAATATACCTATGATGCTTGTGCTGCAATCTGCTTTCCACTACCTGCCGAATATGGTCCTACCTGCATCATTCATGTGTCAGCATGCTGGTACCAATGTGGGTGGGAGTGTGTGGTAGCGCCCGAGTTGTTCCCTTGGTGGGCCTAGCCTGCTATGTGGATGTGCTGGGAGGCACAGCGAACAAGTTCGTGGCCGGCAGCTAGTGCTCGGCATCGCGATGAGGTTTCTCTGAAATTAAGAAGTACTGGATTGCATGCAGGAATGCTACAAGTGAGGCGTCCCTCGAGGAAGCCAAGGCACAGCATGATGTGTTCCTGCCAGAGGCAACTCTGATCGAAGAGCAGACGCTGATCAGTGAGACGCAAAATCAGATTCTGGATTGGCTCGGGGAAGACCATGCTGGGTTGTACGGCTGGGTGTGGTGTGCGATTGGTGTTGCACTGCTCGTCTCATTCTGCTGCTGCTGCACTTGCATGAACGTCCGCAGCCGGAAGGCACGCGAAGAAGCTTACCGAGGAGACCCTATGATGCAGCAGCGATTTGGGGCACAAAGAAATCCTGCCGCGCCACTCCACATGCGGGACGTACCTGTGGCACCAGCACGGTCTACGAATTCGAAAGGAGGGTACACCGGAAGGTCAGGCGTGCCTAGCGGTGTCCGCATGCTTGACCCTCTTGCAGCACCTCCTCCGCCTTCGAAGGCCAGGGTGACCATGGATCTACCCATGCCTCCCTCACAGAGGCCGTCCAACCGCCGGCCGCATGGCTCAGGGCGGTCTGGTCCTAGTCGTCAACAACCGGATGATTACCTCGCGCATGGTCCGGTTGCGTAAGGGCATGTGAGTGTGACAGGTGAGATGTGAAGTGTTGTGGAGCATTTGCTGCATCATAGCAGTCCACGAATTGTGCTATCCAGAATGAGAATTTGATGGTTACAAAAAGGCATCGTCGGTGCCCATAATCCTGGTTGGCAAACCTAGAGGTCTTTCTTTTCTTCGGCCTTTTTCGGCTTGCCCTCTACGGCACGCACTGCTCTGGCTACTTGTGTAAAAGCATACAGTGTGCAAATGCCAGGGATCACTACCCACAGTGTATTCATTCCCACAAATAAAAACCAGAAGTACAGTGGTTCCTCGCGTGTATACATGTGCTTGTCCAGATGGGACGTCAGAAAGTACAACACTGTGCCATAGATCTGACACACAGACACAAGCAAGACTGCGTTCCATCGCCACTCAGACCTAAACAAAACCAAACCAGCTGCCATTAGGCATAGGGGGCCAACTGCCATAGATGTGGCACCCTCAACTGCAACAATGAACGGATCACTCACCATGTACCTTGAATCGGCCTTGCCATATTCCTTCCATAGCTCAAGCAAGAACATGTTATGATCCTTATTAGTGTAGCAATCCTGATGCAACACGTACGCTCCTTCCACAACCATATGAACTAATGAAGTTATCACAAGCCATACAAACGTCAGTTTTTCTCCTCCATGCAGCTCTGGGCTGCATTCCCAGGCGATTGTGAAAACCACAAAAACAGCCACGAAGAAGATGGTGCATATACCAACAACCCCTAGCACCGGCTCCTGATAGCCTCTCAGAAAAATTCCAGGATAAGGATGCTGCAGCATGTCATCCGGGATGGAGTGTGGGTCCATTCTGTAAGATTGCTGTTCTGAAACGTTATGGTATGTGGTAAAGTTGATCACACGAAAGAAAAAGAAAACAGCCTGCTTGCTTTGCCGCAGGTACTGCAAGCTCAAACTGCTCTCAGGTAAGCAAACTCGTGACAACGGATAGGGAGGTTGCGGTCCAGAGGAGCGGCCGGAAGAGACTAAGCTCGGAAAGCACTCGTTCAGCAGATACAACCAAAAGCGATCACCAGTGCGCACCACCGTAATAAATCATCTGCGCGTGCATCGTGATTTCACAGCCCTGGCGAGGCGGGCGCTGGACCGTGCACCGGCCGTGCGGTCTTGCGACACTTCGTTGCCATGCATACAGGCGAAACGGGCCCATCCAAATGATCAGATCGATTACACGGCCAATCATAAAAAATGATAAGCCCCACCAACTTATTTTGGGAAGCTCTGGGAAGCAGGTGTGGAGACGCGAGATGAATCGTTCCCTGTAAGTCTGTTCTGCTCGCATGACATGGACTCCATATTGGACAGGAGGGGGACGTTCACGCTTCCTGAATTTGAGCCTGACAATGGAGACTTAATCAAAGAGTTCATAGAAACATCTCCTGTCCTCTGTGTTGGGGCTGGTGGTCTCGGATGCGAGATCCTCAAGGACCTGGCCCTGACCGGCTTCAAAAATATACATGTAATAGATATGGACACAATTGATGTCACCAATCTCAACCGACAATTTTTGTTTAGGTGCTTATCCCACAAAAATTTCCGTATCTCGAATCACAGCTTTCTCTGTGTGAAGTTTGGTTCTGCTTCTCTGATACTTTCACAGCAGATTTTGTACGTGTGTGGGTGAGTGGCGGGGGGCGCACGGTGGTGTCCTTGAGAGTGGGTTGAGAGGCTGCCCTAGGTGTATGGTGTGATTGTAAAATGATTTGCCTATAAGGGCAGTGTCGTGATTGGCTTGAGCCGTGTTGCTGTGCGATACATATGGTGCTGCCCGCCTCTCCGACTTTGTCCTGACAAAACAGCGTGGATTCTCTGTCACCATGGATTGCTGAATAAATGCAGGCACGAGGACGTTGGCAAGCCTAAAGCAGAAGTCGCAGCTAAACGAGTCATGCAGCGAGTCTCAGGTGTCAAAGTCACTGTGCATGTTGGCACGATTCAAGACAAGCCAACGGAGTTCTATGAGCAATTCACAATCTTCATTCTTGGGCTTGACTCCATAGAAGCCAGACGGTACATGAATGGAATCGCCTGTTCCCTGTTAGGTGTGAAGTCGCATACATCTTTTTGGACACTTTGATGATCGAAGAACTGAACTCGTCGCTCTACCTGAGGGATCGTGGGCAACATCTTGCCTCATTACATATTGTCAGCTTCTCCTGGCTCTGCAACAGTCGTTAATGCACAAACCGGGAGCAAACACCTGCAGAATTCGATGAGAGTGGAAGCGTGAAGCAAGAAACCATCAAGCCGATGATAGATGGGGGAACGGAGGGCCTGCGTGGACATGCCCGTGTCATCTATCCTGGCATGACACCATGCTTTGAGTGCACACTATGGCTTTTCCCTCCTCAAGTCAAGTTCCCGCTGTGCACCCTAGCTGAGACTCCGAGATCTCCAGCACACTGTATCGAGTATGCACACCTGATTCTGTGGGGAAAAGTCCGAGACGAAGAGTTTGAGAGCGATAATGAAGAGCACATGCAGTGGGTCCGTCATCCGCCACAAGCCAGTCTCAGAATTCTGGTCCCTGTTGTTGGCAAAACCTATTTGAGTGAGCCATTCTTGTTTCAAATCTCAATGCACCTCCATGGTCCAGGTGTATGAGCGAGCACTGGAGCGAGCTCAGGAATACAACATTCCTGGAGTCACACTGCAGCTCACACAGGGCGTGGTGAAGAACATCATACCAGCAATTCCATCTACAAATGCCATCATTTCAGCTGCCTGCGTTTTGGAAGCGTTCAAAATCCTTGGTGCAGGCTGTCTGAAATGTGCGCCAAGCTTGCTGCGGCTGAATTGTACTGAAGCAGTGCCATATTGCATGGGTCAGCTGTGTGAGAGTCCACATTGCGGATGTGTTCAAATCTGGATGCAAACCCGCAATGCTCACCACGCCTTGCCATTTTGTGCTCAATGACAGGTTTCTGCAGCAATGGACAACTACATGATGTACATGGGATCAGATGGGGTTTACACCCACACCGTCCCGTATGAACGAGACAGCAATTGCTTGATGTGTGGCTCAGGACTGCCGGTCCCTGCATCCGATAATACCACATTGGAACAGGTGTGCCCTGGTACAGAGACCTTAGTTTGTACAAACTTGTGCTGTTGAGAACCTCAGGTGTTGTTGTAAGTGTCAGGTCCGTCCATCAACCTGCCAGTGTGGCAGCACATGGTACGCCTGGGGCACCACACTGGCCGTCTGTGAACTCCGATGTGGCTGTGGCAGCTGATGAGTCACCTCTCCATGTTGTGGCATCCGTGTGCATACGACATTCAGCGTCAACATGGGATGTGCTGTTGATCATGCAGGTAATGCAAGGCTTGAAGGATTGTGCCCAACTGGACGGGAAACTGACCAAGCCGAGTGTATCTGTGGACACAGCAATTTTGTACATGTACGGTCCCCTAGAGGACCAATACCGCAAGAATCTCCCCAAGACACTACGCGAGCTGTTACCGGAGCCCCTCAGCAGCACCGGCAGTTGCATGATGACTGTCACAGATCCAACCATGCAGAACCCAATAAGAGTGCGGCTGGTCGCTAAGGAGGATGCACAGATGAATGATGTGTGTGTGACTTGATGCTTCTCCTGAGTGATTCAACGCAACAGCGCGTCTCTAGAGTTGTATTTCAGGATCAGCGATTTCGAGGCATTTGCTGTTGTATCGCTCGTATGCATCGATTCTGAAGATTTTCATTATGATGGTTCTTACAGTCTGATTGTGTATATCTGCTTAGACACTCACTACCTCGGAAGGACTCGAATGACATCAGCTTCTTCAATCCTGTTGCAATCATTTTGGAACAGGGCTGTCCAAGCAGTGAGCGACTCACTGCCTCACAATCAGCTCTAGACGCAAAATATTGACCATGGCGCGACGTCGAGAAGTCAGTTTTCTTAGCACGTTCAGCATTGTATCAAGTGTTGATGAAAAGGCTTTGAGGAGCACGATTCTGCCACCTGACGTGGTGCGACTCCATCTGTCAGTGCATCAGCCTCTGATTCGGCCTCGAAGAAAATGACCTTAGACTGATACATACGATGCAGGCCAGCAACACAGCAATCTCATCGAGAATAAATTTGGCTGTACATCATGCTCTATGGATTTGCATGGCAGTCACTATGCCTCATTCTGGAATTGTTGCATCCAAGATATCTTTCAGTGTCAGATCTGCTTGATCACCGTCTATCTCAAGGTCTTTGCACGCATTGGCTGCGGCCACTTGGACTTTCGAAAGAACCTCTTCACACAGCAATGCCTTATACAAGCGCAGCTGTGCAGCAGTCTTGAAATCCTCTGGCAGACCTGGCTGTGCCATCCTCTCCTGCAGCACCCACACAAGTTGTCACCCGTTGAGCTTGCATGATCAATCCAATAGTGCATCTCTTGCATTCAAGCGTAACTCTGAATCAGGTGTCACGATGCACAGTAATATCTTGAGCACCGCACATGCTCTCGTATTGCATCCAGCCCGAGTCCGGCAAAGAGCATCTGCAGATACTGGTGAACGAGCACCAACGCAGCTGCAGTGGACGCCTGGGGTAGAGATGTCTTTGCAGCATCGTGTGCTGACTCAGCCGTTGGGGAGCACAGCACTCTTGCAGCCAAGATCAAGCGCGAGTCGACTCCCACAGGCAACTCTCCGGACACTGCGCTGCCCCTGCCTATAGTGATGCCTTTGTCAGCACTGTCCCCAATAAGCCTCACCTGTAGCAGCAGCTGCTTCTGCCAGCCTTTCAGGCTGCGCTCTTTTCCCGTTGCTGCCTCCAAAATTGCCTACAGCGCCAGAAGTATGCTCATGGTGTGGGACCATTTCCGTGAAAATGCCAAGGGTGATTTCATGAGGCTGATGACCCAGTTCAGTGGCCTGAATTTAGGACTCATGGCTGTCAAGTATATCTCACAGGCGCGCTGCGGCAGAATAGGTCATAACGCAACACCCAACGCAGACCTGCAATAGCCCTTATGTTGGTGTCCACCACATGGCACATGGAGGCACCGCAGCTGGTGTAACACACATGAGACAGCTCCATCACGTTATCTAGAAGAGCACAAGGTGACCCACATCGACATGCAATGTGGTGCTGTCCCCAGGGCATGCCTGTTGTTTGGAGCAGCGCCACACGACGGTGTCGCAGAGCCGTGAATGGGCACAATTGTCAACGTATATGTCAAAATTGCCGAAGGACCCACCTGAAGCTGCTCGATGTCAAATGCCAGGATCATGTGATCAAAAGGGTTATTGGGGTCCATGAAGCCGTAGTCCAGCAGCAAGGTGTGGTTGTCAAGTGCACCATAATTCAACAGGAGGTCCGAGCCTGCTGGGATGGCTTTGGTGGAGACGAGCACCATAGTGCCGCCCTGCCTCTTGTCAATGTCACAGTTATGGTTTGAAAAAGAGTGGTTGGCAATGTCAATCAATGGCAGCAGCGACCGGGGCTTCCCTGGGCCGTCAGTGGCAAATGCACGCGAGGTGACCACCCCAAGCGCCCACCCTGCACACCTCCGAATAGTCACAGCCAAAGCAATGCTATCCACAACTAGAGCTGATCGCTATCATACAGCTGGGACAACACCATACGCAATAGTCTACAACAGCTTGCAGCTCGACCTTTCGATCATGCTCTGCTTGAGCTGTCCTTTGACGTGTTCGGAATAGGGAACCTGAGCACTGGCTTCACCCGTTGTCAAGGAGGGCTGTGTTTGCAGCTGTACAGGCAATAGCCTGTTCAGGCCTTCCACTGCAGATCCATGCACCTCACAGCATGCGTGGCTGCGCCATGTCAGTTGCTCACACTCTGATTGCCACGCCTGGAGACTTGTCGCAGGCTCGCACCTACCCCACTCAGATCAACATCAACTCCTCCAAAGGGGTCCTGGGCTGTCCCACGGAGCGGCGCAATGACTTCTTGATGGAATTGATACATGAAGCGACCGCGCTTTGACACTTCTGACACCAGTGGCGGGTACCACAGCTCCTTGACTGCGTCAGCTGCAGTGGACTCCACATGTCACTGCGGAGCTCTGTGCCTGACGCCCGAGCTGTGCACACTTGCCAACTAAAACATTCAGCAGTAATATCTGATTATGCCTGACTTCGACAAAAGCAAGCAAGCCGCCTTTTTTGTGCTGGAGTTGGTCATGGCTGGGAGCACACGAGCAAAGAACATGGGCAGGCCATGGATGACGGCGGGCAGGGCTCGGATGTACGGCAGAAATTTGGAGTCACGAGTCGCTCGCTCTTCTAGTACCTTCATTGCCAGCCGCAAACCCCAGAACGATATAGGGATTTGGTCAATGATCGTGGACAGTGCAGGAGAGGCCCGTCCACTTCCGTACGTCAGCTGGCAGGACTTTGGCAGCCAAATCAACTCCTGCCCCGGAATACAAGCCTGCATGGCAGCAAACGTGTTCATGCAGCAGTTACCCTTCCTGTTCGCATGGCCACTTTGTCTGTGACTTCATTACCCAGGCCAGAAGCAATTCTCCCCTCCTCTTGGGGGCTAGCACAACGCCGCAATACGTCCACGTTGCAGTGAAATTGACGCTTGACAGGCGATTTTGGATTACCATTGGCTTGCTACAATTGGTTTCACAGGGCGTGCCTGTGTGATCTTCAGTCCCAGGCCAGTTGATGTGGTGTCTGTGACCTCTACCCCTTCCCATACCTTTCCACCGCTGCTACGGACCCAAGAGACGAGGCTATCACCTGTAGCTTGGCAGATATGGCGTGTACACCGGGCCGGCCGAGGCAAGGACCTGTACAGCCAGGTGGACGGTGTCAGCATGCGCCGTCTGCAACAGTAGGGGAAACTCTCCGCAATGCACTGTCATGTTACAGTCATTAGGCATCAGGTTTCAGGCGGTGATCGCAAACTGAATCCGCTGCCAGTGTATAAAGTGTGCAGCCAAGCCCATGAAAGTTGCCAAAATGGACCGCAGCAGGCTCTTGTCCAAAGCAGCATTCCATCAAAAAGGCAGCAAACCTTTGCAGAGGCCAACATGCCTGATAACTGACGCATCTGCTGGTCCTCATATGATGCTTGGTCACAGTTTGAGGGATTTTGCACCCGACAGGTTGGAGCGATGTATCAGCCCGAGATCTGCATGCCAATCACGCGGATAGCATGCTTTGTGTAGATAGCAGATAGGCAGTGTTTTCACATATGTACGCATCATATCCCTGGTTCTCATCGCAGCCAGTTGTTTTTTGGCCATGCCATGCTGCCCCATGTGCACAGGTGAGGCGTCGGCATTTTGACGTCCTGCCCCATCGCCATGCGATCAGCTGTAGCTGAGGTCCGTCGCTGAGGTCCGTCTGGCTTCCAGCACCTGAGCAACGTGCTATGTACTTGTCTGAAAATTTTCTGATCCCGACTCCACGTATATGACAATCATCGCCCCTACCATATGCTGATTCGGGACAGGCTTAGGTTCTCCGTTCGACTGTGACATGGCATCAGATCCCGGATGGAAGAGGATCATCGACGGTGTACCGGTTCTGGTGCCGAGCAATCGGGTCAGGGCTGCAAGGGAACGTCTGCTGGTGTTGCAAAGAGATCACAATCAGACGACCCGCCCTCTATGCCTTCCTCCGGGACCAAGCGCAAGCTACTGGACATATACGATGAAAGCCGATTAGATGGCTTTGTTGATGACTCAAGCGCTATGCAAGATGCCATTGACAAGGTCTTTGACAAGTCTTCGTCGCCTGAGACTAGTAAGAAGGTGTTCCTGAGATCGCAACTTCAACAGCTGCATAAAGAGTTGGTCGGCATTGCAGAGGTACGTTAGCACCTGATGCCAGATGTTTGGGAGTGGTCCGCACCTCAGTGTTTCAGGACGAAGGCACCGAGGCAGATGCCACTGCAAGTTGTGCAACTGCCAGGTGTGATGTGCACGTGTGTTCGCAGGCAAAGTACCTTGACATGCTATCAACGATTCTAACCCAAACTCCCGAAATTCTTGATGCTGTTTTTCAAACTGACAGGAGCAACAAAATTCTGGAGTCACTAGCTGAGAAGGTGCACAAGTACGGTGTAATCCCTGATGCGCATTCACTGTGCTCTGTCCGCATTCGCCCTGTAATTTCATTGCATCGCCTCAAGGCATGTCTGATGTAGGCAGCTACCAGATGATGTGGTCGAGGCCGAGCAACAGGTTGCATGTCTAGATGCAGTAGTGGATATAAAAACAGAACTTGGAGACAAAACCTCGAGCTTGACACAAATGATGGTAGAGTACATGATAGATTGTTCCAGGAAAGAGCGGCGCGCAGGGGAGCGGCCAAAGGCTGTTCAAGATCCTTCATTGCCTCCACGTCCACATGGTCGTTCGCATCCCTGAACCCAATCTGTGCGGAAGTGCACAGGCTATCATATTCCAGATGTGCGTGGGGACAAATTCGTCGATTTATCATCACAAATTGATGTGATCTAAGATGCCTACAGTTGCGCACGTTTGTACTTGTTGCTGACGTGGTCAGGGTGGTGCGGTGGGGCGAGGGGGCGAGGGGGGGAGGGTGTTCTCAAAGTGCCGCTGTGCACCGTTCCGATTGTGACCGTTCGCGAGACTGAATTCAAGCATTTTTCAAACAAAGCTGTATGCTTTGTGGTTTTGCGTGGCCGTAAGTTTCAATTTTCCAGTGCTTTTATCTGCTGGCGAGGCTGGTGATGTGCAATTCCATACAGGCACCCACATGCATGCGGCAACACAAAATCGATGTGCGTGACACTGAACAATTTGTCTTGATCTCTTCTTTCAGGTGTACGATGGTGATGTTAGAGAGTGGCTGAGGGGAGAATCTAGAGTACACCAGACTTGACGTGGCCAGGCATACAACGCATCGCATATTGAAAAGCATCGGCGAGATGTGCCGAATAACGCCCAAGGTCCCTGTACAATGCGACGCAAAAGCTGAGGCTTGTATCGCTTGCAACACGTTTGGCGGCTGCGGGTGTCGACAGCACGGTGATTTCTCTCGTATGCCGGGCAGTCTTCCCGCTTTGCGTACCGCCCGCTCGAGAGGTCTCGACACGTGATTTTATCGGATACAAGCGCTCATTGTCTGACTGGAATCTTGGTGTAGGATCTCTTCGTAATTAGGACTGACTCTAACCGGCCAAGACATGTCTCGTTCATGTCAATCGGAAGTCCGGTTGGACTCAACACAGTCAGAGCGCGATGTGATTTATCGCATTGTGCATAGCGAAATTGAATCCCAGCTGAACTTGATGCAACAGGTGCATAGCTGTCTGAGTTGCTCGGTTTGTGGCCTCCACGCAGACTGTGCTTCGTCCATATTCTATCTCAAAGGCAACTAAGCGATCAATTGCAGGCAGGATACTTCTTGCCTCCAACAGTACTTTCCTTTCCCGAGCAGGTCGACGTGTGTAATTTGCATGTTAGTCAAGATTGCAACAGCCTTCTGAACGACACAGCTTTGCTTACCCCAGAATGCCTCGCCTCAATGTGCAAGGCAGCTTGTTCCGGTAACCTGACGAGTGCACCTGTTCTTAAGGATCTGAACTACCATGTTGAACATACGACACTGGTCAATGATGGAGCACGATCGGGAACATGGCAGAATGCTACACGCAGAATTATGCAGCTGTCAGGGTGTGGAACAATTCATGATTCATGTTCACCCAATGATGTATTTATAATACTGTAACCCATGTTTCAGTAATCCCAGTCACAGAAAACTTGAATTGCAGCGGTTGTGTTGCATCCATAGCAGCCTAGCTTGGTCACACTTGAAGCTGTGGCTTCGTGCTGTAGTGATTCAGGTGTCCAGAGTGCAGAAGAGCAGTTCTTTCGATTCCCCACGTCGGAGCTGCTGTGCTGTAATGGAGCCCTTTGCAAGGAGTCAGATATGTGTCAGTCTATTGGAACAGCGTGCACCGGAGAGGTGGACAATCTGATGGAAGATTGCCCGGTACTTTGCTGGTTGTGCTGATTGCTCTGAATAAGACAAGTGTTCGTTGAAGCTTGTCAGGTTCAGCATGTATTGAATGCATGACAACTGACTCAGTTCACATCCATCCAGCGATCGTACTGATGCCATCGATTGATTGGCAACAATGCGTGCAGCTGCCGGATCCACTGTTGCTTGTTCCTGTCCACTTCAGCCTGCTCATGGGCAACTCACAGGGTTTTGGTACCTTTGACGCTACACGCACAGGCCAGGTCCTAGGGGAGCAGCTAGCTATCCTGAATCAGGCGTTCCGTGGACGATTACAAGGCTGCAATGGAGACTGCGTGGACACACGGATCCAGTTCACTCCACAATCCTGCATGGATGCCGCACTCACATGTGTGGACCTGGATTGGCAGGTACCTCTCCGCCGGTGTCGCCACTTGCATGCACATAGTCAGTCTGAAAGCCTGTTCATAGTGGCCTTTGGCCGCTGTTCAGATTGTCCAAGTGGCCGGTACCACATCTCAAGTGAACTCCCTTGTGTTTGGGCCCGAATCCCAAAGCGATATTTCAAATAGCTGGCTCAAAACCGATGAAGGTCGGGCAGCGGTAGACCATCTGACATCTATCATTGATTTCAATAAAGCTGCATTGAACATTCTTGTCATTCAAAGCGACACTGCACCAGTCCGCATGCGTGCGACCTGGCCCTGGGCTCCATCTGAAGGCCTGGTACTCCCATTTCATGCAGTTGCAATGACATCGTCTGCGCTACCAGGTGAGCCAGCCAATTCTTGTCGTTGTCACGGTGTTTTGGTGAGCCAGCCAATTCTTGTCGTTGCCACGGTGTTTTGGTGCCTCGTGGTAACAGCACTCGTTTTTTTTTTTGCAGCTGCGATATAACCTGAGTGTGTGTGACTACAACAGGAGTTCTAAGTGTGGGCAGTTTTAACAAAGGGAAGTCCTTGGTTCATGCCGTCGGGCACTGGCTCGGCCTGCTGCATACTTACCATGGTGCTGCCGGAGTCGATCACTGTGATGCAAGAAATATTGGGGACTATGTGCAAGACACCCCACAGCAGGCGATTGCTAACACATTGAACTGCCAGGTTGAGACATTTGAACCACAAAGCACAACAGTGCCAGAATCATCTGCATACAGTTATGGACGCAGCCAACCTCATCTGAGCTGGACTTACTGTGCCGGTTTGGAAGATACATTGCAATTTATCTGCCAAGGATAGTGTGTGTCTTTTCACAGTGAACTGGAGTCTGTGCGTGAAACATGCAGGTTGGCAAGCATGTGCAAATGCCTTGTCCCACAGCGCCTGCTGGAATGCTCCTGGATTCTTGCCCGTGTTCTCCTGGGCTGGACGATGTGACAAACTTCATGGATGAGGGTCCGGACAGCTGTCTTCGAAGCTTTTCCATGTGCCAGGCACGCCGCATGCATGGAGCATACTGGAGATATCGCGCCCAAGAAAACAATGCCTCAGGCATACAAGGAATGGTGGTCCAAGCAAGGTTTACACGCGCTAGTGGTACGCTCTTACACTGCATCACAAGCACAGCGAACAGGAGCACTATTTACAGATGCATAGCCATCATGCAGCAATTGCCAATGGCCATATGATAGACGAATTGCTCACGCTGACAAGCTTGGGATGGGAGAATGGATGGTGTGCTACACCATCAGTGATTGGAATCGACAAGGCATTATCACTGGGAGCTTCTGTGGGACTGGGGGTACTCGCCTGGGCAGCAACTACGGCAGCAGCACTGACCATATACAAGCGTTTCAGACGAAAACATCGGCTTCGCACAAGGCTCCTTCAATTTCAAGCCCGGGACGAGACTGCAGTGTAGCTGTGAGCATGCTGTTACGCTAGATCTGCCACATGATCTGCTCAGACGAACCCAAAAGGCATATCTGGATCAATCTGATTCGCCTGCACAAGTTGTAACGGAAATCAACATGCTAATCGAAGGCAAGGTCACATGATGAAGGAGTATTGCAATTCGGAAGTCGCACCATCCCAGCTGCATCATGAGCCGCAGCTTCTGCACGCTCTCATTCGGAGTCTTCCCTGTGCACCTATTCAGGCAGCAGTGAGGGCGTCTGTCATGGCAGCTGACACAAGATACAAGCATTCACTGCTGCTTGAACGAAGGATGCTCAAAGACTAAGGGACCAAAATCTCCAGACCTTGCCATCCTGATGATCCGCTCCATTGCTGACGTCACTTGCTCCCTTTGTAGCTTCCCACTACCACCTAAAGAGTCAACTTTCAGCAACCTCCTCAACACTGCATCACCACAGACTCCCCAGAACTCGCTGTTGTACGGCATCCATGGCCTCTGGCTGAACCTCTGAGAACGGCCTGTGGACTGTGGCGATAAGACTCTGGGAGCTTCAGGTGTGGACATGGCATGCCTTCCTTCGGCTGTTGGTCCACATCCCTCTGTTAGAGGATCATCGACAGACGTGTCGGCAGAACATGAACTAGCCTGATCCACATACCCGATTGGCTCAGCATCAGACTCCATGAGTGCCAGGTGCTCATGGGCAAAGTGTGGTCGATTACGTGGTGCTCTGCTGTGTCTCGCCTGGACCAAGCTTTCATCTTGCCTGTGGCTCCAGATATCCTGCTGTTCTGTCATTGTTTGCGTATCCTCCCGGACAGGATCTGTCTCTGTACTGGCACTGATCATGCCCTCAACAGCTTCATCTATCCCTTGCAAGATGCACTTTGCTAAGCGTTTGCTCGCGTATGCATGACGCACAGCGCCCTGGGGAGACCTGCGCATGTGCGCACTGGAGGGGACCCTGTCATCAAATCTGCCCGGCTTGTCATCAGGCGGCAGTGGCTGTGAGAGAACGACCTTGAGCTGCCCTCTATTTGGATGCTGTGACAGAGCGTACAGTGTGAAGGCAAACAATTCCTGCAGAGAGACCTGGGTCTCCTGCACCAGCCCAGCCAAGGCAACGCGATAGGCGAACAATGACTCCTTCAGCTTCGGCAACATGATTCCGGGTGTATCAATCAAGAGGATTGTTGGCTCATCACAGATCTGCATAGACAAAGACTGAGCATCTGATATGCTAGAACTGCGAGTCAGAGCATCCAGGGTGAGCGATACTAGGGAGTTTGACTTTAGACAGACCTGATGAAATTCCTGACTGGATTTTGCTGCCCCTTAGTGATCGGTGCATGTTGGTAGCTCAAAATCGGTATGAGACATTCACAGTCTGCCAGGGGGCTGCACAATAATGAGAACGAGGAAGCAACACCTTGACACCTGCAACCCTTTTGGTGACACCTGGGAGAGGTCCCACTTGCAGCTTGCCCAGGCGGTCAGCTTGCAGACTGCCGGTTACGAAATAGTGGCGCTTCAGTGCATTGACGAGTGTCGTCTTGCCAACATTGGGTGTGCCAACCACCATCAGCACATACACTTGCCCAGCTGCATGCGTGGCTGGAAGACATGACTTCACCGCGTCCAGTACACTGCTTGCGAAGTAGTCGTCTTGATTTGAGGTGTAGATCACTTCTGGGTACATCGAAGTCAGCTGGCTGACCGTTTCCTGCATGTGCATGCCATGAAGTGGCAGGGAATGGCTGCGTGTGATGTCTTTGCATAGACCTGTCCTATGCTAGGTCCAAAGGCATGGAGCCAACCTTGAGGAAGCTCTTATGTGCCAGGTCACGCTTATTCAGTACGAGAATTCTGTTCGGCCTTCGTTTTACCATTTCGGTAAGGGTGTAATTGGCAGATGTGAACGGAATGCGGGAATCCCGCATCTCAATCAATACATCCACAGACGGAAGCCGTTCGGTGATCTCTCGTATCGCCCTGCGCATGTGTGGCTGCATAGCACTGACAGTCTTGGAGCTCGACGGGCGCCATTGGGCCGCGACGCTTGAAATTTCCCGGAGGGCATTCAAGCAACTGCGATACATGGCGCCTGGCGATGAGCGAGACAGCTAGCACTCAACACGATTTGCACAACTTGAAGCAGGCGGTAAGAGCCGCTCGCCCAGCTACTATGTGTGAGCCTACAGCAGCTGCCCTCAACACTCCCGAAGCAGGAATAACAAAACCAAGTTGACGGAAGCGCGGCATCGCAGAGGACGTATGATTACCCTCTGAAAGAATTCAGCAGTTGCTAAACATTGCTCACTTACCTGGATGGTACGGAAGCGGTGCCCTGCACGGCCCTGCTGTATTGCTAATTCCTGTCGCGGCGAGAGGCTGGTGGCGGTGGTGCAGCGACGAGCTCCCATGCATGTCCAAGGCTGCAGCAACAAATGTGGGTGCACACATCGCAGGCATCAAGCTCTGCACGATGTTGAGAGATGCAGCCTCACGCATGTCCTGCCCGTTTGGTGGCAACAGCGACGGTGGCATCCACCCTGCCACCAATGGACCCCTGCAATGGACCGACACAGCTGTTTCCATCGCCGCTGAGTCACTGGGCGCCGTCCCATAGCCCAGGTTCACCATGGACATAAGACAACGATAGTCGATGGCAGCCTGCCCTTGTCATTTCAGCCAAGTCTGACCGGTGCGACAAGCTTCACATTTGCTACACAATGTGTGCCCAATGGCAGGCGTAACCATGCGCAGGCGTAACCTTGGCTGCACACTATCCCAAGATACAACTGTGGCAAATGCCCAGATGTTTGCATCAAGAACGAGTTGGGCTATTGGAAATACAATACCGGCGAGGACCCTGGGGAGATCTGTACCTCTCGTGTCTGTTCGTGTGCCATTCAAATTTTCTCGTGTGTCTCAATGCATGCTCCCCATGATTGTACATGCGAAAACCTCTGCAAAGCGCCTGAATAAGCATTGAAGACTGGGATCCGCACGCCTGGAATATTCGCACCGATGCAAAGAAGAGGCTCCACAGACGGGGATGTAGGCGGCCGTGAGCATGAAAGCCATGCGAGCAAGCCCATCCAGAAAACGGAGCGGCAGCTACTGTGCCAAGAAAACATGATTTTAACGTTCTGAAACAAAATTTCATCTTGAACGTTGACGCTCGGTCGCTAGTGGACAGCAGCTATGCCAGACGAAGCTCAACCAGGTGCGCACGCATGAGGCATCGATGATACCATCCACAGCAACACCGGGCTCCGCGACAACCATCGCCAATGCGCATAAATAATTCTCTTGCACGATTTAATGCATCTTAAATGCTCCATGACTACCCAAGGGTAACAGCGAGTGGAAGTATACCGCAGTGACCAGAGGTGCCGTAATGCAGTTCTCAGCTCCAGAGCCGTGGACCCGAACGGCTATGCCTTGTTCGGCACCCCAGGCCCTGGACAATACCAGACGATCACGCAATTCAACGACGGAACTGTACAGAAATGCGCCCTTGGTGGGAAGCATGTGTTCTCAGCGCCTGGAAAATTCAGTATCCAGGGCAAAGCCAATGTCAAGGAAGTGCAGCCAGACTCGCCTGGGCCCGCAGCTCACAAGCCTGAGTATGTGGCTGTCTCGCCTAAGAGTAAGCCTGCTGTTATTGGTACATCTACGCGTGCTGGTGAGGCCCGCCGATTTGTTTCAAGCACCGCAAAACCTCAGATTCCAGATGCTGTGCCTGGACCTGGAACATATCGTAATTTGTGCGGGCGAGGCCATGCCAACACCATCGGAGATTCTCCACACGCAATCATCGGAACTGCCTCAAGACCGCCGATCTACTGCCAGGCTGCCGGAAGCTTGCCCGGGGCAAAGTACCACTTGCAGTCTACATTGGGATCTGGACCTCATGCCTGCATTGGCCCAGTCGAGTCTGCCCTTTGTGGAAACACAAGGGATCGCATGGACGAGGCCATGTCACATAAGTCACGATATCACGGTGTCGCGGTTGTGGATGCCACTCCAAGTGAATCGCCTGGCCCTGGCGCTTACTCACCATCGGATCAGTATCTGGCCGGAAAGCAAACGTCTTCACGTGCTACATTTGGTAAAGCAACCAAGGAAAGCCAAGAAAAGGTGCGCGCCCACGCCAGCCGTACCAAATTGTGGCAGCATGCACCGTTGTGTCTTACGGATGGTCCCTGCTTGTCTGAGCCTTGATCCGCCTGTGTTCTATACAATCGATGGATGTTATTGTAACTCTCATAAGAGCTTGTAAGAGCTGGGACGCCAGTGCTTGAGTGTCCCTGGTGAAGCTAAGTGAGACTCGGAATATAGCTGCACGATGCACACGATTAACCGGGTCACAGGCAGTTCCAACTTGACTTGTAAAAACTGCACGATGCCTGCAGACACTTGTAATCTGCTAATATTTCTCCTTTACCAGTTGTGTGGTCTGTCTGCTCTGCACGCTCTCGACAATTTCTTGTATTGAAGGAACCTACGAGAGAGTGTATTATCAGGCCATGTACGCTGACATCTGAACGGGGCTGGTGCAGCTTGCAATGGGTGGGCCTCTGTATGAGGAGTCAAAGAAAGGACTGGACTCATCTCCGAACATTGCTCCAGCCCGCTCAACCCTAGCCAAGCATGGCGGAGCCCGGACTGACGCCGAACGCTTCCCAGACTTGTCCAAGGGTGTCTCTGGAGTTGGGCCCTTGATATCGAAGCAGCACGCGGTCCAGTCCCTGGTGCGAGTATTTTGTTACCACCGTTGCTGCATGCTCTGCCCTTTGTTTGGATCTCAAGACTGCAGCATGTCTGCTCTTCAGTACTTAGGCTCTCTCCCAGCCGACAGGACGCCGCCTGCTCTTGGAGCATAGATTCAGCTGTCAGCTCAGCTGGCGCCTGCAAAATCGACCAAGTTCGCAGAAGTCTCACGTACTGAAGCATGCTCTATTGTTACGCTAGCAAGATGTCAAGCTTAGACGAGATCACATTGACTTGGTTCATAGGGTGTGGACTCACCAGGTTCCATCTATGACCACAATAAAGCTTTGAATCACCTGCAACGGACATCTCCAGCGTACACGGTTGGAACTAGCCAAAGGAGCAACATGGTCGGAGACGACACACCTGGGGCCGACGCATATCTGATGAAGAAGGACCTTGGGGAATACAAGTTTCGGGCACCACCTGCATATGGCATAGCTGCTGCAATACGGACAGATTGGTCAGCTGTGACTGGTGGCATTGACTCACCTGGTCCAGGTGCCCATGATTCCCTACGGGGCATTGGCCGCCCAGATGTCCGTACGGCCTCCATTCACAGACCTCGATATATTGCAGCAGAACCAGATATATGACAAGCAAGTGGCAGTTGAGAAACGCTGCCAATACACCTGACCTACTGCAGCAGCCATGTTTTATGCGCAGTCATGTTGCACAGCTGCGTGTCTTCGGTGGAACTACACAGTCAGTTTGGTCAGGACCCTTCACAAGCATGACTCTATTGCAGTGCGTCATAGCATCATGTGAGCACCTTTGATTGAAAACAACACAGTCATATGCCACTGCCTGGCTTGCAGAGAAGCGGATCGAGCCATCGTTCAAGATTGGGGAGGTCACTGGAAAGCTGGGTAGGCAGCAAGCGTTGCTGGGAAACCTGGATACTCCGGGTCCAGGACACTACCATCAGTCTGTCCAGACTCATAAAGGCGGGGCTCCCACATTCTCTATGGGCCGGAGAGATGGCATCTCCAAGGAGACCTTCCTTGAGAGTAAACTCAACCACAGTTCGGAGCCTGGGGAACGTACACAGATCCGGAGGTGTGACTAATAATCTTTGCCGTTTCTATCAGAGAGCAGCAAAACCGGCATCGGTGGCACCACATGCTTGTTGCTGTATGTACGAATTCACTAAAGCTCCTGTGTTGATCAGCAACCCCGAAAAGCTAATACACAGTCTCCAAGTGTTGTAGACAGCGCATCTCAACACCAGATCGAGCGAGCAGTAACGGGACTTTTATTGTTCCTTGAATCTCTGGTGTGATTTACACTAAAGCTAGTGTACAGGTTTTTTTCTAGAGTGCAAGACAGCGCTGGCTTTGGCGTGGAAACCATGCACGCGACAATGTCTAATCTAGCAGGCCAAGTGGCCAGTGGTCGGCCAGCTCAAACTAGCAAAGAGTTTACTGGGAAAATGGCTCGAGCAAGTCGAGCGACTGAAGGCAAGCTTTTTTTATCACAGCTACACTCCAAGGTAGTCGTTGGATCTGACTCGCCCGGACCAGCACAATACTCACCTATTCGAGCATACAACGCAGACGTCGTTTCAAAATTGCGGAGTCATGGTGGGTACAGCTTTGGGAAGGCTGTTCGGCCAGATCAGGCAAAGATCACGTTTTAAAAACACATGGCCCGATACAGTTGGCCATGATCATTCGTTTGATCTGGAACATGGGTGCCCGTACAACCCCATTAGATTGTGCAAGCTGATTCAGTTACAAGCAAGTGCGTGAAGAATGGACCACATTGTAACAGGCGGAGCTCGAATCCCCTCCGCTCCCACCATGTGTCTATCTTGACTGAACGAAATCATTGAATGCGAATTTCGGTCAACTTGTACTGCCTGACCCATAACATCATGCAGACGCTCTTTCCCTGCTGCCACTGCGCCCAGAGCCCCACAAAATGCACGAAGCACCTGTGGAGGAAGCTTGCTGTGGTCCAAATGCCCAGATGTGCTGCTGATGTCTACGTCGCCTAGATCAGATGTGATCATCTGCAAGGCTAGGCGATACAGCATAGATGTAAGCCCTGGCCATCTCCCACAGGGCCACTGTGAGAGTGGTTGCGCTGTGTGCAAAGCTAAAGTCTGCAACATGCTTGATTGAACGTCCTCCAGGACCGCCGGCGGCATGTTCAGTGACACCAGTCCTGCAGTTGTGAACATGTGAAGCGAGATTACAGCTAGCCTCAACACAAAGCCATTGCATGACCGGTCCCACGGTGTCTTTGCCAGGGCAAGTCTGTGCCAGAGAGCCGCACCTTCATGACCATCGGACATGTTGTTGATATGCTTTTGACATGCGCCAGCCACAATCCACGCCAGAAGCCGCACTGCGTGAGGCTCACTGGACAGATGCAGGGGGCCGCAAAGCTGCTGCTCATGGTGAGGCCGCACCGATTGGGCTGCAGCAGCTCCCCAAAGACGCTGCAGGTACGCCTGGGCATCCCTGCATGGGTGAGCAGCTGCATGGCTGCCGGTGTCGCCCTGAGTGCTGATGGCAGCCAAGCTGGAGCAGAGCAGACACTGTTGGATCATGGCAAATGTCTGTGTCACCTCTGAACCAGTCCCTGGCACAGGCTGCTCTGGTGACCCAATGCAGACAGCTACATCCAGCAGTTGCTTCCAGAATGGCAGCCCAAAGCTGCTTGGACGGGCTGAACTGTGGTGCCATGCAGTCGCGCCGCGCAGGTACGTTCCCAGCACGCGCAGCAGCCTGTGCAGCACAGCTGCTGCCCAGCTGGCCCCAGAGACTGACGCACAGGAGTGAGGGGCTGCGGCCAGCGCTCCCGCCAGCGCTCCCAGCACGCTCCAGATGGCACATGTGAATGTTGCGACCGCTTCATTCCGGGTCGTGCCGCGCCACAGCTGTGACACGCACGCCGCGGTCCGCAGCACCTCCAGTGCCACCAGCACATTCTCTCCGTGAGCTGATTGAGCGCCGTCGCTGCTGGAGGCTGCAGGCTCTGAGAGGGCGCTGCGGTCCAGCAGCGACAACGATGCAGCCGCGCACGCTGCGACGTGGCCCAGCGTGCCTCGCCGTAGCATATGCACACAGGAGGCCGGCAGCGCCGCCGACGCTGCCGCTGCACGTAGAAACGCGCGTGCAGCGGCAGAGTCTGACGGCGCGGCCGCGGCCGCAGCGGCGAGCTTCATGCGTGGTGCGGCGGCCTGCGGCGCGGCGAGGGCGAGCGCCTGTGCAAACGCGCGGCGCCCACGCCAGTCGCGTGCCTGACCATCGTGTAACTGTGAAAACATGCTGAGGCCGCGCTGTGGCAGCGCCGCACTCCGGAGGAGAAATGCATTGATGGGCGCGTACAGGAAAGCTGCGGGGTTGAGCGCAGCGACCGCCGCCTCAGCGAGGAACACCGCAGAAGCTTGCGGAAGCTTCTGGAAGGGTGATTGCGTCGTGTTGCGGACCAGGGCGAGGAGTGTGATGACCTGGGACGCCTCTCGCACCGCCCCGGGGGACGAGGCAGCGTCGCCCTTGGCTGGAGCCGCTGCCTCGAAGAGCACCGAGAGAGCATCATAAGCATTCATCCTGCAGAGCACGGCGCCAGAGTGAGGTGAGGCTTGGCAGCGGTGCACACACCGAGAGCAGCCACGGGATGGTGGCCTTTTCACGGAGTGGCCGCCCCAGAGGAACGCCTTGTTTGTCTCTCCCGAGCCTCTGAAAGCGCTGAATATGCCTGAAACTGGGAAGCCTAGGCAGCGGCCAGGACTGGCGCATCCCTGCGCCGGTGCCACCTCAGCCGCCTGGCAGTGATGCACACACACGCGCAGAACGGCCCAAATGAAGGGCACAGCCGGGGAGTCACCCAGAATTCTCCAGGCTCCCATTAAGCGCCGACTGTCAATCCCAACACAGGTGGAACACCAGAGCATGTATGGCGTCCATGGATGTGTGGCGGCACATTGCCAGATCAGGCAGACAGTAGCGAATTCGCCAGGCTCTGGCTCTTGCATGGACCTCATGCATGCAACGACCAGAGGCGCACCTGAGGGCTTCGTCCACGCAGCCAAGGCACCGCAGCAGCAGTGGCAGCCAGCCCCCGCACACGATGCCACTGACATCAAGCCAGCCCCGCCGCAGCATCGCAGCCGCGGCTGGCACAACGGTGGCAGGATCATACCCCGCACTCGCCGCCTGCGGTGCCTGCATGATAGCCGGGCTGCCGCGGTAGGGGTCCTGCTCCGACACGGCCTGCGTGCGTGCCTCTGGAAAGTACAGCGCGGCCAGCGCCATCCTCCTGCATGCACCAGCGCCGTCGCTCTCGTACCCGGCTTCGTGTGACCGCCAGGCGCGCTGAGCCGCGGGAGCGCTTAGATACACATCAGTGCGCCACGGACAACAGCAGAAATAGACCGCCGCACTCCTGAGGAGCACACTGCAGCATGGCGTCTGTGCGGATCCGGCTGCACAGGGGCCGGGGTGCAGGTGCGGGGCAACACACCGTGGGTCGATCACATCTGGCCTGCGCTGGAACACCCTCATCATCTCTGGCGTGATCGCGGCGCTGCGCTGCACGTGGCCCCATAGCCGCCCCCACACGAATGCCATGCTGCTCAGGAAGCTGCCTGCGCAGCCTGCACCTGCACCTCCATGCACAGGTTCCCCAGGAGGCTCCGGCGTGCTGGGCCGCGGCTGCCCGAGCGGCGCATCAGGGGCAGCCAGAACCGCATCGAGGGCCCGCAGCACAAGCAGGCACGCCCGGTCCTCAGGATGCATGGTCGCATGATAGGTGGCAAGCAGCTGGGGTAGTAGCAGCTGGGCAGCCGACAGCAGCTGCGCTTGGGCCGCCTCCACTGCTGCAGCGGAGGCGTGAGTGCAAGCCATATGTGCATGGGCACAGGTCACCACTGTCTGCACACTGGCAAGGTTAATGAGTTGACACCGTCGTCACCTGATAGCTCATGCATGGGTGACCGGCGCTGAGGTGAGAACGCCACTTACAGTCCAGGTCTGGCAATGCCGACTGCGATTGCGTGCTACATGCTACGAGACGGCAGAGGCAGGGCTGCAATGGGAAGCTGCGGAGAGGGTGCAACATGGTGCAAGGCACCGCATCGAGAGCATTGCTGGGTGTGTGGATGCCCCTGCACAGAAGTGGCCACGGCGCAGGTGGCTGTATGATTGCATGTGCGGCCCGTATCTGTCGGCAGCGGAGACCTCAGCCAGCTGCCGTCATCGGAAGCCAATGCGCTATTGGTCTTGAGCTGCAGCTCCGAACCACGCTGAAAGCATGGAGCAGCAGCTCATGACCTGCTGTGTCCAAGCAGATACCCGCCACCGCAGGAGCACAGAGCCCATAATTCACACGAAAGACAATGCAGATCCCCGCTTGATCAACATGATCATACGCACGGGTCGCTTCCTTCTGATTCGCTAAAAATAGGATGAGGGGGTCGGCTGCAGCCTTTTCAGGGGACTGAGCTAAAAACCTCATGGCACGCGGCCGAAGACTTCCTGTCGGTCTGTTGAACACTCGTAGCCATGCAATCATGTAAAGCCAGCGCATGCGGTCATACCTCGATCAGCAGAAGCAGCTCCGTACGAACTGCAGACGCGCCACCAGCCTGTGAGCCTGCAAGATGCTTCAGGCCGCGGTCGGCATGGACTGGGCCCACACCTCCCGCATCGCCTCCAGCCACAGCGCTGAGCCCGTCCCCCAGCTCCCCCAGCATCGCCACTGAGTCCAGCGGCAGTGGCACGTCAGCCACCACAGCAGGCAGCGCAAAGCGTGCTTTGATCGCCGACGTGTCAAACAGCACCGCCATTGCCGCATCGCTCGATGCCACCGCGCTCAGCGCCTGTAGCGCAGCCGCAGCCACCTTCAGGTTCGCAGCGGGCCGCGCTGCGGCATCCTCTGCCCGCCTGCTGCTGGCTGCATTACATGAATGACCTCCGCTGTTGCGGCCCGCAGCCTGCCTGTCAGATGGGTCCTCGCTAGCCGGCGAAGGGTCTGATGACGAGTCATTCGACGCCGACTCGTCTGACGGTGCTGATGCTGGCGCCTCCTGTGGCTGCTGCTTTGTAGCAGCACTTGTGTGCCTTTGCCCTGACCCTTGCTCCTCCAAATCGCTGTCGTCCTCTGACTCAGCTTTGCTAGTGCTTGGAATGCTCGCAGCCAGTGCGCCTCGGCCAGCTGAATCCTCGCCAGTCCCCGCGTCCTGTGAGGTATCAGAGGATCCTTCAGACTGCTCGGACGAGTCCTCCAGGGGCGTGGCGGCAGGGATTTCGGGCTCACGCACGAACGCGGCCCACAGCCTCCGCGCCGAACGGCACGCAACTGCCGCCGCCGGGCCGGCTGCGGCGGCCGCCGCAGCCGTACTGTGGTGTGCTGCAGCCGCTGCCAGCTCAGCGTATGGCTCCTGATGCACGGACGCATCCGGCAGCAGCGCAACAACGTCTCCGATGTGAGAATCGATCACCTCAAGCCATGGCCGCACAACGCCATACAGACCGTGAGACGCCCGGCCACTCTCACATCCAGCCGCCCTTGGTGCAATTCCGTGTGCTGGCTCACTGGATGGCCTTTGGTCGGCTTCAGCAGCAGCCGTTTCAGGGGTCATGGGGTCGGGCGGGCTAGGGTCAGCGGCACCAGGCCACGCATTGAGAGTCTTGGACATGGATCGCACACAACACGTCAGCAGCTGAACGCACAGCGCAGGCAGCTCATGCGTGGCGTCTGGCGGCGCCTCGGTGAGGCGCTCGAGGGATGTCCAGATCGGTGCAGCGTCCCGACCCAGGGGTCGCACGCCGCTCACAGCAGCGGCGGCGCAGACCACATGCGAGGCAACAACGAGGCGGCACTGGGCGTTCGTGAAGAGCATGCTGTGTGCTGGGAGCAGCTCGTGGAGGTCCCAGCCGGCAGCAGGCAGCATGGTGCGGACGAAAGTGGGCAGCTTCTGAGCCTGCACCATACCCCAGAATGTTGATACAGGCACGTGCCTGTGAGGGCTGTTCTGTACGCCGAAGTGGTTGAAGATGCGATGGCCATGCACAGCCATGCGCCGGGACCACCGGCACCAGGAATGTTTAAAATCAGTACAGACACATGAAGAACGCGGATCCCTGATTCAGGGAGTCCGGGGCCAGGTGCCACACCTGCAGCGGCTGCACCTGCAGGCACTGCAGCGCCAGCTGCCCAACGCCATCCCAATCAACACTCGACTCCAGCTCAGCAACCTGTGTAGGTGGTTTCACAAGCAGCCGCAGCACGGGCCCCCGGGCTGCCGCAGCCAGTTCGGCGGCGGCCTGCGCCAGCTCTGTGTTCCGGGTGTCACGGGCGGCCACCAGCACTGCTGCAAGCACCCGAGCCTGCTGTGCAATGATCTGCTTTGGACGAGGGACAGCCGGCTCATCTTTGGATGGCTGCAGCAGGGCCAGCAGAAGCCGTGCGGCTGCAATGGCAGGCTGGGGACTCAGGCCGATTCGCAGGCAGGCGGCTGGCATGAGTGTCACGCGTGCAGCCGCGGAGGTTCCAAGCGCTGCTTGCAGGAGCGATTCGTCGGCAGGCTGCAGAAGCAGTTGCACTGCTGCGGGGTGCAAGGTGTGCAGCGCTCCGTCTGCTTGGCGCAGTCCTTGAAAGAAGCAGGTCAAAAACGAAAGCGCTGCGGGCTGTGCAGGAGATGCCGAGTCTGCTGCGTATGTGAGAGCCAAGGAGCAGGCCCGCTGCAGCAGCGCAGGCACCTGCAGTGCGCCTGCTGCCTGTGACCTGGTGTCTGCGAAGGCCTGACGCGAACAAGCTTCCGCCAGTGCCAGCAAGCATGCAGCATGGCGGCAGCGGAGTGATCGCTGCGAATCGGGCACAGCCTCCAAAGATGCAAAGCGAGACGTCAGCGCTGAATGCAGCACTTGGCCTGGGAGCAGGTGGAGAGTCCTTGTTGCAGTGCAAGACAGCAGCTGACACGCGCCTGCCCCGTCCCCTGCAGCAGCCGCCTTGACCGCGCTCCTCAACACTCCAGGCTGAGCATGAGCTGTGGGATCGTCGCAAGTTGCCGAGGCAGCGCCGCTGCCATGTGACGCTGCGGAGGCAAGCAGCACTGCAACAGCTCCTTGCTTTTCAGCCTCCCGGGCATGGTCCACTGTTCCGGACAGACAACTCTCCAGAGATGAATCCATAGAGATGCCAGCACCAGCTGCCATGGCACCGGGCTCAACCTGAAGGAAGAGCATGACGGACGTCAGCGCTACTTTGTGCCAGGTACTCAACGTGGCCTTTGCTGCCATGGCCTTACTCCCACTGACATCCATGATGATTTGCCAGGCAGCTACAGACGCTGGGGATGCTGAAGAGAGTGCAGCTTTGGCAACGCCCGAACCTTGAGCACGAGAGTGATACTCAAAACACGCTGCAGCAGCAACTGCTACTGCATAGCGAGTGTCTGATGATCCGTCGGCCTCTTGGCCCGCTGTGTCGAGCACCTCTGCGTGGCTACGCCTTCTAGAGGACTTTTTGCTGCGCTTCGGTCCTGGCCCGGCGTCCAGCGGCTCTGCCGCGGCACCTCTGCTGCCGTCACCGCGTGGATGCAGGAGCGCTGTGCGCAGCACAGTCAGGCACGGGCTCATGACTAACCGCAGGTGTGCATCCGGGAGGCCAGCTGCGCAGGCGGCCGTAGCAGCAAACGGATCTGCAGAGCCCTCTGAAGTGATTGCGGTCCTGGAGCTGGCACCTGAGGCAGTGCATGCCCGGTCCAGCACTGAGAGTAGCCGCATCAGCTCGAGGTGGCTTCCGCATTGCTGCTGTACCGCACAGCCCTTGGCTTGTGTCAATGCTGCAGTGTCGGCTGGCTTATACGATGTCAGAGCACGCCGTGATTCAGGGACATCACGGGGCTGGCCAAGGCTGCCGTTCAAGTAGACGTGCACATCGCCAAGGGGCGCGGGCCCAGGCGCAGCCTCCACAGAGAACTCCGAGACCGCACGGCCGGCGACCAGCACGCCTTGACTTCCGGGCACGGGTGCTCCTTGTGACCGTGCTCGCTTCTTTGTCGCTTTGCTCCTCTTGCCAGGTCGGTCAGCGTCGCGGGATGTTGCGCCTTGCGCTGCAGTGCACGGAGGGGCACCCTCCCGGGCTGTCTCCCACAACCACTGCAGCAGATGCAGGAACATGGGCGATGTGCCCTTGCCAGCCGTCACGACGAGGCTGCACGGGGCACCCTGACCTGCTTCACTGACAGGAGGGCTGCTCCACCTGATGCGTGGCCCAGCTGGCCCCGATTTGACAGGTAAAGCTGACAGCTCCTCCGCTGCCAGCCCCAACAGACCTGTGGCAAAGATGCTGGTGTATACAGTCCCTGGCAGGATCAGCCTTGCCGCCCCGGCCACGTACTCCCAGACCATCTCGTCCGCTTCGCGGACGGGCGCCTGCGCTGCGGCCGCAGTGGCGGAGTCATGCGCGCCGTTCGAACTTGCATCAGTGCGGCGGAAGCGGCGCAGAGCTGCCCCAAACATGCTGAACAGAGGCAGCACTGCGGCGGTGGAGGCGTCGCTCAGCAGCTGCCCTGCTGACGGCCTCGTGGTGTCGGGGTCTGCCTGTGCCCCCGCGCGGTGTGGGGGGGCGTGCGCTGTCGCCAGCTGCTCGATCGTGCCCCATGCCTCTAACGGCCGCCGGCACACCCTGGTCAACGTGTCGATGACAAAGGCAGGCACCGCGGCAGCTGTTGTGGCGTGTTGCTTTGATTGAGGATGTGAGGGGAGGCCGTGGGGCAGCATCAGGACCCACGGCAGAACCTGCACCGCTCTCAGCTCTAACAAGGTTTCCTCATTGATCAGGTCCAATGAACACGCCCGATGCGACATGCCGCCATCAGTACACACGTCATGGAGACGCCAACGACTGTGCGCAGGCGGCAGGGATCGAGTTTTCAGTCCCTGCCTCAGATGCGGTGAATTCATGATATGGCAGGAAGCCATGGCAGGTGGCCAGAGGCGCACCAGCTCATCTGGGCCTGAGTGCAGCCTGAGAGACACGAGTGTGGAATGGATGGTCTCCTCGCACAGCTCCACGACCAGTTCGTCCTCAGCACGAGCTAGCAGAGCTGCCACAGGAGCCAGGTGCGTGGCGGACCAGGACGTCGAGTGAGTCTGGTTCTCAGGGCAAGCAACCTGCAGCCGCTGCGCAGTGGACACGACTTGCAGCAGGCATCGCTGCAGAGGCACAGGTGCCTGCGGTGCTGCGTTGGCTGCTTTGGAGAAGACCCTGAGGAACTGCCACGGAGTCGCTGCGGCAGATGTCCAGGCGGACGGGTCACACTGCTGGTGAACATCGACCACCTGCAGTGGTACAGGAAGCCGTGAGACTGCTGCCATGCTGTTCTGCGAGTGCGCCCTGAGTTGCAGCGACAGTTACCATCTGGGCCTCGGCGACACGTGGCTTGCAACGCCGATCCACGCTCCATCTGCCCACCCTCCACACTTGTGGCAGTGGCAGGGAATGGCTGCAATGCAGCAGCAGCATTCATTTCCCACTAGCGTAGAGGCAGCGCACCCGGAGCAGCAGCTCTGCCGCGGCAATGGCCTCCTGCTGACCCCATCCCTGTGTCCCTGTCCTGCCATCCCCTTGCCCTGCGTCCACCATGCCTTCAACGTTCACCATCAGCTCAACCTCCGGCTCGTGCTGCCCGGTCTTAGCCTTCCTGCCCTCTTCTGCCTTTGCCTTTTTCTTCCTGTTGTTCCTCTTGTCGCCGCTGCCTCCACCCGAGGCTCCGTTCTGCTCCATCGGCGGAGGCTGTTCGGAACTGCCAAAGGCAGCCTGCACTAGCTTAGGGAAGAGGCTGTGCAGAGCTGCTGGCTCCGGGCAGTGCGCTCTGACATGGCGCGACAGCAGCGCCTCGACCTCCTCTACTGCCAGAGCCCCAGTAGCCGCACCCTCCACTGACGCCTGGCCACTGTCGCTGCCGTGGGGCACAGGCGTGCAGCGGTTGTGCGCATCGGACGCCACCGCGCAGCCGCCAGCTGAGGCAGGAGGTGATGCCGCGCGGAGGTGGCGCAGGGCTGCGGCGACAACAGCGACACTCTGCAGCTGCGCATGCATGGTGAGCAGGGTGGACTCCACCATCGGAGGATCCTGAGACGCCAGAGCTCTGCTCATGAGGCCCTGCACAGCAGCCATGTGGTGCTGCTCGCCCAGAGCCTCGCATGTGTCGACACTTGTGGCATGGATTCATTGGCATCACACGCACAGCCCCGCCAAGGCAATTTGAGCAGTTGACGGGCCAGCATCGACCAAACGCCATGTCAAGCACCTAGATTGTCGCGCCGCACGCATGGAGTCATCCGGCATGGTGCGTTGGCTGCGTGCAAGGGATCATGTTGTAGAGACTTACACCATGAACCATGGTCCATGATGCATCACAGCTTCAGCGCGGCGAGGGGGGAGGACTTCAGCCCGCGCACCTTTGCGATGTTTGGTGGCATCACGGACGAAAGGAATCCCGCCACCTGTGACTTTGACACACGAATCGCGGTGCCGCCGGGGAGCTGTGTAGCGCCCGCACGACTGGCCTGCGCCAGCGCTGCATGCAGTGGCGCCGCGGCCCGCGATGCACTCTCCAGGCAGGCCGCGGCGACTGCGCTGCGCAGGCGGGCGCCCTCCGGCGACGTGTTATGCGGCGCGAGGTCTCGGAAGCCGAGGACGGCCGAGGCGAGCGCCGGCGACCTGTAGATGAGAAACAGCAGGAGCTGCATGTGCGCAGGCGCGGACTGGAAGCGCAGCCGCTTCGCAAGCCCTGCATGCATGGCACCCCCGCGTGAGCCGCCTGTGCAGCAGCACTGTGCTTCTGTGAGAGTGGGAGCACCACGCATGTGGCTGACCGACGTGATTCTTGTAAGCGTACAATCCCTGGCAATGAGCATCAAGACTGTTCCCCAGGACAGGTCAAACGATGGGCCGGCAGCGGGGCCTCATGAGGGATCAGAGATTACTGCGGCGCCATGCGCGGCGGACACCCGTGCCATCGGCGCGCTGCGTGGAAGCAGGCACAAAGCAAAGCACCGAGTAGAGGCTTCTTGGGAGTCCACAGGCTGCCAGGGGCGCATTCCAGCACACACGCGGTGCAGCGTGGCGGTAGCCTTGCTGGCTGCAGGGATGTCTTATCCCCAGGAGCAGCGCCGGCCTCTGCCTCAGCCAGCAGAGCTTGCGTGACTTCACCCCAGGCTTCTCCAGTGCCAGTGACCGCCCCACCTGCAGCAGCGGGTGCTCTGTCTCACTGCCAACATGACAGTCGCGAGCGCCTGGTACACATAAAAGTTCAAAGCTAGGAACACCACGTGCTGCTTCAAAAAGCGTTCGCTCCAGGATGAACACTTCTTAGTGAATGGTCCTCGGCAGCTGACGCATGATCGAGCGCCTTTGAAACACAACATGTGCTCAGTCATAGGGTGTAACTATTCCTGGCATGGCCGGCGCTCGTACGTGTCGTTTCTCATGACCAGCTCAAACACACAGAGGTACGCCCATAGCCCCATCCGGCGCGCACCATCTGGCACAGGTGTAGCGCACCTGCTGCAAGGGCGTGTGCCTCCGCGGGTGTGGCAGGTGGCGGAGCCATCAGGCGAAGCGACACCCCTGCAGCGCGCACGGGCGCCACCCTCAGCGTGCTGCTGCTGCTGTGCTGCACCGGCTCCCAGAGACCGTATCGTGGGTCCGACGCGGCACGCAGCAGCACCGCGCTGGCTGCGGCGGCCGCCTCGTCGCGTCCCCGCGTGGCTGTGGCGGTGTCATCGGCAGGCGACGGCCTGCCGCCGCTGCTGATGAGCGCAAGCTGCCACAGAGCCTGGCCGTCGAGGAGATGTGCGCACGCATGCACGCCGATGTCTGCACCTGCATGCATGAGGCTGAGCTCGCCAGGCTGCATTGCGTGCGGTGCCGGTCTAGGGTCAGCTGAGGGAATGCGGGCTGCATTGCTGCAATGGCAGGGTATCGCACAATGCCGGCGGACCTCTGCGTAGACGCATGCAGTCGCAGAGGATGCGATCTGCGTTGTGGACATTGCCGTGGGGTAGATCATAGCATGAGGCTGTGGCACTGCTAGACGAGCACTGCCTAAGTGGAGGACATGGGCGAGGCAGTTGGGGGAAGGTGCAGGCGTGAACCGACCTGGTGACAGAATCTTCGAGAGGAGCAGGGAGCAGAAGTCGCTCGCAGTCTGTGGCGGATCCCTGGACAAGTTGTGCATGGCCAGAGGCAGAAGCTGCGGGGCGCGCAGCGCCATGGCAGCGCCGGCTCCAGGGGGTGCGCTGTCCAGCACCGCCATGGTCAGGTGAATAAACAGTGCCCGTGAGGGCCTCTTGAAAAGGTCAGGATCATGCCAGTCGGCACTGGGGCTGGCAGATGCAGCCGTGGCCGCCGGGATCACTGTGTTTTGGCCTGATTCTTGAGCAGGGCGCTTTGTGCGGCGAGGAGCGGCGAGCTTGGGTAGCATGTTGAATGCAAAGTTGAAATTGGTCAGGAACTGCATGGTGTGTGATGGAGAGTAGGAAGCAGCCGTCGCCAGGAGGTGCAAGGCGTGGTTAGCCTTGGTGTGGTCTCCGCTGGAGCAGAAGCGATAGAACGGCCCCAGCTCCGTAGACACGAGGGCGCTGGCCAGCCTGCTGAGGGTGTTGGCGACCGGGCAGTGCATCTCCTCGGGTGGCACGCGTATGCGTAATAAGCTGTGAAGTGCGGCCAGGATTGCAACGGTGACGGGGGTTGTACCGTGTGACGAGTGAGCATGCCACACAGCCCATACCTCATCCAGGCCAGGGCAGCGAGAGATCAGGGCGTCCACGAAAGTGATGCTCATCGGAGATTCAGCATACTCCTTGATGGAAATGAGGGCTGCATTGCAGGTCATGCGTGAGGTACAATAGAGCCGCGGGTGGTGCAGACGGTACGCAGGAGCACGACACAGTTGGCGCCCGCACCAGCTTCAACAACGTCGCTGTCCCGCAGTGCACGCAGGCCCTCCACAATGCGTTCCATATCATGCTGATCAGCTTCCATGCTGCGTACAGCAGCGAACGCGACTGAACGCGATCACACCGGGTGGATTCCAGGACAATAGAGAGCGACGGCAACGCGGACTGCCGCTGATGCAAACAGCTCGCTTGTGACTGGCAGCGCCGCTCAAGTGCACGTAATGGCAAATTGGGTACACAATGGTCACTGTCCTACTGCATGAGCTATTGTACGGCTGCCGTTGTGGAAGGAGCAGGAGGCCAAGGCAGCTTGATGGGCGGGCGTCGTACACCAGACTCACATCTACGGGTACTTGAACGTAGACGATGCAAGATCCATGCTGCATCAGAGATTACCGTCATCATTTCTTACCTGTTCGTCGATGCGCCAACGCCGCATGTTTCCCGGCTCACCGTCGGGCACGGCGATCAATCGTCTCCTGCCGCTGCCGCGATTCAGTGACTACAAGGCACACCCCCACCTCGCCCTCAACCCTCCGATGCGTTGTCATTGAAGGTGTGCAGCGATATTAGTGCATAATTGGACCAGTGCTTGCCGTGATTACACGCCCAGATCGAGCTGGCAAGATAGTGCACCAATCACACCGATGCAACCTTTCGCACACCCGCAACTGCTCTCAAGTGCATACTAGGCATGTTGCATGGAATTGCCCGCCTTAGCCATGCAAATTGCACATCAGAATGCACGGATCATATTCAGACAGACACTTCTCCGATAAACGTGTCACATAAACACCAGAAAACCCCCCAATGGGATTCTATGCAGTTCGCAGAATCAGGTGCACTCCCGAATCGGTGAATACAGGGCCACTGAGTTCACCAGGCCTCAGGACTGCTGTTGCCTCCTCAAACGGCTTCATCATTTGCCCAGACCTGCAGCATAAAACAAATGTTTTCATTGTTGCGCAGTGTAGGACGGCAGCAGTGTGATGCTTAAAATGTCAGCTGTATAAGCATGTGGTCAGTCTACTTCCTCAAAGCTTCAAGAATGCTCAGCCTCTGGCTGGTCAACGATGCATCTTGGGATCATACTTGAATTCTCCCAGGTCACCGCCTCTCTTAGCACTGCTGCAGTGACTTTCGACTTTGGCCAGGTCGGCAAATCGCTGAGACAGAGTGGCTGGGTCATCGGCTACCAGCTGGGCATGGAAGCCTTCAATCATCTGCAGCGCCTCCTGCTCACTCCGCGTTACAGGATCCTCCTTCCACGACCTGGGATTTCTCACATTTGCGTGCTTGACTAGTAAATGCGACGCCCTATACGACGCTGGAGCCCCTGCACATGATGTATGTCACTAATGCACACAGTTTCAGACTAAATCAGCACGGGTGTAAAAGATGCGAGTGTGAACGGTGAAGCAGCAAGAGATTCGAGTTTGGTGCTTGCATTGGTTGCAGTGAAATCCATCAGATAACACAGAGATCATTGAATTGGGACCGAACGGCATCGAGGCCGTGGGGGGCCCATCTGGGTGCACCGTGTTTGGGGGAGCAACAGTGCAAGTTTGCAGCCCACAGCAACGCACCGGAGCTTTGCGACATCTTGACTATGTACTTTGTAGGCAAGCCTCCAAATTGCAACTCTTGGCCGTCCTGTAGCTTGGTAGGCTTGTACGTTTCCAGCTGGGATCCATTCACGAACGTCCCATGGCTCTGTAAACAAGGGCGCAGTCTCGGGCATCCACAAACATCTCAGACGCCTCTTGAAATAGAGGGGACAGATGAACATTGATCCCGGGAGTTGCGTGCATGTGTCTTTCAAGGCGCAAAGGTGTCACGAAACGGAACGCACCGAATGCAAATCGATAATGTAAACCTTCCCTGTTGTGTGATGCACAATTGCTGCATGGTTCCTAGATACCGCTTCGGAGTCCAAGTGAATATCCACGGACTCCTTGTCTCTGTACACATGCGGCTCCGCTTGCATGGCGCGATACATGCTGCGTTTTTTAAACGTCGTGACCAGCGCATCCTGGACTTGTCGCGAGAAGCAACGAAGATCACATGCATACGAGACTAAAGCTTGCAGCATGTCCGGGGACAGCATACCTGCCCATCACATAGTACGGCTTCTCGTCTGTTCTTGCAATGCTGCCGTTGAACTGCAACAGGCTCTGATACGTTCGGACCAACGGAATACTCTTTGGAACAGCAGAAATGAACAAGCCGCCGAGGAACACACCTGGAGACATATCGTGCTCTGTGGGGGGCTGGACCATTCCGGCGGTTCAAATCTTGGCATTTTACACTCTTACAGTCCAACGCTGAAGAGAACGCATATGTCGCATCCGAATAGACGGATCCACGTCAAGCAGCAGTTCACATCCTATGCATTTTGGTAGTGCGAATGATCAGCCGCAAGAGTGCGAGGCTAAGGTCTTGTAAACTCAGGCTCGTGTCTGGCACGAGTTCCTATGCAAGCGATTGCTCCCGTGGCCACTGCGACGAATGCGCCCTGAATTACATCTCTCGCCCACCGCCCGACTCGCCCCAGGAACGATCATACGGCGACAACATCGACACAATAAAATCGATGTCCACAGGGCACATATATCTCTGAGATGGTTCCGTTCTGGCGGGTGGCTCGGGACATGCACGGCAAACACATCAGTGTGCCTGGACAACAAGTTCGCGGACACATGGCAGGAGCAGCATAATGTCACTGATACCGATAAATGATCTTGCACTGCCTGTCTCACACTTTCATTCTTACGCTCCTCACGACACCATCACTAGGAACTCAAACCCGTAATTCAACCATCCCTTGTCTATGATGCATTGAGTACCATGCAGCCGCCCTCACTACACCAAAAGACGCATCAACGCCCACATTCAGACCGGTATGCCGTGCCGTTAGCCCTTGGCAGTAGCGCTGGATGCGCCCCAAGCTGGGCCCTCCACGTGCTACGTCATCTCCTGCTGACTGAGCAGATGAACCCACCTCCCACCGCAGATCAACACAGGCACGTACAGGCCCCACAATTTGCTGCTTTGCCGACAGCGATACTACGTGGCGTAGCCCAGGCGGTTGCTGCGACTGAAGCAGCTCCGGGCCTGCACGTGCTGCCCCCACAGCCCTGCTGCAAGTTTCTAATTCGAGAACGGCGCTCGTGTGATCGCCCGTTATACTCCGGAACTTGCCTACTGTCCCCTCCAGGCGAGCACGCAGCAATGGCTGCATGCACAGGCGATGCGCAAGGGGCGCAAAGAGTGAGCCCCACAGCGATCCGTTCTGTGAACTCACACCCGGGCGTGGCCCCTCCCCACGGCCAAGCAGCAGCCGCACAACTTCCTGCGAGTCCACAGGGAGGCGGCCAGCAGCACCGAGCTGGACTGAAGCACTAGCCCCAGGCGATACATTCCACAGCCACGGCACAGACCGCCGTGCAAGCCACTTACTTGGCCCACCCCTGAGCGCCTTCTGCCATCGCCCATCCTTCACTTTCTTCTGTGCATCCTGGACCTTCCCCCGCGTTTCCTTCAAAGTCTTCTCACTCGACCGTAACTTGTGCAGCACTCCTGATGCGGTTGTTCCTTTCAGTAGCGTGGACACCTCGGTGACTTTGTCTTGCAAGTCGTGGACCACATGCTCAAACGAGTCCTTGTCGAGGTGCAAGAGCCCGCCTAGCGGTCTGTGTACTTCTGCAGGCTGTGAGTCTGGAGATTTAGAGCTACTTGAGCCACCGCAACACGCCGCTGTTGCTGCGGAGGTGTGTGCGTGGGACAAAGGCCCTTCTGACTGGTGCATGGCTGCGCTGGAGCTGCAAGGCGCTTGGCTGCCACCGTCGTCCGATTTGCCAAGGGAACTGATGCTTGCCAAGCTAGGCCGCATGTCCTTGTGTGCAATCGTGATGTGCGGCTGGTGCTTGCCGAGGTTCTGCACATCATCGGCTCCACAGTTACAGGTCATGTGTACGACGCATGCATGGTACATGGACAGTGCAGCGCACACACTCCGAGCATGCATTGTGGCAGGTGTGCAGCCACAACAAGCACCATTGAAGATTGTGGCCATACATTGCTTCATAGAAACGAGCGGCACAGTGGCCAGGCGCCTGCTCTGCCAGCATATACCGGTGGACGTGGGCACGGCTGTGTTGAAACAACACACCTCGATCGTTCCATCCGGTAGCTTCACTCGAACGCTGACCAGGTCTGATGGAGCCTCTGCACCGCGAAGTTGCTCGAGGTCCAACGCCTCGCCGCTGCCTTGTGCCTCGTCCTCTGCTGTGGCGTTCCCACCTGGTGGTCGGCTGGAGAAGGAGGCTGTCAGCACAGCAGCACTATGGAGGCACAGGTGATGCGACAATGTTGGGAATGTCCAAGTCGCATCATCATTAGTGTCTGTTGACACATGCGAAACACCAGCGCGTAGAGTGCAAGGTGCAGATCGGGGATTGGCTACCCAGTCAGCGTTGAACACCAGGGGAACCTGCAGGCGACGCAGCACATGTATTGCGTCGTGGACACAACATTTCAGCAGTGATGAACGTCATCTGGCTTGCTGCGGAGCTGAACTTTTGTCCCAACCCCACACCAATCCGACATCGACCGATGAAGCCTACTCTGGATGAAGTGCGGAAGCTAAAAACTACATGCAGATTGACCATCACTTACCTGGCGCCAGCCCGTTGCATGTGAGAATTGACGATTGACATGTGCAGCCACAACCATGCGCTGGCCAGCTTGCATGTTCTTCCGTAGTACCACCGTGCTGGACGGGAGGTGGGATGGTGTGAAATTGTTGTAGGAGAGGAACCCCATCCGATCGAGACTAATTATGTCCGCTGCAGCGTTGAGCGTGACGGGTGCCTTTGCGTGTGTGCTGCCTTGATCTTGGTGTGGGAATGCTGCTCGTGCCCGAGCTGATATACCTAGTGAGCGTTGGGGTAGCGTCTGCCGCTGGGTTTTGTCGAGAAACGAGGACATACGAAGCCTCAGGACAGTGCTGTGCCAATTACAGTTATCACCTCGGTGCATGACGATTCTATCCGCTACCTGCATGTAGAATGGAACATCCGCGGCTTGCCACCACAGAACCACACTACCCATTCGATGTTCATGACATACCAGCAATCAGCATGTCGAAGCTTACCAGACCATCTTGATTCATGCAGTAAGCAAGCAAAAATGGCATGCCCACGGCCTGTGCCGCGGAGAGCTGAGCAACGCGAGACAGGCCAGAGGGCGCTTCGAATCCCAGGGGATGTGGCTCGCAAGGTAATGATCGCGTGACTCCGTCGATGGTGTCTGTTGAAACAGATTCGCTGTTCCATGAGACCGTGGCAGTGCCATCTTGGAACTTCAGCGCTTTGCCAGGCATTGTGCGATGGCCAGCATGCGATCACGACTTCGTCAACTCGAAGCAGATACACAGCCACTGCAACCCGTTTCACTGCACAACGTGTCTAGTTTGATAGCTGCGACTCCCTGTCTGCACTCTGCCCTACAGAACATGAACTGCGCAGCTGTGTCCGCGGAGCCCTGGCAGAAGTGACCATGAGTGCGACTGGTGTGTGCGCGTGCTTGCTCCGGCCATACACAACAATTCCTTACATGCACGGCTATTCATGGACACATCCAGCACGGACAACGGCACAATCTCACCTCCATCGTTTGTATCAGTATCAGATGCCGCTTGCGTGTTCTCGCTGTCACACGCGCAGAACCGTTTCACACTCACGCTGCGGACGAAGTCAAACTGCTGCATCACGGCGCTACAGCATGGACCTGCAGACATACCTTGACGTTGCTGTGGATGCTGCAAAATCAGCTGGAGACGTTATCTTGGATGCTTGGGACAAGCCTCGGAACGTGCAACATAAGGGCACCGCAGATCTGGTGCGCTCTCGGGCTTTCGTTACCGTTTCGACGCAAAGAGTATCCTGCACGCTTGACTCTCATCACCGCATGATTGCATCTGACGTGACCTATTGCCAGCAGCGCCAGTCATGGCTCGTTGTCATCAACTACCGCATGTGCTGTATCACCCAAAGCATGTGGTGGGTCGAGAGGAGGGGAAGGCCTCACGAGCGAAGGCCAAACACGTTATGCGGCACCATGCCAATTCTTACGCGAATGATGATCACCAATTTCGCTGTGCAGGTCACAGAGACTGACAAGGAGTGCGAGCGAGTGATTGTACAACACATCAAGTCTTCTTTCCCAGATCATGCCTTCATTGGTGAAGAAGATTCATCTGTCAATGGAACATCTAAGCTGACGTCCAGTCCCACGTGGATCATCGACCCTGTAGACGGCACTACCAACTTTGTCCACAAGATTCCTTTCATCTGTGTGTGCATTGGGCTGGCAATCGATCGGAAGGTATGCGTTGCCAGCAGCCTGCTGCTCAATGCCAATGCCACAATGCTCCGAATGAAATATTGATTTTAGGCTGTTGCTTCAGGTGGTCGTGGCGGTTGTGTTTAACCCTGTCCTTCAGGAGCTTTTCACTGCTGTGGAAGGGGGTGGTGCAAAACTGAATGGCAAGCCAATTCATGTTTCTGAGGCTCAAGACATTCAACATGCACTTCTCGCAACCGAGATCGGTACATTGCGCGACCATGAGAGTGTGACGGCCATCTTCGATCGTGTGTGCAAATCAGTGGAAGCGAGCCGAAGCATACGGTCCCTTGGATCGTGTGCATTAGACATGGTTTCAACGGCAATGGGGCGTTTAGATGGCTTCTATGAGATAGGCTTTGGAGGACCCTGGGATGTCGCTGCGAGTTCATTAATTGTGACGGAAGCAGGTGGAACTGTCCTCGATCCGTCTGGAGCGCCATTCGATGTCATGGCCAGGAGAGTGCTGTGTGGTGCTCCAGCGATCGCACAGCAATTGGCCGACATCATCAAAGATTGCAAGACTAGCAGCAAAGAGCCCTCTGCACCTTGCTGACACATAGCGATTTCACAATCCTGTGTCATACTAGACCCCCGGTGGGACAAGATGTCACCTTGATCATCCAATTGGGGCCAGCTCTGACTATGACTAGGTATCAGCTCCGAGTAAATTGGTAGACCGATGCACGTTGGTCCACCTAATCATCAATCCAGTGTTCTGCGCTCAAGGGCGGCAGATCAGCGCTATAATTCAGCAGGTACAAGGGATCACACCAGTATCTGTGGAACTTAAATGAATGACCTAAATGAATGTGCATCAACTCACGACTATGAGCCCTGGCACCCCGTGAATACGAAGCCGAAGAGGGCGGCCGTGTGCCAAGCCAGGGCCTATGTTTGCTAACAACTCACAGACGCATCTGCTGACTTGATTTTTTCCTCTGCGGATGTACCATCTGCCCAGAACTTGCAAGACATGGGTTCGGCTATTCTTGAATGCATAGCTCCTCATGCACGAAGCAATTGTTTGAAGGCATTGGGGATGTCCCGGCAATCACCACGTATAGACATCATAAATTACAGCGAAAGAGTGTCTCATCGCATGCCAAGCATCTAGCCTCTTCGAAAGACACGGCCAGGTCCGGCACAAGCAGCAGCATTGATCGTGTCACTGGAGATTAAGGCAATGAGCGTCGTCACGTTCAATGGTAGTTTGGACACGGACTGCAGGCCATTGATGGGTTTCCTCTGTGGACTTGTGATTGCGTCCGGCACAACAGCAAGCAGGCAGTGACGGACAGTTCTATCCGAAAGAAGACCACCACTAGGCACAGGCCACACTGGCGCCTGGATCACGGCAAGACACTAATTCCGTAACCAGTGCTCCACGCAACCTCTGATATGAGATGTGCCGGGCGAGCACACGTCAATTTTTCACACAAACATTTTCCACATGCTCAGAAGGCACAGTCACGATTCACCCCACTCCATACACTGCATTTACCTTGACCTATTGACCGTACCCTGTGGACCCATGCAGTCCTGCCTTTCGCTCGACAACTGCAACCTGAACATCATGAACACATCATGTCTGACCACATCTGAGCCAGAGACCTGCACAGCGACGTCAGGGTCGGGGTGGGGCACCTTGGTCCTCAATAACTGCCTGATGGGATCATCACATTCCTATCAATAGTCCCAAAGCACAACAATGCAGGATGGAGTTGTTCTGGGCGTCTGCAACGTTGCAGATGTTTGGATTGTATCTCAGTATGGCTTGTGCCGGGGTGGCGATACGGAGGATGCCGGCACAGCGCCACCTACCCCCTCCACCACGCCCTGCAGCATCTGCTCCTCCAGCGCGTCAGCGTCTCCCCAGACACAAATTCTGGCGTCTTCTCCCCCAGTGACAATGACATCACCGTGCACCAAAGTTGACCTCACCTGCAAGGTGGTGAACTGCACTGTGATGACACAAAAGCAAAAACAGTGCAACAATCAAAACAGAACGAAGAGGTCTGACCCTGTGGGACCGTCCTTCATAGTGGCAGAGCTGGAGTACAGATCTGGAGTCAGCATTTGCGAAGATGGCCCCGGCACCAACAGTGCCAATGAACCTTGCCCACCACAATTGACATCCATTGGGACGATGATACAACGGCACCAGTATGGGCTGTCCTGGGCTATAGTTGCGACAACAGACATTTGACCTCCACTCCCCGATACAGACCCAGCAAACATCGGGTGCAGTCGTGATTATGTTGTCGTACCAGTCCCTCCGCCAACCCTGATTTTGGAACCGAAGCGTGACAAATATAAAACAAAATGTTAGACTGACAACTACATCTCAGCGTGTGGCAGAGCACACATCAGACAGTGTGTGCAAAATTCAGTGAAGCAAGCACTGTTGAAGCAAACTGATGGAAGCACCGCACCACATCCATGTGCCCTCCGCACAGGTGCATCGCAATCCTGCCAGTTTTAGCTGTCGACAGATCACTATCTGCTAACAATTGACACAGGGCCAAAGAGCCTTCATTGCTGCCCGCAATGACATACAAGCTTCCATTCTCTGCATTGTGGCAAGACACAATGTAATCTACCTGCACCAAGAGTGTTGTTTAGCATGTGTGAAGCAACGTTGTCGCATAAGCATGAATTCTCACATCGTGGTGTCAACAAGCAGCCTTAACATGCCCATGCAGCGAACCGTCATTGCAGTGGACCCCGGCATGGTAAGCAGACCGCTACACGGACCACCCTAGGGGAGCAACACGCACAAAGGAAAGTCATCACGCAGCTGAAGAGGCGATGATTTGTCTATGTATGCGCTATGTACATCGACACAGTGACTAGGTACTTCAAAGTTGCTAGTTCAGACTCGGGCTGAGAAGTGCCCCGTGTGGCACAGCCTTGATGGAAGAAGACTGATATGCCGCGCCATGCGCGTATGATTGGACTGAGTTTGATATGATCGTCTTTCCCTTGACTGGATGGGAGCTAAACTAAACAAAAGTAAGCCTGGATTCACTGAGCCGTATCCTTTAGAGGACATTGACAACTCCGAATGAACGGGACCACATGCCGCAAGGGTAAATCACCTGGAAACCCGCCTCAGACAACCGTACGCGACTCACAGGGCCTCCTCCTGTGCTAAGCGAGGTGGTCACGTACCGCTGCTTCGATTTCCCAAAGCGCACGCAGAATCTAAACCACGACCTTCTGAAAAGGAGGGGGTAGCTTGCACAGAATTGCAGTTGCAGTTTAAGTTGCACAGGATTGATGGTGTCCGCGGTCTGCAGAAGCAGTACTGCTGCGCAGGCATGCAGCGTAATGTGGTTGACGGACAACATACAACGTACTTTTTCTGATGCTGACATGGATTCGCTGCATGACGGCGGCGCAATTGGCCATCCATGTGGCCAGTCAGCACAAAGCTGGAGCGCCACACCCAATTTTGAGGCCAGGGAGCGGTACACAGGCCTGTCACCAAGTTCACTATTGAATGCATGTGTGGCAATTGCAGGAAATGATTGATGCAGGCAACACACCTGGCCCTTGAAGTTCCCGGGGTCAGACGTCAATGTTGCATTCAGCTGCTCCCGAATGTCCATCATGTCGCAACTGTCCGATTGTGCCTCAGGATCTTCCTCCACTGCCATGTAGTCAGCTGCCTGTTCTGACACACTCTGAGACCAGTTCCATAGATGTAAAGTCTCTGCCGCAGTCCTACACCATAGCATACCATGATCCTGTCCCATGAACGAAAGCTCCACAGGCGAGTTCCTGATATTGAGAGCAGCCTGCATGCCATGCACATGTTGCAGCCCTGCAGATCAAGTATATGAGGGCTCTGCGCCTTGCAGACGTTGTAACATGACATATTCGCTTCAGATAATGCATGGATATCCCCGCTCCATGTCTATGAACATATGCACACCCAGGGCGCACAAGGAAAGCATCGTCTTCATTGACTCCGTTTGAAAAGTCAAAAGCTGCTACAAGACCGTCATCCGATCCAGAAAAAAATATGTTGGGTCGATGAGTATGAAATCTACAGACGGTCACCATGTCCATGTGGGTGTCATCCAATCGTTGCAAGACTTGCTGTTTCCGCCTGTCCCAGAACCAGACCGTGCCATCTGATCCTCCGGCAACAATGTGATCATGGCCCGAACATGAGTATAACTCTCCAGATGTGCATGTGTATCTGGAGCATAGCGCTTGTCAGCAAATCAAGCACAGCGTTTGCACATGTGGGACATGTTGTATGGCTTTGACTGCCTGGCCCCGTTCTGAGGCATGTCATCGCATAAGCGCACTCTTCAGCCACTTTACTACATCTTGTATCCCATAGTTTGATAGTCTTGTCTTCTGATGCACTCAAAACTAGCCAGGGAGATGTCGCATTGGGCACCGAAATGTCGGTCACACGATCTGAGTGGCCTTGAAGGGAACATACTGATTGCAAATCTACAGCGTTATGACTCAAAATCTTGATTTGGTTGTTAGAAAGCGCAGCAGCTAGCACACATTCTGTTTGATCCGGCTTGTAACTGGATGCAAGCTGGAGGACATAGCACGGATCTGAAAAGTTGAAATCGACCCGTACGGATAGCAAACAGGAAAGGGGCTTGCTCATCTCTGTACTAGTCCAAGCATCGGCCCAAGTAGACTGTTTGCCTACAAGGCGCAGGAAATCGGGACGTCGTGGCACGCTCTGCAACGCAACTCAACTTCTCGATACCAGCACGAGTCAGTGTCTCTTCATCGTAGCTGCTTGAGTGTTTGCGTGCGTATGATCTGTCAGAACTTGCATCAGCAGTGTAGCAGTGCCGTCGCACCGACGCCATGGGCGGCGTGCTTACAGGGCCGCGTGAAGCGTGCGGCTGCAAACAAATCCCCGGCTCAAACCCAGCGGTCGCTACAACCGAGCCTTGCAGGCAGCACATATACGCAGGCAAATCAAACAGTTGAAGGTGAATGAACATACGGCATGACGATTTTCTTCTGCACTTCACTCTCGGAGCAAATTCTGAATTCATGCTCCAAGATTGCTAATTGGTGAGGTCATAACGTCGGGTTTGCGCCGAAACGAAGGCGGCGGGCGGCGGCGACCATTCACAGTACCCTGTCTGGTGTGGAAGCATTTGGATGGCGCACACGGGACGCACAGAGCAAGCAGTTCAGGCATCGCCCGTGCAGCACTGCCGAGACAAATTCGCCCGAACTGTCAAACACGTTGCTATATGGGCTGGACGGCAGTCCGTACGCATCGGTTCTGCAGCTGCGGTGACAGCATATTCACGCGGTTGACGCCATATCATAACCTGCCAGTACCATAGTCGGCAATGCTTGCTGCTCAATGTGTTCCTCACAATCACGTAGTGAGGCTGCGGGCTGTTGCAACCCCGAGGGTGAACGCAGCAACGCGGCGCAAGAGCTGTGTTGTGCATGGCAAAGTGACAGCCGCGCAGTTGAGAGAGCGCGAAGCCGTACAGGCGAGAATATCTACTGTGGGAACTCCTGTGGTGGACTATCTGCTAGAAACAAGCCCTTATGCCCGCTTTTTGGACGGCCCAGCCATTGCCAGCATCAGGGAGAGAGAGAAGTCCCTCGGTGACGCGAACGTGGCTGAAAAACTTCGCCGATTGCGAATTGCCTTCGCAAATAAAGGACGGAAGCCATGGAATGTCGGCAAACATCACAATCACGGTGCGACAGCTGCTGCGTACCAGTGACCCTGCTCACACATACCGCAAGTAAGCCAAGCCTGCAGCTGTTGCCATCATTGCCAAGCTGCGCTTGTTGCACTGCAAGATCACGTGAACTGCTTTACATGAGAAAGTTTACCTGCAGCGACTATTGAGAAGATCCGCAAGGGTGTAGCACGAGCTATGCAAGATCCAGCTGTCATTGACAAGCTGCGTAAGAGTTATGTTGCGCAGACGCCTGAAACGAGGGAGAAGATGAGAAAGAAGATTCAGCTGAGATATGGGATACAGCTTCACAAACAAGCCTTCGGAGCTCGAAGCAAAAACTCCAACAGTGTTGCAACGACTGGAGTGGCTGTATTCCACTGCCACATTGGGTGCAGCGCATTGATCGGATTTCGCAGGGTTGGCTGGCGAAGAAGTACTGTGTTCCAAAAGCGACCAGCCTCTCGAAAGGTTCGCCGCAAGATGTCACCAGAGGAGCTGGAGGTGCGTTGCTGCATGGTCTGTTGTGAATTCGGCAGAGTCGTTTCTTCCGCCGCCATTGAGATCCAAATGATCTTCATGAAATGTAAAAAGAACATAGTGATGTAGATGTGTTGACATGCATTCCGGCACGCACATAATCACCCAGCAGTCCTCTTCTGCCAGTTCGAATTATGTAGACCTGGCCATGTGATGCAGGCCTCGAGGGAGAAAGCCCGGCAACGAGTAGCAGAAGCAATGAGGAAAAAATGGGCGGATCCTCGGTATCGAGCACGGCAAACAGAGGCCATACGGATCAGCCACGCTGAGAATCCCCGGACTCGAAGCGACAGCACTCCCCGCATATCTCAAGCCAGGCGCAGCTCCAGGCCCCGACGTTCACAGCAGTCGGCTTATCAAAAGAGGCTGGAGAATCAGCGGCGGGATCTGCAAGCTACGCTGCAACAGCTCCAGGAGACCCGGGCGTACCACGCCAAGTTTGCGGGTGTCGTGGCAAAGCTGCAGGCACAGGTTGGTCACTTTCTTCCACAGGTGTAGGCACGCCACAAGCTGTACCTGCTGACACCACACGGTGCAGGTGCACGTGCCGATGCAGCTTGCGATGCAAGCAGCGCACATGGCTACTCAACCGTGATGTCCCAAACTATATGCTTCAGGTTGTGGTGGAAAGGGCCATGTCCATGTCTGGATGTAGACATGTGGCTGGGCGTGTAGTGCATGTACATGTAGCTGGCTTCATGAGGGGCCTGCATGCATGCCGAGACAATTTTGCTTGTGAGGGCTGTGCAATGCTACCACTGATCCGCAGCTGGCTCCGCAAGTCTTTCTCTTCACCATCTACAGATCGGCACCCAGACTGCATTGATTTGTGCAGGGTGAAGCGCTCAGCATGCAGCCAGATGCGCAGCAGCAGGTTGAGGAGGCGCTGGTGGGGGTCCTGGCGAGCCAAGATAAGGCGCAGGGCTCTATCACTGTGCTCGAAGAGAAAGCCAATAAGCTGCAGCAGCAGCTGGAGTCCACAGAGCTTGTTCTGGCGAAAGAGGAGAAGCTCAAGACAGAGGCGTTGAAGAAGGTAGAAGCCCAGGAGAATGCTAGCTCTTCAGCGGCTGATGTCAGCCGACCCCCGTCAGTTCACAGCACTGGCAGCGTAGGTGAGAGAGATCCGCACCCCAGCGGTGCAAGTGTCGCAGATGCCGATAGCCTGGCGGGCGCAGCATCAGAACCTGAACAGAATCAGGGCCATGCAGCGGGTACAGATGGAGCTGGAGTCCCCGGTCCCAGCTATGCAGCTGGGCTAGGGGCAGTCGCAGGGAAGTCTGGGAGCAGCGATGCCCACAGTTTCAATGGCAACCGCGCTGCTGCGGGCAGCCATGCTGCGCACACTGGCATGGCAGCCGAGCAAGCTGCTGGTGACAGCACCGGGGCTCAGCGGGATGGAGCTGTTGCAGATGTGGGTCTCAACGGCACGCCGCAGAGCAGTGGTGCAGCAGCTGCGCATGAAAATGTCGGGGAACGGGGTATGGCGGCGGGCCCGGCGCTTGGGAACGGCATCCCTGCCCATGAGAATGGGAATGGGGCTGTTGCTGGAGTGCACAAAAATGACGCCGCGTCTTTACACAATGGGATGGGGCTGCGTGTGGGTGGTAATGGGGGCTACCTGCGGGACGATGTTGATCTGGGCCGAGTCGCAGAGATCGCGGACGGTGGTGCAGCGATGAAAATTCCGACAGCTGCCGAATGGAAGGGTAAGATGTTTGACACGAGCCACAATGGGCATGTGGTACTGAATGCTTATCCGCGAGCGTCTAGTGTGGGCTGTGTGGATGGCTCGCCTGACACCGCTGCAAGCGGCGCTGTGCTGGTGAAACAGGTACCTCCCGACGCCCGTGGCGCAGGTTCAATGCACAGGGTGGAGAACAAGACACCTGAAGCAGGGGCACAGCCTGGTCGGGGAGGCGCACACAGCAGTGGTAATCACAGTCCAAGCCAGGAGGTTGTAGACAGTGAGGAAGAAGATCGGGGAGGGTCGCTGAACTGGTTGCAAAAGCGTGCGCACAAGCTGCCCTGGCAAGAGTGACCGTGCCAGCTACAGCACTTTTTCATGCTAGATTAGTCAGGTTGATTCATTGTAACTATTGTAGATTCCAGAGCTGTGCAAAGATGGGTCTTCCGCTTCCGGCATTGTTCCCTTGCGCATTGAGCGCCGGGGTGCAGATTCGGTGCGCATGCAGTGCTGACGATCTGAGAACCACATTGCTTGAACTTGTAAACAGCAATAGGCAGGCCTCAGGGACGCTGGCCTGCATACCACCAGATCTTCAGCTTCTTTAGGGTATCGTACACTCCTGTCAAATTCATCATGTCTGCTACATCCCCTCCACTTGCGAATGTCGGGCGGTCGCTCTAGCCTTGAAGCTACGGGGCTGCCAGAGTCGTATCTTTGCTCTTGATATGCACAGCAGATGAGGCCTGCAACAAAGGATTTGAGAGGCACCTGAATCATGCTTGTGCAGTTGACGTGTCCTGTTGCACTGGCACCGCACCATCGGCATGTTACAACATGCATGCAACGCCTCTGGCGGCGAACTCGAGCGCTCGCGAAGATTCTGGAAGGGCGGAGGCCGCTATCAACGTTGTCGACCATCTGCTTGCGACACCGCGAGAGGAGCCCAAAGGAACAAGCAAGGTGCTGACACCTCTCTTTCCGGTAAGTTGACGTAGCCCGCTGGTGTGTGAGCTGCGGTTTTTTCTGGGGATAACGCAGTAGACCCGCACAACGGTCACTGGGTGCTTGGTCACCGTAACGTCTATACGTAGGTGATCAGGCACATATTCATAATGCCTCCTAAGAAAAAAGAAGTTGTCGAGGACAAGCCTATCCTGGGGCGCTTCAGCTCTCACCTGAAGGTGCGCAAAGTCTCTGGCTGTCCGTATTATCATTGTTGCCCTTGCACCAGTGCCTGCCCTCCTGCCTGCACCGCTGCGTGGGCCATGAGGACATATGGAAACATCAGTATGTTTCACCGCACGTGCCGGCTGCCTAGGCTTTGGCCATGGTTTGATAGTGTTCAGCCTAGATGACACCAGCGTTGCAGATTGGTATTGTGGGCCTCCCAAACGTTGGCAAGAGTACAACGTTCAACCTCTTGACAAAGCTCGCCATTCCAGCGGAGAATTTTCCTTTCTGCACTATAGAGCCCAATCATGTGCGAATCTTTTCTCTTAACATTTCTCCCTCTTGCCCTCCTGAAAGATGCTGTATCATTCTGAAAATATCAGGCAGGTCCGCTGCTTCCCGCCCGCGCTATCACAGGTGGCTGTCAGTGGGAGAGTCCAGGGGAGCTGGTGCCAAGATGTGTTCCTCTGCATGGCACCGTTAGGCTGCCAAATTCGCCACGATCCGCATCCTGTGACTGCAGGCTCGCGTAAATGTACCTGATGATCGATATAGATGGCTTGTTGATTTATACAAGCCCAAAAGTGCAGTTCCAGCGTTCTTGGAGGTCGTGGACATCGCCGGCCTCGTCAAGTGCGTTCTCATTCTGCCATATGTGACCCTGCATCAAAGCCTTTTCTGGGCTGAGCAACGTCGAACAAACACCTCGTCATGTCAGCAACTGGTCCCCAACAGTATGAACTATGTGGCAGTGCTGTCTACAATTGGTAGGTGCCCATTCATGTTGCATACAATGACCCATACTATGTTTTGGGCCTGAATGTGGGGTTTGTCTCGTGGTTGTTTGCGTGAACGTTGGCCAGCATGGTTCTGGAATGATGTGAGTTGCGGCGTACCTCGGCCATGGTTGGTGGTGCAATTGCCGGTCCCAGTATCTGCTGTGCTTGTGCATAGCGCACCTGCCGTGCTGCATTTCGCCAGTGATATACAGTGACAGCCAGCAGGCATGCCATAGTCTACATCGCTATCCTTTCATAGATGGGCTGCATCTCTTCTGCTATCGGTTGTGCCGGCTTTGCAAATGCGAAATCCGTTGCGTTTGCTGCAGGGGAGCAGCTCAGGGGGAGGGCCTTGGCAATGCGTTTCTGGCCAATATCACAGCAGTCGACGGCATCTTCCACGTGTTACGGACATTCGAAGACCCAGACATCACACATGTGGAGGACCGAGTGGACCCCGTTGATGACATGCACATCATTCATGCCGAGCTGCGTGCCAAGGACATCGAGCGTGTTACAAAGTTCATTGACGTATGCGCCATACTTTCGTGTTTCAGAGGCGTGTTTATGCAAGTGCATGCAGAATTCACCACATTCCACGACAGCGCCATATATTTGGGCAGGCTCTTTGCATGTCCTATGCCGCCTCTGCTAGCTGACCCATACATGAAGTTGTATTCTAGATGTGGACACAGTGACGCGCATAGTGCAGGGTCTAAAAAATAAGAAGGGCGCTACCAAGCTGGAGAAAGAGGACTTGGAGGCTGCTAACAAAGTGCTAGAGACTCTGGAAGCCGGAAAGGATGTTCGCCATGTCACCAACTGGACTGTGAAGGAGATAGACTTCATCAATAGGACACAGTTCATATCTGCAAAGCCTGTGGTGTACCTTGTGAACATGTCTGAAAAGGACTTCTTGCGCAAGAAGAACAAACACCTCCCCAAGGTTATGGAGTATGTGAAGGCAAATGGCGGAGATCCGGTGATCCCTTATTCAGCAGCATTTGAAGAAAGGATCTATGATCTGACTGAGGAGGAGAAAAAGCAGGTGCGTCGGCAACCCTGTGACCTGGCAGTCTTGCTGTTCAGTACGCCTGGCTGAATCGCTGTCAGCAACCGCACACCTTTGTGGCTGTCACTGTGATGTGTTCCACTCCTGTTATGTCAGGTAGCAGTGGTGGGAATACCCAACGTTGTCATACTGAGCCTGAGATATCACTTCGCTCAGGCGATACTGCATCTGTTACAAACAACAATTACAACCGCATTTTCACTAGGTTGTATGTGGACTTCCCGCTCCAACTCTCATCTCACCAGTGATGCTGGCAGTTCGCTGTCCAAAGCTGACTCTCAGTAGAATTGTTCAGCACCAGAGCAGTGCACTTGATCCGGCACCCCGGATCGTCGCGCCCTGTCGCATCGCCACGTGCCCTGCTCGTCCTGAATTACACAGGTGCAGCAATGCACTTTGCACGGTCAATTGGACACGTTCCATGCAGGAGTGCAAAGAGGCTGGGGTCATCAGCATGACAGACAAGATTATCAAGACTGGATTCGCTGCGATTCAGCTCATCTACTTTTTCACAGCGGGTGCTGACGAAGTGAAGTGTTGGCAAATTCCGAAAGGCAGTAAGGCACCGCAAGCTGCAGGGGCCATCCATACTGACTTCGAAAGGGGATTCATTTGTGCTGAGGTCATGGCTTACGATGACCTGAAAGAGGCAGGAGATGAGAATGCTGTGAAGGCATGCGGAAAGCTCCGGCAGCAGGGCAAGGAGTACGTCGTGCAAGACGGCGACATCATTCATTTCAGATTCAATGTGACGGCAAAGGGCAAGTAGTGTGGCATGCTTGTGTAAGGCGGCTTTGGGTTGCGTCCGACATGCCAGGTGATGCCATTGCTCGGAAGTTGAACGTTGAGGCAGGTTAGACATGCAGACCTTCAGATCGTGCAATATTTTCAGGCGGTGACTGACGCTGTGTGAACTCAAGTTCGATGTACTGCGTTTATTCTCAGTTACGCTGGACGTGGCCATGGCGAACGTGTGCATGCATGCAACGTTTCCTCTCCTAGCATTTAGTAGCAATACATAGCCTGTGTACAACGCGCAGCTTGTTTATACAGGCACTTCTTCACTCAGCATGTAGTCAGCGCGCTAGCCATATGTTCAACGCTCCCATGATCAGTAGCATACTGTCGCGTGCTCTCCTCTCGCAAAGCCAGTTGTCATACAATCGCGTTGCCGACCGCTTCTCCTCGCTGGCATCCCTGAAAATTGTTGACGCTGTACGGATGACAAAGCAGGAAACCATCATGTCTGAGCAAGTGTCTACCAAGGTCTGCATTGTTGGGAGCGGGCCCGCTGCGCACACCGCTGCAATCTACACTGCAAGGGCCGAGCTATCACCGATCATTTTTGAAGGGTGGATGGCAAATGGGATTGCCGCCGGTGCGGAAGCAGCTTCTGGACGCCATGTCGATGCATCGGCGTTTCGAAACAATGCCGTCCTGGGGTCCAGTCAATTTGAAAACCCGCCACCGTGCCACATGTCCAGAGCATGTGTAGAACACATTGAATCATGCTTCACAAGCTGGCCGATTGCCATGAGCGATTGCATGGCGCACTGCGACGGTCCACTGGTCTGACATTCTCCACAGCAGGTGCACAGTGCAGGCGGCCAGCTCACCACCACAACGGACGTCGAAAACTTCCCTGGCTTTCCAAAAGGCATCAACGGATATGATTTGACCGCAAACTTCAGGGAACAGAGCGTGAACTGTGGTACCAAGATATACTCTGAGACCGTGACTAGCATTGACATGTCCAGCCGTCCATTCAAGATAAAAACGGCCAAGCGTGAATGCATGGCTGACACTGTGATCCTTGCCACCGGTGCTGTCGCCAGGCGCCTCGAATTTCCAGGATCGGGGGAGCAGGATGGATTCTGGAACAAAGGCATTTCAGCATGTGCTGTATGTGACGGGGCTATGCCGATGTTTCGAAACAAACCTATCGCTGTGATCGGGGGAGGTGACTCTGCAATGGAGGAGGCAAATTTCTTAACCAAGTATGGATCAAAAGTTTACATTGTACACCGACGAGGCACCCTGCGTGCTTCTAAGGTGATGCAAAGGCGTGCTCAGAACAACCCCAAAATCGAAATCTTATGGGATAGCGTAGTCGAAAAGGCCAGTGGAGACGATGAAGGCCTCCTCGCTTCTATCACGGTCAAAAATCTGAAGTCTGGAGCGTCACAAGACATTCCAGTGTGCGGGTTGTTCTTTGCGATCGGACATGAGCCTGCCACAGAGTTCTTGAATGGCCAGGTACAACTAGATGATGAAAATTACATTCTTACGAAGCCAGGTAGTACAACCACAAGCGTGCCAGGCGTGTTTGCTGCTGGAGACGTACAAGACAAAAAGTGGCGGCAAGCCATTACGGCCGCTGGCACAGGTGTGATCATTCCCGTCTGTCAGAGCCGCGGCCGATGCCTTTTTGGGCAAGAGGCCTAATTTGGTCACACATTCAGCATGATGACCATTATGGATGAACATGAAACTGTGGCACTCTGTTCGTTCCCCATTGATGTCTCTGCTGATGCATTCAGTTCCAGTCCCAGCGATTGCCAGGCGGGCTCCCTTGAAATTCGACTGCTTTACAGGCTGCATGGCTGCATTGGAAGTGGAGCACTTTCTGAACGATGTTGAGGCATAATGCAGCCCTCCATTCCACCACCACCAGCTGCTGATTTCAAGCCGGGCAACTTTTGAGCCCTCGTGTAACAGTGGAGACATGTCTGCGTAGCTTTTACTGCGTAATTTGTCGTGAATTGTTGACTCCTTATCTTCATAAGGCCTGTGAGCTAGGTCCGCTGTAAGCATGGTGCAACAGCTCCGGCCTGTGCCAAAGAAAATGTCTCAGATGGAACATTCTCTGCTCACGAGGTTCTGTGCGTCGATAAATGTAGCATGTTTTAATTCTTAAGTTCGCCTGTCAAACGTGCACGCTGCCACCCGTTGTCAGGCCGACGTTTCGCTGCGCGTTACGTAGCTGATTGCGTACACGTCCCTGCTGTCGATCGCACTGACGTGTATAAATATTCTTTGCCATTACGTCACGCTGTCTGTCAAGTGTACGGCAATGTTATTTTGGATCTGCGTGGAATGCATGTTTGTGACTGACGAACGTCTGAAGATCGCTCGCGCTTGGCAGTTCACCGACAGCAGTGCGTGTAGCACTGTGTTCTGAGACCAAACCGTCGTCTGCAGTCAGGTACATTTGTAGATGTATGAACATAATTCTGTGGGTAGTCTGGAGTATCATCAGTTGTTATAGCTGTACTGGCGATGAGTACCGCTCGCGGAAGACGTTCTTCCGCAGCTCAGCTCGAAACTTGGTGAGCTCATGAGCACGATGTACCTGGTCCAGGCACATTGCACATCGAAGATGATAGCTGTTACGGCTCCACGCTGTGATCGGACTCGTCAAAGGCATGAGCCTGCTTCATTCCTGCATGTGACCGCTCGCTACTCCGCAACATAAAACTTGTGTGTTGTCATATAATGCGATGTTACGAATTCGTTTTGGCGCGTTATACACACGTATGCTGCGTCGAGGCCTGAGCCTAATCGCGGGCGCAGCTCGGGTCCGCTGTGTAAAGGGCTGCAGAGGCCCTTACGCAAAGCTTTGGTATATAGTTTTGATCAGGGACAGTATAATCTGTATCGCTGTGGTTGTGGGAGGCTGTCAGCCGATGTGAATGCTTGGGCACGCCATGTCAGCGTGCTCTTAACGCTCAGTGTGCTCTTTTCATGCAGAGTCTAAACGTGCCGTGGCGCCCAGGGGGTGAGTTCCATACAGATCCTTTGCCAACGAGTATGCGAGGATCACGGAGTGCTGCAGAGAATGCGCACGCAGTTTGTCCTTGGGACAAGGTAGACCCACGGGACCTGCCACTTCCGACGGAAGCAGCGTCTGTCTTCGTCGACTTGACGTATCGCGCTCCCTCCGATGGCTCCTCTAAGAAACAGATATCGCGTCTGGGGATGCTTCGGAAGGGTCTCAAACGTCTGTCAACCAATCCAGCTGCTTCGACCCCTTCGCCGTATGGCCCGGCTGCTAGACTTGTCCGCCCACTGCCATCCACCCCGCATCGTCTCAATCCAATACCGCCTGAAGTCGACAATCCGTACGGGATTGCGTATCCAGCGCGGCAGGCCCGGGAGCAGACAGTTTATCCCTCCCCCAACTACAGTGCCCCGCCTCCAAAACCACCATCTGGCGATGCGCCGCTTCCCCCAGCGTCGGTGGCAGAGTCTCGTCGTGTCGCTGGTGGCACGACACGCAGCGCCTTCACTGGCCATACCAATCTGACCGGCTTCACTGGGTTCACCGGCTTCTCTGACTACCCGTCTCTCTCACGTACCATAGACACCACGGCCACGGCCCGCACCGGGCCCAGCTTGCATCCCGACCCCTCCACCGGTAGTGCATTTGGCACCGAGTTCAATGCTGTCATCGAGGAGCAGCGGTCCATGGGGGCCGTGTCGCGCAGCACCTACGCTCAGAGCACATCATTCGGGTCAACGACCCAGCATGTGTACGTCCCTTCAGTATCCGGCACAGCCACAGGGCCTGCAGGCGAGCCGGGCGAAGGGTCCAGTGCCGGGGCTCTCAGCGGAAGCGCTTCAGGGTCTGCCCAGCGGCCGGCCGGTCCGCCATCGCGTTCCATGAACCGCTCGGCCGGCCGCGACCGGTTCACAATCCCGGAGGAAGAGACGTGGTCAGGGGGGGAAGAACTAGACAATGGGCAGCGTGTGGCAGCATTTGCATCGGCACCAGCGCGCCCAGATGCACTCGGCGGCTTGGGGCGGGGGCACGCGATAGCAGGTGTCACCACCACTGAGCTTGAGGCGCGGCTGCGAGAGAAAGTGGAGGCTGCGGACACGGTCGCGGCGGCAGGCGAGCGTGTGGAGGAGGTCCGCAAGGCGCTGGAGAATGTCAAGCGGCTTGGCATGGATCAGCTGGTGATGCGGCAATTCCAGTATGTTGCGGCTACGCTCCCCGGCGCATGTACACTGCTGGCACCTGACCCCAACTAAAAAACAAAAAAGAGACGCCGCCATCACCGCTTCCAACATGTCCTGCTTGGTTGTGTGCCCTTGAGAGGTCCGGGCGTTTGCAAGTGCCGATACTAGGCCACACCACATGCATGTGCTCATGAACACCCATCGTATGGCACTGCACCATGTTGCCTGCGTTCCACACACCTCCAGCTGCTGCTCCATCAGAAGCATCTGACCTAAGTTCTTGTATTGTACCTGCAACGGAGCTGGGAGCGCCAGGGGGTGGCGTGGCGGGGGCCAGCGAGGCTGCAAGCAGCCGCGCACGCCCTCGCATGTCCGTCTATGCGTACCCGCACGTGCGCATCTGCGCCGCCCTAGACTGCCGCACCTCCGTCATCCATTGCTACGGCAGGCACTGCATGCATGCGGCCATTCTTGCGGGTTCCTGTCCAGACACAGGCTCCCGTATGCAGCATGCTGGCGGACGCCAAGGTGTACCGAGGCAGCAACAGCTGCCGCGTGCGCATCACGTCGTCGCTCAACGGCCACACCTACGTCGCCAAGTACTTTGGTGACGGCGCGGTGCTACGGCGCGAACACGACATCCGCCGCACCGCCGCCGCCGCCGCGCTGCCGCCGGTGCGCCACATGGACATCAAGCGCCACCGCCACGTCGTGCAGTCCGCCGTCAGCATCACGCCCGACCTGCAGGCCCTCGACTCGTTCCTGCAGAGCGGCGCCGCCTGCTTCACCACCCGGTCGTCCCAGGTGCGTCAGCCGCCGCATCAGCACCGCCCGCGGCCCTCACTGCTTCTCACATGGCAGGTTGCCGGTGCCTCCCAAGTGCACGCACGCTGCAACCTCCTCGTGTGCGTGCCCTGCGCTCTTGATGGTACCGCCACAGATATGAATGTACGGCGCCATGTGCCGGTGCCTGCCGCATGCATGGCGCCAGGGCGTGTGCGGTGAGGCGGTGTGCATGACGGCTTGTGTGCCTGCAGGTGCACCTACTGACGCGGCTGCTCACGCTGCTCGACCTGCTGCACACACAGGCGAATCAGATCCACGGCAACATCACGCCGCACCATGTCCTGGTGGACCCCCTCGCGCATCCCAAGGCGTTCTACTTGACCGATCTTGCGTGCGCCCGTACGATGGGAGGTGCGCCCCCGGCGGCACTGTACACCTGTACCCCCACTACCTGCCTGGGTTGTGCACAGCTGCATCGCTGGGCTGTTGGGCCTGAGCACGCAGAGGGAAGCCACGGTGCAGTGCTGCTTCCTGAGTGGCTTTGCCAACACGTCAAACAGATGCCTGTTGGTGTAGCGGGCGATGCAAGGTGGCATAACTCGTGATGCGTGCCTTGTGATGCAATGCCCGTTGTGGCCTGTTGGACAGGCTCAGACTGATTTGTCCTGCTGCTGGGTGCGTCACTGTCCTGGCTGAGCAGCCGTCCTCATGCTGCCCATCTTACGAACGTGGTGCCTCAGCACAGTGCTGCCCATCCTTCTGCATAACCAGATACCTAGACCACTGGCTTGCGAATAGAAACGTAGCCTAGCGCGGGCGAAGTTGCTGCTTCGTGCATGCATCAGTACCATGCATGCTGCAGAGGAGCCATTTGCACCGTGGGGTACATTCGACCTCCTCTACGCATCGCCGGAGGTCGTCGCCGCGGCCCTCGGACTCACGCACATGCTCAATGCCGACACATCCGCCCAACCTGGGACCGAGGCAGACGACAAAGCAGAGCCCGACGGTAAAGGCACGGCAGGCAGCGGGGGCGCGACCGCGGCGGCGTCGGCCGATGTCTGGTCTCTGGGACTTGTCCTGTTCGAGGCGACGGTGGCCGCACCGTACTGGCCACCGCACTTTGCCCTGCTGGACATCGTGCAGGCGCTGCTGGGCTTCACGTCCCTGCCGCACGAGGCGAACCCGCACATGCTGGACTCATGTGGGGAGCTCGCGCCCGTCGTCGGCCGCATGCTCGCACGCGATGCGCCTCGGCGGCCCTCCCTGCTGGAGATCGGAGAGCTTGCCGGGAACTGCGTGATGGACGCCCTCGTGGGCTTCCAGTCAGCCGAAGTGCGTGCTGCGCCCCAGATGCTGCATGTCCCAGGCCATGCCTGCCTTGCCCCGCACGTGCGCCTGCCCGTGCACCACCCCGCTGCCCTTGGCCTTGCCGTGGAGCACACTCGCCAGCAAGCGCCCACCATCGCGTCTTGGCACGCATCTGCTTGAGCCATCGGCACCCGGCGTACCCACAACCGTGCTGACGAGCCATCTCACTCAGATGCACAGCACAAATTGGGGCAGGTTGTTAGGGGCTCATGTGGCTGAGCCATGCGATGTGTAGTCCGCGGTGACCAAGTTTGTGGAGTCGAACCGCGCCGCTCTTGCGGCGGAGGTGCCCTTGGATGCTGACAAGGCGGAGCGGGAGGCGATGCTGCGCGACAGCCTGCACGCCGCGCACCGCCTGCTGGCAGGCCAGGAGGTCACCATCATCTTCCAGATCTGGCAGCTCGCGCCGGGGCAGGTCGCCCACCGGCAGCTGTGCCCGCTGGTGACGTACGGCGGCGCGCAGAGCAAGGCGAGCTTCTCAGGCCAGCTCACGCCCATCTCGTCCATGGACATGGAGCCCGTGTTTCAATTCGTGGCAGGCAGGTCTTACTATCTGACGTTTTACATCATCAACCGTGACCCGACGAGCCTGCGGAAGCTGCCCTTCACAGACGCCATAGAGGTGTGTGTGCTGCTAGCGCCGTGGCATGGTGATCCTGGAGAGTTCACGGTGCAAGATGCCTGAGCATGCACGGCTCTCTGAGGTCGACTGCGGTGCTGCTTATGAAGTAGCATGTGTGCCACCTACAGTTCGGGCCCCTCATGCGACTGTGTCAGCACGTATCACCTCATGACCTCCGAGCTCGATCACCCTTATTGGCCTTCTTGGCTGAAGGGTGGTGTCTGGCGCCGGTGTCATGGCGTGAGTCCGCCAGCGTTGTTGCGGCGTTTGTAGCACTGGCCATGGGCTAGTGTAGCACTGGCCACGTGCTAGTGCATTGTCATGTTTCTGCATGCTTTCGATCTCAGGCAAGTTGACTGTTGTATGCATGGCGACTTTTGGTATGTGCAGATGCGGCTAGGAGTTGGAGGGGAGGGAGACTCTGTGCATGAGAAGCCCAGGATACGGGAGGCGACGCCAAAATCGTGGTGGGGAGAAATGGTGTGGAATCCTTCATCGTTTCAGCATTCAACGTGCCAGGACGTATCGTTGACATCCGATTCGCAGCCCGGCACTGCCACAGTGTGCCTCCACCTCTCCTCTCTGTTGTTTGAGTTGGTGTTGCAGCCCTTTGCCCTGTGCACACAGCTGTTGCGGAGATGTAGTTGTCTCATATTAGGCCAGAGATTCGGCACAGGGGCGGTGCGTGACGAACACGTTCGCCGTTATGAAGCAGTACGCTCAGATTGTGTGTTTTCCTTGCAGGTTGCCTTAATGCTGGCTGTGCCGTACATGGGTGCTCCTCTGCGAGTGAAGCGGACGCTGCGATTCAATATGAATCCAGCAGGCACCAACCTGACAAGCAGCCCGCTGGACTCCACAGCAGTTGATCTCCTACAAAATCCGGACGCTGCAAAGAAAGAGCTTGTGAAGAACGGGCTGTCTAGTCCCCTTCGTCTTGGAAACAGCGCAATCGTTCTCGTTCATGAACGTTTGAATTCTGACTGATTGTAGGACCGCTGTGCCGTCTGCTGTGAAGCAAGTTTTTGGGACGTTGTTTTCTTGAGAAGAGTGGCAGGGCCTGTTTGGGCGAATGCTGGATGAGAAGCTACATGTGGAAAAATGATAAGACTAGCCGGGGAGGCAGTGCTGAGACACTACAGCCCACAGCTGTTGCTGCTCTAATGTCAGCAAGTGAGATGCAAGCAGGTTTCGCTGTAGCTAGACATGTGATCGGCGGGTTTGGCTGTGTCATTGCAGGCCTGCCTCACACAGTTGGTGATATGACCTGGCTGTGTCTTGAATTGGTATGTGTCCTCGGTCTAACATAGAAATAGCTGACGGGTGATTGGACTTCAGACTGCCTTAAGACTGCCTTGTGAACGCATTCGTTGTCGGGCTAGCAGTGGTGAACATGATGTACCTATGAACCTACATTGTAAGTTTTTCAGACGTAGTATGTCGATGCCATGCTGGTCATGCATGTCACGATGTGCACTTGCAAGCTCAGCTGCCCCGACACGAGGCATGCAAAGATTGGCGAAATGTAGTCATCATGCATGCGCCCTGTTGATTTGGCTAGTTGCTTTTGAGATTTCAATCTACATATCCGCACCAATTGGTCGGGTGTGTAGCGCGGTGTTTGCCACGAAGCCTTGTATCATATGCTGCTTTCGTATCGCAGACTGGCGAATGTTCAGCGACAATCAAATTGGTGAAATTCACGTGACCGTCGCAGATTGGGGTAGACTTGCAGGCTGTCAATGAATCGTGACAAGCACTGGCACTGTACACGAGCGTAGCGTGGCGTTGCCATGTTCCTAAGGATAATTCATGGCTTTGGATCGTGAGTGCAGTCCCATCATTGTCCACTGGATGATACTCGCTGACCGATGGAGCTTGAAAGCGCGGAGGAGGCTGAGGAGGAGCAATTCGGGCCAGCACTTGCGTCGGAGCCCGAATCTCCAGGTTTACCGCCGTAACTATGTAATATGAACATAAACTGAACCATGTTGCCTGTGGTACTCAACGTGAAGCAGCTAGCGGACGGTGGCGCATATTTAGGGCCGGATCCTGGAGCAGGCTGCCGCAGCACTGTCCCTGTCCAACACCTGGAAGAGTCTCCCAGCGAGGCTGCTGGATCGCTTGTCCCGGAGCCCAGATCCGCGGCGATAGGGGCTAGCTGGAGCATAGCACCTGACTGTTTGGAGCAGACGATGTATTTGGGTGCAGCTGACGCGCCCACATCCTCACGTACGGCTGACCACCTCTCTTCTCCTAGAAAACAGATGTGCACATCCATGGCATCGAAAAACACTTTTTCCAAGCTTGATCCTGAAGCACACCTAGTGGGTCGCAGCTTTGATGGAGTACCACCAGAACAAGTCACGCGTGCGTGGCCGCTTGATGCAAGCGTCGCGGAGGGAAGTAGATGCACGGATGGAGGCTGATCTGTTGGCTGCAGACATAGCTGAGCTCACTGACCAGCTTCAGCAAGCCAATGCGTCCCTGATGCAAGAGCAGCGGCACCGCAAATTGCTGCTGGATGCTGTAGCTGTGCGTAACTGGTGACTGTGCATGCAGCTGCAGCCAGAGGTGCTGTAGTGTAGTCGGTGTCTTGATGTGGGATGCGCTGCAAGACTCCACTGATTGTCATTCGCTCATGCACTGGAGCAAGGCACTCAGATTGAAGCTACGGTGCAGGTGAGAGATGCAAAAATTCTGCAGCTACAAGCCGAACTCCAGGCTACGGCTGTAGAAAGGCACAACCAACAAAGCCTGAGGGAAGTGAATGACCGGGCAGAGCGCGCAGAAAGGGCAGTCGCAGAGCTGCAGCAGTATCTGGCGCTTGTGGATCGCGACAAGCCTGGCAGGCTTCAGGTCGCTGCCGCCCATCTTCAACATCTGAGCATGGGTAAGGCTCAGTATGTGGCTCGTGCGGGTGCAGTAGAATCTGCCCGGCATCGGTGGGTTCCCAAAGATCCCTGGACTACGCAGCTCCTGAGTACAGGTTTGTCTTTGCAACAAATCGTCACGTTGTGACATGTGTCAGCACTCAATGCGAATGGAGTTGTGCAGCACAAAGCGTTGCGAGACATGATGCAGCTGCACGAGAGGCACCATCGCGTTGTTGTGTTCTATAAATGTATGCAGTGTCATCCTGATCATTTCGCCCGATTGTATCTACCGCTGGCAGCTTCCAGGAGCAAGGGTGCTGGGACTTCTCTGTGCTCACACCGGCTAGTGTGGCCCGCTGATGCTGGTGGCCATGCAGGGGGGCAAGCCAGCAACAGGACTCGGGGGGGCCAGGCGCTGCAAGGGGGCGGAGCAGCAGAAGCATGCCCTCCGCAGGCCCCCACGGCAGATGTGCTGCTACTGCAGGGGGCCCTTCGGCAAGCGCACGACACCTCACGTCGGCTGCTTCAGCAGAGAGCGTGTAGACGCAAGCACACGCGTGCTCACCGGCACCGGGAGCAGCCGTTCAGCATCCCTGCGCGTACCGAGACATCCACGACAGCAGATGCTGATGACGCCGCCACGGCGTCAGCTGCAGATGGGCTCTCCCTCACAACTCATGACTTAGGCAGTTCACGTCCAGTATGTCTTGCTTCACAGCCACGGCACCGGGGTAGCCGGGAGAGGCCGGCGACAGCGTCCCCGGCAGGTGTGATGCAACGCACCGCCGTGGCTGAGAGCCCAGACACGGCCTGTTGCAGAGCCGGGGTAGGCTCAGACGGCCGAAACAGGTGCGGTGCAGCATGCCCAAGCCCATGTCATTTGCAGCGAGTCAGCCTGTCACAATTTTTGTGGTGATGGGTGTTGCACCAGGGCGTCAGAGGCGCAGGTCGCTGCAATGGTGCGTGACGTCATGGTCCCGTGCAGGCCAACCAGCCCATCGCAGCACATGCGGCAGCTGCTGACAGAAGTTGACTCGCACATCATGCATGCTCGCATGATGACTGCGCCGCAGTCACCTCCTCCGCCGCCGGCCCCGACGCCCCCTCCAGCGTGCCCGGTGAACATTACTTTTCATGGTGCGCCTGCGGGCGAGGCGGCAATTCGCCATGGGGCGCATGAGCTTAGTGGCGCAGGTCCACAACCTCAGCAAGCCAGCAGAGAGCAATATGCGGCCGTCGCCGGTGTGGAACCTGATCACCATCCAAATACTGATGATAGAGGGCTTGGTCAGCAGATCACGCCTGCCCATGGTCGTCCACAGCCCAGAGCCGATGAGTCCAGACCACACAGACAGAACAGCACTGCTAGGCGGCACAGGCTGGGATCTAGACCGCGCATATCGGCCTCAGACATCATTCCGCCTCAAGCAGTCGCCGAGGACGCTCTGCGGCAAGCGAGAATCGATTACTTTGCGGATGTTCAGCGAATCAAACAGAAACGGCTCCAGGACTGGGGGCAGATGTTTGGACAAGCACCGTGATTCTGGATGAGATGCAATTCGTGGGATGTTGAGCAAGTTCACGCCATGCACCTACTGTGTGCATTGCCGACCGCGATCGGTCGAAGTGATACTGGCAGCACACCAGTCATGCGTGTACACTGGCAGGCACATGCAGGATGCCAGACCATGATCAGGGCACAGAGCCCTTCAATTGATCACTCTGCAATTTACAGCATCAAGGGGACAAGTGCCCAATTGGGGCGCTGTTAGGTTGCTAATTTGGAAGCAAACTACATTGTTGGGGTAGCGGCAGCACCAACTGAAGCCGACAGCTCATCTAGTCCAAGGAACTTTGGAATCATGTATTTGCACATTTCAGTAACGACCAAAAACTCTGCAGCAGACACGGGGACACTTACTGATCGTGTCCCAGAGGACTGATTTTCCATCACAGTGATGTTCACATTCAAGTTGTCCGGCAGCATTTGGACTTTCATGGACTTCTTGATCTGCATGCCATGCAATTGTCAGGCCGGCACCCGTGAAATCGGATTCGGCACGAACACGGTAGTACCTGTTGAGAACAGCGATCGCATACAGCAGGGCAGGGGGACAGCACCTGCCCCTGCGTTGATGAGCCCATCCCTGGATCATGGAACAGATCAACCACTTGACCAGAAAGCACAGCACTTGTCAAGAACAGCTGCGACAGCTCCGTTATAGACATTGCAAAAGTGATTTTCTCTGACCAAGAATATGATCTCTTCCCGTTGGAATTGGCAAGCTCCAGGAGCAGGCATCCCCGCCTGGATAATTCGAGATTTCCATCTGCCGCCTTGCGGTAGGTGGGCATGATTGGCTTGAATTGAATCGCTGAGCGCCCTTTGTATATATCATATTGAACATTGTAGACAGTTGCTCTTGGTTTGGCAGGATCTAGTTCGGCAGACCGAGCTACGCTCCTGGTAGGGAGGCATCCATGAAGACCTTGCGACGACGCGACAGGAACACCAGGACTGATTCGTTTATTCCCCTGCATCGCAGGTAGCCGGGCTATAAATATGATCACGGAGCATGGCATACTTGAGACCACGCTCGCAGCTTCCCTGTTTTCGCTCTTGTTTCGGACGCGTGTGCAAGCTGTCGTGCGGAGATTCGGAATTCGATTCAAATGAGTAGTGCACATAATCTGCATGCTGAGTCTGAGCCGCACCCATACTTGTGCCACAATTCTCGTGGCTGTGCATGTGGACGTTCGGAGCATGCTGGCTGCAAGTGGCTTTCAAATGCTGTCGCTGGGATAGCTGCGCCACGAGTCAGACACTTTCGCGGAGCCTGGCCAAAATCCATTTCATGAAATATGAAACTTGATCCTGCATGGTGTTATAGCTGGTAATATAGCCAACCTGTCCTTCGAGGCCGCATGGCGAAGTCTGTCTGCAGACAGTGTTGTCGCACCGGCGCCACATATGATGGAGGTGATGCCGATCACAGCGCGAGGTGCTGTGCCACTTTGCATGCGATCGGGACATGGATCATACTGATATGGCAATGGTATTGGCGGGTCAACGGCGAGCGACCAACAACCTCCTGAGAAACCCACCACGTCGACCAGGGTCATCTGTCAGAACACCTGATGCATCTTGTAGCCACGAACATCGGCTGCAGTACAATGGAACCAAGAAACTCAACAGTTGTCACGCGGACAAGGTAGGTGGAAAGCTCTCAGCATTGTACAGGACTGTCGCCACTTTTGATATGCTGCATCATCAGCCTAATTGCATCCTGAGTATTGTCTCCAGCTGTATCTACTTTGAGCAGGATGATTGCTGATCACTTGGGAAATATGCTCAGTTGACGATGCTACTTACATCGTACTGCGCACAGAGACACATGGGCAATTGACAACCTTGAAGATGGCTCGAATTGATCAAAAGCAAGTTGAGCAGCATTCCCAACCACATGCATCCTCGTGCACGTATGGGTGTGCACAGGCCATGCTTGGGATGCATACCCAACACTGGCATGCAACGGACTTCCTGCATCTGCAGAGTAACACGGAATTCCGAGGGCGTACAGCGCTCAGCAACTGACCTACGGTGAAAATTTTGATGACTTCAAGGAACATAATCTCAATTGCAGTCCTGTATTGCCAGTCACTGCAAAACCAACGTAACAGTGCGCATGTTTCAGCGCGATTGCACGCGTCTATAATATTGTGATCCGCTTTTCAACTGCAGGATCTGCTGCAAAATTCCCTTGCTCAGGGAAAAACCGAATTATTGCACTACTGTCATTGCCAGCTGCCCTGGCTGCTTGCCTCAGCAGGCGTCTCAGCGCTGGGTCGGCACATTCCTCAACGTCCCTTCCAGCCTGCCGCAGCAAATTCAGCTGCTGCAAGCGCTCAAAGTGTTCACTCAACATCAATGACAGCTGTGGGCAATCCTCATCTGACCGTAGGACAGGGCACTGCATGCACGGTTTGCTATCAGTCTCAAGATGGCATCCAGTGTAAGGGAAAGGTGCAAGTATGGAATGGTGCTGCAACGGCACAACACCACAGCAATCAAGCTGTATTGTTCATGTGAACAACCGTTCGAAACATGGGAAAGTTGCATAACCCCTCATGTGCAAGGGAAAACAAGCACAATGCCCCAAAGGCATCGGATGAAACGCAAGCCGCAGGCAAAAAACAGGGTGGTAGGATCAGGCAGCGCACATCTGTCAGGCATTCGAAGCCATCTTTACCTTGCACAAGGTACGCCTTGACTCCAACTGTGTACAGCCGAGAGAGCTCCAGTGCCTTACCACCCACAAGCACGTTCTCCTGGCTAATTCGCCTTCCAGGAGGCAGTGATGGATCAAAGGAGAAGACAACATTTGCAACCTGCACACCATTCAACCACGTCTATGCAAGCGAATGTGCCATGGCCGCCTCATGTGTGCATCAAAGTCAACTACTCTGACGAACTCTGACGAAGTGTCGTTTGGCATCAAATCCATAATCTGAAAGCCATTTGGGTACTGGCATTTATGCAAGGGCACCACGTATGCCCGTCACAAGTTGTGCACCATGAGGGCTGGCAAGCAACAAGCCTGCACACCTGCAGGAATCGACCTTCAAGCCTGGGATATGCTGACACTCCCACCTCCAGGGCGCGCAGAAGGACAGATCCAGATGCCTGGATGACCGTCATGTCATCCAGCATGGGGAGAATGTTCACAATATCCTGCACAATGGGAACTGCCGGATTTGCCAGGCTCAACAGCTGGCAAGGTCAAACAATTGCACACGCAGATCTACAGATTGTAGCTGCTCACGGTCCAGAATGAACGCGGCCGCACTCTTCAAGACTGAAACCCACCTTCTTTAAAAGCACTCCCGCTTCATGGACAGAGTCACTCCGTAGTGTGCCACTGTTGACGAGTACGCAATCTACTGGAAATTCTGGGTTGACGTTCAGAGCTGCCAGTGCAACATCCGCGACCAGGTTCCCTAAGTTGCACTCCCGGGTCCTGACCATGACAAAACGCCCTTCAAGTGGCACAGCTACTGGCCCTGCTGGTGCATCCAACTGTTTACTCAGCTCTGCGGCATGCACATTCACAAGTTCGGCTGTTTCAGGGTGTTCCGGGACATCTGATTCAATCAGAATGCGTTCGTAATCCGCCTGCAACATCACCCTCAGCTCTGTTACATGTCACCTTAGCCTTCCATGATAGTTTGCCGTGTCATTCTGCTCAAGGACAATGCTTACCCATTCACAGCGCCCGGATGAGTTGAAGACCATGGTGGCACTGGCTGGGAGATCAGACGCCAGAACACACGCACACACAGTGACAAGTCCAGTATTTGGGATGTTTGCTGTCACAAACTGCGATGTAGCGTGGTAGGAAACCTAGCTGGATTGCAATGCTACAGCGTTGGGCAACAACTGCTGCACCCTGACACTGCCCGATACAGAGCTGAGTAACACACGCCAGCCATCACACTGTATTGACACCCCACTTCATTGACCGTGAGTCGAGTGACATGGATGCTCTCATAAAACTAAGCTTCATAGGTCTCTCGTGCGGAGCAGACAACCGGCTGGTGGAGCTGCATTTTCCCGATGCTTCACAGCAGTGTGTACACAGATGCAAACCTGCTGCCAGGAATCTAGCATACCATATGCATACTACGGCAGCATTTCTCAGGTTTGAGAACATTGTGGCAAGCACAATCGAGCGTCATGGCTCGTTCATCACCTGAGCATGTGGTCACAACATCAGAGAGGCCTTGTCGCTGAAGATAGACACTGCGAGCAGAGGAGACCGTACTTACGACTGCTGTTGGTGATGTCCATCACACAGACTTCTCATTCACTCGCAGTACTACAAGCAGACGGAAATCGACTACTTCACACCCTACTCTGGAGATCAAGTGGGGCCCGACGCCGCGTGATGGACAAACAGCGATGCAGGGTTCTTTGGGACAGTGAACTGCGCTCGCTTCAGTACAGACAGTGCAGGAGCATACCACCCAGCTTGAACCCGCTCGATGCATGTGGATCAGAGAAAGCTCACGGAAGTCTGTGCCAGACTTGAACAGCAGCGTGTTGCTTGGGTGACAGCGCTCAACACTGTAGTGATGGTCATGCCCCCCTAGTATCAGGTCAATCCCAGGAACCTGGGAACCCAATCGAAGATCATTTGGGGCTCTCATGTGTGTCAGTGCGACAACGATGTCAACTTCATACTCGTCACGTAGCAGCTGGCACAGTCGCTGGCCTTCTGACACAAAGTCCAGATACAGGACATCATCGCTCTCTAGCAACGGCATCGTAGCGAGCCATTCATGCTCAACGAGCCCCAAAAGGCCAATCTTGACTCCCAGGTGGTCAACAATATGGTACCTGCAGAATCCAAAGCCGTCTGGGATGGGGTAGACCTGGCTTTTTGCTTTTCTGGGGTCAGGCATGTATGGGCACAATGCAGCAGAATCCAAAGCCGTCTGGGATGGGGTAGACCTGGCTGTTTGCTTTCCTGGGGTCAGGCATGTATGGGCACAATGCGACAGCAGAAACAGACGACATGCAGCTATCGTAAAGCAATACATCGACGCATTGTGAAGTGTTGAGACTGTGCAGCGTCCAGTCTGTAGGATGCAGAGGGGCATGGCCAAATGCACCACCCAGAACACACCGTTTGCATCCAGGAAAGACGTCCGCTGTTCGTCTGTCTAGAAGATTTGCCATCAGCCATGGAAATGTACACTGACCTGCAAGTTGCTGGAAGCGCGGCAAACCAAAATCGAGATCGTGATTGCCCACAACAGCTGCCTGAACCCCAGCTGCGTTCAGAACTGGTGGCATTTGTGCCCCTTTTGTGACTGTACTCATCAGGCTAGGATTGAATGAGTCTCCAGAGAACAGCACAAGAGCACTGTGGTCCTGCACAATGGACCACATTTTGACCTGATGCACTTGGATCCGCCATTTTTGTACACGGCTGTGTTGAGCATTGAGAAAACGCATGCACCATAGCTGTCTTACCTGGATCAATTGCTTGCACTTGCTTACGAACCTGGCAGCACCTCCGACAGGATCTTGTTCTCGCGCCTCAATGTTGTACACGTCATTGAAATGCACCAAGGAGACTTGATGTATCGCCTTCTTGCCATTGGCAAAAACGGGGCGTGTGCATGCAACATGTCGGCCGGTCGCACTAGATGCCGCACATGATGACAGCAGCCTTGAAATCCCCTTGTTTGTCAATAGGCGTCCCGCTGGACAGCTAAAGGCTTGCATGTTATTTGCTGTGCGTGAGGCGAATGCAGGCCATGAACGGCAGGTAGAAGAGGCATGAAGCCCACCAGAGACACCAAGTTACCACTATCAATCCGCGAGATTACAATCTTTGCGAGACTCGCAGCAGGCGGCGAACAGACCCACGCAAGTACCTAGCGAGCTACGATAAAAGCAGGGGCGAAGGCCTATGCAGCTGTGAGTGGCGTAAGTTTCGGTATGATGCTTGTGCACGTTCATAACCTGGTAATTGCCAGCAGCAATGTGCCACGCCTACACGCACAGAGCATCATACAAATTGCCACAGCCATGCATTTCCTTGAACCGGAGTACGCATGCGAATCATCGCTACGGTGTAACAGCGTTGCAGTGCGGGGACACCATGGATGTGCACAAGGACCTGAGCGCACCAAATGAAGCGCGTGCCGTCAGTGGAAGCATTTGCCATAGAAATTTATTTATGCACAGTTATGTATGCTTATACGCATCGTCAGCGGGTGAGATTGTACATGCGCCAAGGGGCGTGTGGCGTTACAACTGGTCCATTTCAAACCCCAGTACATCCCGATCCGCTGATCTCCGGACAACAAAAGCATATCTTTAATTTCCACTGCCGTTCGGACAGACTGACTCAATGTGTAATGCTGCTGACAACGGGCTGACAATGCGCTGCTCAAATCGATTGGCAGTCGAGAGGTGCGCATCGCACCCGGAACCCTCGATAATGTGCTCGCCGCCTCTGGCCCCCCATGACAGTGCCCAAGAAGAGAGCTCTTCTGCGCAAGTCCTAGCATGAGCCACAGCGACAAACATGCCTCGCGTGGGCAGAGCCTTCCTTTCTGGTGAAGCGTGCACAGTCGTGTAGCTGTTCTTGTGAGTTGAGCAGCGGCTAGGTCAGCATGCCGCACGTCGCGTACTACCGCAACTGTACGCTCCAAATTAAGCCGGATATAACGTCAGTGAGTGGTATATAGAGCATCGTCCGCGTAGGACGTCTCTGATCTGCTTGTGCTGGCGTGCAGATGGTAAAACTTTCAAGAAGCCCCGCCGTCCGTACGAGAAGGAGCGTCTGGATGCAGAACTGAAGCTGGTTGGTGAGTATGGGCTTCGTAACAAGCGAGAGCTCTGGCGTGTGCAGATGCAGCTTTCAAAGATCAGGAATGCTGCTCGTACGCTGCTCACTCTCGAGGAACGCGATCCTCGTCGCATTTTCCAGGGCAATGCGCTTCTGAAGCGTATGTACCGCTACGGGCTTCTGGACGAGTCTCAAAAGGGCTTGGATTATGTCCTGGCTCTGCAGCCCTCAGACTTCTTGGAGCGTCGGCTCCAGACTCTTGTGTTCAAGCTTGGACACGCCAAGTCCATCCACCACGCTCGCATCCTGATTCGTCAGAGGCACATCAGGTGCTGTTCCCGACACCTTGATGCACCACCACTGTACACGCATGTGTAGAATGCAATGGTTAACATCTTTGATGTTCATTCTGCTTATAGGGTCGGGAAGCAACTGGTCAACGTGCCTTCATTCCTGGTTCGTGTTGACAGCCAGAAGCATATTGACTTTGCTCTTCGATCTCCCTTCGGCGGTGGCCGTCCTGGTCGTGTCAAGCGTGCGAAGATGTGCGATGCAGCTTCTTCTCAATTATGAATTTTTGCACAAATGATTGTGCATGCATCCGTATGTTTCACGTCAGGCACGTGTGTCATGGTGGTTCACGGTCTCGAAAATTCTGCAGGCAGCGTGGGGGAGGCGGTGGTGATGGTGGCGACGATGACGAGTAAATCTGGCCTCGCCACGCCTGCTGCAATGTGTGACAGAAGATAACGCTCCATCGCACTCCAAGTATCAGGCCTTGTAACAGAATCTCATCGTTGCAAATTTATCTACGGTAAGTATGTAATGCAAGAATTTGTTTTTGTCAATGAGCAGCAATGGCAGGTGACTAAGTAGATTTTTCTTATTGGGCCTCTCTTGTGAAAATCAGGATTGTGTTGTTAGGTCCACGTGCAACACGAAGAGTGCTATGGGCATACGAGTTCAGCCATCCTCGACCATTTCCTGCATAACATTTTGGTTGAGTACACTTTTTTTTGGAACGATTCCCATATCGCATGTGAGAGTCTGTGGGCCTGCGAGCTAAGCAATCATCCAGAATCGCACGATTCGATTTTGTTGCTGCAGTGTGACTCTCGGGTTGGCCAGACGGTGTTTGTTGCAGAAGCTGCAGCAAATTCCTGATCGGTGCCATCCCAAGTAACTCATCACCCAGCGCCAGTGCAGCTGTGTGTAGGCCATCCAGCAGGTGGGGGGTCGACACGTGAGTGGTACAGTTTTGTCCAGGAAATTTCTGGTATGGCTGCTGTGACTGCTGTATTTGCCATGGCACGCTTGCTGCCAAGTTGAAGGGCATTGGTGCTGCCAGCTGAACATCGTTGGTTACGACCCCATCTTCTACGTTGACTTCTTGAGTGATGTCTCCCAGTTTCACAAGTGGTAGTGCATTCACTGCGTCCATGATCGCCAGAACATCTTGATCGTCGGTCATTGCAAGATTCCATTTACCTGCTATGCTGTCCATGATCTGCAAAGTCTGGACGCCCTCACGTACACATTCACCGCACATTCCAAATCAGTTCATCATGTAAACATCCTTTTCGTTGGTAGCTAATCATAGAAAGTGCTACATACACAAATGGCCTCTGTACCACAGAGTTGTGTTGCTCATGGGTACAGTAGGCATGTGTGGCATGTATATAATGACGCACTGATGACCTGTCTTCACACCTGAGCTGGCTGAGACTGCGCAATCGCTTCCAGCTGAACCACAACTTCCTCCATCTCAACGCGATCGCTGTTTGTCAGCTTGCAACCACGTTCTGTTTTGTACGCCAGATCCGTCAGACGCATCTCTAATCTGTTTCTGCTTTCCGGTGGCTGTCGCATTGGCACATCCGGTCCCTGCATGAGGCAACAACTCATCCAACATTAACAAGATCCTGCATGATGACTTCCAGTGTGGACAAGTGCTGCATTCACAGTAGCATATTCTCCTGTGCCTTCAGGACATGCCTGAGTACGTTGCCTCGCAATAGCTTTGGTTGAGGTCTTGGGCGATGCAACCATGTCAAGAAGGCTTTGCGCGACGCCCCCAGTGAGTATGCCTGCAGCAGCTGCTGTGACTGTGGCCATCTGGGTCAGTGTGCCAATAGGGTCCTGCTGTTCCCAATGTTCTCTGGACCGCACAGAGGGTCCTCCATCCTGCTCACCACTCGTGTCCAACACACTGCCTCCATCGTCCAGGCCCGACCCTTTTTCGTTCGTTGCAGCAACATACAAGGCTGATATAATATCAGACAACACATCCACTGGGTTCAGGTTTTGCGGTGTCTCGGCCAGGACCGAAGCGGGCAGTTTCTGTTGTGTTGGTCTCTCTGAAGTAGATAAGTCTTGCCCGTCTGCTTGCTCATGGGTGCTTGTGTCAGCAAAGGAAACAGTGTTTTGAGTTGATGGCATGAGTGGCGCTTCATTCACTTGCGCCGACGGCATGTCAGACGTTTTGCTGCTTGATTCCAATACATCCGTTCCAACAGCGGAGCCACTGTGTAAGGCACTCCCTGGAACAGTCTCTGCTGGTTGAAGGTCAGCCTCACGCGCATCAGCACTCATCGCGTTGTCTATGAGGTCTGCAGCGAAGTCCTGGCAATGGACATCCTGTAAGCCTTGTTCGTCTTGTTGTGATCCGTGTGTGTAGTGATGTGATTGGGGTGTGGCTGACACAATTTCGTGGGTGGACACTTGACTGTCTTGATCCTGTATGGAAACTCCTGGATGTTCATACAAGGGCCAATTTGAATTTATGTCATCAGATGAGGTGTCCATGCTCCAAACCTGAGTACTGTCGCACACATGCTCGTTTTTGGAGTCTAAAAGAGCAGCAGCTTCTGTGTTGTCAGTTGAACATGACGTAATACTTGATCGACCAAAGCCTCCTGTGTCAGCATCTTGTGTATCACAGGAATTGAACGTATCACGTGAACGCAAGTTTGGCATTGTGCTAATTGCCTGTTGATCAGCCTGTAGGTCCACTGAAGTGCCGACCGCGGGAGAGATCTCATGGTCAGCATGTGAGTTGCCATGTGTTTGCCTTTGTACATGTAGATTGATCGAACCAGCATCTTCAGAGGTGCTTGCTGAGATGTCGGTGGTGCTGTTGTTGCAAGTTTCCTGCTTGCCTGCAATGTGACAAAACTACATGAACTACTTACTGTGATGCGACTTGTGTGTACTCCACATCTGCCATCGATTGTTTCAGCTTGGAGGATGCCCACCTATCTGTTGCTCTTCCAATACATGCTCATGTGCGGAATAATGGGTGGTTGCCGATCCCTGCCACACCAAACCAGACTGCGTGATGTCCAGTGCATCTGAAGGTGCTTCTGCACCACTCTCAGAGGCGCAATGTACGTCAGTGTCAGCTGTCTCGTGTTTTCCGTTCAAGCCTGCACATACCACTTTTCCGGGCACAGCCCAATCGTCATTGACTCCAGTCCACGCAGCAAACAGCTAATCAGCCCGAAGGCAAGAGACGTATCCAATCCTATCAAAAGTGCAGAACATGCAGCCTGAGCAAACAGCGCAGGTGGACATTCCAATCATAGGATGTCGTTTGCACCTTTCTTGTAGGTGTCTGGCAGATCAACTATGCCATTGCACAGTGCACTGACAAAAGGCAAAGTAGGTGGACTTCTTCCATCGGGCGCTTCGGAATCATGGTCATGGGAGACAGGATTGGTGTTGGTCGCGAGATCTGATCCTGTCCAAATCGAAGCTTCCGGCATGGATAATCCAACAACGATACCTGCTGTGCAAGCGTGCCCTTGTCCACATGCCTGCAGTCGCACCCTTGCTGAGAACGCGGTCCAGCTCCCAAGAAAGGTACTGGAGAATGTCGGCCACGAACCGGTGCACGATGCATGTGTTCATTGATGCCGTGCCAGTCCACTGAGAGTTTGAGTGGTCAGAGACCGACCTGACTATCACGTACACTAGAAACATCTTCGAAGGCTGCAGCAGAAACTGCATCCTTTGCACGCAGCTGTTCAACACAGCCCTGGTGTGATACTGCAGACAGAACGGCGGTGTCGTGAAGATGGCTTGGCACGGCGTATCCGCTTTTGATATACCTCCCGTCAGCATCTTCCACTGTATGTGCAAGAATGTCTTCGGATGTGGTCAACTCGGTGGACTGCGTTGACGGCGGACCTTTGTCCTCGGACCCTTTGACTCGGCTCAGCAGGACAGCCCGCCCAACCTGGTCACTGTCACCAGTTGGCTTGTTGCTCCAGACGTCAAGACAAATATAACAATTCGAGCGCAACATGCTAACATGCAAGCTCAGAATATGAAGAGGACAGAGATTACCGCCACGAGTCCGATGACCGCAAGTGCAGCAGCACCTATCTGAGATCCGTTTAGCGTGCCCCCATTTGTCTCTTTGACGTGCTCCTCACAGCTCACATGAATAGTACTCGATCCTGCTGTTGCCGCAGCCCGGGCGTGATCATCTTGCAGGGGTGTAACATCAGCGAAGCCTTCTGGCTGAACATCGAGAACACTGTATGCCTTCTGGAAGAGCGCATGCCTGCATCAGGGGCAGCGTCAGCGCGAATTGTAAATGCATCCTTAGACACCACAATCGGCAGATGCGAGCCTTGGTAAATAAAGCTTGTCACCAGGGAAGATAGCATCCTCTGCACGTAATTTGCGCCAGTTCCGAGAGGAAACTCCACAGCGAGGGCGACGAGGGAACAGGTCTTCATTAAGTTTCTGCAGGGACAGAAAGGTGTCGGAGAAATTATCAAATAAACATTGAAAACATAGAAAGTTTCTTGCATAAAATGTGCAGCTATCTGAAATAGCGGTTCGCACTTGGAGTTCAGCAACTGAAATGCTGTGGGTGTTGGCAATAGACCACAGGCTGTCACCGGCCTGCAACTCAACGTTACAGCCTGTAACTCATCTGATGTTCACACTTGTACATCAGATTTGACAAAGAAATCCCTCACCTTGACCGTGTAAACAGTAACAGCATCCGGCACCGCATGCACCGACGCACCACGGCGAATACACGGTCTATTCAGCTGATTCCAACCCCTGACTGACAGCTTCATATAGCCCGATCAAATGCGTCTTCACTGCATTCCTGCATGTGGGGAAGCACGGCACGGCATTGCTTCAGCAAACAGGTAAAGCAGGAACACCGGCCCCGGACACACGACTCCTGTAGAAGTCAGCTTCCATATGCAATCACACGGCGCATTATGACTACGGTGACCACGTCTGACCACCTGACGGCTAGCGCCCCAGGCTCTTGGAAACGAGCTATACAATCGAGGCGAGGCAATGATCGACGAAGGTACGGCGAAGTTAAGACTTTCCGAGCGCAGCATCTGTGTCCATACGCCCCACGCTTTTGACGTTTATTGAATCATGTCGCTTTGGCAGCTGCAGCGTGATCGTGAGCATGCGAAACGTCAATGCAACTGCATTTCTGCACCTATCGCGATATTTCGGCCAATGCCTGTCTCAGCTGAGCTCAGTCACTACCGCAGTTGCATTCGGTGGTTGCAAGTGGGCTTGAGCTTTGTAACAGCAGATGTGAAGTAGCGCATAAGCGCGAGTGAATAATCTCGATTTGGTGAGAGCATCCTGGATCCAGCCTGACTGTTACATAATTATGTTACTACACCACACAACAGGACACAAGCCACCTGACATTGTGACAGCGCAACAGTATATCTCAGATGATCGCGGCATCCTCGTGATCATACCACCATAGACCACGTCTCCAATTTTTTTTGATCTGATTCTTTGCACCCCAAGCAAACAGACCACATGCGCACTGCTAAGCAGGCACATCTTGTTGAATACTGGTCTCCATGTGCCCACTGCATATCTGCACAGTCGAATGTGCAATACCAGCGGCAGAGATGGCACGCTCTACACAATCAATTATCGAGTATGGATCAGACTTGTCAGCAACATCAATGTGTGCTGTCAGAATCACTTTGCCGGTCCCAATTCGCCATACGTGCAGGTCATGCACTCCCACCACACCTGACACCTCAAACATCTGCTCAACAAGGTAATCAAGGTCTACATCGCCAGGTGCCGCTTCCATGAGATCGTTGGTAATGTCAAAGATCAAGGTTTTGGTCACCCACACCACACCGATGGCAAATACAAATGTACAGGCTGGATCAACCCACAGCCACTTCGGGTCAGCATCTGTGTACCTGAAGCACACTTCAGTAAGACCTAGAAGGAGAACAGGATCGAGAGGCTACAGCATGCACATAGCTGTCAACACGTGCGCTGCATATGGGAAGTCAAGCAGACCGTTCCACAAGGTCCAATGCACTAGCAGTGTCAGGGACAACGCTGCTGAGCAGATGTGTCGAAAGAGATGCCGGGGAATCACACATGCACAGATGCGCACCATATGATAGCACCAGCAATGGCGACGCCAACTGACTGCATGATATCTCCCATGACATGCACGATAGCACCTCGGAGGTTCTGATTGTGGTGGTCTCCATGCGGCCCACTACTATGCTCATGTCCATGTGAATGCCCATTGGCATGGTCATGTGACATGCAGTGCATGTGCCCGGGAGTACCATGGCCACGACTGCGAGAACGTGGGGCGCAAGATACGTCCACACTGTCAAGGTAGCCGCCCGCTTCAGCAGGTTCAAGAGTGACATGTAGCAAACCATGAGATGATGTCCGCTCCACGCTGAGGCGCTCCATTGCATTGGCGGCAGACTTAGGTGAGTGGTCAGGTGCATGCGCATGGTCATGATCATGGTGATGTCCATCACTGCAATGAATGTGGCCATTGTGACCATTCTGGCTTGCTTGGTGCTGCGAATGGCCGGTGCATTCCTTGTGACCAGAGTGTGCAGAATCGCAGCCATGGCCCCCTGACCCATGCGCATGGTCATGAGCATGGTCGCATGGGCCAGCAATGTCGTGACTGCCGCCATGGGCATGAGAGTGGCCATGATCATGGCCACAGTGGGAATCACCATGATCATGATGGTGGCCACAGCTTCCGCCTCCTAAGTGATGGTGGTGGTCATGTCCAAGCGTCATCAGGAGAAGCACATTGAATCCGATGCCAGTTGTGGCGACGATGAACATGAGTCTCCCATCAATGTCAGTAGGGTGTATCAGGCGCTGGACTGCCTCGAGCACCAGACCGCCAGTTATTACGCACACAATCAGAACAGAGATCAAGGCGCCGATAGTCTCAGCCCGATGATAGCCAAAGGAATACGCTGATGTAGCCTTCATCTTGATCAGCCGCATGGAGTAGATGGAGACAAGAAATGAAAACACATCTGAGAACATATGAGCTGCATCAGAGAGGATGGCCACACTGCACAAGAGGAGCATCATTACAGCGTGAACGAAACTATTGTGAGCAACAGAGAGGTCACACAGAACCTGACACGCAGGCCTTCTGGCACGGATGTGTTGGGCTGTTTCCAAACAAGACTAGCCCCACCATCAAACGCCTGAACACGTCTTTAGCCAGAGATATAAAATCGGATGAGCGCACAAAGTGAAAAGTCTATGCCAACAGTCTCCTTTGCGCAGGAACATGCGAAACTGCATGCGGTTGCAGCCAGGTCAGCCCAACGGCTAAGCAGGACATCACCTGTGGGCAAAGTATCCACCGAAACACTCGAAAATCATGAAAGCGAAAGCCAGAACACAAGCCAGCACGAGCTTCTTAGTGACCTGCACGCATGCGAGGTGGCTTGTGATCCCTTTCAGATTTCACTCAAAGTCAACATTAGCGAACAAAGCCAGCAGAGACAAGCTGCATCACAGACGGCAGCACGTACACGCTTCCCGCTTGCTGTTTCTCCACCATTCCGTAAAAAACATCCTGTCCTGTCATGGACGGACTCGTGGAGCCTTCCGGAGTTGTGACCTGCACGCAGTGGTGCCAGTGCGCCGCGGGATCGGAAGCAAACAGTATAGTACCAAATCCGGCACGTCGACCGATGCACCTGATGTCTTGTGGCTGATACTGCATCTTCTTCTCAGTGTTGAGTCGCCTACAGGTTGCAGCAGTGGAGCGTCCTCAGCAGCAACCCCGTCTCCTCCAGCCGAATCGCGCATTGCTATGGGCCAGCTTCGAAAGTACGTAGTCCACTGCAGCTATGTGTACAAGCATATACTGCTCACTTCAGCAACCTAGCCAAGAACTGGATGGATCAGGATGAAGACAACAGCGCTGGGGCGTGCTACGGCTCCGCACCGACGTGGACAATAACCGTTCTTCCTACCACTCTGCAACAGCTGCTGCTGGCTGTCACGCATGTGGGCCTGACAACTATTGGGACGTGCCCACGAACAAGAAACAAAGCGACGAGGAAGAGGGTTTTGCACACGCACACACACTCCGTCGCCTACGGCCGCGGCAGCGAACCTTGGGGCATCGCAGTGTGCGGCGTGCGGTCGATTCAGCGTTCTCTCGACTCATACGAGATCGTTGCATGCAAGCTTTGCTACGGCCACGACATTATGCATGAGACACAAAGGTCACGGATGCGCGCTGTCGGCCCATGCAGCGAAGATGCTGCACACATTAACGGGCATCGGGTACATCGACTTTTGTGGAATTGTTTCGGAGGGTCCCCGGCTATGGTAACCCCTCGCCTCGTACTCCCATCTACCTTCGATTTGCAGACGTCGAGATTATGAAATTGCACAGCCGCTCGATCCTGCATTCTGCGTCTGCCATTACTCTGCATTGGAGCTTAGCTCACGCATATAGCATCCACACCAGGCCACCGAAAGCCACGTTTTTGCTGCCGGAACACTGGCATCAACAGCATTCTCGAACGAGCCAGCCAGCCGTGAGCTCGCATCATTGTTACCAGGGCCACCTGGACAGTTGCACCTCGTGTCACAGCAGGTGTGGGCGCACCCGCTCCAGCATATCACATGTCTCGCAACATCCTGAGACTACATGGAAGCAGATGCACTGCAGCTCCGCACATTGAGCGTACCAGCTGATTGTGTGCGTACACACCCTGTCCTCGCGCGCACAAAGCAACGAAGGAGCAGCCACGACGAGCAGGCCGTATCGATTTCACAGAGCCCCCCGCGCAGATCGCCCAGGTCTCAGCAACGCAGAGCACACACCTCCCTTGAATATAGGGGCGCTCTTACAGCACTGGCCCATATTCACACACCAACTGAGCATCTAAGCACAGCAAATGCTACAGTAAACGCAAGTGTGAGACTGACCAGCCCAGGAGTGCATAGACCCTCCCTCCAGGACTAGTCGCCGCGCTGTGCTGCAGCGCCCTCGCACACGCCCAGCGCAGCCCCATTCCCGATGACACTGCAGCACATCGGATGTACAGCAAGTGCAGCAGGTTGAAGGCAACAGTGTAGCGCGCGCCATGCTGCCGCAGTGAGCATAGCGCAAACCCCACGCCAGCATGTGTAGGTGCATGTTCGGCGGCCGCCGTCGGATATGCCGCCGTCCATGCATGCATGTGCATGACGGCCTCTATCTGGCACAGCGAGGTGACCTGGCACGGGCGGCCACCACATGATCCCTGACACCATGCATTTGTGCCATGGCACGCCAGCGCAGCTGACCACCTCGCATCGGCATTGCGTTCAGCGGGATGTCACATCGATCCCTTGAGATTCAATGAGCATGCAGCCTTTTTATCACGCCGACTTGGCAAACTTTTTTGTCCGGCGCCTCGTGGGCACCTTAGGTATGCGCATGATTGCACAGGGGCGCCAGCTTGTCCAGCAAGCGGGGGTGTGCGATGCAGGTGCAGAGATGATCATGGACGCGCCTGTTGCGGTACCGCCAACCTGGGGGACCCAGAGCATGCACCTCAACATGGCCGTGCACTCTGCATTGTTGGAGCTGCTACCCTGCAGGCACTGCTACTTCTGATGTGGGCATCACTGCGACACCTGTTCACTTCCGAGTTGATTTCTGTGTTGCAGGCATTTTGCAGGGTGCGGTACGTGCGTTGGGTCGTTTCTCATGTGGCACAGCAGCAGATGGGTGTGCCCGTGCACGCTGCTGTGTTGTGGCTTTAGTGGCACGGTCGCATGCCACGTTACGACTGACAGCCACAGGGTGGCAGAAGGAAATAATAAAAACATGTATAGCTGTGTTAATTTATCAGAAGCTGGCCCCTGGGTGTGCCCGCTGGCAATCGATGCAGCTGCATGGTGTAGCATATGGAGTGGATGGTACCAGCCACAACGTCAAGAATGCTGGCTTCTGGGGGAAATGAAAGAATCTTGTCGTGCTGTGCTGGTGTGACCCGGGTGCTATATCTCGAGACATGCTGTTCAGAAAGAGCTGCAGAGGCATTTGCAGGATGTGCACCGCGGCGCTGTGGCTACCGGTGGTGCAAGCTAGCCGTAGCCGTAGCTCTGCGCGCTGTAATAACACTGTATCGGCGGCGACGGGCAGAAGTGCGGCTGAAATTGAGAAATATTTCCGTAGACATATGTCGATGCTGTCGTGATGGAGGTCGCCTACTTCTGGATGCACAACGCTCAGACGTGATGATCGCGCGCCACCATCAGAGAGCCTCACGAATGCGTCGATGACTGCGATCAGTAGAGATTTCAACTTAGAGGAACATTCACCTGTTGGAATACAGGCGCGTGTCCAGATTTCAGGCGCTAGCATCTCGCAGAGATGAGCGGCTCCCTGTCTGGGCCTAAGAGGCCGGCCAAGACGAGGAAAGGAAAACGGGCCCTGGAGAAGCGCGCACCCAAAGAGGCACGCCAGCACAAAGCCTGAAACTTCATACTGGCACCTGTGCCTGATAATTGCTTCAGGTATTAGGGGCTTCCTCCATCTCACCAGCTCGATGTGCTGCAGGTCGAGGATCCGAAGAAGGTCCTACTACTGCAAGGCAATAAGGTCAGTCAGGTGATCAGGGATGTGCTGACTGATCTTCACAAACTAAAAAAAGGTGATTCAGTGAAGTATTCTCGGAAGAACGATCTGCATCCTTTTGAAACTGGCCAAGAATTGACGCTCCAGTTTTTCTGTGAGCGAAGTGACTGCCCTCTCTTCTGTCTAGCGAATCACAGCAAGAAACGACCCAATAATCTTGTGATAGGACGCATGTTCGACTTCAATGTGCTCGACATGATTGAGGTCGGGGTCTTAGACTTCACGCCAATCGCGACATTTCCTGGTGCATCAGCGCTGAAGCCAGACGCAAAGGTCTGCTGCCACGCCGTTGGGTTTGGTTGCAGTGATTGCACTCACCGTCTCTCAGTCACGATCTCAGCTGTGCATGTAGCCAGGATTTATCTTTTTGGGGGAACAATTTGAGCAAAACTCGAAGCACAAGATGTTGAAGAGCATGCTGATTGACCTCTTCCGCGGATCCCCCGACCCAGAGGTCAGCCTGACTAATGTGGAGCGCATGTTTGTATGTTGCGCTCACCCAGATGGCAAGGTTACCATCAGACACTACTGTGTGAAGCTCAAGAAGTCGGGGACCAAGGCATGTGTCCTCCTGCATCGTCTCACTGCTACTAGCGCTCATTTAGTTGCGCAAACAAACACTGAAACCTTCCGCAGAATGGCTTGTAAGGCCATCTGATCACTGTCAGCATGGTTCTTGCCAATACCACCATGCAGGCCTGGTGCGAACAGTGTTGGGCTGCCATTGCCGTATCCGACTTGGCATGCGCACAATTTATCCATGCCATAACATGTTTCATATCATGTGATTTATATACCTCACATGTGTCAGTGGCACTTCCTCAAGATGTGCACAGGGCTGACGGTGTGCTGGGCTTGTTTCAAAGACTTAATCATCATGAGCTGTGCAGGTTCCGCGGGTCGAACTGGAAGAAGCCGGACCGTACTTACAGCTCGATATTCGTCGGATACAGGAAGCTCCCGGAGATCTGATGTCCGAAGCCCTGAAGCGGCCAAGCACAGACAAGAAGAAGCAGAAAAATGTTGGCTTTGATGAGCTGGACGGCAAGGTCGGCCGCATATACATGCCTAAGCAAGATCTGACAGGGCTGAACCTGGTCAAGAGCAAGGGAGTCAAGCGGCAACGAAGAGAAGCTGCGCAAGAACGGCAAGAAAAGAAGCGAGCCTCCAAAACAGAGTCAGATGCAGGCTAATCGTGTGTTGCTCTACGACCGGCACTGCATCACACGTCTTTTCAGAAGTTCTGCCTTGCTGTGTAATAATTGAGCCCAATTGCCATTCTGAGATGTTAGGTGAGCAAAAAATGGATATACCTCAAAAAGCTCCTCGCCCAACAGTGCATGTTCATACTGCTCTCTACCTACCCGTGGCAACCTCAAGATGCACGACACATGTACGCATAGACGCTCAAGAGTGTTTGTACCGCGTGAACAATTACATATCTGTTTATACATGCATACCGGTATAAACGTTGGATCGTGACATGAAGGCCATAACGACCCGCTACAGGCGAGTGTCATACACCATGTACCACAACTGCATCACTGCATAACAATTTTGCTGCTCGGACGCTTTTCTCAAGATGGCAACCACTGGATCAATCTGAGGAGACATCACACAGTAACCCTATTCGATCTAATCGGTTTCAATCGGTTTGCATGCGGTCTGAAGCCTCTGCTCTCCGGGAAAGTTCGAGTTCGAGGACAACACTCAGAAACTCCATCTGTGTCATGTCTGCACAAGCAATACCACGCTTCGTGCTCTCCTCGACAATGGCTTGCAAAAAGCTCACTTGAATAGGCAAGCTGACCCGCGCCAAAGCTCGTATGGCAGCGGCAAATCGTGCACATAATGCCCATTGGCCCTGCTCCGGTGTGAAATCCACATCCTCGGCGCCTGTGTCCATTGCGCTACCATACATGCCCGCAGCGCGTGTGGGCACAGGCTTGGACTTGTCTGTCACTGCAACCCAGATCCAGCCGTTGCATCCCATGACAACCCGGACTCCCTGCCCCTCGATGTCCACGATGTGGCTAGCTTGTCGCCTCACAAGCTTTGCAGGAACGCAAACCAGCTGCCCTTTCTGCAGCTTTCCATACTTGGAACTGCGCATGTGTAGCGCCACGTTCCCATCAGACCGTCCCAGGTTCTGAACCTGCACAGCTCAACATTGTTTGACCGCTGGCCTAGACTGGGAGACCTCAGGCGATGACACTGCAGTGTTCGCAGCGGTGCAGAGCAGCATATTTATCCACCATCCCCTTGTCCCGGACAGTTCTGCTGGAACACAGCCTATTCATTGAAGGCTTGAAACTGTTAAAGCAAGGCAACGGCCAGGAGCTCAAGAGCGCGGATGATTGCCAGGAATGAGCGCACCTCGGCTACTATCACATCTCCTTCTTGGAAGAGCTGGCGCATGTTGAGCTCGTCGTCTGCTGTTCTCCTGCGTTGGGCTCCTCCCGGGAGCTGTACCGCACTGAGCTGCAGTGCTGTCTGCGTTTGCGCGCCCATCTCAATCGCCCATCGTCTTGTCTGCACCTCCACCACCCTCCCGACCACCACGTCTCCTAACTCTGGGGAGTACCTAGTACGGTCAGCCATCATGTAATTTCGGAAAAGCATAGAACTTTTCAACGGTCATGTAGTCAGCGATCGAGGTCAGACGTGGCATCATTTCGGAGCCCAAACATGGAAAACACTAACACGATACAGAAAAAATGTCTTGAGCAGGGTGTGGTGGCCTGTTGTAGGTACAGATCCACACTTATGTCGAGTCACATGAATGTTGTCCGGCACTCGAAGCAGCGTTACTGCTGATGATCGACTGACAAACAACGAGTAAGCGACTGTGTGTTCAGCCTTCATCGCGGTGATCGAAGTCAGGGTCAACATTCTGCTATGCACATCACGTGTGCATCAGGTGCCGATGGCAGCCAGCAGGGAAACACACCTGCCCTTGAATGGCTGCATCATCACGAGCTTGTTGACTCTCTTGACTGCCCCACATACTGAGGACACTAATTGTGATTCTTCCGAGTCTTGAATCAAAACCGTTCCGTGACCCCTGTGCTGCAGCTCTGGTGTGAACGCATGTCCATGCACATTGACAGATCTGAGCAACCGTCAAGACCGATCTACTTCTTGGAGTAGAAGATCGTGGAGAAATATTTACTTGAGGAAGTTTTCTTCTTCAACGGCTATGTTGTCCCCCACGCAGACAAGCAAATTATCCGGCGTCACCCCAGGTGACTCCTCCAGCATAGCAGCAGTGAGCATCGCTGGAGCCGTAGCATCTAGTGCTGCCACGCTCCAGCCCATCTTGTTATCGAAGCTCGGATCCAAATCACTTCAGTAAGCTCTATCGGTATGGCTGGCTGCTGATCGTGGCAGTGTGTCCTGTGACTGGGTACAGGCTGATACGGCTTGCCACTTCAGGAACAATTTTCCGACCAGGTAGTGATCATAATGGTCGAGCGAAAGATTAGAAGCGTGTCAACGCTATTCAACCACAAGCGACGACGTCTCAGACACCGAAGTGGTTGACAAGCATGCAGACCGAACGCTCACAGGTGCAAACGAAAGCGCGATCATGAGCCAGCGACAGCGCGAGCATCAGCCGCTGCAGTGGCAGAAATGCAATCAAGTGGGCGAGGGAACAATGGCAAGGTGGCAGTGGGCAGAGATGGCTTCACCAGACGTTTGACTTGCATGGCTTCCGACAGCATGGTGGCCCGCCGAGGCCCAGCTCAGCATGCAACTCGGTCATTGCCGTGGACCTGTGTCCAACAAATCCCAAAAAGCAACGCCCACAAAACATGTTTGCATCACGCAGTCTCTATGTACTCTTAAATGGACCAACAGCAGGTCCTGCTGCATTCATGCAGCCAACATCGACCGTACGGCGCCAGCTGTCAGCATGATTTGTCAAGTGGCATGTTCAAAAATGGTCTTGCGACCCTGTTCCGTAAACAATTATGGACGCCAATGTCCCATAATTTAGATTCAGGCAACCGTGTGCCAGCCAACTCTTTTTCAGGCAACCGTGTGCCAGCCAACTTTTTCCCATGCAGCCCAAACAAACACACAAAACGCAACTCAGCCGTCGAGCCTCACCCATTCAGGCATTGGCGTCTGCCTCCTGGGGGGCGGACAAGGCATACACATAGCCCATCGAGAATCGCGCATCCAGATGTGCAAGCATGCTGAGCAACAAGGCGAGCATGGGGTGTGGGCCCTGGAGCCGGGGGGGGGGGGGGGGTCATATGAAGCCTCGGCAGGGTCTAGCAGACGGATCTGCATACATGGCGGCTCACAACTCATCATCATTCGATGCTGGGAAATCCCATCGCACCACAAAATCCCATGGGGGACATCTGTCAATCCATGAAAGAGGTTAGCCACGAGGAGGGGAGCGTGGTGGCTCTCCACTTTACACCAGAGAATGTCGCAGACTTTCCGACCGGGCTCTGCAGTTCCTGTCCATATATTGTAAAGCTCCCCGGCGTGCCACTTCACGTCCGGGTTGCACCCAAGGTGTCAAGCGGCCTCTCCATCTGCTGCACCGATGGCACACATGCACGCCGCGTACAAGGCGGTCATCCACGCGCCAAACTGCGAGCACGTCCTCAACGCTGCCCATCGATCCGTGACAGCTGGGACCCCACCCATACAGCACATCGCAGTGCCTGCACTCAGAAATGTGGCGAGAGTGGCCTTGAAAGCATCCCACGCCAGCCTCCTGATGAGCTGTCCGTCCCCTGCCCTGCACGGCAGCATCAATCCAGCCAGGAACGCGCCGATGGCGCTTGCCACAGCCGCCGTGCCAATGATCCCGGCAGGACCCCATCCGAGTGCCAGCACTGCAGTGTTCATGCCGGCGTTCATCACCAGCATCCCAAGCTGTAGCCGCAGCACAAGCCAGCCACTGCCTCGCACGTAGTGCAGCCGGAACAGCAGGTCCCGCAGCATTCCAGCTGCTGCACTGAGCTGTACATATGGCAAGAGGGCAGCAACTTGACAGACCTCCTGAGCCTGGAACGCCCCGCCGCTGAATGCAAGCATGACAGCCTGGGGCGCCAGAATGATCAGGCTGGCTGCAGTGGGCAACATGAGGCGCAGCAGTGTTGGGAGTCGGAGGAGTAGGACAGCCACATGCTCGGAAGGGTGCACTTGGGGTAGCACCTGCAGGAGCGGTGTCAAGAATCCAGCAGACAGGATTCCAAATGGAGCCATTCCTAGTATGCAGGCGTACGATATGGTGGATGCTGCTCCTGCATGCAGGTGTGCACGTTGCATGGCCGTGAAGGTGGTGGCTTTGTCCCGAGAGTCTGGCACTGTGTTACTGAGGATCAGTGTGGCCAGAATTGCGTCCCGCATGTCGACCCAATGATAGTCTGACCACACGGCAGTTGCGGAATGGAAAGCAGCTGGGATGCACCCGTACCCCGGACCTGATGCGCACCTGGAATGTACGAGGCTGCGATCAGATCGGCCCAAGCTGAGCTGTGTACAACGCACGTGGTCAGAAGAGCGGGAGTTGCGACGTCCAGCATGCCTGTGAACAGTGCCGTGTAATCATGCTGCATGGCATGCTGCGGGCCTGATCGTTCCTTTGGGAAGCACCGCTGGAGGGTCACATGAGACACAGCCCACTGCGCCACAGCAGATGCGATAACCGCAGAACCCAGATGAACAGGCCCTGTAACAGAGATTCTAGCTGTGGAGCTGCTGTATGCCTGATGGCATGGGCGTGACTGTGTACAAGGAAAGCCACACATGCGGCGTGGCTCGTCCATGTGCCATCCATGCATCATGCCTCTACAGGTAGCCTAGCGACATACACTATGTAGATGCCGGCGTGCACTGCAGACAGCGAAAGGGTTCATGCCTTGAGTAGGGAGGCCTGAACCGATCCAGCAAATGAAAGCAACATTTCCAACCATTGACAGTGCAGATGGCACGAGTGTGAGATTCATGAAACTCAAGGCTCCAATGTTGACACCGATAAATCCTGCATGCTGCTCAAGCACTGTATCCACTACGGCATTGGTCCCATAGTGACTGTGTGCACTGTCACCTCCTTCTGCGCCGAAACAGTCGGTGCATAAAGCATGTGGAGGGGAGCACACCTGATAGCAGGACTGCAGGGGACATCACTCGCAACATGCACACTGCAGCATGGTGATGCTGTGTCGCTAGCCCTGGTGCTAGGACTGATACAACAGCAGGTGAAAATGTGACAAGCAGTAGAGCAGAGGACCCCAAAATGAGGCCGAGTCGCGCATTGCAGACATGGACAAAATGCATCAAACTCTCTGATGTCCATTCGATTCCCAACGCCGAGCTGGGAATTTCCGCAGCTGGTGGCCCAGCAGGCCTGGAAGTGCATCCACATCAGCTCCATGAAAGGCAAAAGCAGGCACGCTAGTTGCTTGTTCCCTCCGATGCCTGTCGCTTACCTCTCTGGTAGAAAATGCTTGCAAGTAGAGGCCATCGCACAATGTATTGCTCCATTCAGGCCCCCAACACCTGACAAGGCCAACAATGGGATGGTGCTCGTGATGCTAAACGCATCAGCTAAGCCTCCAAGTCCATAAGAGGTCGAAAGAATCTGCTCACGCACTAGGCCCAATACCTTTGAAGTGAGTGCAAGCGCCCCAGTTTGCCCCATGACATGGACAAAGCGTTTGTAAGCGGCACATGGACTGTGATTGCCCAGTAAGTCTGATTGCAGCAGAGGTTTGTGGCTTTTGCGACATCGTATTTCCCGTGCCTTCACCTGCTGCGGGAGGGCGGGGTGACAGCGATGACTCGGGAGCTTCTTGAGATGCCCGCCCCGCAATTCAGGAGCAGAATGGCCCACAAGTCGCTGACGTGAGAGTGATTTCGACGTGCATGGTTGCACTGCTACAACGGCATACATCTATGCACCATCTTCGAGCGGTATGCGATGGCGGATCGCTGCATGCGAGAACAGTTGTGGAGATGCAAGTGCTGTAACGAGACATTCACATGTAACGACACATGGTATCGCAGTGCACAATCAGGTGTGACCGGAGCCCAGTACTGAATGGCACGAACTCCTGGTGAAGCCTCGAACCATTTCGGACGCGCTTGAGTGGGGTCTCGGTCATGCATGCATGCTTCACGGGAGGACCCATCCTTGAGAATATGAAGGACCCCCCGTTCTCATCACGCCCCCCATCCCTCCGCCTGTGGTGCATCACAACCTTGACAGTGCTGACCAACATTCAGCCTGGATGATGGAGGTTACGATCACCGTAATCCATGATCTCGTTGGATATCAGCCCTGCATACAGCCTTGTAAAGTAAAAAAAAGTTAACCTGGATTTACTGAGCCGTATCCTATTGCACATTGACAACTCCGAGTTAACGGGACCACATGTGCCTTGTGTACAAGCTGTGCCCTGTGCGCAGGCCCGGGGCCAGGCTGCAGGCCAGCAAGAGCACACAGGTCTACTGGACCTGTAAGTGCACACCAACACATGTTGGTGATCCCCAACGCCGCGCACGTGTGTAGACCTGTCCCGCTGGTGCTGTTCTGATCGTGGCTGGAGACTCTCGGAGGATACATCAATTTCGGCGCTCCAGCTGGATGCAGACCTCCGCCCCTGCTGAGCTCAGACGGGAGGCACAAGCATTGCATGCTGCTCTGGGATGACTGTGTTGGCACTTGTACCCTGTCTCCGGTCATGCAGATTTGCTGCAGATTTGCTCCATGGCCCAAGCAGTCGGATTGCGTCTCCTGTGCCAGAGTGTGATAGGCTAGCACTGAAGACACCTGCCTTGTCGGTGAGTCACGGCAGCAGCAACGGATTACACAAACATCCTTGCGGTTCAGCAAAAAGCCGCACACACTTTCAGGCCACACCACAACCAAACTCGTAAGTTGCTTGCCAGCTTTGCGGGCACACGCATGTGCTGAACCTTTATCCATGTAACAGACATATGCTGAACCGCTGTGACCTTTCAAACATTGTGTTTCATAAGTACATAGATATGTATCATGTATACGCATCGTTATATGCAAGTGATTCTCACATGCAGGCATGGGTGCACAGCCATACATTGGCTGGTTTTACGGTGCTGCCCGCCTCGCCGCCTTGCAACGCAGTCGGGCGCCTGCTAGTGTCTCAAATAGCATTTCCCGCACACAGGCCTTTCGGCCTCCCGCTGCGGCTTGCGTGTCAGCACAGGTTTGTGGCAGCCGTGCTGCTCACCATGAGGCCTAGGATGCCATGCAGTGCGGCGCTGCTCCAGGCCCCCCTGGCGGGTCCCTCCTGATCATGAATGGCATGCCGTGTGCGCTTTAGGTCTGTGTAAAGCCCAGCTCAGGAAGCTTGGGCAGCTGGAAGTGAGCTGCCCGATGCTGAGCGCTCGGGAAAGGCCAGGCCAGGGTGACTAGCTCAGCGGCGCACTGTATGTCCCCGTGAGCTCACGCTCTAGACTCAACTGGCGGATGTGAGACGTATGTTCACAGAAGTGGGAGCAGAAGCAGCCCCTGCAGCCACGCTGCGAGAGCCTCGAGGTCAGTATTGACACCTGCTGGAATGCCAACACCGGCAGCGCGCTGCTGCAGCTGGTACCATGCGCAGCCTGCCAGAATGCACACAAAAATTTTTTTTTTATCGCGTGGCACTTCACGGTTTCGCAGACGTGCACGCTGGTCATCTGTATGCATCTGCTTCCGTACCAGTGAATTTCAAGTCAGCGCAGTGCGAACACGCGAGAGCATATCGATGCATCGAGAGCGGCGCACTGTGCACGTGTACATTTCAGCGCGTGCATGCAACGGCGAACAGAAAACCGAGCTTCGAACAAGTGAACATTAGAATTTGGCGTGGCCATGGGCTGCAGCATTGGGTCCGCCGCCTTACATGCCAAGTGCAGAGCTCTCCTCTGCGCCATATATCAGACGAGCCCCTTAATTAGGCCAATTGGCGCTTCAGAGCCGCACAGGGCTGAGTGCCCACCCCCCTAGCTGCACCTTGTTTACAATGACGCAGTCGGGAAAGACAGGCAACACTCCAGGCAACGAGGCAACGAAGCAGCTGAAGCAGATCAAACCAGCTCCGCACTGGTACACCCACTAAAGAGCTGCTGCTGTGCCAGCACTGCGAGCTGCCGGAGCCGCTCAGGCTCATTTGCTCGAGTCATTGACAGCCCCAGCGTGACTGTGCGGAAATGGAGTCGTTGCTCCTGTACACTAGAAAAGATTATATATGAAAGAGATGCAGATACAACCGGAAAACTGGAACTTGCAGACACCCAAACGGAGGTCCGTGAGAATCATCGGCCGGATAACTTGCCTGACCAAGCCAGAAGAACCTCCGGTCGCAGCAATTAAGCTGCCCTTAAGCTGCCACCGCCGAATCAAGCCAGCACCTCTGCCGGCCTTCACCTGACCCCTCAACCTAAACACCTGGTCATGCACACAATCGGGCACAGCTTTCCTTGCAGCAAATGTATGTAAAGCCGGCCCCCGGCTCGGCTTCCACTGCACACCACTGGCCCAGCACCCAACACTGATGGTCACACACAAACCGTAATCTCTGCACATCCACCGCATCTCCAGAAGACCAAGTCACCAGCATGCGTGCTCGAGCCGTACCAGCCGGGCACACACCCCTCGCACTACGTGTCAAGGTCCGGCAACAGCATTCACCCGTGGCGCCACGCCGCCACGCCCCCGGCGCCGTCACACCTGGACTCACATGTACCCGAAGCGGACCACATCCTCCGCAAACTGCAGCGCAACACCCCGCGCCGTGGCCTGGTCATACCGCTCCAGCACCGAGTCGCTCGTGCACGTGTGCACCACGCCATGCGTCTCCTCCCCGCCCCGGCCGTTCGGGTTGTGCGGGTCCTCCGCGACGAAGGCTGTGCCCGCGCGTGCATTGATCGCCTCCACGATGTCCCGCCACGACTGCGCCAGGTCCTCGCTGGAGCCGATGTAGTCAACGAACGGCTGGCCGTGTGGGAAGAAGGCACAGTGGGCCTGGTCTGCGATATGGATGTCCACAAAGCCCGGGGCCAGGTCGCCGCTGACGTGCGCGCAGCAGGCCTCTGCGTCGCAGACGTCCCGCAGCGCGTACACGCTCGCGGCATACGTGCCAAAGTCCACGCCACAGTGCTCAGTCGGAGGCCCTTCTGTGTCAGTGCGCCTGCAAGGGACGCGCGCCAGTGTTGCGGCGGAGGGAGCAGTGACAGGCCGCCGCGCGGTTGTGGAAGCGGCACGCAACCTCTGCCATGTCTGTCGAGCTGTGGCATTGCTGTACTCTCGGGGCACCCCCTTTGGAGTCGAATACTGAATGTCGGGCAACACAGGCAATCACTGCCGGTAACATCACCAACTTGTGGGTTTCCTGCAGCAGTTCCCGGTGGCAGCCCGAAATTGCCTCGAGGTGCGCAGCTCTGCCATGCATCTCCCAGTGGCCCGGAGCACAGTCGGATAGCCTTCTTGTCACAGGGGAGCTCATGCAGGGACATGGCGATTGTGTGGCATGGGTCCAGGCACTGCCGCTAGTGTGGCTCACAGCCGATTCATTGCACTGTTGCGGTGCCCGGTGGCATCACCGCGGGTCGCGTGAACCAAACACGCCGCGTCTAGCGACGCCCCGCGGATTCGCCGGCACCAGCCAGTACACACACAGACTCTACACCCCTGGCGCAGCCAGCAGCCAGTCTCCACCCCACAAGCATGCCGGCTGCTGACTGCAGATAGTCACCCACAGGGTCGGAGGCCATCTGAGTCACACCAGCTGCACAGTCCCAGCAGGCTGACGTGGACGCACAGTCGCATGTCGCAGGGGCACAGCTACGGCAGCCGGCGGCAGCACACGTGCTGCCACGACACAGAGGTGGGCAGCGCACTTGAAGAGGAAGTTGTTTGTGAACATGGTGTAGGCGCTGAGGGCGCGCGTCCACGGGTTGCGAACGACGGTGAATACAAAGTACTCTTCCCACAGCGGCGCGACGGTCGCCTTGTCATCGATGCGGAGGAGCTGGTCCTCCGAGCACTCCCCGCCGCAGAGCTGCTTCTTGATGGAGCCCAGCACAGCGGTGGAGGACGACTTTGGGTTGCGCACGTAGATGAAGCGCCACTCCCGGCTCACATACACCTGCAAAGCACGGAAACAATGTTTGCAGGCAAGGTCGGGGGGTGTAGAACCTGTGTGCATTCAGTAGCCTAGTCTCTGTGATGGGGTGTGGCAGCACAGCTATCTTCTGAGCTGCATGAACAAGACGTGCCACTGCTACATAGTGCACCAGCTCAGAAGGAGGGGATGGCCCAACACGGTACTCACGGGTACCCAACGTTGACGGGCCGCGCGCAAATCGACCAAACATATAATGCATCTCGCACAAGATGTGGCCACCGGGTGCACAGCAGCAGTAGCTCCGGGTGATGGTGTGCCCCGTGCGGCCACGCCATTGCCCGATGGCGTGGCCATGCTGCTTTGAGGCTGCTGCCCTGGATGCATCCTGACAGCAGAGACTTTCAGAATGGTTTGCAGAGCCAACACACTCTAATGGGGGGGGGGGGGGCACTGAACCACTGCATGCTTTTGCCGCCAGCCGTGCTGGCCAGCCTTGCCCAGGCCGAGCACGGTCGCAACCACAGAATTCCACCCATGCGCATGCATGCCCGCAGCGCCGGACGCTCGCGGGTTGTGTAGCGCTAGCGCTCATTGTGCACGCATACATGCATCAGAGTGGCTGAAGATTGGAGATGCAGTTCTCCGTTGCGGGACCGTGTTGATCACTACAAGAATGACTTGACCAGGGACAGGCTCCCGGGCGAGCGGGCTGACCAGGGACACTGGTGGCTACGGTCTCCTGGTTGAGAGTTCCGGGTTGAGCGTCACGCAGCTCGCGTCTGCGTGCCCGGGAGTCGGAATTTCTCATCTTCCGGGCAGTCGCGCGTGGTTTGGTCGGGTGCCATCGCCCGGAACAGCATGCTTTCCTGCTCCGGGTCAATGTGCGACGGCGAGCATCCGAATGCCGGAATATGTTCAAGTTCACATAACGTGTCACCTCGCGGGGCCGTGGTGGTGCACGCCATTTACGCACGCCATTTACGCTTCCATTAGATGCCGCACACGCGGAGCATTGAAGCTATCTCGACACACGGACAGTTGTCTTGTGTTTCGGCCAGGCAAATTGTATCGAACATACATTCGTGGACCGAAGCAGGTGGCTTGCACACACAAACATACGCTCCTGACGATCCACATGCATCACCCAGAACGCGCAGGCCAGTACCGAACACCCACAGATACTCATAGGTACAACATATCGCACGATCGGCGACCACGGTCGTCGCAATATAGCTATTCGAGTGGCGCTGAAGTCGCGCTCGATCACCCGGGAGAGCTCCCCAAACAGCCCTCCGGGTGCCTGTCCCTGGTCAAGTCATTCTTGTAGTGGATGCGTTTGTGCTGCTCTGGCGTCCTGTGCCCGCGATGCCGTGTGCCTCCGCAGGATCCGGCCTGGCCATTGTATCACTTAGTAAGTGCATGCGTTCATGTGCACTTATATGCAGGCGAAACAGCGCGCAAGGACGGAGTTCCGCGGAAGCAGCGTCGCGTGTTTGCCACACGTAGTACTAGCACGTGCCGTCAACGGCACATCTGCAGACTCAGATTCATGAATGTTGTGCTGGACCAGGTGCCACCATGGATCAAGCCGCAAGCAGCTGCGCTGCAGCCCGCGCGGGTGCTACCTGCGCAGCGGTATCTGTATTTTTCCTGACAACATGTACACAGATGCCTGCAGCCACGCGTAATGCACGTTGGAGCGCACCCCACAGCCTGCGTAGATTGGAATGTTGTCCGCTTTTGCCTCGTTCACGACGGTCCCAGGAGGCATGATCAGGCTGTTAGAGATGTCTGAATGCTTCGTCATGTGCCCCGTGCGCTTCGGCGCCGCGCAGAGCAGGTCAGCGACCTGCGGGTCGTCTCTGTCCCACACGTCCCTGACAACGTCTTGTGATGCCGCATGCGCCACACGCACCAGCGAAATTGCATCTTCGTGGTCTAAGGGTGTGAGGCTGAATGCCAAGGCGAGACCTTGTAGTGCACAGACTAGTCGAAACATCTCGGCGTTCGTATGGCGGAGTACTAGCTAGACAGCTCGAGACCGACGCCTACCGACGCTTCGAAACTCCTGAGCGACGGAGGAGTGGTAAAAATCGAACCACAGCGCAGCTACATGAATGAATATTAAACCCATCTGTTGCCAGGATGATTGGTATATCGCGGCCAGAGACGGGGGCGTGTGAGCTGCATGGTGCGCGTGCCGAATTGACGTTCCCATCAAAGCACCGCGGTGACCAAAGTGGAACTTGCAGAGCTTATGCATGACCGCTGCCTCATGGCATCGTGCACTGGTACATGTGGTGACGGGTCTGCATGGCATTGCGGTCGCGATGGTTGCTGGACTTGCGTTCGGCCGGTGGCAGAGCTGGGGGAGCTAGATCAATAAGCCACCATGACTGCCCCATGACCACGCGCGTGGGAGCTGTATCACATAATCAGTAGCCATAGCCGAAGCTGTAGATTACGATTGGTTAATGTTTTTGCTGCTGGGTTGCTTGGGCCTGCACATGCTACCTCTGTATCAAACGCGCAACACAGCACTTGGCATGTTGCCATGACAAAGGCATGCAGGGGGTTGTACCAGATGGCTTGGATACTTTGGAAAGCCCTGTGAATCCTTCAACTGCTGCAAAGGCTTGTCACCAGTCTCGAAACCTGCACTGCCACTCAGATCTTCGTGTCAGTGAGGTGCATATGCATGATCCAGTGATGATGGATGCTCAATTGCGCCGCTGTGCAACCATGGTCCATGGCCTTGATGATCTCGATCATTCCAAGCAACATCATTCCAGTCAGACAATTCACATCAGACCAATAATGCCCTTGTAGTGGCCTGCTTCCTTCTCGGGTCCCCCAGCTCACCAGGCCACAGCTCATGCATGACTGTGGCAGTGCAGTGGCATGACAACTACACCACTGCATCTGTCCGATCTGCACCTGTCCTATCCGCCGATCAACACCTAGATGAACTGCAGACTAGGAAACGGGGGCCAAGGAAATACAGCACCAGCATCCCTTCCGAAACACACGTCTGCAGACAGCCACACTGCAATTGTGCCACGAAGCCAGTAGCCACGTACATGCAGGCCCGGGACGAGATGCTACTGGACATCTATGTGCAATGCATGCGGTCCAGGTGTCCAAACAGCAGCCTCCTTACACAGTGCGGTCCACAAGCATGCAGCAGCAGGGAAGCTATGACATCCAACTTGCATGACAAGACACTTACAACTGTGCTACAGCGGTGCCGCTGCCTCATCCTTGACCTATGCTCTCAAGCAGCATCGAGAATGGCGCAGCTGACGCGCTCCCCCCCCATGGCCCCGGCCCCGGCCCCGGTGCCCGCCGCGGCAGTGCGGCCAGTGCGCATGCATGCGCATGCCGCCGCCCGTGACTGCCAGGGCGCTGCCTTTCCTAATCACCCCGTGGGGCGGCGCCGAGTGTGACGTCCTTCCGTGTGCATGTAGTTACAAAGGACAGAGGCTCGATGCCGTTGCTAGGACATTTTCCTTCTGTATGCATGTAGTTACAGCGGAGAGGGAGAGAGGGGGAGAGAGGCCGGGCCACGGGCCGTTCTGTATGCATGTATGCATATGTGAATGCAGGCTCAGATAGCCATGTCCGTCAATCAGGTTGTAAAAACTCCGAAGTTCGGATTCTTTTTTTTTTGGCGTGGGTGTGGTGTGCTGAGTCAACGAGCCTGTTCGTGAGCTGCCTGCTGTTTCTGAGGTGCTACCCGACTTCTCGCCTTGACATGTGTTACACGCACCCACCATGCACCTACCGCAGTCGCGCCTGAGGAGGCCAACCACGGCGGCATGCCTCCTCACCGCACAGTGCCGCAGCCCCAGGCCCAGGGCACCCACCCCGTCTCAGACACATCTGCAGTGCAGCTCACCGCCACGCTGCTCACCCCATCCAGACCCTGCACCGCGCCTCATCAGGGCCATGGCACGTCGTCTTCAGGCCATGCAGCCACCGACTACACCGTGTGCCGGGCGGAGTTGCCGCGATGCATGTAGCGCGTTTGACGCAGGCCAGCGGGAGGAGGAGGCGCCCATCAGGCTGGGAGGGGCGGACTTGAAAAATTATGCAGCTCAGGCTAGATGGCCGGTGAGCGGTGGGGGTGTGTGGGCATGGTCGTCGCGTGACCGTATGTGTCGTATGTGTCGCAGCACGTGCCATCGGGATGGATCGGGATGGTGGTGGTGGTGATGGTTGGCGCCCGCACTGACTGTGGCTGATGGTTGGCGCCCGCACTGACTGTGGCTCACTACGCGCATGCCCCGATTTAATGCTGAGCGTGTGCTTGTGGGTGTGCCAAGTGTGTTGCCGGTGCCATTGCCGATGGCACCGCAGGCTGCTTCTGTAACACTATGCCATCATGCCGTCATGCTAGCCGCAGCTCAAGAAAATAAGAAGTCTCTGTAATGGATAATGGTGGTCCAGTCTGTCGGGCCTCTGCGGTCCTTACAGCACTAGGCTCAGATGTCATGCCTTAATTTTGAGTATGGCTACCACAGTAGCTCTTGCCGCCACCTGGCCCTCTGAACTGAACCTTAGCCCCCATGGTGCACCGCCCCGAACTTCCCCAAAAACTGTGAGCAAGCGGCTGCGGCTGTTCCCGGGTCCTGCAGTGCTACCTGCCTCTCCGGAACCGTCCTTGTAACAGTCACGACTAATGCCGCTGCCAGGTTGCGCTCGACTTCCGCACCAGCATGATGCATCATATCAGGTACACTTGGCACTCCTCGACACAGCTGGAAGACGCGGATGCTGTGCTGCAGAGCTGCGTCTTCGAGCAACATACGCGAACAGCAAGATTGAGAGTGGCTGGGCACATTGAGCTCCATGTGTCAACCGCTTGTGCCAAGCGCAGAGAGGTATGTTGATCGCCACTACGCGCAGATGCTGTGTGGACGATCCGGCTGCCGCTGCGAACAGAGAACCTCATCAAGGCACTTCAAGCAGCCCAGTCAGGACGCGTGCATCTGCATGGATGATGGGAAAGAAGGCATATCATCGATTTTCGACTTCCTTCCCTCCCAGATTCCTGCAGCTCTGCCCAGAACACCTCGAAATTCTGCGCGTCCCGATGCTTTCTCCTGTATACGAACTCGTACGTGCTGTCTCTTCGCGTAGTTTGAGGTCAGGTCGCGCCGGGCCATCCCTTCAACGCAGGCGTTGTCCTGTCCGTGCAACCTCCTGATTCATTGAGCTAGCACTGCTCGGATTAGCCTTACAATAGCATTGTCAATGACCATGAGATGAGGGTATTTACAAGTTGCTTCTGTCATTGTGTTACAAGGACAAAGTCGGAGAGGCAGGTGTCCCGCGCGCATCACAAGAACAGGAACGCTGCACACGCAAGCCACCGCCGTCACTCCACACAGTGCAGCTTGCTTCTGTCATGGTGAACTAATAACAGCTTCCGTGTCAGTGATCCACGCGGCTCTGATCCATGGCCCCTTCCTCAGGCAGATTGGCGGACACACCTCGCACTGGAGAATTGTGTAGCTAACTGCTTCCCGTCCATCGCTCGTGTCCGCCAATATGTCCATGTTCATTTATGGCTGCTGTCAGAATGGGACACAGTTCCTGAATGGCTTTCCAGCATCTGCTACGTCGTGTGGTGATCTCAGTACAGGAATAGCAGCTCTGCAATTGCTGAAGTAGCAGATTCTTGACTGCCATTTGGCGATGACTATTCCGAACCATCTTCACCTAATCCTCATCTGTGTTTTGATGCTGCAGGAGCACACTGATTGTCCGGCCGGCCCCTCATGCTGAATCATATTGGGGGCACAGTCGCTGCGGACTGCTCCAGTTGCTGGCCAGTTGGCTCGAAGCATGACAGCCTCATGGACCCAGATGTAGGAAGCAGGCTGTGATCATGCACGCCGTCACGTCTGTGCAACAGACTGAGCTGTTCCTGCCTGCCTGGTGCCCATACATATGGGGTAGCTGGCATAGGCATGGCCTCAGTTTGCTAGTCTTCATCACTGCGCAACAGCACCTCTCAGGGCAGTCGCGATGAATTCTGTTGGTACAGATCATGACAGTCCACCAAAAGCACACACAAACCACACCCGATGAATCCTACATGTACATGAGCCAGAAGACATACACATGGAGCGGTGCTGGAGCGGTGCAGCGTTAGAAACGCAAACGCACGTGTCACGTGTCTTCTTCCCCAACTCAGAGTGACACACTGGTTGCACTTGGACACCGCCCAGACGAAGTTGCGTACACATCACCTCATGTCAACACAGGTGGCTTGCAACCAACATGTGCACACGTACCCAGCCGCCTCCCATGCGCCCTCTCTTGCATCTCCCGGCCACTGCCCATGCTGCACCCCCACACACCACCCCCCTGGTACGTATCACCCCCAGTACAGCCCACTGGCACGTCCCACCGACCATCCCCAACGTGCGTACTCCGCAACAGCATGCTCTCATGAACGTCGCCTAGACCGTCTCCTACCACGTCCTGAGATGCCGATGGGGAGCTGCTTGGCCTCGTAGGAACCCCTGACCACGAGCGCCGACGACCCTGGAGCGTTGCTGATGCATGCGGCCGCGGCTGATGGTGTAAGATCTCCTGACGTCCAGCTGCAAAGAAGGCGGGATAGGGGCGCAATTTGATTAATTGCGCAGGGCTGGGAAGAGTGGATATGAAGAAGAGGCACCTGCAAAATGCACGGAGGTGGACGTGCCGCTCGCGGTCGTGACCATGGAAAGCATGCATGCGCTCCACAGCTGCATCTTGGTTCAACAGCACCAGCCTCCGCCCGCCGGCCGGCCACTAGTGGTGGTCTGTGGACGCAAGGACAGCAGCTCAAACTTTGGTCTAGACTAGCTGTGACACTGCCGGCCAGCAGTCTGTGAACGAATTCTGGACGCAAGCCACCAGCATTGTCTCACATATAAACCTCAGGATGGCGCTGCGCTACAGCTGTGCGGCGCCGTGCACTGGTAGAGCTTGAGAAACGCGTGCGGCGATCGATATGTCAGCGCGATCACGATCAGAGCACACGACTGCAGCCGCTTGTCGCACCCCGAGTCCGATGCCAAATACGACCCGCGGCCCTCACTTTGCGAGCCGCCCTCGTGCGGCTGCGAGCGAGCCGCGGAGTTGTGCAGGCGACGCGCTAACGACGGAATTCCCGCTGTTCGGTTCGCGCCTCGCGAGGACACGGTACCGGTGCCATGCATGCTGGTGCGCTGCATCATGCATATCACACGTGTCGCCCTGGCGGCTGTAGCCTCAACGAGTGTACTCGTGTACAGATGTGCCTGAGGGTGCTCTCGACGTCGGCCGCGGGCGTGGGGGGGCGTGTGCTGTGTTCAAAGCGTGCTGCTGTGTTCGAAGCGTGCTGCTGTGTTCGCAGTATGCTGCTCACAACTTGAATGTTCACAGCACCACACGTGCAAGTACTGCATAGCATGGCTGCCTGGCCATGTGTACATGTGTACATATATATGTACATGCAGTACATATAGTACATATAGTACATACAGCGTCTGTCCTCACTAGTAGTGCATCATCTGATATTATCCAGTTCATTCCTTTGCAATATTGCCTGCCAGTGTGGACATATACCAAAACCGGTTCGTTCACTGTACAAACGCTTGGTAAGGTGAGTATATATACAATCGAGTGAACAGCTTCCAAAACTAGGACATACCTGAGGCTGACGAGTGCTGGAGGTTGGATTCGTGGAAGCTCAATACTAGTGGTCTATACAGCTCAGCAGCGCTGCTCACCACCAGGCTTCCCTGTACATAGCCACCTGTACACATAGCTGTGATCATCGAAGCAGGCGAGCTACAGCTCTCCCACTTCAGCTGAGCCTACCATAGCACCCGGGGGTGTCCATAGACCACAGCTATGCCCCGACTCACCTCCGCCAGGCGCACATACAGTGCGTGGCGCATCGCCAGTGCCCTCATGGCCGTCGCTGCGCTGCTGCCCGCCGCAGCGACCGCCACCCTGTCCGAACGGCACACAGCGGTGGCAACGGCCACGCATGCTGCGCAGCACCTGGCCGCTTCCGGTGCCCCTGACTTCAGCACTTCGTTGACAACGCCGCTGTGGAGTTTCGCTGCCAAAGACGGAGACACGGCCAGCAGGCATCTCCTGAGGAAGCGCAAGAAGGGGAAGAACGGGAAGAAAGGGAAGAAGGAGAAGAAGGAGAAGAAGGGGAAGAAGGGCAGAAAGGGTAAGAAGGTGAAGGAGGGGAAGAAGGGGAGGATGCGCGATCAGTATCCGCCCACGCCTGCAGGGGAAGCTCAGTGCATGGTCGCTGCAGCGGTAGAGGAGGTGGTGATCTATGATGCCGACTTCCTGCACGCCAGCGCCAGTGCGCCCCCTCCTCCATGTAGCCCTAGCGCGCTAGCCGTGGCTTCCTGTTGCATCTTGGCCTTACCGCTGTGCATGTCACCCCTTTGAACGCTGGCAGGGACTCTTGAGCAACGGTCACACAGCTTCAGCACCCCTGCAAGTTGCTGAGAGCGGGGCGGTGCTGTGCAGTTGCGGAGCTGTTTGACATTATGTGCAATGAGCCGGAGTCATTGACGCTGGATCAGTTGGCCGAAGTGCTGGTCGAGCGGGATGGCGTCGCCTTTGCGCAGGTGTGGCCCTCCTGCGATGCCCTGCCTCCTTCAACGTCAACTGCTTCAGCAGTTGAAGCTTCACCATGCGTTGCAGACCACGCAGACGTCATTGTGAGCTTGAGTGTGTGTCAAGTTGTCACCACACCAGCAGCCACCTGCTGAGCAGTGTTGCGTGAGACCCAGCCGTTATAATTATAGGTGAATCGGGCTGCCCATTGAACAGCAAGGTTGCCCAATCTTAACGCCATGCCAGTGCTGGCCTTGGCATCATCCCAGCCAGCGGTGAATGACCCAGCCTTGTTTTGCGGGCTCCTGGATGAGGTTGCCAGTGCAGCGGTGGTGATGGTGGCGCGCATGCATGCAGGCCACTGCGGCGGCCGTGGTGGAGTGCCAGTCCACAGACGAGGACGCGATGCTGTGTGCCAGCATCACCGCCACCGCCCACGCGTACGCCGAGACGTTGGTCACAGCGCACGTCGAGGCCACCGCGACTGCCATCCGCGGCTGCGGCTGCCAGGACGAAGTCACAGCCTTTGGCTCCTCTGAAACCTTCATCTCGCTCGTGGCAGAGGCGACTGCTACCGCGACCGCCTCTGCATGCATCTACGGTGCGCCCCACACCCTCAGGCTGCCCGCAATCCTATTGGGGTGCTGCGAACGTAGCCTGTCGTTTGGACTTTGATAGCGCAGATCCTCATTTGTGTGAGCATGGAAGGCTAGGGCCAAGCTCTGGAGACAAAGGCACAAGGGGGGCGTGCGTCATGATGGGGTGTGCACGCGGGTCCACGCGGACGCCATGTGCTCCCAACACGCGTGTGCACCCACACACAGAGTTTTGCTGGGGAGGCTGGGGCCTTCCCGCGCTTGGTGTGGGTGTCTCTGTGTGTTTGGCTATGCAGCCTGTGGTGCGTGTGCCTTGGGGCTCGGGAGCCGGCCGGGCTGTGGGACGGGGTGCGAGTGGGGGTGGGTGTGCGGGTGTGATTGTGGGTATGGGGCATGGGGGCCTGTGTGTGTATGGCTGCGGCCTGGGCAGATGCTGACGTGTGCGATTGGATGGGTGTGTTGTTCTGTGTGGCGTGTTGGTGGTTGCGTGGATGTGAGGTGCCCCTGTTTGTGGCCTGCGGTGCTACCTGACTCGCTAGCTTTGTCCTTGTCACACTCACAGAATGGTGGCCTGCTAACGAGCGGGCGCCTGTTGCAGGCACGGGGCGGGTGGTGCGCGCAGCCTACTCCACCTGCACCTCCTACGTCTTTGCCAGAGTCTTTGCCCGGGTACGCCCCCGCCGCATGCACACTCCCTCAACTCTCCTGTCCCCTCCACACAGCCCCCCACCTAGGTCTTTGTTGTACACGTGTACCAGTGCTACGTCCGCCCGGGACCTTGCACATGATCCAGATATCTCAGGCCCAACGTGGCACATGCTCTTCAAACTGGAGTTTTGGTCATCATTAGTGCATGCGGCCGGCCGCCCTCCGCCGCGAGCTGTGCCGCTCCACCAGATCCTGTGGCCTCCCGCGTATCAGCGCATCGCAACCCAGCCGGCATGCACGCGCAGGCGGCGGCACAGGCGATCATCGAGGGCAACTGCCTCACCGGCCAGGCTGTGGCGCAGCTGCTGCTGGAGGCGGACGCGATGGACGTCACGGCCGGCAGCACCTGCGGCGGCCTGGCCGAGGTCAACGTCACCCCCTCCACGTCCACCTACACGGGACCCTACGGCGACTACTACGGTGATGCCGCGTATGGATACTCCACAGCCAGCTATGCGGGGCCCTACGTATACGACGCTTCCTATGATGACCTCCCGTACGGATACTATAGCTACTAGCTGCGGCTGTGGCTGACACGCTACCTTGACGTGGTCGCCCCGTGGCTGCGGCATTCATGCACGGCTACGGCACAGCCGTGGTAGCTGCATGCTGCTTCTGCGGGCAGCACCTGACGCGTACGTGGGCGCATGCGGTCGCGGGCAGGTGGCGTTGAACGGGCAGGGCAGCTGGTGAAGAGCTTCGAGTTGCAGCAGGACCAGCAGGGTGTATGTGGCAGTGATGTCGGCTTCTTTTGCGAGTGCTGCACAGTAGAATGTGCCGCAGGGAGGTGCTCGTCGGCAGTTTGTGACCCGGCAGCATGCGCACTGCGCCTTGCAGATGCACCGCAACGTACGGGCACAGCCGCATTGGGTCGCGATGTAGAAATTACAGGAAGGCGGGATGAGCAACAGCGGCTGGAATGCTAAGGTAGTCGAGTTACGGAGGTGCTGCTCTTGGGAGGTAGAAGATGGCAGTATGAAGTTCAGCCTGTGAAGGCCGAGACAGGGCTGGAGGGGTCATCGGAATGTACGCTAACCCAGACGAGATATCCGAATAACATGGTGAAATGTTTCAGTTTCGTTTTCAACAGACCCGCACACCCGGAATTCAGCGGACCGGGGATGATCAGGGTCAGGAACTGCGGCACAGTATTGAACGAAGTGTGAATAAATGTCCCTCTCGCTAGGGCCACTATAGTGGCACTATAGTGACACTTTCAGTTAGTATGGCGGTCTGGGAGTCTGTGTCGTTTGTTGGGGGCGTTGTGGGTACTGCGTGTGCGTTGCGTGGGTGTGACGGGAGGAGTGGCGTGGGTGCGGTGGGCTGGGTTGCTGGGTGTGTTCTTGAACCGCTTGCTGCTTTTGCGGTGCTACCTGCCTCGCCACCCTCGTCCTTGTAACACTCTCAGTTAGTGACACTTTCAGTGAGAGCCACTGCACATTACTGTCAGATACACAATGAATGTGGGAACATACACATGTGTTGTCAACTACCCAGTCCTAGGCAACGGCTGTTGTATGGCAGCAGTCATGTGAGGCGTTTCCCCAGCTGCAGCAAGGCATTTTGGGAGCCTCAGCAACTTAAGCACCGCCCCCACCCCGAACCCCCGCAAAACAGCTATAGCTGTTGCTATAGCAACATGCTGTTGTCTGTGAGTTTGCAGTCGCACCATGCATGGCTCCGCAGCCTCGGCTCGGTGGTGGGCTGCGCGCCCACTCGCCATGCGCATGCAAGCGCCTCTCGCGAACCACCCTGGCCGGCAACAGCCAACACCTCCAGCCCTGCATCACACTCACAGAGGCCCAGAACGGCAGCTGCTCCAGCAAGAGTCTTGCTGCAAGCTGGGCAACCCCCTAGCTGGGCAACGCAGGAGGGCGGGTCTGCTACGGTGGTGCGGGACGTGCAGAAACGCATTGCTTATCGTGCATACGACCCTGATGCATATAGTTTTGTGCCGTTGTCGCATGAGACGCATATGCATGGTCGGTTGGGACAGCCTGCTATGGATCACTTGAATCGACTGGCGGAGGTTGCGTCTTGGTGTGGTGTGGTGTGGTGTGGTGGACCATGGTGTGTTTGTGACGACTTCTTTGCGCCGGTTGAGTGTGGCGTTGTGCAAAGGGACTCGGATGTGCTCCGTGCGGGGCTTCAACCTTTGGCTGGAATCACCGGCAGGGCTGTGGTACGCGCTCGTGCCCGGCTTAGTGCCATGAATGAGTGAGTGGATTTGCGAGTGGTTTCCGAGAAACAGCTCCATGCATGCCCGGCCTCTGTCCTTTGTAACTTCATACATTCCGCAGGAGGCCCCGAGCGCATGCAGCTGCGCAGTGGGCCGCACGGGCAACAATTGCAGGAAGCCTGGCAGGTGCTCAACCTCGCTGAGCAGCTCTGCCCGGAGCTGCCAGGGCCTGCGAGCAGCGACACCATCGCCAAGGTGTTGCCTGCTGTGCAACAGCGTGTCACCAAGGTGGCTGCCCGGCGCCGCCGGGGGTGCTCTGCGTGACAGCCATGATGTCACCACACGCAAGAGTGAATGCAACTTGGCACGGCAGCGCAGCTGTGCTTGCCGCGCGGCCACCATATAGTTGAGCACCCTGCCGCTCTCCCCCGCGCTGCGCATGACCGATGTTGATGTCATGTTGTGCATCAGGTATCCCTTGGGCATTGCTCCGGCCCCTCCCAATGCCGTCGGCTCGCGCTGCGACTTTGGCACGTTCATACATGCAGCCACGTGATCTCGACCACGTGATGAATTGCACACATGTGTCGGACCTGGACTTCACGCCACAATAGCATTGAAAACCAACGGCGCGAGATTGGGTCGCATGGGACCCGATCTCATGTGTGGATGCCACACATGTGTGGCCACGCATGTGTGGCATCCACACGCACAACGGGCTTCACCCGCGCACGACGTGCGACTGCTCCGCGGCAGGTCCGTGCTGCCCCCCCCCCCCCCCCCCCCCTGACTCACCACAGCCTGCCTCCGAAGTTGCGGGCCCTTCGCGCGCGGCGACGTCGCCCGCGGGACCGTCGCCTACGACCCCGCCACCGCCGCTGGCCGCACGCGTGGCTGTCGTCGCCGGCACTAGCGCCTGCTAGCAGCCGAGCTCCGGTCGCCGATGCCGATGCTGGGCACAGCGCCCATGTGGGGCGACCCGCGCCGGACGCCGCGCAGGCTGCGGCGGCGGCGGCGGCGGTGGTGTGAGGTGGCCAGGGTGTTACAAGGACAAAAGGCAGCAAGGCGGGCAGCACCGCGAAAGAAGCAAACAGACGAAGCAAACACCCAGCCACCCACGCACGCGACACCCACCACGCCCAGGAAACCCATCACCGGCACGGCAAACGACACAGATCCGCAGACCGCCAAGCACACACCCACACACCCACACACGCACGCACAAACCCCACGGCCCACACACAACACAACCGCCAACACCACAACGCCCGCCGCCATATGACAGGGCCACGCCCAACACACTGCTGCCTGAGGCCGCCCATCATGCATATGGCTGCCCGATTGCCTGGGGCCGCCCTAGCCCCAAACGTTTGGTACCCCACCCCCACCCCCTGAGCCACAGCACACCACGCCAGTCCGGCAACACACCGCGCAGCTTCGCCGGCCCACGCCGCACCGTACCCAGGACAATGCATCACCCAAGCCGTCTCCGCAATCCCTGCACATGCCAACGAAGGCATCCCGCACTCCCACCGGACCCGGCCTAGCTGGAGTCAGAGGCCATCGGTTGGTGTGGTCAAGCGGACGGGGCTCCCAAGGGGCATCCCACCGCTCAGGCCGGATGGCCTGTAAGCGGCGAGAGGTCATCAGACGGGACTGTGAGTCCCGCCAAAACTGGTGGCCAGGGTGCGGCAGGGCCTGGGGTGCACGCCGTTGCCACGCAGCAGGAGGAGGTGCTCGAGGTCCTCATGACGATGATCCACGAAGGTGGGTGACATCATGTTTGTGCCATCTGATGACCCTGATGGGGAAGTGTCGGTTGTGAATGGGCACCTGTTGCAGTGCAGCGGCTTGGGAGGATGGGTCTGATAATGTGCAGAAACGCACGTGCATACGACCCCGATCGGGGCCCGACTCGGATCGGATGCACATCATTTTGTGCTTTTGTCGCATGAGACACAATGATCGGTTTGAATAGGTTTGAATGGCCTACTATGGCACATCTGAATCAGTTAGCTGAGGTTACGTCTCGGTTTGTTGAGGTGGACCATGGTGTGTTTGTGGCGAATGCTTTGCACTGGTTGAGTGTGGCTTTGTGCCAACGGAACGAGCCCGTGCCCGGCGTAGTGCCATGATTGCGTGAATGGGTCTGAGAATGGATTCCGATTCCGATGACCTGTAGCATGCCCGGCCTCTCTTCTTTGTAACTACATGCGTGCTCGTATTGTTTTGACCTAGGCCACCCGTTTGGGTGCTCCCAGGTGCACAGTCCCAGGTGTGCGCCCGGCCGCGTCGGCGCGTGTAGGTGCGGCGCATGCAGCCACATGTACACGGCAGCACACATGTGCAGATCCGCGCCACCACGGCACGTGCACTCAGTGTTGCGCACGTCGTGCTCTAAGCGAGTCTTCGTCGTTCTCTGCCGACCATTTCGCAGCCCGCATATAAATTCCGTTCCCGCCTGTGCCTGTCATGACACCAGAGCTGCCTCAGACACGTCATACGGAACCATTGCCATGCAATATTAATAGTCCATGACCAGGCCTCACGCACTGCTACCGCCACTGCTGCAGAAGCCCAGTAGAACCAGTTCAAAGCTCATCTGCGTCACCAACCAGCTATATATATAGACTACTGTCAATCCTCACTCGAGCATCTGATCAGACAGTCTATAGATAGCTTCAATCATTGTACATATGACAGCTGCAGCTGCACTGGCAGCCGGTATACCACGTGAGCCTACTCGCGTCCTGAGACATTGACTGCTATGTGCTACTGTATCACATCAGGCTGCAAGTGCCGACTGCCTTGCCCCTGCAGGCACTCACTGAAGACACCTGAAGCGACTGTGATCAAGGCAGCTAAACTTTGCTGGTACGCAAAGCTGACACACATGGGGGCGGAGCGATTCCCGGTTGCGGTGGAATCCACCGCGATTCGGGGTCACTCTCAACGGGGGCCGGGGGTGGGCGGGGACCTTCATTCCCGCATCACGGCCATTGCGGCAGAACTGAAACGATATGCACACATCAGACTTGCCTTACAGGCTCCACCCGAGCCTGAGCATCGCCGCCGACGTGGGCCACCCAGGGTGTCCAAACGTCTCGGCATGCGTGATCAGCCGTCCAAACAAAGCCCTCTCACAATCACGTACTCAAATCTTACCCGTGAGAAGGTCGTGGCTGTCATGTGGTTGGCATACCTTGAACAACGATTTGAGAAGCGTGGTCGCGACAATAAGGTCACTGGAGAGTGGTTGCGTGGTGTGATAACACACGAACTAGGGTCACTAGCCCCGTTTATGGACTCCGTTGAGCCCGGTCTTGTGCGTGTGCTAATGTCTGCTCGTTCGGGTCTGTCTCCTTTCTTGTGTAGGCACCGTAGTGAAAAGCATTTGGAATATTCACGTGCTGCTGATGTCTTCACATCCTACATCGCACGTGCACCCATCGGGGCAGTTCTGCCACCTGTCCCAGTGGCACATCGTGATCGGCATGTCTCCGCCGTTGCGGTTTTGGTGCGGCAGTTGCTCGCACGGCCAGGTCCTTATGACAGTGCCTCTGGTGTTTCGTGGTCTGATGTAGCGGTTGTGCTTATTGTCGGTGTTGATGGTGTTGGTGGTGATGCTGGGGTGTCGGGTGTTGCAAATCGCCCGTCCCCTCTCGGTGAATTGGCTCGTGTTGTTGCATTCTGTGGCGCAAGTCAGAGTTTGCGGCAGCATGTTGCTTGGATGCCTCTTTCGGTCCCGGATTTCGGAGTTGTCAATGTCCAAATGGATACGGCTATGTAATCATGCATACATACATACATACGAGAAACTGGGGGACATCATGTTTATGCCGCCGGGTGACCCTTTGTGCATAGGAGATGTGTCGGTTGTGAACCCCTGTGCAGGTTCCTATTGCGGCCGTGCGGCCCGCGAGGACGGGGGTGCTGCGGAGACGCGGGACGTGCAGAAACGCACTGCTTATCGTTTGTACGACCCTGATGCGTATAGTTTTGTGCCGTTGTCGCATGAGACGCATGGTCGATTGGGACGGCCTGCCATGAATCACTTGAATCGGCTGGCGGAGGTTGCGTCTCGGTGTGGCAAGGTGAACCGTGCTTTGTTTGTGACGAATGCTCTGCGCCGGTTGAGTGTGGCGTTGTGCAAGGGGAATGCTCTTGTGCTCCGTGCGGGGCTTCAATCTTTGGCTGGCATCACCGGCCGAGCTGTGGTACGTGCTCGTGCCCGGCCTAGTGCCATGACTGCGTGAGTGGATTTGCGTGTGTATTCCTGGCAACGGCTCGCTTCCCGGCCTCTGTCCTTTGTAACTACATACATACTGTGGCCTGGACCTGGACCGTGACGTGTGGAGGTTGACAACAAGAGCAGGTGAGCTCAGCTACTCGTATCTGCTGCTGCATACCATGTCAGGCTAGGTGAACTGCTGTCATATGATGCAGACACTGCTCATAAAAGATGGCCAGCTGATCAATCGATTCAGGGCGCTAGAGCAGCCTCCATGCATCAAACAACCATGATGCTGCCAATAACATGAGCTACATATTCAGCTCATATGCTACAGCTCTGCCCTCAGGCTGGTGTGTCAAAAGCTAGTTGGCATCGTAAGTGGACCCATAGTTGTGCTGCACAGAAGTGCTTGTGCACGTTTTTGTTTTTGTCTCTGTTGTTGGCAAGGTTCTGTCCACACTGCTCACACTGCCTGGACCAGCTGCGTTCCACAGCATTTGGTCACAAAGCCAGAGCCCCATGCAGCTCATTTGGCTGTAGGCATGGCCACTGGCGCCTCCAAGACCTGCACACTGACAGGCAGCTAGACAGGGCACGTACGCCTTGCCATTGCATGGCTATAGCTACTTGCAGCCCAGCCAGTCAGAGGCTGTGCTGGACTTGTTCCTCCACGCAGCTAGCATACACTATCTGCCATGCCTGATTTACTTGGGTCGGCTTTGCCTCGCCACGCTTGTGTGCTGGAGAGCTGCGGCAATGCATGATAGAGTTCACACCTTGTGCACACGGCTCACCGCGACCAGTAGCATGCATGCATGCACCACTCTCGCTTGCTCCTTGTCTGCTCCTCGCTGTACCTCCTTTCCATCGACGCACCACCTGACCCTAACATGCGACATGTACGGGGCTTCAATCTTTGGCTGGCATCACCGGCAGGGCTGTGGTACGTACGTGCTCGTACCCGGCCTAGTGCCATGACTGCGTGAGTGGAGTGCATGTGAGTGGCCATGGATTTGCGGATGGATTCCTAGGAATGGCCCGATGCCCAGCCTCTATCCTTTGTAACTACATACACATGCACACACATACACAATATCTGTAACACATATACACAATATCTGCCATATGGCAGATATCTGGACATATGTCCTATGAACTGTCTGCTGCACACATGCTCCGGAGGGCCCTGCCATCAGTCTCGCATGAAATGCATTCCTCCCCTTTGTGAATGCAGGCCTCGGCTTCTGCGACCATCTCCACCATCTCCAACATGAACATGCTGTCGCATGCAAACACCACTGCCAGTCACAGCCACGACGCATGGCGGTTTGCAGCTGCCGTGCTGACAGCGGCCGCAGTGCTGCCCACAGCAGCCGGGGCCTCGCAGCTGCAGAGCGCCTCGCCCTCCGGGCCGCACACCCTGGGGGGCCTCACCGGCCCACAGCGCACCCTGGCATGCGTCCTGAGTCCTCTGGGGGCGGTTTACTGCTATGGCGATGATGAACCGCCCAACAGCCCGCCGGCGCCACTCCCTGATGATGACTATGAACCGGCGCCACTCCCTGATGATGACTTTGAACCGGCGCCGCTCCCTGATGATGACTTTGAACCGGCGCCACTCCCTGATGATGACTATGAACTGGTGGCGGAGTGCACGACAGTAGCCACAGCTGAAGAGGTCGAGAATTCAGACTGTGGGAGCGTGCACGCCGACGCCGGTGCGCCCTCCCCCCTCCCTCGGACCCACATCGATGGACACGCCAGATCTAGAGGGGACCGATTGGCGCGACCTGCGCACACCCGGGCCGGCGCGCCGGCACCGCCTGCAGCCGTGTGTGCCGCCACTACGCCATCCACGGCAGCCGGCCGGGTGCTCCCACCGTGTCGGCCGTGGGGCTCTGGAAACTACGCCCGGCGTGACGGCTGGGCATGCGATGTCTGTGTCAGACAGGGGTGGGCCTCCCATGGAGCGGTTCTGAAACTGTTGTACAACTGTGAGCACTGCAGCCTTGAACACATCAATCTGGGATGCTAGGCCCCAGCATGGTGTACCTCTGTGGGCGATGCGACCCGTGTACATGCATGGGAGCTGCAGTTGCCTCTGCGCTGGCGCGGTGTGGGTGCGCTTGGAATTGTTGCTGTTAGGCGCGATGCCCGCGATGCCCACGGTGCCGCCTGCCTGCCTGTAAAGTGACTCGGATACTCGGGAGTTTCCGAGTTTGTCCCTGCAGCTGCATCAAAGTACCTGCACACAATGGTGTACAAATGCATGCGCTGTCAGACTGGCTCGTGGCGCTGCAGTGGCGGATGTGTTCAAGATGGCGTGCGATGGCAAGGGAGACATGGTGCTGGAGGATATAGAGGAGATCTTCATGGCCGAGGACGCTGTCGCCTTTGCCCAGGTGCCGCCCCGGCCCCGTCCGCCCGGCCGCAAGTAGCCGCACCCTCAACTCCCGCCGCTGCATTAATGCTATCCTTCACGCCACTCCAGCTAGCAACCCGTTCCCCCAGTCTGCTCCCTGGCCGGGGACCCTCGCGCCGAGGCAGGCGCACGCTCATGATGAAGTCCATGTCTCGGCTGCTGGTAGTGGTAGTAGAGAGATCTCTGGTTGGTGGTTTCTGCACAAGACACAAGCGCTGTGTGTGCTGCGGCCGTGGACCTGTTCCTGAACTGCTCGCTGTTCCCGCGCGGTGCTACCTGCCTCGCCGCCTGTACAGACGCCTGGCGTCCTTGCGCCACAAGTGTGGTGTCGGTGTGTAGGCGACAGCGACGGCGCTGGTCGAATGCATGTCGGACGACGAGGACGCGTTCCTCTGCGCCTCCATCTCCATCTCATCCGAGGCCTTTGCCAACACGACGGTCGCCGCGCACGTCAGCGCGACGGCCACGGCGCTGGACGGCTGCGCATGCATGGGCGACAGCTTGTCTTCTTTCATCACCGCGGAGGCGTTTGTCTCGCTTGTGGCTGAGGCGACCGCCACGGCCACCGCCTCTGCGTGCATCTCCGGTACGCCCTGCGTATCGCCTCTTCTGCAGTGCTCGGAATGTTACACGCATAAGGCGGTGCCTGGCCTGCATCGTGACCGTGATGGTGTGCGCGAGCGAAGCATGCAGCGCGGCACGCGCCATATGCATGCAGCACCGTCCTGCCAGCAGCCCATTTTCAGTTCAAGGCTTGCTACCGGAGGAATTGGCCGGAGCCCGCATCTGCACTGCCGCCGACGTACGTATTTCTGTGGCACTAGGCATCCCACGTGTGCTAGGTGGTTGTTCGAACTGTGACAGCTTTCGCTGCACTCCTGGGTGCTGCGATTGTTTGTTTATACTCCTTTTTTTTTATGGATTGCTACCCCAGAAATGATGCCATGCACGGTCGGGCCGGCTAAGAGTGTGACGGGAAGCGGGTGGTGTGCAGGCAGGGGGAGGGTGGTGCAGGAGGTGTACGAGTCGTGCACGACCACCGTCTTTGCGCGAGTCTTTGCCCGGGTGCGCCTCCAGACCTGCAGCAGCGGCCGCCTGCTGCGCTGGCCCACGTGCCACCCTGTGCAGCAGGCGGCCATGCCGTGCTGTCTGCATGCGTCATGCCACGGTCACCATCTCAATTTCCGTCCTCTGGCATATTTAGGTGCTGTGGAATGCCAGATTTGTCGGGGAGTTTTAAGGGGTTGTGGCTTCATTCTGCACTCAACTCGAAGCCCTGTCAATACATGCTCTCTTTGTGGCAGGACCTACTAGTGAATCTGGGCAGGAATACAGGCGCCCGGTACCTACGCTCGGTACCTACGCTCGGTACCTTGCTTGAAGCGGCGCTGCAAAATGCAGTACCCACTGGGAATGATCGAGTCGATGTATATGCAGCAGCACACAGGCACTGCCACTGTGTGGTTGGTCAGTGTCTTCCTGTTAACAACAATTGGCCATGGGAGGTGGCATTCTAGATGCATGCAGTGCGCATGCGCACGCACGCCAGGCCACGGCGCATGTGCACGCAGCTGTATTTCTATACCCATAGAGCCCCCTGCGTATGTGCAGGCAGCCGCCAGGGCGATCTTGGAGGGGGAGTGCCTGGACTCTGAAGCCTCCCTGGAGCTGCTGGCTGAGGCCAATGCGATGAACGTCACCGCCAGCAGCACCTGCGGGGGCATGGCCGCTGTGACCGTCGACGGTGTGCCTGTGCCCATCGACACCTAGCCGCAGCGGCTACAGGCGTGCGGGGTGCGCCCGTGGCAGCATGTGCAGCACCTCTGTTGCGCCTGCCTGATCACGGTTTAGGGCAGTGCAGAAGATGGTCTTGGCAGATCCACGTAGCCTACGACTGCTGCGTGGTGAGATGTACGCATGAGAGACTGAGATGTACTAGATATCCAGGATGATATCAGGCCTCACACGCAGGCAACATGGCTGCATTCACGGGGCGCTTGCTTGAGCCGTCCACACACCGCTTCGGAGGCCGATTGTTGATACGCGTGGTTTTGACGAGGGAAAGGGGGGTGTCGAGGTGGTGCCGGAATCGGTGCAGCAGTGTGATGTGTACACGAGAGTGTGTTCAGCGAGCACGGCATGATAGTAGGTTCAGAAGCATCAGTCAATGTGACACCAGCGATGACCGTGCCTGAGCACGCCAGAACATTCTGTTTATTGTTAGACTAGGTAGGTGAGCGAGTGAGCGAGTCAGCTGACTAGTGGGGCAGACCCAGTGCATGTACGGCAGGAAGGCCAAGCATGCTGGAACATGCAATGAGATGCTGTCGAAGCAGTGGAATGTACACTGGACAGCAGCCAGTTTGAAGCGAGGCTGCGAGGACCAATGCGGCTTTGGCTCTGTGTAATCATACATCCGCTGCATCTTCTCGCATCAATGCTCGCAACACACACACGCACGAGGGTGCCCAACCCAGCTTACAACACCCGCCAGCCAAGCCAGCACGCACAGCCGTGGAATTGGCTCGGCCAGGCTGTCGCGAGGTGTGCGATGCCACTTTGTGTGGTCCGGTCTTGCCGCGTCGATCGTCCGCGCTGCAAGCGGCAGGCATTGCGGAGGGCGGAGCGCGTGTGTAGGCACGCTGTGTGTGTTACAAGGATGAAGGAGGCGAGGCGGGCAGCACCGCGAAAGCAGCAAGCAGTTCAAGAACACACCCAGCAACCTGGGCCACCGCACCCGTACAAAGGCTCCCAGCACACCCACGCAATGCATGCGAAACACACAAAGCCCCCAACAATCGACAGGTGTGCGACAGGTGTGTGTGGCTCCCAGAGCGCCACACACACACACACACACACACACACACACACACACACACACACACACACACACACACACACACACACACACACACACACACACACACACACACACACACACACACACACACACACACACACACACACACACACACACACACAATCAATGGTTAGTAGTGCGTCTGAGACTTTAAGCAGTGTTCGACATAACGGGACCTAGACCCCATCCGAGGTGGGCCATTTTTTCACCTCGGCCTCGGTACGAGACTCGTACCGAGTTCATTGACCTCGGACTAGAACGAGGTCCTCGACCTCGCCTTTGTGCCATCCCTACCCTTTTCCCTATCCGCTTTGTGCTTCTGCCAAGCTGATCTGGTTATGGTGTTGAGTTCTTGCAACCCCTGAGGGTGGTTTGGTGCGCCGGCGCGGGCAACTTGAGATGGTAGGAACCCTATGCATTTCTGCATCCCGGCGAACGGAGCTTTCAAGTTGGTTGTTTTTCCCGGAACTTTTGTCCATTTTGCAACACACACACACACACACACACACACACACACACACACACACACACACACACACACACACACACACACACACACACACACACACACACACACACACACACACACACACACACACACACACACACACACACACACACACACACACACACACACACACACACACACACACACACACACACACACACACACACACACACACACACACACACACACACACACCACACACACACACACACACACACACACACACACACACACACACACACACACACACACACACACACACACACACACACACACACACACACACACACACACACACACACACACACACACACACACACACACACACACACACACACACACACACACACACACACACACACACACACACACACACACACACACACACACACACACACACACACACACACACACACACACACACACACACACACACACACACACACACACACACACACACACACACACACACACACACACACACACACACACACACACACACACACACACACACACACACACACACACACACACACACACACACACACACACACACACACACACACACACACACACACACACACACACACACACACACACACACACACACCTGGCTGTTGCTCTCCTGCTGCGTGCGCTTTGCGTTGTTCGTGCTCTCCCTTTTGGTCCTGGCGGTGCTACCGGCCCCTCCGGCTTTTTCCTTTGTAACACACACACACACACACACCCCTAACACCTGAATGCCAGTGACCACACGACAAAGCCGCGCCCGACACGGCACCGCCCAAGGCCGCCCGCCCGCGCCACCCGATCGCCGGGGGCGCCCCCGCCCCAACCCCCACCCCACCCACAGACCTACAGCGTAGCCCACCTGCCCGACACACCGCCACGCAGCCCGCCCGGCGCGCGCCGCAGTGCACCAGGGACAAGGAGATGCCCGACCAGCCCCCCGTCAACGGGTGCAGGTGCATGGTGTTCCATCGTAAATGCTTCTGAAACTCCTCTACACACCCCTGCGCCGGGGTACACAGCAGGAATCCTGCCACCAGACACACACACACACACACACAGGGTGCCAAGGTGAGCCGGCTCACCTCAGCTGTGGACCCGCCGCGGGCAGCACCGACGCCGTCGTGAACGTGGCTGACATCTCGAGATACACGATAGCAGGGTGGTGTCGGGCCGGGAGACAGCCGCAGCGTGCTGGTGGACACTGTGGCCGCGGCGGCAGCAGTGCACATGCATGCTGTTCGGCGTATACGCGCCCTACATGTCACGCCATCGACCGCCACGAGATCCGGCGGCGGCGAGCTCAGACTCGGTCGACGTTGCGCATGGTGCATGCTGGTGCCAGCACGGCTGTACACAGCGAGCAGCGCGCTGCTGGACGTCCTCGCCCACGTCGACGAGCTCGAGAGCCTGCATATGCGCAATGGAAAGCAAAGCAAAGTGAGGCTGGACAGTACTGTGCACTGCTATGATGCATGTGGCCTGGCTGTGCTGTGTTCTTGCGAGGCTCTGCCGAGCTAAGTGCATTTCCAAGCCGGACCTCGAAACACAGATCTAGAGTCGCGGGCCGCGACCCGCGGCCGGTGCCTGCACTATCTCGCGCGCGATCGAGATACAGTTACAGAAGAGTGAACGGGAACAAAGAAACACAACCAAAGAATCTCGAGATACATCATGCAGTATGTTACATGTACAGTGCGCGGGCTCGAGTGGATTCACTGGATGTTGAGCCGTCGGTGTCGTCGCGCAGCACAGGCAGTGGGTGTGACGATACGTCACGGACATGCATGGAGATGCATAAGAGTGTTCCGGAAGCATCCGGAATGTCCCCCACGTTAGCGCATGAGCTCGTGCCTGACGGCGCGCGGGTCTCTGTTAACAGTGGTCGCCAGACCGTCTTACTTCTTGCTTATGCAAGGCGAGCCATCGCAAACAACCTGGATATGTCTGCTACGGTAGCTGGAGCTCCTGAGAGAGCTGCCTACCGTAGCGAGAGCTCTGCCGGATCAACGCGATGGGAGTCTCTGGTGAGTACGGGGATCAGTGCGCTGAGCGTAGCGCACTGCAGCTGTGGCCGGTGTCGTACACAGGCGCGCTTATACTATATAAGCAGTTGGACCTTAAACGGTAGACGACAGATCTCATACTCCATGACTCTTGACTTGACAGTCTTGACAGTGGTCTTTTACAACGTTAACAGAGTGGTGCACCCTCGTCCCAGTCACGGTGCTGATTATTGCTAGCACCTTCGTACATCCACCAGTGCTACAGAAGAGGTATTTCGCTTTCATCCTATTCCATTTAATCGGTTTGTTATCATTCCACTGGTTACATATGCATCTACCAGTACACGTGTTACAGATCTGATCTAGAATTCTTCGAAGAGATAATCGGTGTAGAGGCTCACGCTGTAACCGTGTGTGAACGCTGAATAGGACAAGATTCTTTTGATGTGTTTGTGAAGTAAAAGAATGTGGATGTTCTTAGTTGTATCCTTGGACATTGCCATAGCTTCGAATTGGGCGGGAAGCCGGCCGGAATGTAGAGGCTCTGCACAGACCGACGCGTCGCGACGCTTCGACATATTTTGACCTTGCAACACAGACTGCGAGCATGCCCTGCATGGGATGAGATGGTGTGAGCCGCAGCCGCCCATCGTGATACATCACATGCATGCTTCAGCGGGCCTGCCTCGCACGTGCCCGCCACAGGACACCGCACGCGTGGTGAACTCTAGATCTCACGGGCGCTAGCTATGAGGATGGGCGCGCGATCGAAATGTGGACCACGTTGATGCGTGCCGACCCTGCATATCTGCACTTCGTGTGTCCACAGCCCAGGCCTTCAGGATCCTTTCATGCCATCCTCTCTGTGTATATGCCACGTGTGCCCACGTGCCCCGCTATCTTGTGCAACTTTCTGCCGTTTTCCCTGTCAAGCGAGCCCCATGAAAACCGCAGCTACAAGGATCACCTTGCTCCTCAAAGACCTTTAACCGGAATCAAAGGCCTCCCCGGGGACTTCTGGGCCAGGAAGTGGGATCTACAGCCAGCTGCTTTGCCTGCTAGCTAGAGTAGGATCGATTGCCAGCAGGCTCACAGTGCTGAGGCTGTGGGCAGACCTCCAGCAGCTTCCCTGCAGGCTGCCCTTCTGCACACCCAACAGCTCAGTGGCTGCATTCAGCCAGGCAAGCCCAAGATTCTGGCTGCATCTGAGGCAGTTCACAGCGCTGCAGAGATCCTCCAGCATCTGCGAGCGGGCATGCTGGCTTGCAGTGAGCAGCAGCCTCAGGTGAGCCTCCAGTAAGCATCACTGCTAGCAGATAGCATACTGCTGCACTGCAGCAGTGCAGTGTGCGGTTGGCACCAACACAGAGCTGCTTGCAGGCACTGTGCCTGGCCACCTGACATTTGCAGTTGCTGCCATTGCCTGGATGCGATGGCTGGTCTCAGCTGCCATGCCTTGTGAGCTCGCAGCCATTCTGAGCAGGCTGATCTATGTGATTCAATCATGAGGCACTCGTGTACAGCATGCCATCTACTTCGGCAAGTCAGCTTTCTGCCCTCGCATTTGTGGTTTACTGCTTCCATCTGTCAAACTGTCAAACTGTCAAACTGTAGCGAGCAGCCATGGCCAAAAACAAACAGCCCTCAGAAATAAAAAGCACTCAATGATGCACCGCGCTGCTTTTGCGATTCGTGCATGCGAGCTGCTCGTTTGGTTTCACTTGCCGCATTGGTTTTTCCATCTTTTGAAGTGCTGGGAAGGAATTTCATGTGCCAGGCATGCATGCAGCAGCAGACACATTGCTGGCTGCCTCACCTGCGGCGCCCAGGCTATAGATACGTCTGCAGGATGTATATACAATTACACGTGTCCATGTGTCGCAGATTCTTGCATCTAGATCGCTGCAAGCGGGTGACAGCACAGCTTGCCTTGCACAAATCAATGGCACTGTGAGACACGCTGCTCTGCAGAGGCGTTCACAGTCTCTGCACCCCCCTTCCTGGAACCCCTCGACGTGAGGCTCACAGGAAAGTTTGCATGCATACAGCTGCGCCGCAGTTTAAGCGCACCCCCATGGGGCCCCATGCATCAGAGTGCGCGGTGCTCGAATTCAATCGAGGACGAAGACAGTAGACGATGCACCCACGTGAAATGCCGCTGCGGTGCCTAGAGTTGATCTCATTTGCGACATTGTCCCGTGGCTGCGGTGTGGTCTCTAGCAGGGTTGGGTCGAGCCCGATCCCCCCGATGTCGGGATTTTTACAATCGGGCCCGATAAATCGGGGATTTTCGGCTAGATCCAGATAAGCAAATTGAATATTTAGGGATGTCTACAACTGGACGCACTTCAGTCGAGCTGCCCAAAGTTTGACATAAATTTGATGCCAATGAAACAAGAACACATCATTATACCGCTATCAATGTAGTCTTGCATGAGTTGTGATGGATTGACATAAGCAACATTCACTGATGGCACTGCTATGACAAGCTGTTCGGATCTGTCCAATCATCGGAAAAACAGCACTCCACAAGGCAGTCCGGTGGGTACAAAGCCGCCTGATTAACAATTAGCAATTGCTTCTTTATATACATATATGTGTTTAATCCAAGATAGAGCTGACACACTTGTGATGATACACAGAAACAAGGTCCAACTCTGATCACGATTGCGGAAGCATTTCGAATGCCCGAGATATTGAATGCGCTAATAGACACCAGATACATTGATTCTTGATCGATTGCTGCCCTCTCATGGTCGTGCGCAGCCTCATAGACTGCTGATGACACGAATGCTTGCCACAGCCACGGGCCTGAACCAGCAAATCTATTTCGAAAGACTTCCTTGGAACCTTATGGATCTTGCAAATGCATTCCTGATGTCTTTGCCCCGATTGAGCCTTGTACTAACTCGTTGACGAGACCATGAGCAGTACTTGCCCGCCATGCTGCGAATCGAGTATAGCGCTCACACAGTCTATGAATGCAAATCGAGCTCTCAGATCTTGTGCAAGCGTGCGTCGCTGTGCACCTGTGGTCGTTTATAGGTCCCCGGCGAGCTTAGTCCCACACAAAAACGACCACAAGTCGAATTTTTCGACAGGAACACTTCCCACGATCCGCAAACATGTTGATCTGTCATATGGAACCTCAATAATCGTCAACAGAGTTCATTTTAGCTCGAAGATGATCAAATCGGGGGATTAATCGGGATTTTTCTCATCGGGCCCGATAAATCGGGAGATTTGCCCAATCGGGCCCGATGACCCAACCCAGGTCTCTAGGCCTGGTCGTGCTGTGCTGCGGTGCACCAGCGGTGTGTTACAAGGACAAAGCAAGCAAGGCAGGTAGCACCGCGAGCAACAACCAGAGGAACCTACCCCACGCAACGAGCCACACGTAACGAGCCACACGCAGCACACACGAACACACTCACGCAACGGCAGCACCCGCGCCGGCCACAAGTAGCCACACAGCCACACAGCCACACACCCACACAACCACATACATCCCCAAACACACACAAGCCGCCCACCCCATACCCACAAGCACACCCACATGCCCACCCCCACCCAAACCCCGCGAACCAGCCAGGCGCAAGAGCCCCGACAGCAAACGCAGCCAAGGCTGCCGAACAAAGAAACAGCGAGACCCCGACAACAAACCCCCGCCCCGGGGAGGCCCCCACCCGGCCCCCGCACACCACCCAGCGCACCCGCAAACCATCACCCGCAACCCCCAACGCCCAGCCAGGCCCGCCCTAATCCCCCCGGCCGCGCCGCAGCGGCGGGCCACACGCGGACACATGGGGCAGACATGCCGCTGCAGCGGCGAAGCACGGCACGCCAGAGCCGCAACCACCACAAAGCGGGCGAGGCCAGCGGCGTGCATGTGGATCCATGGATCCTCGAGATATCGATCGATCTCGCCGACTTCCTCGTCACTCGCACGCGTACGATGCCACTCGAGTCCACAGCTCTGCAACCATCATCACGGTGCAACATCCACAGCACATGCATAGCTTCTGCGCTGGTTCGCAAAAGGATTCTTGTGCTGTGTTTGTCTGCACCCATCTGCTCTTTTGCAATGTGCCTCGGCCAGTGGCTTCGATTTCGCCTGATGCGGCACACACCTGCACATCGATGCACTTCAGAGATGACCTCTCCGAGAGGACGAGTTGTCGCTAGCTGGCCATCTGACCTGAGCGGCGAGTCGTCGCTCTCCACCGGCACCCCGCCGCCTCCCGCCCCCGGAGGCTCGAGGGGATCCCGCCGTCCAGCTCCTCAGCTCTAGGGGCCTTCGTAAATTGACTTGGCGGTAGCAGCAGGATACCTGTGATTTTTGTCAGGGCCACATCAGACAAAGACCTATGAATGCATTTGCAAAGCCCTGTCAGAATCCAACCCCGGCAAATTCCGTCAGACTAGCTACAGCCAGCCTCCATCTCCAGGCGTGCCTTGCACATGCAGGTCATGCCGCCACCCTTAGCCACCGCCACAGACGCAAGTCGCAATGCATGGCGATGCGCGGCCATCATTGCAGCGGCCCTGCTGCCGGCCAATGCAGCAGCCATCGCAACAGCCACAAACCACGCCGGCTCCCCGCAGCCCCAGCGCTACAGCCACGGCGTCGGCGCCGCCGATGTCGACGGCCACGCGCGAGCACTCACCGGCATCGACTACGATGACAATGACGACTACAACACCTTCTACTACACCGACCTCGGCGTCAAGTACCCTTCAGCAAACAGAGGCCGGTCCAACCCCTGGGACTACGAGGTGCCTGGCGCTCCCGCGGCGCCTTCCACCAGCGCCGCAGACCCGAAGCAGGAGCCTGCAGCGTCTCGCGCGGACGTCGAGGGCCGGCCCCCCGCCGAGCCGGACAGCCCCGGCGAGAACTGGGACTATGAGTATGAGCCGCTGACGTACGAGGAGGAGATCGAGGCGGTGTGCACGGTCGAGGCGACGACGGAGGAGGTCGAGAACTTCAGCTGCGGCAGCGTGCACGCCGACGCCGGTGCGGGCCCCGCGGCAGTGCCCCGTATGCATGCGTGCGTGCATGCATGAAACCCGTGCGTTCACATCTACAATGTGCAGACTCACGTATGTCATGGTGGTGAGTGCAGCCGTGCTGGCACGTGTGGCCGGGGCCGTGTGGTGCGTTGTTCTGCGTGTGCATTTGGCGGCCCACATGCGGTGTCGGCTTGCGCAACGGCAGAGCTGCCACACATGGGACAGCTGACCGTGGGGGAGCTTGCTGTGGCACCTAGGCAGGGTCGCGTCTGTTTGGGCATTCTATCCGCAGGCAGGCTGCGCGGAATCCCCCCCCCCCCCTCTCCCAGACGGGTGGGCATCGCTTATCAGACGTACCGCTTATCGGACACGGTGGCACGCCAGGTGAACTTCACTCATGCACACCCATGCATGTGAGACTGGCATGCAATTTTGCAGTGGCGGAGGTGTTCAAGATGGTGTGCGATGGCAAGGCAGACCTGGTGCTGGAGGACCTAGAGGAGATCTTCATGGCGAAGGACGCTGTCGCCTTTGCCCAGGTGCCGCCCCGCCCCCCCTCCAGATTGCAATGCTCACCGCGCTGGACACTGTGCGGAGCCCCCGCACTCCACTGAGACGAGCTGCATGGTGTGTGCTGCCTCCCCGGCAGAGCCCGAGTCTACATACTCGTGGTCCACAGTGCGTGTGCGTCTTGCTTATTGGAGCCATGAGCCACCCGCGGTCCCCAGTGCCCAAGACACGGGATTCCGTGCGTGCAGGCGACCGCGACAGCAATGGTGGAGTGCACGTCGGATGATGAAGACGCGTTCCTCTGTGCCTCCATCTCCGTGTCCTCCGAGGCCTTTGCCAACACGACGGTCGCCGCGCACGTTTCCGCCATGGCCACGGCGCTGGACGGCTGCGCATGCATGGGCAGCAGCATCTCGTCGTTCATCACGGCGGAGGCGTTCATCTCGCTTGTGGCTGAGGCGACTGCTACAGCCACCGCTTCTGCGTGCATCTCCGGTGCGCGCTCGTCTTTGCAGGCTGCCAGCGGCCCCGAGGCAGGGGCTGGGGGCCGCGTGAAATGGGGGCAAGCATGCACGTGCCAGAGCTGCAGGATTGTGGTGTGATGGCTGCTTCAATGACCGGTGCACGACAGCTGCATACTTGCTGTGTGTTTACGGCATGGCTGGGCAGCTTCAAGATGGCTGGCAGTTGTAGTTGCATCTCCACCGTGGTTTGATCAAAACCCCGACCTGGGTACATTTGCAAAGTTAGGGCGCTTTGTCTGACCAGTTCTCATGTCGGGCTGATCACATGTGGGAAACACCCTGCCGAAATTTCACGCGACGGTGTGTGCTAGGGACGCGGAAGGTGTCCGACGGGAGGTGTGTGCATGCAGGCAGGGGGAGGGTGGTTGACGAAGTGTACGAGACGTGCTCAACTAGCGTCTTTGCCCGCGTCTTTGCTCGGGTGCGCCTACTGCGCTGGCCAAACAGAGACTTGTTATGTACATCAAGTGCCACCTCGTCCTGCCCTGGTGTTGTAAAACTTGGGCGACTGAGCGCAGGGCCCATAAACAAGGGCAAATTGTTCATTGGCATCCTACTGAATTTGATGTGTGGCCAGGCCGCAGCCAGTGTTTGCGGCTCGCAATACTGCACTTCTGTTCCCATAATTTGCTCACTCAACTTGCACTGCCTACCAATCTTCAGCTGCAACACAAGCAATCCTCTGAGCTGGGGCAATGTGTGCCGGGGCGCATCACGACCAGGGCGCTAACACTTGATATCACATGGCTTCCACTCAGGCGGGGCGCCAGTGCAGGCAGCCGCGGAAGCGATCATCGAGGGGGAGTGCCTCGACGCGGAGGCCTCTGCGGGGCTGCTCGTTGAGGCAAATGCAGTGAACATCACCGCCGGAAGCACCTGCGGTGGCCTCGCGGTCGTCACTGTTGACGGCGTCCCTGTCCCCCCCGACTCCTAGCCACCCACCGGCGACGCCCGCACAGAAGGACTCATGTTTTGCGCAATGTCGTAGGGCAATTCAGCGCGTTGGAACAGTGTGTAGCGGTATACTTGTGTCAGTACCAATATTTAGACCTGTGTATATATTGGGTAACTTGTGAAATGTCAAGGGTAGGGGGGGCACGGCCGAGGCGACTTGAGAAGGGTCGGCATGTTGGAGGGGGCGACACGGCGGCGGTGTGTAGGCTGAATGCAGCTGATGATGTGGTGTTTGCAACAGGGGGTGCCTCGAGGCCATGGCAACCCCGGTTCAGGACATGTGTGGTGCTTGTATGTAGTTACAAAGGACAGAGGCCGGGCAGCGAGCCGCTGCCAGGAATACACACGCAAATCCACTCACGCAGTCATGGCACTAGGCCGGGTACGAGCACGTACCACAGCCCGGCCGGTGATGCCAGCCAAAGATTGAAGATCCGCACGGAGCACAAGAGCATTCCCCTTGCACAACGCCACACTCAACCGGCGCAGAGCATTCGTCACAAACAAAGCACGGTTCACCTTACCACACCGAGACGCAACCTCCGCCAGCCGATTCGAGTTTTTCATGGCAGGCCGTCCCAAGCGACCATGCGTCTCATGCGATAACGGCACAAAACTATACGCATCAGGGTCGTACAAACGATAAGCAGTGCGTTTCTGCACGTCCCGCGTCTCCGCAGCACCCCCATCCTCCCGGGCCGCACGGCCGCAATAGGAATCAGCACAGGGTTTCACAACCGACACATCTCCTATGCACAAAGCGTCACCCGGCGGCATAAACATGATGTCCCCGGAGTATGTATGTATGTATGTGCGACTGTGGGCTGGGGGCGCAGGCTGGAAGCAAGGCAGTGGGGCGGGGAAGCGCCTTCTCCGACGAATAGGTTAGGGAGGATGATACAGAAGTATGATTTTCTGACAGGTTTTGGGGCCATTGGTGGCAGCCACGATGTGGTAGTGCTGCTGTGTCCGTGACGGTGGCAGCCCTGCGACAGGGATGTGGTCTCGTATGAGTGTACTGCTCTGGGCCCTATGAAGCTGCCCCTGCATTTGCGGGGCACTGCTGGTGTGAACATGCACACGCCTTGAAGTGTTCGCACTCATGAGCTGTATTCGTATGGCTTGTGTTTTTTGGGGGACCAGTCATCAGCGCAATTAGTGGATGAGAGACATGACCAACTGAAGACTTACTCAATACGATGTGTGCCTGATGAGTATGCCGTACTCATGTTCACGCCGCATGCCTCATGCTCCCCTCGACTCAGGAGAGACATGCTCTCACCGCTATTGCATGTATTTTCAAGATGTTACTGGCGTGAGCGATGCAATGGGGAGGCCGACGCAGGCCTGCACCAACACTCCGGCTGTGCTTGAAGACACAGCCACGCCCTCTCCAAGGGCCAGGCAGCCCTGTCCAGCCCCACCCACCTGAATGCGGGCTGCTGGCTGTGATTTGGGTGTGGCATGCTGGATCTCTCAACCTGCTCGTGCGCTGCTCCGTGGTGCTACTTGCCTCATTGTCTTTGTCCTTGTGTCACACACCCACCTGAAGCGCGTGCCCAGCTGCAGCGCCCACCGACTGCAGCATCACCTGCTGCTCATTGCGCGCCACCACGCTTCTGCGGAAGGTGCAAACACCGTAGACTGCTGGACTGTGCCTGCGGCCGGCAGGGATGCAGCGCTCCGAAATGGACAACGCCAGTGAGCCTGCAGCTGTCACTGGCCGCGCGCTGCTGTCCCTCGACCAGGCTGCTGTCCCCTGCGGTCACATGCCCCTGCTCAAATTCACATAGGCGCATGTGGCAAGCTCACATCAGGCCAGGCGCCGCAGTGGCCCGGGCTGCCTGTGCTGCGCGCGCTTGCACACGTGAGGGGTTGATGGCGGCATTGCGGGCGCTGAGCGCCGGCGCCTGCGCGGGGGCGCGGCCTACGCTTGGCACTGTGTGCAGCTGCACGCAGGACGCTACAGCGGCTGGACGGTCAATGTTGAATGGTGAAAGCGGGCATGACCTGTCACCTCGCGGGGCACTGAGGCTGATGCCCTTGTGAGGACACGTGCTGCACGATGCCCGCAGCTTATTGGCTGACTGTAGCAACACACAAAGGCACTGAGAATTGGCGGCGTCCCAGAGCTGAACAGCATGTGGTTGAGAGCAAAGGGTGATGTAGGGACCCGTCGATGCAGCGGCTGGCCTGATCATCCAGCCGCAGTCACGATGTGCTGTCATCGCACAGAGTGTGAGCCTGAAGTTCATGAAGTCCTGACTCAATTTGCTTTGGCCTAAATTAGACCTTGGATTTTTCACTTAGTACATCCATGCCGAAAGGTGGGCTTGCTGGCTACAGGGCGATGCTGGCGTGTGGTGGTTTCGGCTGCTGCCTCATGAAGGAAGGCCTAGGCTTGGGTACACGTGTGTGCCTCCCCAGCTGATGGAAGCGAGACCTACCCATACCGGAACCTACGTGGCAGGCAGTCTGAACTATGATGGCTGACTAGTCCACAGCTGTTGCTGGCCATGATGGCCGGCCATGATCAGTTCCAGTATACGGAACTCCCCCCCAAAGTTGGCGGTGTATACACCTGCAGGATGCAGTTTCCATCGGCGAGAACAGTTGTGTTATGCCTGATATTGTCCGACATCTCACAACGTATCTACTGGGGCCATATCTGTGGTATAGATGCTATTGTCGGTCCAAGCAACGTCGAGCGGGCCACTTGTTGGACTGTGTCTAGTGCTCTTGAGCGAAACGCGCAATGAATACAATTCTAGCAAGTGACGACGAAAACACATTCGTCAAAGTGCGGAATTGGTCTAGTGGTTATGATTTCTCCCTTCCAAGGAGGAGAGTCGGGTTCGATTCCCGGATTCCGTGAGACTCGTGTCCGCTTTTACATCACAACCCTCCACGTATACGTATCACGCGGCGGTAGCATGTTCTACGTGTTGATGCTCTGCAGCGACATATGGTGTGGTTCCCCGGAAAGCCTGTCCCGAGTCAGGATTCCTGACACATGGTCCAGGTCGTGGAAGTGGGTACTTGCAGAGGGACGCATGCATGTGTGGTGAAGTCAAGAATGTTTGTGTGGCCACCCTCTCTGCGCATGGCTGGCAAGCCGCTTGAGCACAACTGCAATCGCCGTTTTGGTGCGCCACGGCTGGGAGCGCTAGGTGATGCGCGGCTGTGTGCCGGGGAGAGGCGGCCCCGGGCAGTACGTGGTGATCCCATGACGCCCATGACGCCGCCCCCTCCACGAACAGGCAGGCGCGTACACATGCATGCTGTGATAGAGTCACAGAGGCAGGCTGCATCGGAAGCACAAGCAGGCCGCGCTGTGCGTACATGCATCCACACAAGAAGATCTCACGCAACCAATGCCGCTCAGCCGGTGCAGCCGCGAGGCACCCGATCCTGCAGCCCCCGGGTCGCGGTCCGCCACAGCATGCCACTGCACAGACGCCAGCACGGCCACACCAGGAGTCAATTGCCGCAGCATGGCCGTGCGCGGCCCTGGGACCGCAGCGTGTTCCTCCTCTTGGCCTGATCACAACGTAACCCGACCCCGTCCAGACCAAGCCCACCTGAGGGTGTTCCCCCCACGCGGCCGATCCAGCACACACTGCCCCCAAAGCAGTGCTTTGACTCCAGGCCCGTCCGCCAACCTTTCGCTGCTCACTGGCCACAAGGTCTGAGCGGCGGGCTGGCTCGCTTTGCCTCCGCTCCTTGGGGTCTCTGCTGCTCGGCTCTGTCTGGAGGGCGATGACGCAGGTGCTTGCAACGCACGTTGCCGGGACGACCTACCCGAGGCATGGCGCCAATGCGCCACGGCCTCGGCGTTGAATTGGGCAAGCTGCGCAGCACGGGTGTGAACGTGTTGCAAGCTGCTTGGGAGCGGCCCTGCCTCGTGGCGGATACAGGGAGGGGTTACTGGGAGGTGGGGGCGGAGGGCCCCCGGCATTCTGTGTGCTCAGCGGTGGCCAGGCGGCGGTGTGTGTGGCAGTGTCGGGCCGCGCATGTGGTGGCGTTTGCAGGGATGGTGCCGCGGGGTGGGATGGGTGCACGCGGAACCGCGTGGGAACTGGCGCGTGCGCGGGTGTGGGTGTGGGAGTGTGTAAAAGTAAAGTAAATCTGAATTTACTGAGCCGTATCCTATTGGACATTGACAACTCCGAGTCAACGGGACCACACATGCCGAAGGGGTAAACCACCTGGACACCCCCCTCAGACGACCGTACGCAACTCACAGGGCCTCCTCCTGTGCTAAGCGAGGTGGTCACGTACGTGTGTTGGTGCTGGCAGGCGCGGGTGGTGCGTGTGGACAGCGGCGCCTGAGTTCTGTTCTGTGTGGAGTGGCGGTGGTGGCATGACATCCCTGCCTTCTACCTTTCACAGTTCAGTATTGCAAGTGCACACTGCGAGGCATCCTGTGACCTGGGACGTGGCCTCTACAGTGCTTGAGTGGTGAAAACTGCAACAGGCACTGGTCAGTGGGCAGTGGACGCGGCTGTGTTCCTGTTGTATCTTTCCTGAGCACGCAATCTGGAGGCTCTCCAACAGGTGCTGATGACACCGATTATGTGATATTCATGCCAACTGCCTGGGAGTGCTCTATGCCCTAGAGCAGCAAGGCAGCATGGAGCAGCCACAGATGATGGAAGAAAATCAGGTCCACATGCATGCCACGGTGAGCATGCTCCGGTCTCTGTACCTTAAATGCGCAAGAAGAGCAGCCTTTCAAATCACGTTGCAAGGGCTGTGTTGGCCCACACACCATTGCAGCAACAGCAGACGAAGCACCAGCAACAGTGCTAGCAACAGCTATAGATGGCGCCTGCTTGCGGGGCTGCGCGTTATTGATGCATAGCTACCTTGGCTATGGATAGGATCACTTGGAACGGTGGTGAACAGCTGTGGGCAGTGTGTTGCGCAGAGAATTGCAGCCAGCACACCACTGCCGTGGTCACTAAGCACGCCTGCCCTGGCGCCTGCCGTGGCACTTCCTGTGAGACTCCCGCAGAATCACATCATTTTTACGGCCCTCTGCACGGATCTGCCCAGCACAGCGACCGCTAGGCTAGGTCACACAACGAGAGCTCGACTCTGCTGGTGCAGCCTTGCAGGGCGTTGTGTCCCCGTGACCGGCTACATGCACGTACGTGACTATCTATTTGATTGAGTGGCGTCCATCGGCATTGGCGAAGTACAGGTTCATAGACGCGTATGCGCATGCTGGTGACCGGGTTGCAGTGCAGTCTGAAGTGCAAGCAACCACAAGATAGCACACCACGACAACACATTCGATGTACACATATATGTATGCTTATGTAACTGCTGCAAACAGCTCTGTGCCGAAAATGAACGGCGCGTACAATTGCAACGGGCCCACCCTTGCAAGGCCATGCAGGGACATGGCTAAATGACACAACACTGATGCAGTGGAGATCGCCAAAGTCTGCGACTGTTGCCGTATCGTGCCAAGTGCTTGCGGAGCCTTGCGAGAATAGTAACGCCGAGTATACGTTGCTGCGGCGTGCATGCCCTTGCAGAACGCCTTCGGGCACGCACGCTCATGATGCCAAAACGCACGCCATCAAAATAGTCATGTTGGGGGATGCGTGTCCCGAAGGACGTGGTCATAGGATGGGGTAATTCAAGAGCTGCAACCTTGCGCCTGCCGCTCGCAGGCCGCATTGTAGTGAAGCTGCTGCATCTGCCTGAGCTCGAAACAGATACGCTGCGAGCAAAACGAACGGGTGAAATGTCATACTCACAGTGTCCGATGAGAGCTGCGTTTGCTATGTTTCAATGACCCAGGCACAAGGACTGTGCTTCACGTTGACTAGTGCTTCCACTGTTGCTCAGCAAGCTTAGGCCTGCACCAAACGAAGCGGCGCCTGATCGCAGATCGTTGCAGCTGCAACTCACAGCGCAGACAGCGGCAAACGTCTCTGTCATGGAACTTATCCTTCGCTGCCGCAAGCCTTGCTGGAAACAGGTGCATGCTTAAGTTATGTGTGCACAGACGCAACGCAGCGAGCGACTGCAACACACACAAGCACGGCCGCACGAGCCAGGCTGGCCAGAACAAGCTGGCAGTGACAGTCTTCATCACAAAACCGTGGATGCGTTGCCGTGTGGGGTACGGACTCGTCCCGAACCAAAATAAGTCATGTAGTTTTGCCATGATCGACATACCGGGTTTCGGAGGGACGCAGCTACTGCGATGTGGCAGCGCTGGAAGCGCCTGCCATGCGGGATCAGCATAGGGAAATGGTAGATAAGGAGAAGCTCTGTGAATGCAATGGCATCGGCGCACGGACGAGTCAGCACGGTGTTTTTTCTCCCCCGTTCAAATTGTGAGTATGATCCTGCATGCTCACGAGCTGCCCGCCACGGCCTATATATAGATGCATATTCCGTCATTTCGCATATGAACTGTCTTGTATATGCCGCTCGCGTGATACTCATGCTACCTGCCGGCTGAAAAGCATACATCATACTTGCATACTTCGATTGACCTGGTCCACATCGACTGCGTAAACAACAGCTCTACATTCCCTGGTGACACACACAGTAGCTGACAATCAGCATTTACAGGCTCTCTACAGGAATTCTCCTGACCCATCACCTGCAACCGGGCGCCTTGAACGTCGCGACCTGAAGGCGAGCACGGCTGGTGCGGTTCCCTCCAGAACTCATCGACCGCCCACACACAACCCCGCTGGAGCCTTCAATTTTTCATAGCTTATGGGTAAGTAGTTTGTGGCCAAGCAGCGCGGTGTTGTGTGTGATTGACGTTGGCAAGGGCTTGACAGAGTAGCATTTTGCCCTTCCCACTGCCTGCTGGATACGCGGCATGACGGACAGGCGCGATGGCCTTGCCCAAATTGCATGCGTACGGGTGTTGCAGCGAGGGCCATGATACACTACAGCATCCTTGTCGCCGGGCTGCCAGCGCTTTGTTTTCCCATCTCAACGGCATCGCGTCAACGACCTGCCCGTATGTTCGCGCGCGTGTGCTCTGTATCCATGCTGCGGTCATGTCCAATCGATTGGATCCACGGCGCTGCTTCGGCCGCGTCTTGGATGTCGTGACAGCTCGTGGCAATCATATCACTGCGACGTCACTTAGAACTGTAGACCGACACGGATGCCACTATAAATCGTCGCGTCGGTGTTGACGCGAACTCTGGGTGAGGCTGTTTTGCATGTGCACCAGTCGCATACCGTGCTGCCTGCTCGTTTTTGAATCCGTAATGGCGTTCGAGCTTCATCTGTGTTACAAGGACAAGGCAAGTAGCACCGAGAGCAGCAACCAGGGGAACCGCACACTGCGCAACAAACCACACGCGCACACACCAATTGTATACACCAACACACCCACGCACCGCCAGCACCCGCGCCGGCCACAGCCGGCCACAGCTTCATCTGTGTACCAGTCGCCTTGAAGGCTTTGTGCGTTGATGGCTACCGTTCAGTGGAAGAGTTGGCGCACGTGAGATTGAGGAGATAACTTCATGCATATGACTGCCGAATGCGTTTTGGGACCTGGCGCCATGCAGGTTAGTTCCATGTTCAGTGGTGCGCTCGAGCTGCTCGAGCGCTCCGCTGGCTAGCAAGGTTCGAGACGCTCGAATTTTGGTCCTCGCGCACGTGGATGCAAACTGCTGTGCATCAGCTTGCCTTGCCAAGCGTGCAAGCCCAGTCGCCAGCATCCGATCGCTCAATATTGCAATGTGCAAGCGTCGTGCATGCGGGCTTGCGCGAACGCGTGGCTATCTCCTGTGTTCACTCCCCGCAGGTAGTGCATTCACGTCCCCATCTGCCCCGCGTCACAAGCTAACGTGTGTTACAAGGACAAAGCAAGCAAGGCGTGTGCGGGCCAGTGCCGTCTCCTAGCTGTCGTGGATGAGTGGCAGCGAAGGATCGATACGTGAGTACAGCGTGCACCGATGACGTCCAGCGGGACATATATGTTGATCATCGCAGGGTCGATCGCCGCGCCGTCGATATGCATGACTAACCATCCACCGTGGTCAGTTAATCTCGGGTGCTTCCAATTGCGTGCACGTTCGGAAGCCGGAGCGCAGCACGGCCGCACGCACTGCAAGCACTGGCACGTCACTCCGAGTTGGCCTGCCGTGCCCCAAGGCTGCATGCATGGCCGCCTATGGCCAACGCAGTTACACACAGTCCTCGCCATCATATCAGCACTTCTGAAATGTCATGCACATCTCAGTTGCAGGCCATGCTGCGCGTCCAGCTCGTCTTTGCGCCTGAACGCAGGCCAGTCAAACATTACGTCATTTCTTCAGCCTGATCGCGAGTGACGCCTATCGCCACCCTTGCACCTCCCCTGCTGACTGCAACGGCGGCTTACATCGTGGCCCTGCTGCATGGCCCTGCTGCATGGCCCTGCTGCATGGCCCAGCTGCAGCAGCCTCGGCATCATCAACTTCAGCATCATCACTGCAGTGTAGTCATCTTTACTGCATGACCAGCAGCTGCCACGGCACAAGCAACACCTGCCACTGGGTTCTCAGCAGATGTATGGCTGATTTCACAGTGTGACACCTGCTCAGACCAGCCTGGGAGTGGGAGCCACAGCTGGTGCACTCTGCACAGTCATTCGCAGCTGGTCTATCCCATAGCAGCCTGCTCTTCTGGCACTGGTGGGGAATTTGAAAGTTGAATGCATAAGATCAGCTCAGCTGTGCTGTTGTGGATGAGAGCTGTGCTGTTGTGGAGTGTCTTTGACGCTGATGACCCAGCGTTCCTAACGCACTGAAAGCATGCAGAACCAACTCAGCGTCGCAACATGTCGTCGTCATCGCTCCTCTGCACCCTGCTGCTGCTGGCCGCGCCCGCAGTGCACGCCCTCGGCGCGGCGCCGGCACTGCAACAGGCGGCCACCGCCGCCGACCTCGAGAAGCCGCTCAGCGGAGGCCCCACGAGGGGGCTGCTGACGCGGCAGCTGCGCAGCCGTAGCGCCAATCCGTCCCCAGCGGGGCGTTCGCGCGGCGCTGCGCGTGGGAAGCGCAAGTCGGAGGGCCGCATTCACCACCAATCCTCCCGCGGCAGCCGGCGTGGGCGCAGCCCCAAGAAGGCAGGCTCCAAGAAGTCAGGCTCCAGTAAGAAGAAGGGCTCCGAGGGCGAGGGTTCCGAGAAGAAGGGCTCCGGCTCAGGGTCACCCCCTGCAAAGTCCGGAGGCAAGTCAAAGAAGTCTGATGAGGAGATCAAGTCGGAGTCCCTGTGCGCAAAGCATGTGGTGGAGAAGGAGGTCATCCGCTCAAAGAGTGCCACGGCACACGTCTCAGCCAGTGCGCCCCTGCCACCCCCCTGCTAGCTGGTCAGCCCAGGATAAAGGTCTGGCTCTGGTGAGATCAGAGTCCGCAGGCAGCGTGTGTAGTGTTTTGTATTCCTGTGTGCTGGCTGCAGCTCCCAGACCCCTTGACCACTGTGTTGGAGTGGGGCAGACCCTGATCGAGATGACTGTGTGGCATCTGCACACCTCTTACAATGCCAGTGGGCAAGTAGCAGGCAGCAGCTGCTAGATCCAGATTCCTCCTCCACCTCCACAAGGCTCCTTGTTGAGGTACAACATCTGCTTGATGTGGCTGGAGGTGCCTCCTTGCCACATGGTGATGCTGACTGGGGTGCTGAGTCGCTGCTCACTGGGCAGCAGCTGTGAGCCCGGAGGAGTAGGATATCTCACTGCACACAGTATGAAGAGGTAGCACCCAGGGACTCTGGAAGCCAACCTCTGTGTTGCACCAGATGCACATGAAGCGCACACTGTCAGATGTTATCCGTTCTCAGGACCCAGGCGTGTAGGGCCTTACATGTGCTGTGCTATGTGCAGTCGAGGAGGTGTTTGCCACAGCGTGCCTGGAGGGCTCAGAGATCGACATGGAGGTCTTCCAGGAGGTCTTCATGGCCGCCGACGCCTTCGTTTTCTCCCAGGTCAGCCGCCCTTCCCCGCCGCCTGCTGATTCCATGCTCGTACTTCCCTGAGATCGGCCCCTGCATCAGCCCACAGACCGATCTCGCAGCCCTGCTCTCAGCCCAGCGGCTTGTGTGCGGGAGGGTTTACACTGCACAACATGCATATCGCAAGCGTGCGGAAGGATGACAATGCGGCGCTGCTGTTGCGCTCCTTGTGTTGCCATCATCTTCCAACAGGAGCGTGCAGCTCGGAATCTGCTTCAGGCTTGTGGCCACTGCTGCTGCTGCAACTTGTCGCCGCTAGCTGGGCATGCCCGCAGCTCACACTGGGCTCAGCCTGGCTCATCAGCGCGCTGCCTGCTGCTGCCTGCCTCCAGCTGCTCCCCCCTCTGCGCCCAGGCCCGTGCGCGGCAAGTCAGACAAGCATAAGTTGTTCGGTTGTCTTTGTGGCTGTGTTCTGTCCGTCCCTCTGCGTGCTGCCGCGAATGCCTGTCCTCTTTCGGCATGCCCCCTCACACAACGCAGCAGCGTGCGCTCAGCCAGGCTGCTCATGCATGCAGACGATCAGCAAGGCGATCATCACGTGCAAGTCGGACGATGAGGACGCGTACGAGTGCGCCACGGTGACGGCTTCAGCCAAGGCATACGCCCACGCGACGGCCGACGCGCACGCCGAGGCCGTGGCCGCGGCCGTCAACGCCTGCGGCTGCATGACCGAGGCTGTCTCGGAGTCCATCTCGAGCGAGTCAGTGTACATCAAGCTCATCGCGGAGGCCGCCTCCACCGCCACCGCCACCGCCTGCATCGAGGGTGCGTTCACGTGCCACGTCCTCGGAGCCTCCGCGGGGGTGGCGTGCTTGCGCTGGCTGTATCATGTGTTTGCAGACGGGTGCTGTGTGCTGTTGATGCGTTGCCTTGCTTGATCGTACAGCTCTGCGGAGATGCCGGGCAGTGGACGATCGTGGGTTTGGGGGATGTGCCCAGCAGGTGCAGGATCGTCGCTGTGGGTGCTGCATTGGCTGGTGAGGTGGTGTGCTTGCGCCACTGCCTTTGCGGCTGTGTGGCCATGTGAACGTGGTTTGGCTTTGTTGGTAACGGGCGATCGGTGACGCGATCTGCCAAATGTGAAATGCGCCTTGACTGCCCCGAGCACACAGTGGCAATAATGGGTCCTGGGTATCAGCAGTTTTCGATCGTATTATCATATGATACACTTTGCAGGCAATTCATATGTCAAAGTGCGTTGCCTTGGCTGTGGGTGTTAATTGTTGAGCCTGTGTGAGCGCTGTGGACATTGCGAGTGGCAGGGCAGGGAGGCGTGGACAGCTCTGTGCTTGCACGAGGCAGCATTCCTCCCGATTTCAAATCGAGAAGCAAGTACTTGAGTGCAGCTGATAGTTCTGTTTGCAGGCAAGGGCCGGGTGAGGGCGAGCGCATATGACAAGTGTTCCTCCAAGGTCTACGGCAAAGTGTTTGCACGGGTGCGCTGCTCCAGCACTGCTTGCTCTGTGCTCCAGGTCGGACTGGGTCTCTTGTCACGGGGAGCCGTTGATTATTGATCGCCGTGTCTGACCTGTGTTGCAATCCGCAGTCCCGAATGATGCAAAGAGCATCGGCACTGTGGTGAAAATGCCAGACCCAGATCAGCGGTGAGGCGACACTTTGTTCAGATCCGTACTGCTGAGTGATTGATACGAAGGTATCGATACATATATTTAGCTCACTCAAGCAGGAAGATTGTCTGACACCGATGCCTGATGTGGCCACCCTTATTTCAGCAATCCAGCAGCACCCTCCCAGACCTATGCTGAGCAAGGTGAAACTTACGCCATGCAGGCTGTGTCCGAGGCAATTGTAAAAGGGAGCTGCATGAATGCCAAAGCAATCTCGAGAGTTTTGACGGAGGCTTCTGGAAAGTTTGACACAGCGAGCACTTGCGGACTCAAAGCAGATGCGATCGCCGTGGAATAGATCCGCGGGACCAGATCCGCTCCACTTTGACCGCGTTCGTGGTTCAGAGATGTTGCACTGTGAAGTACCTACATGATTCTTCGGAGGAGCGGTGCGGAGCGCGTGGGCAACGCACAGTGTGATCGGCACAGACTGTCTTTTCATAACATCAGTGCGATCTGGCGATTTATCGTGACCGTTAAGTGTCATCTATTTGAGCTTCAGCGAAGCAAATACGAAGCATTTGCCCAGGCCTGTTTGGTCGAGGGTGCTAGGCAGTGGTCGGGCGCGGGAGGACACCCCAAGCCACGCTGGACTCTGCCCATATTATTTCGTACATTCTATTTGGTCTTTGAGCTGGTACGGTCTTGCCGGAAGTGGGATTGAATTCATTCAAAAATGTAATTGTGCATGTTCCCCAAGGATGCAAGGCTCCTCCTGGATGCCTGTGTTTCAGTAATAAGCGGTCAACCTTGATCAAGCTGTTGTTTGGTGACGCGCCAGTACATGGTTCTGTGTAAATCTGTGCACTATCCCGTTCAATTGTACTGCAAACAATGATACAGCCAGGATCACTGGCACTGGCTCCCCCCGGCTCTGAACTCACACCTCTGTGCCACACGCAAACTTTCTCAAAGGGTCCCACATCATGCTGACTTGGGACCCGTTATCACCTCCATGCCCCCGAGATACGGCCGCAGCACCTCCGGGACCTCTACAGATCCATCCTCCCGTTGATAGTTCTCGATAATGCTGACGATCAGCCGCGGCACAGCACATGCGGTCGCGTTCAGTGTGTAGCAGTACGCAGTCGGAGACCCTTTGCTCTTCTTCTGCTTCTTCTTGGCTGGACCCTCATCATCACCCCCCTTTGCAGCTATCCGGTACCGCGTGTTCAGCCGCCGCGCCTGGTAGTCTGTGCAGTTGGAGGCTGACGAGATCTCGCCGTAGCGGCCGAGGCCAGGCATCCAGGCCTCGATGTCAACCTTGCGGAAGGCCGGGGCGCCGAGGTCGCCAGAGGGCATATCGATGACCTTGAAGTGCAGCCCCAGCTCCGTGTACATCTCGATCTGCACCGCACCACCATCACGGTTCACACGATGCAGAGGCCTTCGCAGTGCCTCAGCTGCTCCAGGTCGCCGACCCTTGCTCGAGCGGGGCCATGCAGCACCCCACCTCGCGGTGGCAAGGCCAAGCAGTGTTACGAGCTTTGCCAGACACCGGGTGACAAGGCCAGGGTGACAAGGCCAAGTTCATGACTGAAGCGGTGCATCAGTCTGCTGCCAGTCCCCTGACTTCAGCCACAGTGGCAGTCATGGTACACGCTGACTGAAGTTAGGGACTGAAGTCAAAGGATCGAATTCAGAGGTATGAAGCGTGTCAGGCGACTAGCCAATCAGAAGCGTATTCCACACGCTGCATCTGCAGCGTCCATGAAATTTGAAAAGCACACTCTCACCTTGCTGCCCCACAGCCACACAATCACGCATGCGTCCTTGCCTGTTGATGGCGCATGAGGGCAGCTACAAGATGCTGCCCCGCTGCGGTGCGGCATGGCGCCCGGTCTGGTCATGAACCAAGTATGACTGAGGCAGGATGCCTGAGTCATACTTGATTCCAGGTGCATGTCCATGAGAAAGATCCACCAAGCAGGCAGCAGGCAGAAGCAGCCAGCTGCGGCCTAGCCCCGACCGCAAGTGCACAACAACACACGATGCGCGTCCATGCATCGCCCACAGGCATGCCTGCCCCTGTGCCTCGGCCTATGCAAGAAATACACATGAACGGTGGCCTCACGATCTGTTTGCTTCTTTCGCGGTGCTGCCCGCCTCGCCGCCGTTATCCTTGTAACACATGAACGGAGGCCTCAGAACACACGCACAGGCAGCACACGCAGCACGCGCAGCATGCCGCACAGGCAGCACCCGCGGCCGCACCTCGATGTCGATGAGCTCCTGCAGCAGCCCCTCCGCCTGCTCCGGCGTGCACAGCACAAACATCTCCACCTTGCTGAACTGGTGCACACGGTAGAGCCCCTTGCCCGCCGCGCCCGCCGCGCCGGCCTCCGTGCGGAAGCAGTGCCCGAACGCCGCCATCTTGACCGGCAGCGCCGCCTCCGGCAGCACCTTGCCCATGTACATGCCCCCCAGCGGCACCTCGGCCGTGCCGGTCAGGCACAGCTCGCTGCCCTCCACGTTGTACGTCTGAGTGTTGGCCATGCGCGGCTGGAAGCCGCACTTCTCGAGCACACTGTCCCGCACGAGGTCAGGCGTCATGATCGGGGTGAACCCCCGCGCAGCGCACTTCTGCATGCATGCGCGCGGATTGGCGCGAGGCGCCCCGGTGGCTACGGCAGGCGTGATGCATGCAGCGGCGTATGGTGTGGGGGGGGGCAAGGGCAGGGGGCTGCATGCTCGTGCGTGGCAGTGTGCGTGGCCGGGAGGGGTCCACAGCAGCTGCGTCCTGAACGCTGTTGTGCTCTGCACTGTGCGATGGTGCAGGTGGGGCCTTGCCCGGCTCCCGAGTTCATAGTGGAGAGGGTTCGCACATTCGGCAGCGCAACCAGCAGAGGTGTCGTGCAACACACGGACATCACAAGGTCGGCAAGAGAGGCCAGGCGCTGTGCTGATGGCAGCAGTGCGTTGGCAGCGTGGGGTGGTCAGGAGCGCAATGAGGGATGCATAGAGCGGACCTGCATGGTCATGTTGACGAGTGCCATCTCCAGGAGGGCCCCTGCGTTTCGCAGGTAGTAGAACTTGGAGCCCGACACCTCGGCTGCAGAGTCAAAGTCGATCAGGTCGAGCGCCTCCATCACGTCCACGTGGTTCTTCGCCTGCATACAACGAGATTTGACAGACAGGAGCGTCGACGGTGACCAGCAGTGTCGGTGGGCAGGCAGGCGGAGCAGCAAGAAGTGGCGCAGGTGTGTGGGGCTGTGGGGGTGGCGCACCTCAAAGCCAAAGTCGCGCTTGCTGCCGACCTCTTTGAGCAGTATGGCCTCCTCCTCACCCCCGATGGCAGCATCAGGATGCGTCATGTTGGGAAGGCGCTGCGCCTCGAATTGTAGAGCGTTCTCCACGGCTCTGAGGTCGTCTTCATATGTGGACAGTTCCTCCTTGAGCTTTTGCCCCGCTTGAATGAGCTCTTGCCGCTTGTCCTGGTCCATCTTCCCCTGCGTGAAACCTAGAATCCTAATCACTGTCTGCGGGTGCCCTTTCAAGCGGGGAAAAGCTGTATGCTTTCGGCACCAGGGCGGAGCTGTTCTGGCCAGGCAAAGCTCCACCCTGCAGCCATACAGAACGGGCTCCTTGAGCCGCGCAACTTTGAGCGCACACCGCATGCCTGGCTACGCCTGGCATACCTTCATGGCCTTGGCGTTGTCATTCCGCTTCTTGCGAAGCTCGTCTGTCTCTTGAGACATGGCCACAAACTTGTGGTACAGCTCCACGACCTTGTCGGGGTCGGCATTAGATTTTCTGTTTACAACATTAAGTTTCACTTGCTCAATGTTCTCTGCAACTGATCTGAAGTCGATTGCTGCTCTAAATGGGACAGGCGGATACTCTGGCTGGACCTCTGGCACGGCCTGTTCTACAGGTGTCGCAACACAGTGGCAACGCACGCGATCAGCTCGGAAGACATGAGAAGAAAGCACGCGATGACTGAGCCGCACGCCCGTCTGGGAGGGCACCAAGCGCATCCAGGACATGGCGGTGTCGGTCGCGAGCACAGAGCGAACAACCCACGACGCCAAACAGCCAGAAACAGCAGGCCAATCAGGCCTACATAATCACCAACATTGGTTCCACATTACAACGCGTTCCCATACTTCCTATGCATCGCTTGCTACCTCCAGGCCAGGCGCACACGGCCAATGCATGCGTTTTCAGCGTGCACCCGCCATGCTGCGACCGCAGCCACCCCACCGGCCCCCAGCAGCTACATGATGCAGTACGCCAGCAGACCCACCTGCAACACGCAGATCGCGATCACGGCCATGGCATGCGACAGGAAGTGCGAAAAGACGAAGAACAGCCCAGCACTCGTGAGAGTGAGGAACGCGAGCGATTCGTGCTCAAACACCCTCCGCAGGTCCACATAGCAGCCCCGCCGCCGCAGCTGCACCACGGCCTTCCGGAACACAGGGTGCAGCGCTTCTAGGTTCTCTTCCGAGTAGAAGCCGAGCCACTCGTTCAGCTTGATCGAGGCCGTTGCCAGCGGCTCCACCAAAACCGACACCTCGTTCCGAGCGGCTGGCCGCAACAGAAACTCCCCCCTGTACGGCACCTGCACACCGCTCCCACCACTGACACCCCGCCCAGCAGCATCGGACTGCCCTTGCGCCACCAATAATGCCCAGCAGTCATCTGCCACGCAGATACTGTATGCCAGTGATACCGCCCCTCTGGCCACGGCGAAAGACACAGAAGGGGAGCAGGCACATGAGGCGACGCTGCAGCCGGTTGAGCTGGAGTTCATCAACACCAAGGTCTCAATTTCGTGAGCATGGACGGACGCACAACCTGCACGGCGACCATGCATCCTCCCACGGCGCTGCCAGCGCTGCGGGGGTCGAGGCAGCCGCGGCACGGCGGCAGGCGGAAGGGGGGCGCACGGTGGACGGGGTGACGCCGGCGGGGCCGCCCCAGGTGACGGCGCGGGCCTGAGGCGTGTACTCCAGCTGGTGATCCTGCCGATGGAAGCCCGTCTGGAAGCGCTGCCAGCCCAGGAAGGAGAGGCTGTCACGCAGCGAGCGGTAGACATCGCCCGGCACGTTGCCCTGCAGCAGCTGCAGCACGTCCGCCGCCTTGGCCGCGGCGCGGTGCGCCCGCGCCCGCTGCGCCCCCGGCGGCCTGCATCACACAGCCAACAGGCCTTAGGTCACCACCGCCTGCCAGATCACCGGAGATGAGCACGTGGACGACCAGTCTGTGCACTGCAGCTTCCGCTGGATCTTCGGCTGGGTGCAGCAAGTCTCCCGATGGGACAGAGCGACACGGGCGCTCGGCAGGAGCCGCTGCAAGCTACATGCGTCGGCTGCGAAAGCGCACTCGCAGGTCACATGGACCTCGCGCCCTACTCCTCCCAGCGTTTATGCAACGATGCAGACACAGACACTGCAACCTGAATGTCCTCTCAGGCCGAACGACGTGTTGCCCAGCAAACATGCATGTGGAGATAGCGACACGCATGCGGAGATAGCAAACACCACAGCCCACCAGAGGGCAGGAAAGTACGCTCACAGGGCAACATCCTCAGAAAAGATCTGGAAGTCAGCTGCGTCCTCCGCAGGCTTCCGGCCGCCGTGGCCCGCCACCGCGGCGCGCTCCAGGAGCAGGAACTGCTGCGCGGTCAGGGGCACCAGCACCGCAAGGTCGAGGTCGTCCTGTGCGCTGCCGGGGACGCTGCGGCCGGCCTGCAGGCAGCGGTGCGCCAACTCCACCTCCTTCAGCAGCTTGCACAGCTCCGTCTCCCGGTAGAACGCCTGCAGCCCGCTTCGCGTTGACCAACTGCATCGTGCGCTGCCACATGACACCGACAAAGTGTGGCCCAGTCCGGGCTCGTGTAGAGACAGAGGTGTGAATGCTACTGTACAGGCAGAGACCGTGGGCGAATTCTTCATGCAGCAAATACTTGCAGCCACTGCCAGCTGATGCGCAGCAGTACGACGGCCAGCATGGGCACGGTCACAGGCGCACCCGGCCGACGCGGCGCAGGTGCTTGGCGGCCTGCTGCGCAGCCACGCTGGCGGTGTGGGTGACGAGGTCGAGGTACATTGGCAGCAGGCAGAAGTAGAATGGCAGGTGCGCCAGCACGTGGCTGCGCCACGCCGCCGTGTACCTGCACAGCTGTGCCACGTCAGCCACCCAGCACAGCACGGCAGGCACAGCACGGCACCCCAGCGGCCAGACTTCGTGACTTCGCACGATCACGAATGCATGCTGGCACTGCTGCGTGTGCATAATTGCCCACTTGCTCTTCTCACTGGAAGCAAGGCCTGACATCAGAGCTGTCTTGAACGAACATCTATTGCACAACGGGTGGTGCTCGGCAGCACATGCTGGCGCAGTGAACATCACAGAATCTTGCAGCAAGAGGACGCACTTTGCACGGTCAACGCCGGTCCAGGGGAACGCCACAGCGAGCCAGAGGTCGACGACGGCGTCCAGCTGCTCTGCGGACTGGCCGACCGGCCAGTGCTGGAAGGCGCGGTGCAGGAAGCGGTACACGTGCGCGGCCACGTTCTGCACTGCGGGGCTCGCTGCGGGGCCGAGCTGGTGCGCGAGGGTGTGCCGCCGGTTGGGGGCGCTGATCGGCGGCAACCATGGCAGGTTGGCGACAGTGGAGCACATGGCGATGGAGGAGCGGGGCAGCCACTCGTCGCCGGCCTGGGCTGGCGTGGTTGCAGGCCGAGATGCACTCGAGCGGGTGCTGCTTCCGTTGGTCGCACCCCTCGACTTTGAAGGGGGGCACAGATATATGTGGCTCATCAGCTCCTACATGGCAAGGGGTTTTGGTCGAGAGTGGGTGGAGGATGACGGTGCTTCAATGTTGGGGGTCGGGCTGTGGGGTACACGAAAAATGGAGGAATTGTGATGCATGGCCCTGTTTGATACAGGCTGCCACATGGCTGCATGGCGCAGTTCGCTGTGGGAATTTTGGTGGCTTGAGCGAGGGCTGATTGTCATATTAGAGTGTCCTGCTGGAAGGCCACAAGGAACATATGTACAGGTATTCTTGCGGTGGAAGGAGACTAGCTGATGAGCACCTTGATAGCTGCAACGAGCAATGTGGTGGGAACTGTGAAGTCTGCAGCTGCCCGGGGAGCGGCCGGCGATTGGGCGATTCTCCCAGCAGTCGAGGTGGACGGGGACCCTCGTCTCCGAGCTGCAGCAGTGACAGAAGCGGCTGATGGGTTCGGCATGTCGATGTCGGTGAGCCACATGTCTAAGATGGCGCTCAGGAACTGTGCACCGATGGGCGGAACGCCGTTTGGTAGTGGGCGAGTGGAGTCATCGGAAGGGGTACCCTGGGGAAGAAGAGACCGCAAGTAAGTGCGGATGAGAACGACATAGGGGCTGTTCTGGACACGAGATGGCGATATCGTTCGATGTGCAAGGCGCTCCATGCCTTGGCGAAGCAGGGGCGAATCGAGCACATGCCACTCTGAGGTGAGATGGTGCTGCGGACCAGATGTGGGGCCAGAAGAGGCTGTGAGAGCTGTGCCATATCGGGACGCTGAAGCCATCATGATGAGAAATGTAGATGTGAGGGGCGCGATAAGGTGGGACAAAGCTGCCGCTGGTGTAGATGTTGCTGTCGTGGAGACTGCTTGGACAGAACTTGACTCCAGCGGCACGGCATAGTGAGGCCACTGGCTCAGAACTTGCACTCCTGTACAATTCGGGAATTGGATTGTGTATGAGTACAGGACTGGTCTGCGATCGATTTGATGCAGCGGCGTACCTTCTGCGGTCAGCAGCATTTTCTGTGCATGAGCCGAGAGCATGTGCACAGGCAGCCGAAAATGGTTCAAGTGACCCTTATCTACGTCCACCATCGCCTGAAAAAGCATTCCTCCAGGATCGAGAAAGTTCAGCAAAGCTTCGTATTCTCGCCTGCTATGGGAGACCTCGCCTAACAAGCTAGGACACCCGGCGCCGAATACGCGTCTGCAAATTCGCAGATAGTATTCAGAAAAGAAGCCTCGCAAATTGTCTTGGTTGGCCTTGATATGCTTTTCCAGGCTTGAGCATGCGTCGATCACTTGGCGCGCTTTGCCGGTCTCCAGCGCAGCGATTGCCGCCTGTGGATCCATGAACATCGCAGACGGCATTTCTCTTGTTATGTATGTCAATTTACATCATGTGTATGATTTCCTGCTTAACCGTCTTTCCGTCAAGGTGTCAATGAGGCCTTGATGTCGTGACAACAACGTGTGAAGGTAACGGTGAGAGCGGGCACCAGTTGTGCGTATTCCTAGAAACGTCGTAGCGGCCATGCACACACTGTAATGGAATTGACGCTTTGGCTAAGCTGCAGGCGTTCCCAGTGAACCTCTGTGCGACTTGAATTGTCGCCGAGTCCGCATGTGGCCTCGTAGCCACGGCACAACGCCATGAAAACCATCTGCTTCAGCACGGACAGCTTGCCGCGGTCCATTTGCACCGCGGATCAAATAGAGCTTGTCTTCAGCGTGCGTCACAAGTGTGCGTGCAGAGGATGGCATGATTGGGGGTGAGCTAGTGTCACAGTGTCAGTAGGTCGCGTCTCCAGAGTTGTGCAACCGTTGCACAGGTAGACAGCATGCTACACCGGGATGACAAGATGACAATTGCTCAAGGACTGGCAGATCAGTCTGGGAGCTGGACTCCCCGCAAGGTCATATACACAAACGGTGCGCATTCACAGTGAGCCCAACCGCGATCGTGGGAACAGGATCAGCAATGGCCATGAAACCTCGAAGAAAATCCAAGCGCAGTGGAACGCGGCGTCTCAATCTGCTTGCTGGACAGCAGAGTTCCTCGGTGACAGCGACAGCAGTACTTCCAGGATCTATGGGCACGTCGCGTCCATACAGCGTTCGAGCGAAGCGAGCATTCGGCGCGCAGATGCCCCCCGAGTCAATCATCCAGCCTCTGCTGTCTCGGACTGTGGCGAGCCAGCGTATCAGGAATCCAGAGTGGTGTCAGCCCGGGCCGTCTAAGCTGCCATCAGCTGGTGCCGCGCTGGCAGGTGTGCAGACGGCTGTGTAGTGCGGGTACAGGAGCAAAATCAATTAGCTGATTCAGATTTGTTTGCAGCAGCATGGAAGTTGCCTGCATCAGCTTGCCCCTCTTCATGTACTTCGTCACCGGAAAGATGCGCCCGGCTCCGCATTGCTCTCCAAGAGGCAAAACAGCAGACCAGAGCAGCGAATGAGAACGCCAGGAACGCAGCCGAAGCAAAGCAGACTGCAGAAGCTCGAATGGCCTGGTACAAGAAGCGTGAAGCCAAGCTGTTGGCAGCACGGCGAAAACTCGAGTCCCAGAATGATCAGGCAATGAAGGCAGTCTCACATGCACATGAAGTGGTGATCGCGCTCCAAAAGTCAATCACACATAAGGTGTGCTGTCTGTCTCCAGAGAAGCAGCTGCCAAGCCATATATCCCCCCTCCTGTCATGAGCATGCCCAATCGTTGGCGAAAGCTGTGTCTGGGTAGATGACTACCAGGAATGCTGATCATAGTGCAATTTAACATGATGCCAGCGTCTGGCTTGCTGTAGTTGTTGTTGCTGCAGGGCCGGCCTCGACCAGCACCAGGTGGTGGACCTGCGCCCAGAGAACAGGACCTGCAAGCAAACTTGCAGAGCGCCCTGGCCCATGTGGTGGACCTGCAGACCCAGAACAAAGCCCTGCTGGAGCAGCTGAAGGGCGCCAATGACGAGATCTCGGACAGTGTGTTTCCGATTACCCGCACATACACTCTGGTGGCCTCCTGAAGTGGCAGGTCTCGCTAGGAAGTGACTACAAAACAGCCATGATATGGAAATGGATACAAGCACTGTGTATCCTGCGGATAGCTCTCACAGATAGTCATGAAGTGCACTTGGTCAAGCCGCTCTTTCCTATGACGTGTGGGTCAACAATGACAGCCATGAAGACAGGAGTTCTCTGCAAGGTGGCATTGACACCATGGCTACCTGTAGGGGCATTGGCTACTCGTAGGTTGTGTGGACTGACCATTTTTTTCGTGCACAAAGGTTATGCCTGTGAGTACCGTGGCTGCAGCAGCCCAGTGGCGGGACGTTTGGATCGACCATACATTGCAGCTTGTCAGGCGCAGCCACACCACTGCCGCATGTGTGCTCGGTTTGCTGCCCACCCACAGTGGCATATCAACTCGGGCATCATCGGCACCAGACTGGACACTACGGTCCTTGAAACAGACAGGCGTTGACAGATCCGTTGGCATCCAGGCCATCGTGCAGCAGGATGTTAGAGCTGCCCAGGTTCTACTGTGAATCGTGCATTTGGACAGGGCAATGCCAGGAGCGCCTCAAAATCTGAGCGCTTGTGATTCATGCAGACATGGAAACGGAGCAAGCGTTGTCAGGTCAGCTCAAGAAAACCCAGCAGCAGGTCGAACAGGCCAAGTTGGCAGCAGCAGGTGTTGCCAACGAGGTGAGGCAGCTGCAGCGGAGCATGATGGCTCTAACCACCACGATTACTGACCTGCTGGCATCGAACGGGTGAGCGCATCATGCTATGGACTCTGGTCGCTTCCAGACGGAAGTTCACTGTATACCACCTGTGACCTCCATGGTGAAGACGTATTTACGCTTGCATCTACTCATGACTCCAACAGTTCATTCCATGCTTTGGCACACTTAGCGCCTGGCACACCAGAGCATAGGGATGCAGACTATCCCAGAGGATGGGGAGACAATGTCCGCAATCATGTTGTGTCTCACTGTGCAAGTGCTGTGCAGCGAGTCTGGAGATCAGGAGCAGACGACTATGCATGCTTGGAAGGAAACCAGTGCTAGGTTGCAAATGCAGGAGGTGTGCATTTTTGGATTGTTTGACACTCCAAGCCGCTGGCTGAATTGTGCAGCACACACGAAGGTGTCACCCGCAAGCGAATGGTCCACAAGAGACCTTCTCATCTATCGTGTCTCCTCGCGATCACAGCTGAACGGTCCGGGTGCAGCAGCAATTGCGCCCACTGAATACCCTTGATTGCTTGCAGATCCACCCAGATCCGTTAGCAGCTGGCGAGTTGAAAGACTGCTGTGACGTGGTCCGGGTGGTACGGGACTGCATGGACTGTCTGTATGACCTGACAACAGACAGGTGATATGTTCTAACGACACATTTACCAAGCCAATGACGAAGGCCCAGCAGAGTAGACAGCGGGGTAGGTACATGCAGCTGCTGTGAGAGGTGCACCCTTGACCAAGCCTTGTCCATGCACTGCCTGACAACATCATGCACACTCGAAACATTCGGTTGGGACCGAAGCCACCTCACGATACTCAATGGTAGAAATGTATGGGTAAGAAACTGCATAAGACTACGCAAATGTTTGTGACCCCAGCTACAAGGTGGCCACAGAATACTTCGGCTGACCAGCCTGCACATTAGCTCCGGTCCTGAGCAAAGCCCTTGACCCTTCTCAGCATGTTCCCCACCTTGGTAGAGTCCAGTAGCTTGCCCTTGGAGCGGCTTGACGCTGCTGCATCCCAGTCCTTGCCAGTCATCATGTCTGCTTGGCTGCTGCCCTCCTTGCCACCTTGCCTGCCCTTCCCTTTCAGAGTAAGAATGCCCCGGAGGAATGAGCATCCGAGGTCCCAGCCATACCTACAACATGCCCACCTGCTCATCCAGAACGTTCACAGCGCCTACATAATGCAACCAACACCGTAGCGGCTACGCAGTCAATAGGTTGTAATCGTTCTTGGCGTCACAAGGTGGCCTAGGCAGGCAGACATGCAGGCGTGAGGGTGCGCAGAACGGCTTTGTAACAGCTCACACCTGCTGAGTAGGGTTGCAGGCCGCGCCCCATGCATGTCCTCGTACCGGTAGTCCGGCACCCGTATGACCTTGTCATGGCACTTGGCAAACTTCATGTTGTCGACCCGCAGGCTCACGCACAGTGTGGTTGGTGCAAACACGACGCTCTTGTAGTGATGCGCCCGTGGTTCCACGGCCACCCGCGCTGCCACGACTGTGTTTGGCCGCTCCTCCCGCACCAGCGCACCACCGCCCGCAGGCATCGCTGGCAGCCGCGGCTGCACGCCAGCGTCGTGGAGGCTGTCCGCCCCGGTGATCGGCAGTGCGGCGCTGTGGCTGAGCGCGGCAGAGACGGTGGTCGCGATCGTGGAGCAGGAGGGTGTTGACAGCACAGATTGTGCGATCGATGCGCGCATTGCAGTGGGTGCGGCGGAGGCGAGCGAGGGGTCTTCAGGGGCGTCCATGGCGCGGGTGTACTGCCGGCGGTGCAGCTTCTCTGCAAAACGCAGCAAAACACATCCTCCGTGGTCATCATGTCGCCAGAACAGAGGGAGGAAAAGGATGCAGGCCGCAATCAACTGTGGGACTCACCAGCCACATTCACAAGCGGCCGGGTTGTGCTATCTGAGCTGGCGTTGGGGTTGCTGTTGAGGAGATAGCTCCCATTTGTGTGCCATTGTTTGTGGAGCCCGATTCAGTTCAAACATCATACCACATGCCACACATTGAAAGGCATCGATGCCCTGGTCTTTCAGAGCACACGCCGCAGCGCCAGCGCGGCCCAGCATGATACACGATCACTCGACAGCGGCCTGTCTTCCTGGGCAGCTCGCTGCAAGGCCAAGGCATGGGGCACACCTGCGCGGGCAATCGCGGAGAGGCCCATGGCACGGTCCAGCCGGCGCTCATCCCGGTCGTCGCCACCGCCGCCGCCGCGCACCTTGAAGAACGCGGTCAGCGCGGCGAGCACGGCGGCATCGAGCTGCAGCGTCACGGGGTGCACCTTGATGTCGATGTGGTTGTACACCACCTCCTCCGCCGTTGGCCGCCCTGCACGCGCAGACGTGTGCATTGCAAACCACCTCCGTCGCCGCTGTGGAGCAGGGACGCATGAACGCAGTCCCCCAGGCGGCTCTGCATCGTAACGACCACACAGCTAATTTGGGTGACACTCGAGTGCTGAAGTGCTTGAGCTAGCTACCCATGACATCCGCACATAACTGTTGGTGTGTCTGACAGCACCATCGACCTGCTCGTTGGTGTAAAGTGAGAGATAGACGGTACGTCAATCAGTCATTTTAGGATATTGGTGTCATGGCGCAGAATATAGTAATTAATTGAGACATGTCACAGAGGTGTGCCTATGGGAGGCTGCTCTGTGCCAATACAAATCAATGCATTTCAACCATGTGCCAATGTGACAGTTCGTTGAGGAACACATGATCTTATCTGCTCCATAACGGGTACAGGAGGGCTGACCGTCAGCATGCATACAAGCCCACAAGCGCCCCAGCTGCCAGGTGGCATACAGCGTAGTCGCACCTCGGATGACGTTGATGAGGAGGAAGCCCTCCTTACGCCACGCTGGATCCTTCAGCTTGGTCAGCATCACCCCCCGTGGCAGCTGCTTGGAAATTGCAAGAGTCATGGACTGGTCCTTCACAGTGAGGTCCTTCACCTCTGTCTTGCAGAATCCGGTCCTGCATCAAAGACACGACCTGACATCAGTACAATAGCTCTTCGACCGATGAGAGCTCGTGATGAAGCGGCTCTGAACAAAGGCATGACTACTTGACCATGGGTCTGGCTCACGACGACTCAAGCAGAAGCTATCTGCAGAACAAGCTCCTCACTGCTTCTGTGCACACAGAGCACAGTTGCAACACGCCCATGTTACGAACAGGAAGAGAAGGCCACAGGATGCAGGTCAGCAAATAGTGCGATGTGGTGTCTGCAGGCGCACCTATCCTTGTGGTGTGTCCGAGAGAACTTGATGCCAGTGGCATCGACGGACAGCAGAGGCTGACCATCGGGCTTGTTGAGGACCCACGCCAGGCTGCCAATGGTGATGTGCAGGTGCACACTGTGGGACAGATCCTCTGCCCGCCTGCGCCGGATGAGAGCTGCCTCCAGCACCACTCTCTCCCTGCATGGGACATCACACCAGTTGCCTCTCTGGCATGGCCTCTGGCTGCGTCCATGGGGCATCTGGCTGAAACCCAGCAGGTGCCCAGGAGTCGCTACAAAGGAGGTCAGTGGGTTGTTGGCGAAATCCAAGGAGTATTTAGCTGGGTGATGCACTCACGGAATCAGTGAACTGCAGTGATTGAGAGGCTCACTTGTCAATGGCATCTTCAAGGCTGTCGAGGACCATCTCCTGGGTTGTGGTGTGGTTTTCTTGCCAATTTGAAACGCAGGAATGCAGCAGTTGCGCCAGCGACTCGGCCTCAATCTCTCCTGCTTCCAGGTGTTTGTCAACCTTCAGGAATGGCATGATGGACTTGGTGAAGACTTCGGTGTCGCCTTTGTTGAGGTAGTCCTTGATGTGGTTAAACTGCAAGGAGGGATGCTTTCAAACCAGAATCCTGGCAAAGATTGTAAACCACAGCAAGATGGTACCATAGCTCACAACAAGACGCACAGCGGACCACGCGGGGGCCGGGCGCAAGAACCTCATTGATGTTTGTTCCTTTCCCGCAAGTTCATAGTCTGGCTCAGTCTATGGAAGCATGAGATAGCACTGACATCAGAAACTAGCAGAATGCCTGTGCCAAGAGGCACATTGAGCTTGATATCTCAGCTGCCATGCACAGCAAATGGCAGGGCTGCCAATGCCCGACTCCCGGGCAACACCAGACACCAGCACACCCACCTGCAGGTTCATCTGCAGCTGCCGATGCTTCGCCTCCAATTCGCATTTGTCTTCCTCAGCCAACAGAGACGCCTCACTTGCTTGCACTGATGCAACTGACTGCCGGTAGACAACACTACGAGACAGCGACCGTACCCGAAAGCTTGCAAGGGCAGCTGCCCCTCCTGCAACATGTAGTGTCAATTCACATACATGTAGACAGCACAAACCTCCGATCACTCGCCACCTGAAGCAGTGGAGCCCTGCCCCAGTTCACACCCACAAGCCTGATACAGCCTGCGCAGTCGAGAGCATGAAACCAACAAACAGCCTCTCAGGAAGAAGTGAAGGACCACAAACCTGCCTCAAGGTGGCTTCGCAGCCGATGTGCAGGCTTCAGCGGAGACGCTGACCGAGCCTGCGCCGGAGAGGGGCCCAAATGTGCCAGTTCTTCCCCCTCCAGCCCCTCTTCAGCCACCCGGCCGCCCGGCTCTGTCCAGGCACAGCCGGCCAGCTCACTCACGTGCCCCAGCGGCACCCCGACCCCAACCATCCAGCCTGGCGCAACTGCACTCAAGCTCATGGCCTTCCTGTGCAGCGGCGGCCGCGGCGGCAGCCCGGGCTCGGGAGAGGTGGTCGCGGACTGCACCCCGGCCATGCGCAGGCTGCCGCAGCGGTCTGCCGCCGACTGCACCAAGTCTGTGCCTGTGCCGGGGCCGCCGGAGGCGCCGCCGATTCCCCCTGGCGACGTCGCAGGAGACGGCCGAATCCAGGGCTCATCTGTGGCTGCGGCCGCGGCGTCTACGCTGCTCGCAGCGGCAGCCAAATCGCGGCTAGAGGTCACTGTGGGGGGCCGCTTTGCGGTCATGGTCACCACACTGGCGCGGAGGGGGCAGAGGTGAGGGTCGATCACCTCTGGGGCGTCGATGGGGGCAGCTGGGAGGGCGTGGAGCTGCTGTGCGGGCTGGAGGGAGGGGTTGCGGCGTGCGGGCTTGACGGGCGAGTGGTGGCGGGAGCCGGTGTCGGTGCTGGGCGAGGATGTGAAGATATCAGGCAGATAGGACTGCAGTGGTGCAGCGATGGATCCCTGCCGGTCTGGGACATGGTAGACGGCTTCGGCGGCTGCTGGCAGGCATCTGCATGGCTTCCGCTCGTATAGAGCCGACTGGAGATTGCGAATGGGCAGGCGCTGTGTCATGCCCATCGCCTGCTGCGGCATGTCCACAGGTGCGCTGATGGTGGGCACATGTGCTGAGCATGCACCTCGGGGGACGCTTGGTCGGCCTGATGCAGTGATGCCTCGCGAAGGAATTATGCATAGAATTCAGCAAAAGGACCAGTGATGGTACACCATGCATAGGCAGTGCATGTAGCACATGTCGCACCCAGCCACAGCTTTCCGCACACGCATGCGCCGCCCCACATCAACTTGCATACCCCTGTCAGCTATGCAGAACAGGTACAGCATATGCCAATACCGCCTCACATTGGACTCTGCCAGGACAGATGCACTCGGAGGCGGTTGTGGAGGGGGCCGGCGCACGTGGTGAGGGCAGTGAGCGTGTGCTGGCGGGCGCGCATCTCCTGCCGCGACGCCCGCAGTGCAGCCTTGAGCTCGAGCAGGGAGTCGTCGGCGTCGACCGGCGAGGGCGGCACGTGGCGCCGCATGAGCAGCGGCTCCGGCAGGGGCCCGATCAGCAGGCCGGAGATGACGTCAACGAGGACGTCGTACTCGTAGCTTGACGTCTGAGCATGCAGTGCCTTCATGTCCAGCTGGACACACGTGCGTCGTCATCACAATGGATCATTACAGGGCGGTGTTTGAGGTAGTGCATTCCTGCAGCGTTGGTGTAAACCAAGAATGGGTTTTGTCTGGCGCGTGTTGTATTTATAATGTGAAGACATATCGCTTTCGACCGGCCACCTTTTGCACAAATCTCTGGGTCAGGACCAATTACTTTCGACAGAGCGGCCGGACACAGCAAATCTCAGCAATTCATGTCCGGGCCTTTCAATCGCAGGGACCGGACCACCGAAACCTGCGTGTATCTGCACCAATCGAAAGCAATGATGCAGCCTGTGTGCCAACTAGTAGGTTGATGCAACTAAATCTGCCCAAGACCTCGTGATTGATCACTGAAGTGCTGGACACTCGTGCTTTGCCAAGCAGCAGCCCGGATCATGGGACTGGCGATCCACACTGAGAGCTGGGGCGCACGTTCATCTGGAGGTACTCCACCGGAGCGCGAGAGGCCTGCGATGCATCGGTGGCTGCCAGGGCGGTGTGCGAGTTGAAGTGCAGCTGAAACGGCTGCAGGACCATCCGCACGGTGTTGACCATCTGGTCGAGGTTGGGAATGATGTAGCCGGCGGGGCCCTTCTCGAGCCAGCAGATGGGGTTCTCCAGGTCCACGTCGTGCCTCATGATGTACAGTGCAGCATTGCTGGCATTCGCCTGCACAGTCTCTGCGTGTTCAAGCGCGACCACATCACCCAGCAGGCAACTGACTTGCTGTGGAAACACATGGACTGCAGCCAGGCGGCCATCTCAGGTGTGTGGGTACGTTGATGCAGGCAGGTTTCTGAGAGGCGAAATCGATGGGCCCATTTCGTTGGATCCAAGAGTAGTATGGATCCGGAACAGGCCCAGTCCATTGCAGGACTCGAGACGTTCTGATCGTATGGGCTGAGTTCAGAAGGTGAGGCCGCACCTCCACTTTCACACTCGAGGAGAGCCGGCTCTGACTCACAGTGCAATCATCGGCCACAAACTGCGCGGTGCCAAGCCTCCTGGACGACAGGAATGCAGCTTGCAGGTCTGACACCTGGACCTTCCACATGAGAGAGCTGTCATCGTCCTCACCGGACGGCCGGTCTGCCCCCTCCGTCGTGCTGGACGCTTTCTTGTGGCTCGAGCGGCCCATGTCGCCTGACACCGTGCTGACATAGTCTGACGCTGGCAGCTCCACAACGTGCCCAGCACTCAGGACCAGCTCCTGCATATGGTATCAGGCTTGCCTGTAGGATTATCTCCTAGATACTTACATACTGCTGCGCGTTCATGACAACACACTCAGTTAGCATTCCAATTCATATTTTTAGGCAGTTCAGATGCAAAGCTGAGGGCTTGAGTGGATGAGGAAGCAGTCGTGTGATGCTATGATCAGTGCTGCAGCGCACCTGAAAGTCCAGCTGGCCTCTCTGGAACGCTGACGAGGACCGGCCATCGCTGAGCTGATCTGGGCCACCAGAGACCGTGCGCTGGCCGAGGTCGTGTAGCGAGCTGCCATCGCCGAGCTGACTCACAGCGCCTCCAGCAGCGTGGGTGTCTGGCCGCGGCCCGAACGGGGCCTTGGCATGCAGAGTCATCGAGCCAAGCGCCTGCCTGCACGAATGCTGCCTGTGAACCATACAACATGCCAGCGGCACCCACTGCCAGAGAACAGACTTCTCCTCACAGCACACATCTGTGCTTCACACTGCCACGCCGTACGACCAGTGTGAAGCCAACAGAGCACGTTGGCCCTCTCATGCTGAATCCAAAACAGTGCATCGATCTCAGCACATTTTCCACATCCACCGCTGAGGCTCTACACATCTTGATTTCTTGCATAGGATAGTCACATGGCTACAAATCAAGTACAAAACTGCCACAGCAGACGCTACAGGATCGTGCGGAAGCAGCTCCAGCATCAAGGCTACAGCAAGATCCCAGCATCACTGCCACAGCTCTGTACCTGGTCGTCTCCGTGATGATAAGGCGGATGCTGTCCGCGATTACCATGATCGGCCGCCGCCGGTCGTCGCTGCTGGATGGGGGCACCGGCGCCTGGAACACGCTCACCCGCTTCACTGTACCCATGTCCTCCCACCCATGCACGCCCGCACAGACCGCCACGTCCCCTGAAGCCACGGACTCGGCCGCCTCCACCTCGTGCGGCTGGCCCTGCAGCTCGTGCAGTGCACGGGAGTCCCCGGTAGCCGGCAGAGCGCCGCTGCCGCTTGCGGAGGCCGGCTGCGGTGGATGCAGTGGCGCCATGATCAGCCGTAGCAGGCGTAACTTTGATGCAGAGATGCTGAGGGACGTCATGACAGTGCGTGGCGGGGGGTCCCGGCGGTACGTGTAGGCCAGCCGCGGCAGTACGGGCTGGCTGACCTCGTCGCTGTCTCGGGAGGTGGTGCGGTCTAGCGGGTCTGGGCTGCGCTCCCATCGCGCCTCCATCCTGGATACAGCACGGCCTCAGCATGTGAGGTGTGGTAATTGCCGTGCTGCACCAAGCGACGCATGCTGCACCACTGCAGATTGACAGAGTTCGGGGCATGTGTGCGGGGTGGGTTAAGCTGCTGGACATGCTCAAAGTGATCGCAGCAAGAGCACAGGGAACATGGAGGGGCTACGCGTGTCATGTTTGCGCGATGTCTTAAGCATGTTCACAACAACACGCCGCCTCCGAGAGCTGGGCGCGATGGTGATATCTACGTGACATGAAGGGCACACACCACTTGGCGCCTTGCAGTACATCATTACAAAGTGCTTGCAGCATGCAATGATGGTGACACGCCAGGGGCTATGCCACTGATATGATGACTGAGGTTCTCTTGTGTGGCGCCGGGGAAGACAGAAGCCAAGGGCGAGTCGCACGTCGCATCCTTTGGCCGGATGTGCACTTCCCCGAGATCCCCTGCAGCCACAACGTGGTGCTGCACGCCGCAGTCCGTTGTGTGCACAGCGACCTGGAGGCTGCTGATGACCTCCGGCAGCGTCGCCCGCGGCCGTGGGCCGGGGCGCACCCGGCGGTTCCAGAAGTCGCACGAGCGGCGCAGCGCGGTGCGGAGGTAGCGCGGCGGCCGTGCAAAGGCACATGAGAGGTCTTGCAGGAACGCGGCAGCCTCCTCGCTGTGGTAGAGCACCCCCGCCTGCGCGACCGGGGCGCTGATGTCGTCCACCTGCACAGCGCCACGCTGATGTTAATGACCTACAGCCGCGGAAGCCAGCCGGCCTGCGCCGATCTGTGCACGCGTCTCGTCACGGCGGAGGCGAGGCACACCACTATTGCCACAGTCACCCAAGCAGCCCAGCGGTAGACGGGCAGGTCGACAGATTAGACTGCCATCATGATGTGGCCACAGGGTCTGGCCGGATAATTACACAGCCTGTGCATGCGGCTGGTACGCGATTCAGTATGCATGTGGATTGATCGCACATACTGCAGACCCAATTCAAGGGACATTGATCTACATGGATGCTGTGACCTGTTCAACTCACTCAGACGCAGGAGACAGATGACGACCGCACACATCGTATCAGGCGGTGGAGCGCACCAGGCCGCAGAGGGAAATGCTCTGGATGGTGACAGAGATGCTGATGGAGATGGCTTGCACGGCGAGCGCGGCCGCAACATCCACCGGCCCCTGCACGCCTTCCAGCCGCACGCGCTGGCCCACAGCCACCACAGGGTGCACGTGGTGCGCCCCTGCAGGGTGGCCGTCCGGCAGCTCGAGCCCGAGTGCCGCCGTCAGTGCCATACTCGCGATCGCGGCCAGCGGCACACGCAGCGGCGCTGCGTCCGGCCGGCTGCGCTCCTCGTGGTGCGGCACCTGGATTGTTGCAGCAAGCGAGCACGTGGATACCGTGGCCTGCGCGTCAGGGTTCAGCGCGAGCTCCAGTTGCTTGAAAGAGACGTCCAGGCAGGGGTCGCCTGGAAGGGTGTTCAGGCGGTGGACTGGGGAAACACTGAGGGTCGTGTCGAGAAGGCAGCAACGCAGGCGGCCACGCCACATGTAACGCGCACGGTCCCACCAGGCAAGAGGCTGCATGGCGGTGGGGTCCGGCGGCGCGCGCATCCCAGCCCCAGTGATGCGGGCGGCGGGGATGGCGCGCTGGAGGGACTGGGAGAGGGCTGCAAAGGCGGGCTCCTGCGCGGCTGTGATGCGCAGGCGGGCACCGGAGATTGTCATGGAGATGTCGGTGTAAGCCTTGACGGGAGGCCTGCAGGAGGCATAGAATGGGGCATGGATGACAAGCGGTCGTTTTCGGTGCGATCATATGCAGGTAGCACATCGACACAGTGGCCGGGGAGGAACTGGATGCGAACGCCAGGTATGTGAGGCCAACTGCAACAGCAGCAATGAGGTAGCCCCGCCCTCTGTGGAGCTGCAGAAGGTGACAGTGCTGGCACGGTCGAGGGGCGGGGGGGGGGGGGGGGGGGGGGGGGGGGGGGATGCTGTCATGCGCAGATGACATCTTCCTGTGCCTGATTCTTGGCCTTTGGTACAATGCAGATCGGCAGGATCAGCAATTTGCTTCATGTGTGTCACAATGGCTGTGTATTCCAGGCATACCTGCAACCAATCTGCGGAACAGGAATTGTAGCGCTGTGCCACGAACCCAAGGGCACTGCCAGCTGCTCCGTTTGGGGCGGTAGGCACTGCAAGCGAGCCAAGATGACAGGGCCAGTCACTTGGCACCCGCTGGTGGTCGCGAATGGCTGCTCCATGGTGCCGAGGCGCATGACGCAGCCATCACTGCGCATGTCAAGCTGAATCCTCTGGCAGTGCTCGAGGGCAAGGCCGTGAGTGGCCCGGTCCAGGCCCTGCATCACATCTGTTTCAGTGCTGGCGCCGGTGTCTGGTCATCACATTGGCTAGAACGCGCTGCTAGCAAATGTGTGCACTCAATGAGCCACAGGTGGAGCTTTGAGACTTCACTTGGGACAAGGGGTTGCAACACGTACGTAACCTGCCAAAACACGAGGCATCGAGTCAGACCACAACAAGGCTACAATGGCATCACGTACATGTCGGTCGGATGCTTACGGATCACATCGCGCGGTCCCTGATGCCTGGTGCCATCGAGTTTCTTGGAGCTCAAGGCTTCAAAGGATTCTTTGAGATTATCATGCATGGTGGAGGGAGGCTGAAGACGCACATAGATTGCACTTGCAGACTCTGCAAAGCTGACAGCGTCCTTGCCATCCACGGTGATGGTCCCATTTACCGACCGTGCTACGATGTTCACAATGTGGCCGGGCTGATCAGCTGCCGACGCGTCCGCAGCATCGAGGGCTTCCTGGACCTGGATCCTGCATCACACAGCTCTGGACTGAGTTGCGCTCTTCATCTGCCTTCAGGCTGGTGATGGTAGTTGCAGTTCCATGAGTGTGGTATGAATGGCCAGATTGGCACACGGCTAAGTGTGTGGTTTCAGCACAAACTGGTATCAGAGACAGACTCAGACGCTGAACAGGCTGCAGCCATCGTGCACACTGATCACACCACAAGATAGATGATCACATCTGCAGCCATATGTGCCCATCGGGACGGGGTGGCAACACTCACATGCTGTCAGAGGCTGCTGAAGCAGCTTCTGCACAGAACATGTTGTGTACTCATTACACACAAATATCACACTACATCCAAGATCACGAAGCCATGGGTACAGGCCGTACCGGTCTTGGGACACAAGCTGGTGTGTCAGCCGCTCCCGCACTTCAGCAGACGAGTCCTGGATTTCTTGTGTCAGGATGCTGGCAGCAATGGATGGCTTCTTGGCAGCTGCCCTGGCTGCAGAGGTCTTGGCCATCCGGTCATACTCGCCCATGGCGGAGTCCAGAGTTATCATCGCAGCAGCTGTCCTTGAGCGGACAGATCGAACGATCGACAGCTTCCGCTCAAGACAGTGGCTCTCCATCCTCACTGCAGCCTCCGAGAGGCTCATGGACAGATGTACCCGGGGCTGCAGATCGTGCGCAGGTCCAGCGCTGCTCACCCCAGGCTCTGGCTTGCCTGCCAGTGCTGACGCAGCGAGGGCGTGCCCCTGCTGAGTGTTAGTGGGGCCACGGAGGTGAGCAGCCAAGGCGCTGACGGCCTGAGCTGTGGCCTTCGCCTGAAGGCGCACCAGCTGCAGGGCAGGCCGCTGCCACATGCGAGTGAAGGCATAGAAGCGGCCGACGTCCTGTGAGTGTGGCAGTATGAGGAGCACACGTTGGCCGGTAATGCTGACCGCAACATCTTGGACCTGCACCGAGTCAAGAATTCACTGCATGCCCTTTCTCATGTTCGACTTCATGAGCCGGCATGTGCATCGAGGCGGCTCTCCACCACCTCCCTTGATGCCCTGCATCGCTCAGGCTCAGCTGACAGGGAATGCATCATGCCTGCTCAGTCAAAATCGAACAACGTCGTCACGGAAACACGCAATCACATACTATACCAAAGTACCGGGCGTCGGTCCCAGTCACCTGCTGTCCGAGCAAGAACAGGTGAGCGGCGGTTGAGGTTGAGCGTCCCCCTGACTGGCATATCCAAAATGAGCCGCAATCCGGCGCAACAAGGCGACGTCGGCCTCCGAGTGATACGCACCTGTGCCGTAAGGTCATCCATTCCATACGCCAGGCGCCGTGCAGTGCTGATTTGCAGATTTGTATTCGCAACGTCCACCAGCGTGCACCCATTGAGCTTCACGCGCACTGATCTCATGGCGCAGCTGCGGCCAGCGTCGCTCGCGGTGCCATCGAGCTGCACAGCCAGCTCATCGGCAGGGCCCACTGCCACACGCCCCTCAACGTCCATGAGCGAGACGCTTGCAGCACGCAGCCACCGCATCGGGGCAGGCAGCTTCTGCGGAGGCAGGGAAGCGGCTGTGGATGCAGCTGTATACAGGCTGCCGCCGCTCCTGAGCCGCTGGAGGCCTCTCGAGGGGGTTGCTGGCCACGTGGAGCAGTCTTGATGCGGCTGGGTCGACAGCAGCCCCGAGCCACCCTGGGCAGCGTGGTACGGCCCCAAGTGTGCTGGCACGTGCGGCACAGGGCTGCGTTTTGGGGACATCTCTGACTCAGGCGATGCCGCGCGCGCCGTCACAGCGGGCACAGCCAGGGATCGCATGAAGGTAGCGGCCTGCTGCAGCGCAGCGAGATGAGCTATGGCCACGTCAATGTCCAGCAAGCAGTGTAGGCCCTGCATACAGGCATGCACTTCGCTCCAGCGACCTGCCTCTGACCCTGTGTTCAACAAACGTGTGCACCCAGGGCCCTGCAGACGTCCCGTCGTGACGTGAATTGAGCATGTGCACCAGCGTGTTGCTGCACAGCTGCATCTGGATGGTGCCAGGCATCACACGCTGGTGGCCCAGCACGGCTGTGATCGTGCTGTGACAATGGCAGTGCCTCTGCAGGAGGGCCCCCGAGAAGGCTGCGTTCCCGAGCCCCATACACAAACAACGACGCGCACCTTGGCCGTGACTGCGACAGCCTCTGCCTCCTGACTGTCCGGGCCATCGGCGGTGTCTACAGATGCCAGTACCAGGCCATGCGCTGTGCAATCGAGCTGCGTGAGACTGAGCAGGGACTTTGTACAGCAGCCCGCCATGACCTGGTGCATCTCGACTGCTGCAGCCTGATCTACACACGATGCCGCAAAGAACGCGTCTGTGTCTTCTTCAACCCCTGTGCCCACAGCGCTGCTGCCAGCACCGTCCGCCACAGCACAACTGCATGGCTGCAGGTCTGGGTCCGTCATTTTGAAACGGCGCTCTCCACACATGTGGTCTATGCAGGCAGCTTGGCCCTGTGGTTCGGGCGAAGCACCGTCCCTGGCCAGGTCCCCATGCCACTGCATCACCTTGCAGACAGCATCCTGCTGAGCACCTGTCGCCCTCGGCTCTTGTAGAACTGCCTCCACACCCTGCTGTGGCAGCTCCAGCCAGTCTGCATCCCACGCGGCACCCTGGACCTGCCCCGTGGCGTCTGCATGGGAGCCGGATCGCAGCAACTGCACTGTCAGTGATTGCAGCGCCCAGTGGTCGTACAGCAGCAGGGGCTGTGGCGCAGTGACGTCCGCTGGTGCTGCACTTGCGCGCTGGTGCTGGCCATCATGTCCGCTGTCCGCCAAGGCGGGCGCTGGTGCAGATGGGAGTGTAAATTGACACCAGGAAGCTTGAGAGTTAGTACATGATGCAGTACAGGAGATATGGCGCCAGAGCCGTTGCTGCAGTGGCTCACACTCCGTGGCAGGTACTGGGCTGGGTATGGAGCTGACCTGCATGTTTTCGGGGCAATGTTGCCAAAAGCCTGTGGCAGCACGTTCTCGTGGTGTCAATAACAGAAGTTTCTGTGCAAGACGGCAGACATACGAGAAGCCCACGACTCAGTGTGGGGATGTGCAGCACAGCTATAGCCTTATGTATCATAACGGCGATCCAGCAGGCATGCATTCCTCTCCAGACTAAACTTCCAGGGCCTCGGGCGCTGCAGGCAAGATACATGGGTGAAGGTGCTGCTGCTTGGCACTGAACCTTCGGGACCAACCTTCAGTTCGCGACTTTCCTCCGCTTCGTCTGGCTCTATTGTCCACGCAAGGCGCTGGCGTAAGTCAAGAGCAGCATACGTGGCCTGCTCATAAGTTCTCACACAAGCAACAATTTGGTGTGGCGACATGTTCAAGGCGACTCCATCCGAGATAACACCCGCTTCAATATCCCATACTAGCGGGGGTACCTGTGGCAAGTGACTTGTCAGTTGAGTTTGACTTGTCAGTCGTGAAATGAGCATCGTGCACAATGTTTTCCTGAATAGAGATGTGGAAAAAACACAATCTGTGCTCTTTTCGTGAGAAAGAACACGACAGTGTCTAGTGTTGATGACGATGGGGCTGTGTAGCTTGACATGTAACAGCAGCCTAGACCTCCCCCAAATGGTATGGGCTTCCAACAGACGGTCCAGCTGACAATGGACCTCCCAAAAGAGGCAACAAACCCGCCTTGGCATCGCGGGCGTGGTCACAGCTGATAACACGATGCAAGATCGGGTCACACCTGCAGCGGGCATGCAGTTGCAGTGAACGAAGCGTGCTTCCAGCTCAGGGCGTGCTGGAGCGTGCATCCAGCTGCGAAAAGGCTCGGAATTGCAGCAAATCCCAGTCCGTCCAATCTGGAGCACGATCTCGAGCCTGCCACCTGCTGCCACCAACCTTGCAGGCGCTCCTGTGACTCTGCTGGCAACAGAGGCTCCTCATCAGAGAAGGACGAGGTGAAAGCCAGGTACCCATTACTCAGGGTGACAGCGGCTGTGCTTGCATGTGGCCCACGCTGCCCTGCAGAACCTGCACCGAGGCGATGCACTGATTTGAGCATGACTGCGGCGATTCGCATATTGCTGTTGAACTGGGAGGCACATCGCATGCTACCATGGACACGAGATGAACTGGTGGAACAGACACGCCCCCAATGATGATGTGAGACACCGCACCATTCACCACGAATCGAAGAGCATGCATTCAAACTTCTAGAAGGGTGATGAATTTCATTCAAATTCTGTGAATGCTTAAGATAGCACACCCGCCGCTTTGTTGTGACGGACGTCGTACAATGCATCTGCCACAGGTGTGCTCCCGAGTTCTGCGATGAGTGGCTGCTTCAAGGAGGCCGGCGAGCCTAGACCAGGTTGGGCACCGCCAGCGGTGATGCTTGCAGCTGATCGGGTGTGTTCGAAACCTCCTGCTGCTTCCACCTGCAGTGATTCCATCTGGAGTGACGCTTGTGGGATGCCCAGTGGGCGTTCACCGCTCATCGCCTCCGCCTCGCAATCTGTGCCGTGGAGCACCCTGAGACAGAACCCTTGCGCAACCGCTACCTTTGCCTGCCAGTCTACCCCCGGCAGCCCCCCAGCAGACATTGCTTCGAGTTGACTCTTCCTGCTGATTGCAGGCTCTGCTGCAGCCTCCGCATTACCATCACCGTCCACAGGCTTCGGAACTACGATCGCCTCAGAGGCGGTGGCTACCCTACTGATCTGTTCTACAATTCTATGGTCTCTGTCAAACTGGGCAAGCGTGCCACACAAACAGGCAAGTCGAACATCACTGAACGTTGTGTCAATCGATAGGCAGGGGTCGGGCTGGGGGAGGGTCCCTACTTTCACGCCAGGCTTCGCACACGACACCTGGCGGACTGAGGATATGCTACTGACACCAGCAGTCTGTACACTTAGACCATTTCCAAGCACACTACACAGCAGTTGACCTGCAGTGCAATTCAGCACAAGTCCAGGCACGTTATGTGCTGCTCGCACTAGCACACTGGATGACGCCTCAGGTCCGTCCGAACTTCTGTCTACCACCTCATCTGCTGCACTGCAGGCTGTGTGATCTGCTGTCTGCTTCTCCGAATCAGAAGTACTGGCGTGATTTGCCGAGCTAGACGACTCTGCTGCCTCAGGCAGTCGATGAAGCTCTACTCGTAGGGCAGATGGACGCACTGCCTGCATCAGAGCATCACCTGCTTGGCTTGGTCGAAAGGAGGCACCAAATTGAGTCCCTGCCAGATCAGAGCCATGATCTTCAGAATTCTGTTTTCTATCTAGACTTTGTACATTTCCATCTTGACTCTGACGCTGTACATCTTTTTCGGCTGGGGTCAGCCGAATGTGCAGCAGGCAAGTCTTTGTTGCACTGCCCCCACTGATCTGGGGTATAGCAGATCCAGTCTCCGCATCCTGTGTTGGGACTGAAACGGTGATGGACCGGCATGTGAACGCTGCTTTCACGGGCAAACGGTCGCGATAACGTTGCAGGCTGGTCACTGCTTGAACGATCTGCGACTGAAGTGATGTTGGAACAGGCGGTGTGCATGCTTTCGGTATCCTTGGATGCTGATGCTGCACATTCGGCCGTTTTGTGCCGGCAAGAACGTTCATGATATCATCAGCTGCTGCTGTGTACGATATATCACCCAGGGCAACATCAACATGATCGACTAGCCGCAGCCCCGACCCAGTATCCTGCACCGGCCACACGTCACTACACAGATATGTGAGGCATGGCTCCACAGCAAGAATCATATACATCCCTGTAGCGAAACTCTTTGTCATGCTTTTCTGCTGCAGTGTGTAATGGAAGCGGTGTCTAGCAAATGGACGGCGTGGCATTGACGTGGGAGCTGGCACAAGACTGTTGCTGATTCCGATGACAGACGATGATGTCTGCCGCCCCGACACAACACGGAGAAATAGCGCTAGCTGAACAGAACAGGCAGGCTGAACAGCACCAACGTGCATCCAAAGAAATGCAATCTGGAGTGCACGCGGGGAGGGGAAGGTTGCACACCGCCTTGCAGACACAACTGCCCAGGGTGGCCACGACGGCCTGCTCCGATGCCTGACATGCCTGCGAGCCTTTGCACAGGCCGTGATCTACGCCCTGTGCGACACAGTACAACCTGCCGTCCCACAGGGCGGCAGTAACAGCAATGCGACAGACACCACGAGAGGCCACGTAGACCATGGCAGTGGACGCAGTGGCGATGGGCCTGCCCGTAGATGTCTGTATCCTGACGTCATCCACAATGAACGATGTGCTGGGTAGGCTGAAACCTAGCAGCGGGGCGACACACTTCCTGCAAGCATTGCGGCGCCTCAAGAGGACGAGATGGGAAGCGCCTCGCCAAACTCCACACCACATTGATGTTGCATCACCCATTCATGTTGCTGGGTGGGAGACTTGTGTGGACGAGCATTTTCACTTTTGAGAAAGCACACGCGTTGGAGTCGGTCAATAGTTCTAGCAGGGAAGATCGGCTTGACATCGCACCATAGGATGATCATCAAGATCAGCTGCCCTGAGCGTGAGGCAGCCGGCCGTTTGTGCACCTTTTGCCCGTTCTCACCGTTTTCTTGTGCCGTGCTTTGCCTGAGTGATATGACTACACTGTGGACTTTGACCTCCAGCCTCCAGTGCAACAGGAGTCGCCAGGGCTTTGTGACAGACACTCCATGCACAGTGATGTTCGACAAGCGACCCTGCAAATGAGTTGCTTACTGTTTACTTGAAGGCTGCGACCGTCGTGCGATTGTTTTCTGCTGGGTCTAGTACATCTGTGTGTAGAAACCGCACCCGCGTGAAAGAAAGACCATATGTACTATGGTGCGGAAGATGCCCCGGTGAGTAGGTAACAGACAGTCCTAGGAGTGGACCCAAAATTCTGAAAATGGACCTGCATGATCAGTGAATTGTGAGCTGGCTCACCTCCAGTTGCTCGGAAGGTTCTGCCACGTTGGGCTAAACTTGAAATTGCTGCTGCGCGTCTTCACCCAGTATTCAGCAAATTGCGTGCATGGGCTGCTCCCAGGAGCCAAAGAGCACTTTAACGATTCATATCTTGATGATCGATTACGTATATCAGGATGTTTCAGAAAATACGACGCAAAGGGTCGCACCAGGAGGCCGCGGGGCCATATAGCACGATGGCGCCAAAGCATCCCAGCAGAATGGCACTCACAACGGCCAGCAAAATCATTGATGTGAATGTCGAACTATAGCGCTGAAAAGTTTTAGCCGGGCGCGGACGTCTCTGCGCGCATGATAAATAATGTTGATTTCAACAACGGTTCAGGCTACGCGACGTATCATTGACGCGCTCAGACCACGATTCGCTGCAGAGACTATCGTAGTGACCTTATTGTTCCACGCTCACTTCAAATTGATCGCAGCGTGCAAATATTATAGCCCAGGATGCTTTGCTCAAACATTCGCGGCACGCCTTGCTCAATTTGTGCCCTGAAATCAAAAGAGGATTGACCGAAATCTATCGCACACGTGCATGTTGATGTGCATACTTGTGCAATCTGGTTCTGCTGTGTACTCAGGGCGTTTGTCAGGATCGAAGTTGCGATGTTTTCGACGTGCAGGGACGTGCGCCATGCATGGTCCGCTGGACCCAGTCCTGACCCGGTGTCTACAGGCCGACAGCGCTCGCTACAGAGCTGTCGCTGGATAGTTCAAGCACAGCCGTCGATAGATGCCTAAGAGACCGCTCGCATTGCCCGTGATCGTTCGAACGCAACTCTGTGGCGAGAAACATGGCTTGGCGATGTTTAAGTCAGCTCAGGAATGTGTCTCGGCTCTGTGTTCGAGAGGCGACAGATAAATTTCCCGTTCAGGTCCCTAGATTTTCAGAATTGCGTGTGGCAAATGCTCGCTGTAGTAGGCAAGGCTTTCATGTGCTACGGCCCGTCCACAAGCCAACGCTACATGTCGCTAGAGCCGGGTGTCTCTCGGCATCGCCGTCTGTTATCGCTGCACTGAGACAAGCCGCTGCGCAGAAAGCATGTCGGAGCTTACGTCTGTACAGCTCGGGGAGCGGGGCCAGTGGGGGAGCAGCTAAAAATCGAAATCGAAACACGGCCATGTACATGGTGCGCGTTGCGCGCTCCACCCGGAGCACCCCAGGCGTGCTGAACATCAGGCAAAAGCTGCCAGTGTTTACAAGCACTGTTTATTTTTTAACTTGTTGCGTGCGCACAGGTGGCGATCATCGTGGGCATGCTGGGCTTCACATATTGCTCTGTTCCACTGTACCGCATATTCTGTGCTGCCACAGGGTATGGAGGAACAGTAGCAGAGGGAGCAACTGTTGAAAGCAAACTTCGGAAACGGGTAGAAAATCCGGACATTCCTACTGAGGAGTGCGTTTCTTTTGCTTTGCTGCTCCACAGCTCAATGCAGCAGCTTAATGCAATTCGAAGTCCGTAAGTGGGTCCCCATGCGTTCATATGTTGCAACCACGGTCTACGAAGCCTGCTAGATCGCTGTCTTCATAGCTACACCACACCAGCTTCACCACAGAGTGCATGAGGCGTTCCATCTGCCCAACGCCTGTTCCGACTTGCATACTGTGCAGGGCTGCTGCACAGCGACAGATCACCGTCGCATTTGCTGCAGAGGTGCAGCCTGGACTTAAGTGGTCATTCACGCCCTGCCAAAAGTCGATCAAGATCCGACCAGGCCAGAGCACGCTTGTGTTCTACACTGCTGAGAACCTCTCGGATGACCACATCACTGCAGTTTCAACATATAACGTTGCCCCACCACAGGTGCTACTTCTCTCATCAACAAGCTTCTTCAACATGCTATCACCGTCAATGCAGTTGTTTGTGTACTCTTACTCCACTGCTATGCGAGTATTTGCTGCTTCCACCTGTTCCGGGTTCGTTCAAGCTATCAGACAGATTTTGTATCCCTGCTTGTCTGTGTTTGCAGGTGGGGTATTACTTTAATAAGATCCAGTGCTTCTGTTTCGAGGAGCAACATCTCCGGCCGCGTGAAGTTGTGGACATGCCTGTCTTCTTCTACATTGACCCTGAATTTGCGACAGACCGACGCTTGAAGAACATAGATCACCTGACTCTCTCGTACGTGTTTTTCAAGACGGGCGAGGTGCCGACAATGCCAGATGGAACTGAGCTGACTCCAGGCGAAAGCATGCCGGAGTACCTGCTACCTTCAAGACAACGAGGGCAACAGCCACAGCCACAGCCAAGTGCGCCAGCGGAGCAAAAGGAGCAGCCACAGCCTCCTGCCAGTTCAGGAGACCCTGTGAGTGCTGCACCTGCCATCCCAGCGAGTGCAACGAAGTCTGCAGACGTAGCTGTACGGTAGCAGGACTTAAATGTTGGCAAGGGATTGCTCACCCCATGTATGTCCATGCATGCCTTCTGTGGCAGTGTGTACTGAGAGAAGTGCCTGGTTGTGATGCCTGCCTCTTATATTCTGACTATGCTCCCAGTCAACTACATGCACATTTGCTCTGTAGACACAGCTCACAGTGGATGACACGTGCATCAGTCTGATCCATGCCCATCATCGATTGATGCTTACTTATGGCAGCATCGCACATCGATTTGTGGCAATGGGATTGCAGCACCGCATTGTTGTGTGTGTGCGTGTGCCAAAAGTCGTTTAGATTGGTTCCGAAACCTAGACACTGGAGCTGACAGTCCGAAAACTTGGAAACGTGTGGCTGAAATTCATAGGTCCAAGGGTCAGGTGTCCAAGCAGACTGAGATACCATTCGGTACGAGTTTCCATAATGTTGCCATGCATCATCTCCTGCGGACCGATCACATGGCAGTTGTCCCATTAAGCAGGATTCAAGTGATTTGAGTCATATCACGGGTTTACACGACAGACAGCACTGGACAGCGAATTTCCATCTCTAACAGAGACTACGGGTTTTTTTTTCTAAATTGCACTACACATGGGAAATGCAGTCACCGCGGCGTGAAAGCCGCCAGCCAGTGGAGCATATGAAAGGCAGAGCCGACGCCAACTGGTGACAGTGCAGCCTTGATCACTCCACCGGGTGGAAGCTGCTCTACATCTTTCATCGTGCTGCCCCTCAAGGAAGAGGCACAGATAAGCAGCACACACTCACCGCCGAAAGTTCCCCGACTTGTTTGCACTCTTCGGTGCCGAGCCGCCCGATCGTTTGCCGATCGTCTCGGCTGCCTCGACCGCGTACGGGTTCCACGCCCCACCCTTGCGCCCCTCAAAGATACCTGCACGTTTACTGGACTTGTGCTCGTCCCCGCGCAGCTGCCGCCGCCCTTGCTGCCCATGCCGCCCAGAGCCACGCCCCCCCCGGCCACGGCCACGATCCCCCCGTCCGGACCTCCCCCGGCCCTGCCGACTGAGCAATCGGTCAGAGCCATCCAGTATCGCTTCGTAGTCGAACATCTGCGCATCTGCATCGCCAGCCGAAGCGCGTCTTGAGCCTGTGTCCACATTTTTATCAGACTGGTTCTTCAGCCGCAGCATCATTGCCTTGCCACGCCGCTCGCTCAGCGGCACCGCTGTCACATCCCCGAGCAACGTCCCCCCGGCCTTGCGCTTCCGCCCATATCGTTCGCGCACCGACAGCGGCTCCTCTTCGTCTGCCTCTTGTCCAGCCGCTGCATCTTGGCCCGGCCCAGCAGCCACATCAGAAGTCTCTGCTTCGGCCCGCAGCGCGGCCGCAGCAGCAGCTACCTCTGCGCCCTTGTCCCTGCTGCCTTCGTCCCAGGCATCAGCCTGAGGGGCACTCAGCCCGCCCGCTGCTGAACCCTCACCCAGCGCTTGACTAGGCGCCACTGTCACCGCTGCCCCCGAGGTGCGCGCAAACATGCCGCCGAGCGAGCCGACAGCAGCCCCCGACTTGCGGACAGTGATCGGCCGCCGCTTGATGGGTTCCGCAAACATCGCAGACATGGTCGCTTGTGCCTGGCCAGATGCAGGCCCCGCTGCTGAAGTATCTAGCGCCTGGGCGGTGGTGGCTCCAGCGGTTGATGCTGCCATCGCGCTGCTCCCGGCAGGGCTTGCCCCCGCACTGCCACCTCTAGCCGCAGAGGTAGACGGAGAGAACCACACCTTTCTGGTCACCAAGGACGAGAAAGACACAGCCTCTACACTTGCACCGGCTGCTGCTTGAGCTGCCGAGTCCTCACGTTTGGCAATGTTCCGCTTCTTGGTGGCGCAGGCAACTGAAGCGTCTGCCACTGCTGCAGTCGACATGATCCCTGCTTCCGCTCGCAGGACATCATTACCAGCACCTGAAAGGCTGTTTGAGCCCGAGGGCAGACCCCGCTCTGGTGTATCTGCCCTGTCAGCTTCAGCACCCTGCTGATGGGGGCCAGCCACACCAGGTTTTGAAGCATCTGGAGACGCGTCATCGCCGCCGTCACTGACATCCTCTGCATACAAGGACAAGGCATCTCCTGCTGAGCTCGCTGACCCATCATCATCACTCTCCTTGGTCTTGCCCCGCAGCCTTTCAACGAGAGCAGGTATTTCAGGCCCCACAGGGTTCTTCAGGCCCTCCGAGATGACTTCAGCCACCTACAAGCATGCAGCAGCAGCACATTACCAAAAGGTTGATGCCAGCACGATCACAGCACGAAGATTAAGTCGCGCCACTCCTCGTCACACACAGACTTGCTGTTCAGGTGGATATAGCCACCTCAGGATTTGGGAGACACAGGGGCTGACGATGCCACACCTCCTTGGCATATCCCAAGAGCGTCTTGTGGCGCCCTGCTATCCGCATCACCCCCGAGGTGTGCTCAGGCATCTGTGAAGAAAGAATCAGGAGGAGGCGCTTGGGCAAAAATCGCCCTGGGCTCTCGTCCAGCGAGCGACACATCCTGTCCCGCCACGAGTAGAGCGCTGCCAGGGCTGACAGCTGCTCCCGGTTGAGACGAGTGTTGCAGCGCTTGTAAAAGCTGATGTAGCTCTGTGGCGTCAGCAGCGGCCGCTGGTAGAGCTTCAGCGTCATCAGCCGAGAACCCTCAAGGCACTGCCCCAGCAGGCCCTGCACCAGCATGCAACACTGAGTGCTGAAAAAGCTGCGATTGTGCCACTCGCCGGTGCAGGCAGCGGTGCTGGCAACTGTGGTGACCCACATTTGCAGAATGCATGGATGACGTGTACAATGCGTGCAGTGCAGTGGCCTAGCTGACAAAGGGGTAAAAGCACAATGCATCGATCATGCAGATGTGAGCAAGCACGGATCGAGCAGGAACAGCACTCCATCCCAGACCGTGCACGCAACTCATTGTGGCCGGCGCAACCATCCTAGCAGCGCATCGAGGATAGCACCGCTGGAAACAATGATGCCGGCAGTGCCCAGACCCACTGCAGCAGCAAATGTGCTGCAATGGCATGGCAACTCTTGCCTGTGTGTACATACTGCAGAAGCCTCAACAAGAACGTCACATGAGATGGTTCTGACTCAGATGTTGACATGGTGCACAAGATTTGGAACACATGACTGAATCAGTCAACTGCAAACCATTCAAGACAAAGCTGAAAGTCTGATGCGCTATGAGGCAGTGCATATATGCGCTAATTTTACTGGCGTTGGCAGGCGAGCACAGTTTGTGCAGCGGTCGCAGCAAAGCAGAACCAACTATCCTGTGCACGACACAATGACAGGTCGAGAACCTCTTCAGAGACACACTTTGAGAGACACAGGACTTCCTTGCCATTCTCTGTAATTCCATCCAAGAGCTTCTACACCCCATGCAGAGGAAAGGTACACACAAGCCTTTCTGTGTTCAACAGCACAGCACGCCACTCCAGCCACCGCCCCAACAATGCACTTCATCAGCACATCCGAAACCGCTCACGACCTGGCAGAGAAACGGACCTTAGGCCCTGGAACTGGCAGCGGAACACATTTCGATCGTGCACTGGCCTCACTTCCCTTCAGTAGCTTCTGGCGGAGCACGTCTGCTATGTACAGGAGGTAGTGCGTGTCCGTCCGGGCGTACTGCATCATCGCTTTTGTCAGCGGTCGCTTCCGCCAGTCGGCCATCTGCAGCGACTTGTCCGTCTGCAACCAAGATCGCTGGGTGGGTTCTCAGGCGTCGAGCACAATTCTGCAGAGTCAGAAGCAGTGCAGGCCACATTGCCCTGATCCCATTGGAGAAGCAACACGCCCCAAATAGGCCACACAGCTGTTAAAAAGTGCCGATCACCAGAGCCAGAGGACACACACAGTAGCTAGGAGCATCAGAAAAGAATTGGTGACCGCACCGAGACCTGACAGAGGTGGCTGAGAAGCTTTCCAAGCCCACATGGAAGCCCGACGAGCCTCGCAGCACGCCCCGTGTCAAACATGTTGACCACAAACAACCCGAAATCTTTCTGCAGCCACTCTATGTCGCGATCTGCTCCATGCAATACCTTCAGCACCTGCGGATCTGCGAAAGGAGCAGCCAAGGCAGCCCCCAGATCGCTGCGCAGCGCCAATGCATCGATCACATAGTCCCGGCTGCGGGTGGATACCTGCATCAAGCATGTGAAGCCGAGGAATGATCTGCAGCAGCAGGAAGGAGTCAGCCCCTGCTGCATCTGCTACGCAGCGATCAACACTGTTTTCTGAGGTGACCCCGTAAACCATATTCGCGGCAGATTTACCAAGAATGCAGGAGCACTCAACAGGTTGCACAGATCTGGGAATCTGAAAAACGACTTTGAATTGACTTACTGGTGCTGAACCAGCACCCATCATCCAATTGGGTGCAAGTTTATCTGGGATGAGAACTGCACACACACTGGCAAGCATGCCGCACAATTGTATCAAGCAGGTGCAGGAGGCCAAAACTGAGGCTACGTGGCATCAGATTATAATCACATGTGTGCAGTGTAGATAAAGATGCCAGTAGCCGGATGCGGCCGAGGCAAGGGACGAAACAGCAGTGAGCATGCACCTGTCAGAATGCTCTAGATCGACAGCGAACTCCCGCACAGTCGATAGCTCTTCTGCCATCTCTGCAAGCGATGCCTTCGAGTCCACAAAGACGAAGGGACACGTATCCATAGACGAAGGTGGACGTGGTGATGATGAATCCAACATCCAGCCGGGATAAAGGCTGGGCAGTCGATCAAGCGCAGTAGCGAAAGGGTGTGTATACCTGCACAAAACTACCAGCTGCGTTGAATGTGAAACACATGTATGAGACATGTGATTTTGACCGCCCATGTGCATTAAGCTGAGGAGAAACTGGGACTGGACATGCCTGCCACATTTACCGCAGCAGACTGATCTTATTTGTCATATGCACCCAAGTTTCACATACTAACTTGAAGACCAGATGACAGTGCACACCAGATTGAAGATACATTCAAACGTACACAGGTCACCCGTGGTCATTGCAAGTGATGTCCTTGAGCGTGACGAAAGACAGCGGCACGGCCGAAGCTTCTCCGCCGACGCTTCTCGAGAAGTGCCAGCATATGGCACTTGGTGTGACTCTATGGCATGCAGCATGCACCCTATGCATAAACAGACCGGGCTGCGTGCATCAGGGATGATCAGCCTCAAAGGCATATGAGCATGGTTAGAGCATGAATGCGAGCATGTTTCTGGTAGCGATTCCATGAAAGCGCAGCACCTCTGTGTGAATTGATCTGCCATATTCAAGCCAGGTGACAGGCCTGCTGCATCTGGAGCCGCAGCTGTCTGCTGGGCTTCGCCAGCATCACTGAGATCAGTGGCGATCCCCAACAAATGTGAGAGGTCCGGGATGAACTGTTTATTCGCGTTATCAACCGGAGGATAAAAGAGGTCTTGTGGCCTTGATTGTGCACCTGCGTTGCGCAATGGAGCCGGATGATGGTTTTGTGGGGCATCTCGCGTCGTTGCTGGAGTGACATTGACCTGCATGGGTATCGCTGACTTGCGGGAGACCAACTTCGGTGTGGTGGCATCCCGGCTCAATCGCCAGCACTGAATCCGCGTACCTTCACTTGGTTCCGCTCGGCACGACTGTTACCTCGGTGACGATCAAGTGCAATGTCGATCTGCTCTGTAACATTGACAACATGATCTTTGATAGCTTGGACGGAGCCCTCTGTTCCGGCACCTGGACTGCTTCCGGCACGGCGTACCTGCACGAGCAATGAAATGACGGCTGATGCGACACCGGAAACACAAGAAAGGTGCCACGCCAGATACATGTGTGCTGACCACAGCTTTGCATACCTGCAACACATCGAGCAGCGACTGCACGTCTGCTGTACACTGACTTCTTGACTTCTTGAACTCTTCCGAGCGGTTGTAAAACTGCAACAGAACGTCCTAATTGGCCGTCGCGTTGGCCGTCGTGCAGTAAATGTGAGCTGCAATGCAAACGCAGTCTTTATGTGCGCAGTCCACAGAAGGCGGTGGAGCACACGCGAATTTGTCCCGGTGTAAACAACTCTTCTGCCCGGATCTTATCGCAGAGTTTATGAATCGAGCGAGCCAGCCTCGTTGTCCGCTCTGAATGTGCCATGCTGCCGCCAAAACTGGCGGCAAGCAGGTTCAGGCGAGCGTTCAAAGTAAATAAACACACAGCCAATGAGTCACATCTGGTGCAGATACCAAAATGACTTTGATCACTGCGGTCCAGATCCTGTCGCGGAGCTCCATGGAGCGTGGACTTTCGGCTAGTCCGTCGCATCTATGAGAGCGCATGCATGCAGTTGTATGCGACACTCCTGCGAAATTTGCACTAAGGCAGTCCTGCCGAAGCTTGCCCACGCAGACCGCGCGATCACACTCACAGAACGCTTCTTTGATGTAATTTTCGATGGGCATGCATAACAGTCCGTCCGTTCTTGCGTTCGTTGCCCATATGTACCCATGCAAATACGAAAAGCTAGTGGATGGTCGGATCGAAAATCGTGCATTGCAAGAAATCATCAATCTAACATCACATTAGCTTCTCTCTGGTAAATCTCGTGAAGGCAGGTGGGCGAATGTTGGAATTCTGTCACCGCGTGTCTCAAACGTTTGTACTGTCGCGCTCGTTTGGACCGACAGAGCGCGTGCAGTACAGCACGTGAGGGTCTTCCTCTACTGAAAGTACTCTGATGTACCAATAGGGAAGTTTCTGTATTAGATACTCGCAACACAAGCCCGCAACCACCCGGCATCAGCTGCTTCAAAGGTGCGGATATGTATCGCCGCCCGAACTCCCAGCCCCCCCGGATTTTGAAAAACATTTCTGTAAGTTTCCTGATTCGGGCACAATAATCAAATTTGCCAGTCGCTTCGTTTTCTGCTAGATCATTCGCTGTGACTGGATGTTACTGTATGGGCATGACATGTACACCAGAAAATAAACATGCTGTAAGGGTTCTAGTAATCAGGGCTAGGTGGCTGTGATTGGAGATGAAGGGGGAGTTGACCTGACAGTGACTCACGCGCGTTTCACTTAAATCACCAGGCCAATCATGAAATGGTCAGCCTGCTGAAATGATTGTCTTCAACGGCTGGCAATCGATTTGATCAAGTCTGAGTTGCTGTAGCTGGTAGAGGTTGTGGCGACAGCCTCATTGACATGGGGGACAGAGGCGCATCCGCATGCGCACAATTTACCCCCAACCATACAGCTGCACCAACCAAGGGCGCAAAGGTCGTAATTAAGAGTACCATGGATACCAATGGTGGTGAAATATCAGCGATGTCAGTGCGGCCACCCAAGGACAGCGAGCTTTCAGATAACTGCCACCATAAGAAGCAGGACAACTCTGCTCCTACGGAAAAGGCGCGCACAGCCCCTCTGATCCTCCAGCTGCTCTAGTCATATGGAGTACCACGGTGGATAGCTCAGTGTATAAGTTGATGTCCTAGCCAGTGGATATCATGTGTGCTCTTTCTAAACGTGGTTTGCCGTGCCTGCACTCGGCTCTTGATTGTCTTCACTGTGTTCACGCCAGACCAAGTGATCTAGGCTGTGTCGCGGCGACTTCATTGAATAGGCTACTACATTCGGCATGTTGACCCTACCTTTAAACGAAAAAAAAATCTCCTAGTGCTGTTCAGGCGACACCGTGTGACACGGAACTGAACAGCTCGAAGAAGATCAAAGCCGACACTGACGAGATCTACGATAGCTCGAAAAATGTTTTCTCCGGCATTGTTGTCAAAGCCAAGAGAGCCATTTCGAAGCTGAGTACAGAAGAGCACGTCCTGACAACCTTGACTTCTGAGCAGAATCCTTCAGAACGGAAAATCAAGCAGACGCACGAAATGAAGCGGTGTTTTGATGCCATATCTCAAGCCAAACAGGTGGCGCTATCTGAACGTTCAGCTCATTTTCTTGATCCCAAGCGGTCGAACCGCTGATGTAGCATCATGTGCAGAAAATCGTGGACTGCATCAAGGCATGTCAAGAGGCGCAAGGCCATAGACAGGTGCCACAAGAGCATTTCACAGAGGAGGAAGAACTTCCTGTGGAGCACATCAAATGTTCAGCATGTGATAATGGGGAGTCTGAGGAAGACAACGATATTCTGCTGTGTGATGGCGAGGGTTGCAATCGATGCTACCATGTAGAATGTGTACCGTTCCGAGACGACTTGGACGTCCAGGCATTGCTTGACGATGAAGAAAGTGGCTGGCTCTGCCCTGCGTGTGATGCCAAATATGACATATTCTGGCACCTTTCAGAGACTCGTGATATGAACTATAATAACCTCCTTGGGCTGCAGTACGAATCCTTTCTGTTGCTTTATTGTCCGCGCGACTGCACACATGTATTAGGCCGCACGCTGTGAGGGCGAGTGCAACATCAGCCCGTTCAAGACTGTTGTTCACTCATTTGGATCGGCAGCCATGCCTCTTTCAATCTGCTGTGTTGCAGGGCTGATGAAGTATTTTCTGGAAGCAACATTCACGGGGCAGGAGCATCTTCAAGTGGTCAGGAGAAGGAGAACGTAGACAAAGGTACCATTCTACACGCAGATCTGCCATCTTCTGATGAGGAGGATTCGGACTTTGACGACAGTGACCTCGAGGACGATCCGGCGGAAGCAGATGAGGCTGAAGCGGGCCCTTCTGCTCGGCCAGAGGATGCCCGGGACAAGGAGGGGGGGGAGGCAGGTGGCGATGAAAGTGAAGACGACACTGGTGGAGAGAGCGCAGAAGAAGAAGACGATGGGAACTCGTCTGAAGACTACATTGATGATGATGATGATGCAAGCCTAGATCTGCAAGGGAATGGCGAAGATGCACAGGGTGAGGCAGGGCCGAGTGAGCCTTGTATAGAGCAGGGTACGTCCTACAAATACAAGGCTCGCCTGTACAGTGCTGATGCCAAACTTTGCTGCAACCTTTGACTGACAGCGCACGTTTCCAGAGGACTGCACTGCAAATTTGACCAAAGCTCATGTGTGTAGGTGCAAATGTAGGCGAGGTCATTTCTGGGAAGCGGCGTCGCACTCAAGTTGACTACGAGGTCCTGAACTCATATTTGTTCGGTGGCGAGCAGGACGAGGACCACGAGGACGCAGAGTATGCGGTGGATGCCAATGTAGATGATAGTGACGACGAGACAGCAAAAAGGAGGGCAGCGAGAAAAAAGAAACAAAAGAAAACAGGTCCTAGGTAGCGATTTGCAGTTTTCGGTGACATGCGGCAGGCCTGATTCACAGCTGCACTCTCTGCACCGTACAAATGCAGTGAAACAGTTGGCTGTACCGAAACAGTTGGCTGATGTGTTCGATGAGTCAACCTGCCATGTCCAGTTACAATGAGTATTTACAAATTGGGAGTCATTGTAACCCGGTACAGGCAATGGGTGATGCTATGCACCCTTGAGCGCCAGCCTTTGCATTGGCCTATGCCACATCATCTCAGCCAGGGACGGCACTTACACCTGACGGTTTCGATTGTTACAAGTAAAATGATGACGCACTGGGTTATTGTGCTTACTTCATTTCTAAGCCTTCAAATTAGGACAACACTTCATCATCTTGCTGCCGTTCAATCTCTTTTAAAATGTATGCAGGCGGTGGTGAGCCGGCATCTATTGCTTTCGAAAGCGACGTTGCCCGGCGATGTACCGCGGCTAGCTTCTGATCATTGCGGAGCAGCCGTGGATCTGCTGGATCGGCATTTTCAGCCAATGCCAAGCTTCGCTGGAGGGTATCCTCCAACTCCCCGAAAGCTTTCTGCAATGCCTGCCGTAGCACAGCGTCGTACTCACCTTCGTTTGAAGATGTATGAGCAATCTGAAACTCCCCGTCTGGCTCAACCGGAATCGCAGGCTTGGGAGATGATGATCCTGATGAGCCGTTCTGCCATGTCCCACTTGTTTGGACTTCATGAAGCGTTCCGTCCCATGCATCTTCCACAACCACTTTTCCGGAAAAGCCTTTTGTGTCGATTTGGAAATTGCCTCCAGGTTTCCATATCGCGACTGACCCATCTTGATCAGCCACTAAGTACTTGTACTCGACAAGCTCACTGGTAGCATCAACCTGGGCCTCCCATATATCCCCTTCACTCCACTCCATAGGAACCTGCATCGATGAAGAGGTGGCGTTGTTGAATTGATCCGCTACTGACCGGCATCATGTCGTTGCAGTGCATTGAGAGCCTCGGACAGCAGTTCACACCCGGCACGCTACATCCCAGCTCCCCAGTTCCTCCGAGGAACCTAGTAAGCACAAGGCCTGACCAAAATTTACGCGGTAAGGTATGCTGAAGTGTATCTGCACCGCAGATGCAACAGATGCCGGTGGAGCGAATGTTGCTGTCGCAAGACAACAAGTGAATCTGGCAGCGTCACGATGATCTCGAAAGCGGAGCACGTGTCGGGAGTGCGTCGCATTCTTCAGTCTCGGGCATGGTGATTGATTGCGCAGGAGTGCGCGCAAATGCCGTGTGTGCGTTACATGCGCACACCGGGCGTCCATCACGCGAGAGAAACCTCGCACTGTTTGATGGTGTTCCTGAATTAAACGACAGTTATGTAAGGCATGATCAACATATCCTCCGTACACGCGGGCATCCTTCGCTCTGAGCAGCGATCGAGCTTGACACCAACACTGCATTGACAATCAAAAAACATAATCTGAGCCACAGGACGCTTACGTTACGATTGAAACCTCGATTTTATGCGACAATACGAGCTTCTGGTCGCAATCACGGTGTCAACCACAATCACGGCTACGCCTGCTTACGCATGGACTCAGACAGGTCCAAACTGGCACATTAATTTTAAATTGGAGTCAAAATTTCCCGGACACACTAGCGGATTATTGTACAGAGGGCAACTTTTGAAAGATCGGCCGAACGCATAGGCACCGCTGCATTCATGCATGGTAAGCAGGTGAAATTTGCACCTAAGCCACGGCGACTTTCGTCCTGTGCTGATATCTGGGACGGCTTCAGGGGTGCAGAGCATTTACGACGTGTCTCGACCAATCCGCAAGCGCTCTGAACTGGAGACCTGAGGGACGTCCGCAGAGTTTAGCGATGCCGACGATTTGCCCTCACTAGTGTGAATTCCGCGGCCGTGGTCAGACGTCACCATGGAACATCCGGTTTCGCGCTTGTCTTGCTTCTATGTGACTCTCACAATCTTAGCATGGATCGCAGGTGTACTGGTACGCAGATCGACCGCAACTCAGGCATCACATTGACCTCCTGACCACTGCCATTTGGGGGAGGCCACTCTATGTAAACCGGTCATGTGTGCAGGCTGATGTGGGATCAGCACCACCTCAGGCTGATGTGGGGTCAGCACCGCCTCAGGCTGACGTCCGTCCCAGGTAATACCATGCGAGCCTTGCCCTGGACGATGTGATTGCGTTCTGCTGCACGCATGCCATGATCATCAAAGCTGGAAGTGCCCATCTGCAGTGTTCAAGACTGTAAATTCGTCTCCATGTCTTGGAAGCCGCAATTCGGAGCGTCACACACAGTAAAGGCATCACAGAAGTTGCCCGACAAAACAGTTGTCAGTGAGGATGACTCAGTCGTTGTCAACGTCGAGACTACATGTGACATCAGCAGCATTGCGTATGCAAGCGTCATATTCACCGCTCCGGGACAGTCCTCGTCCAAAGTTGTCCTGATGAAGCAAGGCAAAACTAGCAAACACCTGAAGGGCCAACTGAAAGCTGCGGACCTCAAGTTCCTGGTACGGTCAACCTGATGTCTGATATGTGAAGCTTGCAAGAAGTGAAGCTTGGTGCCTGTGTCCTCTATGGCACGTCAAGCGCTTCCCTTATGTATTGCCCACACACTCTGTGGCATCTGGACTGTCCTAGGGTGCATCTCACCTCATTCGCTGCCTGTGCAGGGCGGCACCGTCGACGTTTCGATTGCGGTCGGTGATGCTGCCATCAAGCCATTGCAGTGGCAGGCTGGCGTGGTCGGGATTCTGGACCGAAGCGGCGACAGCCTCATTCCAAACCCCACCCCTACGCGCCACTGGGCACAGTTTGAAAAGCTGCCACCCCTGCAGCACACGTTCCGACCTGATCAGGCATCTCTGCCAGCTGTCGTGCCGATAATTGCAAGTTCAGTTGTGGCAATGCCACTTGTGATGCTGTGCTACATGCTTTTTGTGAAGATGGAGTCGAACATCTCAGGTATTTCGGACTCAATTTATTCTTTGCTGTTTGTAGCAGGCATTGCTGCCACACTGGGCCTGGGGGTATGGTTTTGGATAAGGATGAGGTTGATGGACCTTTTCATGCCTCTTGGAGGGCTGTCACTTTTCATGGTGGTTGTGGGGCATCAAGCCCTGCGGCGCATTGCGGACAAGCGGTTAGCGTCGGAGAAAGAGAAGGCTGAGTAGCACGGCTGCAGATGGTCCGGATTTTCCGGACGTGTAATTATATTCTGGCTGGTTTACGAATGCCAACACCAGAATGCCCAACCATCATGCTTGTATTTGCGCTTCAGATCGAGGCAGCAACGCCACATATGCCGCCTGATTACAAAAGAGTCATTTGAGCTCTCACCATAGCTGTGAGTGCTGCAGTCGCGTTCTGATTCTGCCTCAGCCACGATTGCAGTCGGCTCTGTAAGCTCATGCAGTTTAGCAGTAATGATGCACCACTGCTCGCCTCCGCAGCATTCATGGCATGTCGTTTCAGATGCATCCGGTGATGTCTGTGGCAGGTTTTGTCCATATGGCAACACGTATGGCTGCAGGGGTGGGTCAAGCCGTGATGCCACATGCAATCTTGCCTGCTGTGGAGGCACCGCACCATTCGCTGTGTGGTATGCACTGCCGCTTGCCCGCATGCTCCTCCGTGCACTCAGCTGTTCCTCCCACCTGGTGCCCGGATGCATGCGTGCATGCAGCTCCTCTGCCATGGTGTGCATGTGGCTGCGGGCAATGAAAGGACCCGCCTGCCTTTGCAGGCTGCGCCGCTCGTACTCCTGCATGTGCATGCCGCACTACGGTGGCTGGTGCCACGGCGGGGGATCTGCAGGCCACCACACATGAGCGACCCCAGCCTTGTGTTCAGCGCCAGTCATTCTGCTCTGCCGCACCTTCCCCGCAGCCCCTTTGGGGCACATGTGTTCCGGGCGGTGATCCAGGCCACGCGAAGGTGACAAGCAAGCACCTGCGTGTAGCATGCACAAGCGGCGCCCTCACTGTGCGCTGCCCGCAGTCACCTGGGCAGTCATCAGCGACCCCCTGCTGCTGTGTCAGCACCCATGTCGTGAGATCCTGCCTGCAGAGATGGTCATGGATCTGCCATATCACATTAGGCCATGGCAGCTTTGGACGAGCGGAACCACCACAATGCACTGCTGGACGACTAGCCAGGTAAGTGCGTGCCACAGTCCAAAGGGGAGCTCCATGTGTCCAGCGAGGTGCTGCCTCCCCTCCGACGGCTGCTTGTGTCCAACTCAATAATCATTTTCGGGCGATCCTCCTGCTTCTGCAGACCTTGGCCAGCAGAGCAGATGGAAGGGTAGTGCCTTGTGTGATATATTTGCCTCATGGTCGAGGCGGTGGCTGGTTCCAGCTGTACACAGTGTCGCAGACAGAGGACGCTTCCAGCATGCTTGCATGTGTTGCAAGGAAATAGGCGGAGAGCATCGCACAGTGACGCCTAGCACATGTTTTACACTGCCATGTCACCACCGGCACTCCAGCCAGCAACCAAACTGCAACACACCCACACACAGACACCTGCGTCGGGCGCGGCTCTGTCGTGCGGAGGCAGGCATTGAGGTGTTGGGTTCTGCGTGGGTGTGTTTGGGGCGATGTGTGTATGTGTGCGTGTGTGGGTGTGTGGCGGTCTGCGGATCTGTGTCGTTTACTTGGAGCGTGGTGAGTTTTGTGCGTTACAAGGACAAAGCAAGCAAGGCAGGTAGCACCGCGAGCAGCGACCAGGGGAACCGCACACCACGCAACAAGCCACACGCAGCACACACCAACACACCCACGCAATGTCAGCACCTGCGCCGGCCACAGCCACACAGCCACACATGCGACCACACACACCAACAAACACACAAAAGCCTCCCGCGTGCGCGTTGCGTTGTTTGTGCTCTCCCTCGTGGTCCTGGCGGTGCTACCGGCCCTTCCGGCTTTTTCCTGTGTAACACACAAGCCTCCCACCCTACACCCACAAGCACACCCACACGCCCACCCCGCCCACCAGCCAGGCGCCAGAGCCCCGAAAGCACATGCAGCCAAGGCTGCCAAGCAAATAAACAGCGAGACCCCAACAACAACCCCCGCCCCGGGAAGAACCCCCCCCCCCCCCCCCCCCCCCCGGCACAACCCACCCCGCCCAGCCCCTGCAAACCATCCCGCCCACCCAATGAGTTTTGTGTGCGTGTTGCGTGGGTTTCTGGGTGTGTACTTGATCTGCTTGCTTCTCTCGCGGTGCTGCCCGCCTTGCCACCTTAATCCTTATAACACACTGACACCTCAACAGCATGCAAACACCAACACCAGCAGCACCACAAGGACGCCCGGCGCCGTGCCTTTGACCCCGTGCATGCATGTGTCGTCCTTGCCTGCAGTACCTGATGTGGCCTTGACCAGATTTATGCAGACGCTGTCTCTAGTTTGAGATGCCCTGTTCATCAGGGGCGGGGTACCCGAACTTCCTGCCCAGTCAATGCCCTTCTGGTTGCGGCACGACAGCCACAGTGTTCATGTCGGTGCGATGCTGCGTTGCTTTTTCATGCATGAAGTGTTTCGATTGAGACCTGATCAACAACCGTCCATGCAAAGCTGCATATAGCACTGGCATTCACTGACGCCGCACCGAAACGACGAAGTCCTTCCGCCGCCTACTGCTGACATTTGATCGCCGTGTTGATGTTCCTTGATCTCAAATGAGCTCGTGGGTGGCCAACCGGTCAAGGCTGCAAGAAAGTGCGCACGTGCACACGTGTACTCACCTGCAGCTAGCGCTGCGTGGATCATAGCCAGCCGGCCTCAAGCGCAGATGGGTGCGGTCTTCCTCGTCGGAGCAATCAGCATTCAAAACATGAGATAATAAAAGATCATCGATCGATGTATACTGGCGCGCTCGCGTCTACCAGGCACGAGGATGTGAGCCAGGCCGCGCAGCTCTGCAGATGCGTCGCTCAAATGCGCCATGCGGTGATGTTATTTGCCTAAATATACACGCAGCACATTGACAGAATATCCAAAGCGAAGAGCATGTGTCGCATACGTCGCAGTTGCAAATGTTCAACGACGACAACGCTTGTTAGTGGACGCATTGCAATTAATTGTAATTGATATTGCAAAGCACCAGCTGCAGGAATGCGGTGTTAGCTCGCTGAAAGTTGAAACTCCATCGACGCCCACCACGATATTCGCATGACAGGGGAATGAAAACCATTGAAATAGGAGTCGTGGTATTATAATGGCTTTATCACGGGGAGGTCGATGTTCACAACGCCCCATGCATCTTGCTGGTGTGTACATGCATGCCAAAATGAATTTGTTTTCTGGTGCTACATGCCTGGTCGGAAACATCAGTACGCGCAGACACATATAGCAGCCTTGAGGAATTGGTGTCTACCTCCTTGCTCAAAGACTGCCCTGCGCATTCCTCCTGACAGTACTCCGGCATTGCACAGCGTCCACGTTCGTATGGACAGACGCTGATACGTGATCGTTTTTAGCTCGTGCTAGCTTCGAATACCTGCAATTCAACATACGAAATGGAGAAAGCATCAGCAGCCAAAGCGACGGTCTTCGAGAGGGATGCAGGAAAGGCAGACGCGGCAGGCTCTCGTCGAATGTCCAAGCTCACCGACAAGATCTCATCACCAGCTGCCAACACCAAGGTGGGCACATTTCTTTGTTGATGTTTTTTATGCTGCGATGCTTGCGGCTTCGTCAGACTCCTGCTAATGTCGCAAGCGGCCTGTGCGACTGCGACCTGCATGCAGGAACCACGCGGGAGGCCCAGGCGAATGTATGCTCTAACGGATGTAACCAACGCATTCCGTGGGAATTTGTCCTTGCATGGAGATCAAGCGAAGCAGGTACGCCGCCCGCATTTGTGCTGGCCGACGATTCGCTACATGAATTGCATATACTTCGAGGCCGTTAGCTGGTTGTAATACATACAACAGCTGCTCGCATCTTTTACGTTTACTATGTCTGTAGGATAGAAAGAGGCTTCAAGCTGCGGAAGTCAGCAGCGTTCCCTCTGGGCGCGGCGAGTGTACGGAGGCATCCGTTCCCGGCGCTCAGGACCAGTCGGTGAGCTTCCTGTGAAGCGCTCGTCCGATTTGAACATTCTCAGTTATCGGTAAAAAAAAGTGCATTGTTGGCGCCGGTGATATGTCTGCCGACGTAGACGACACTTTTGGTGGCTCATGCCGTGCAGCTAGGAATGCGAACTGTGTCTCCCGTACTGTCAACTGCAATAGCGATTCTGCACCATCGGCGGGACACGTTAGAGTGACATGCAGGAAATCTTTTCTTCGAAAGCTCTTTCTGATGAGCTCCGACGGAAGGCTGGTGCGCAGCCCCCGAACGCTGTGTCGACACCGTTTTGTACAACACCTGTGCACGAGTGTCATGTATGTCCTTGCTAAACAGTTGCACTATTGTTCGATGTATGTGTGCTGACATGTTAGTTTACATGTGTGCAGCTCTTCCATCGACTTACACCGACGTTCAAGACATCGACGATCCGTTCAGTACACAGATCCAAATGGCCTCGGCGTATGCTCAACCAAACGCAGAGTTCATGCGTGAACTGGAGGTGAGTTTTGAGTTCAAACTTTTCATCGGCTGCGATGGATTGTTGACCCATGTTCACAACGATCGTTGGTGACGAGGTAGCAGTGTACGGATGCCCCGGTAGCCACAGCCACTGCACGCAAGCTTTGTTCGAACCCGGTCATGATCGCGATTCGGCGTTACTGTCTATATGCATTCACATTGACGCACATGAAAAGACAGTGTCGATGGTAGATGTGCATGGAGTCGTTTCAGCAGGACTGCCCCACGCGCTGCCCTGAGTTCGTGTGATGTGAACAACATTGTTGGCGCTGCAGATGAAACTTCAGCCAATTCCGGATTATGTCGACAAAGTACAGTCCAAAATAACCAGTCAGATGCGGGCTGTGCTGATTGACTGGCTGATCGAGGTCTCAGACGAGTTCAAGCTGGTCACGGAGACACTGTACCTGGCTATCGCGTACATCGACCGCTTCCTCTCGAGGCATCCAATCAACAACTCCGACTTCCAGCTGCTGGGAGTAACATGCATGTGCATCGCGTCTAAGTACGAGGAGATTCACCCGCCGCACATGGAGCGGTTCTCTTACATCACAGACCATGTTTGCTCCGTTGAAGACATCAACGACGCCGAGGCGGAGGTCCTGCAGGGCCTTGACTTCAGACTCGCATCGCCCACGCCCAAGGCACGTTCATCTCCGTGAAATATGCCATCGGGCCCTTCTCGCTGTGCCCCTTGTTTGTGTGCACATCCTGTCCATCTTCCATGATCTGGGCGCTTGAGCCGACAGCAAAACAGATCACTGTGTCCTGGTTTGCCCGCTACAGCCATGCCCACACGTCCTGTGTCCTGGACTGCTCTGCTACTGCGGTGCCACCCGACCAGCGCCACACCGGGCACTCTCCTGTGCAGGCCTTTCTGCAGCGGTTTCTCCGAGCCGCCCATGTTGCAACTACTATGGAGTACCAATGCCTCGAGGCATTAGCGCGCTACATCCTGGAGCTGTCGCTCCTTGATTACAGCATGCTTCGGCACCGCTGCTCCACTGTTGCTGCCTCAGCCATCCTGCTCGCAAGGGCGCTCATTGTCCACATCCCTCCCGAATCCTCGACAGAGATGTCCAATGCAACACGGAAGCACGTTCTGTGGACACGGACGCTAGAGCAGTATGCCTTCCACACAGCACGGGAGCTGGAGGACTGTGTCAGGCAGCTGCACCGCACGCTGCTGACTGTCACCAACAAGAGCAAGAAGCAGCCATTTGTATGTACAAAGTACAAGCACAGCAAATGGGGGAAAGTTGCGACGTTGCCACTTCTTGATGAGCTTCCTGACTCTATGTTCGAGCGCTTTGCGTGGTTTTCCGTCCCTGCTTCATACCTGTCGCATGTCAATGTATGACAGCGACCCTGGGGGAAGTGTAGTCGGGGAGGGGAGTTCAGCCAGCCTGTTTCGAAGACATGTGAATGTTTGTATCTGATCTGAAACAATGGCATGCGAGACTGTGTGCAGCTGAGGCGAGCATCCGAGTAGCAGCAGATTTTTCCAAGTACTATGCAGTGTATCCGTGGTCCATTACAGGGGCCTCACCAAGGGGGTGAGGGTGGAGACTGCTGCAATGCCCGGCCACATGCAGCTGTGGCACTGAAATGACTGTGCCCAGTGGTTTTCTGGGGTTGTAGGTGTGGTGGCATGTCTGTCATCCTGCCTGATGGGGTGGGTTCTGTGTCAATTTGGCTACGTGGTTTTCTGCCTTGTTTGAACATTGATTACATATAGCCGTGCGGCTCTCGACATGGTATAGCGAGTTGTATATCAGACAGAGGCTGGTAGTCAGCAGGTGATCATGGCACCTGTCGCAACAGTGTAACTGTAGTATCCTCGTAGGCCTTGGGTTGTTTGCTGTCTGCCATGCACACACGTGTGTGTGTCAAATGTGTTCATGCACTTCAAACTGATGGTCAACGTGTATTGACTGCGACCAAAGTAAGGTTGGTTGTCAGATTCAGGCAAGGCTTGTGCTTTACTGCACCAAGCACGTACGTGACATGTGGTGGTGCACTACATATGTGTGACTGGTAATGTCCGCGTTCATCATTACCATAACAAGTGTACACTCAACTCACCCTGCCATGACGACATGGCTACTGCTGTGGGCTTCAGCATGCCCAGGCTATCAGCCTGATGGCCCGCTGCCTAACACAGTACAATAGACCCTCGTGTCGCATAAGTACTGCTGTAGCGATTCAATCAGGGAGCATTCTATCCCAGCTACTGTTCTGCGAAGGATGTGATTTCCTCACACACTCCTTGACATCCAGGCATCGTCAGTCTGAGCTGAACGAACCTGAGCTGACATGCCCCTTCATCTGTCTTGTATGCCGACCTGTGCGCCTTGACAACCTCCAGGCTCTCCCTCGGTGCTTTGGCTGCCGAGCGCTGCACGCTCCCCCCCCGCCGCAGGCCTCAGCAGCTTCACGTCGTCGGTCTCAAAGTCAGAGTCCGAATCAGGTATGATCACGACACCGCCGCTGCCCCCGGACTGCGCTGTAGCCGCGCTGCCGCAGTGGCTGCCAGGCTTCACACATGCTCCAACCTGGATCGCCCCGCCATGCATGAGCGTCGCCTGGACGGCCCCACGCCACCGTTTCTGGCCGCTCACATGCCCCCGCCGCCGGCCCCCGGCAAGCCGCTTGCCCCCGCCCTGTGCCAGAGCGTCCATCAGGGTGCCGACCCTCCGCTTTGAGCTGCGCGGCGTCTCCTCCTGGGACACCTCCCTCGACTTTGCGCCTTTTCCGGTTTTCCGAGTGGCGTTGGAGTCGTTTTGAGAGCTGAAGAGTGATGTGATAGTGCGGGTGTTGCCGGCAGCGCGCATCTGGGCGCGGCGCGTCGCCTGCTCCTTAGTCACGCGCATGTGGCAGATGGTGCACAGGGTGCGGAAGTTGGTGATATCACACAGACCGCCGCCGAGGTGCACCGCGCGGATGTGGTCCGCCTGCCATGCATTTCCTGCATGCGCGCAGCGGCTCAGTCAGAACTGCCACAGCTGTGCATTTGATTTGTCTGGGCCATCAAAATCTGCTGCACGTTCACATCCCACCAGGGCTTGGGCAGCAGCTGCATTTGCAGAGAAAAATGGAGATCTTCGCAGGCGCGGTGGGAGTGTCCAAACTTGCTGTGGCGGTGGAAGGCGGACACGACTGAGTCTCAATTAAAAACGCCGTTTGTGTAAGATGACAAGCCTGGCATACAGCGACGTGGACTGTTGAGGTGGGGACAGCGACATCTTGCATGTTGTGATCCACTGCATGCATGTAGACGTAATCAGCTGCGCCTGCCCTGCGGTGCGGGAGAGCATGCCTGCCACTGGGTGACGGGCCAGCCGTTCCGCAGCCTTCAGAGTTTCCTTGTTCCGGCCCCACTCCACGGAGGCCTTAACGATGATGCGCTGGCGCTCAGCGCGGCCCGCCGCGCTGCCCGGCAGGCTCTTGATCTTCCGCAGCAGGCTCTCAGTGTCAAGCTTGCACTTCTGGCACTTGCCTGCCTCGATCGCAAAGAGCTGCCGCCTGATGGCCGCCGCGCTCTTCAGCAGCATGTAGTCGTTCTGGCACCTGCATGCATGCATAACATGCACACGCATACAATTTTGTGGCTGACGACATACCGCGTTCAGTGCATGAAGATGCGGCTCGAACGTATTTGACCAACACGCAGTGGTCTACAATCGCTAGCCCCACACGGAACCAGCACCGCAGCGCACAGACTGTTACAATGGGGAGGGTCGGGGGGGGAGGCACAGGAGGGCGCACTTGGCCTGGCAGAAGAGGTCCAGCATGCTGAGAGTTGCCTCGCCGTCCACGACGGAGGCGTCGCGGATGGCGCGCTTGCAGTTGCAGCACAGGCGCTGTGTGCGGCCTGCTGCGTCGCGGCTGACAGGCTGGTCGAAGGCCATGGCGCGGTGGCCGCAGCTGGTCGGCACGCTGACCGTCACCTCGCGCCACTCCTCCCCCTCCTTCAGCCGCAGCCTCAAGTTCCTACAGCGACCGCGCTGTTGCTGTCGTCACCGATTGCTGTATCGCTATCACGCATCCACACCACGATGAGCGGACCACCGACATGCACCCAGGAGGTTGGAGCCGCCGCCCAGTTTCCGCGGTAGTGGCCAGGATGCCTTTGCTTGAGAAACTGGCGCAAACACAAACAGGTTTGACGGCAGGTGTGGAGACAGCAGAAGCTGCACCTGCGGTCGATGGAGCGCAGGAAGCAGCCCTCCTCCTCCGCCTGCGTTGCCGCTGGGGCGCCGGCGCCAGGGTGCACGAGCGAGAGGCCGGAGGCGGCGTCCAGGGCAAGCACGCCGCCCCCGAGCTGGAAGCGGCGCATTGCGGACAGCGCAGCCCACTCCGCGCCAAAGCGGCACGTGCGCACCGCGATGCCGTGCAGCCGCCGCCGCCCGCACGGCGCCTCGAGGCATGCCATGCCGCCCCACGGCATCTTGGCCGCGCCGCCGTTGGTGTGCGTGCCCAGCAGAGGCTGCACTGACACAAGCCAGTCGGGGTGCTGCCCCGCATCACCGCTGACGTTGGCGGAGCGATCAAGGCACAGCGGCATGCGATGAACAATCATTGATGCGAGCGCAAGCTGCCGCCCTTACACCACACTGGCTGTGCTGCCAATGGCATGCTTGCATCCCATGATCGGGCGCGTCGTCGTAGATCACAATCCACAGCTATTTGCCGGGCATGCAGTGCACGCGCATGCTTGGTGTGTGTGCAGGCACAGCAGAGGGGGCGCGCCTCCAGGGCATCAGCAAGCCTCGCAGCTTGGTCCAGCATCTCCCCGCCGGGCTGCGGCCGCAGCACGCGCAGCGGCACCTTGATGCCCAGAGCCGCCTCGCCGTCGTCTCCCTCCAGCAGAGTGACGTTGTCTGTGTGCATGTTCACCATGAAGTACACCCCTGCCGCCTCCGCCTCCGCCGCAGCCAGCCACCCCTCCGGCGCGTCCGGCTCCCCGGCCCCGCCACCTTCGCCGGCTGCATGCTGCCCCTCAGGTCCCGCCGCCGTGTCCACGGCAACACACGCAATGCAGCCGCCATCTGCGCCGGCGCACTGCAACTCTGCGTTGGGCGAGCCCTCACCAGGTGAGCCCTCGCACTGAGGTTCACGGGCTCCCACTGCAGCTCCCTCCACACCGCAGCCAGCTGAGAGCTGCTGTGGCCGCTGCGAACCGCAGCCCGGCTCGGGGCGTTCCAGCTGCGGCTGTGCAGCCTGCTGTGCTGCGGTGGCCCCAGCCGCGCTGCACCCCCGCCGCATGGCGCGGAGGCGAGCGTCCTTGGCCGCCAAGCCTATGCCTGGTGGTGAGGCGGCGCTGATACCTGCCACACACTCCGAGTTGTCCTCGAATGGTCGCGTGCACTGGGGGGCGACCCCCTGTGCCGCCGTGCCCTGCTGAGCGACGCTGCATGCTGCCTCACCATCCCCTGCCAGCCCTGACACGGCGTGACTCATATCTGAGCCATCGACTTTGCTACTGCGCACAATTCCTGGTCGCTTCTCACCAGAACCGTCTGCGCTGAAAGCCCCTCCAGCCTCTGCACAAGCCAGCGTGCCAGGCTCCCCAGCGTGCTCCCCACCGGCCACGCTATGAAGGCGATCACGCACCCCAAGCACATCACGGCCGTCAGACGCGGGCCCCTCCACCTCCCGCACGCATGCATCGACGGCCTCGAACAGCACCTCGGCCACGGCAGCTGCCGCCACAGGTTGTGCGGCACACTCGCCATCGCCCGCCCCCGACGCGCACGCAGTGTCTGGCGTGACGGAAGCAACGGGGTCGCCCAGCACAGGTGCACTCGCGTGCCCTCCGCCAGTGCTCCCCCCGGCCTGCGCCGTCCTGTCGGGAGCGGCGGGGGGCGCCGTGGATGCACCTCCGGCGAGGACGTCCTTGAGCTCGCGGATGCGATCCACATGGAGCGCCTTCCGCTTGTCTGCACACCTCAGCTGGTGTCTCGCTTACGCTGCATGCACTGTAGAGCCAACGCCCACCGCGCGCACGAGTAGTCCATCCCGCAACAAAGACCGCTGAATCAGCTCGTGCAACATGCAAGCGGGCATGCCGCTGAACGCATGCATGCCAGTGCGGGGCGCACCGGGGCTTGCGCCGGCGCCCTGCAGGAGCGGGGCCTGCTTCTCGAGGCTGTCTGCGAGGCGGCACCAGGCGGAGGTGTCGCGAGAGCGCTTGCAGAGCAGCACGTAGACGTTGACGGCGGCGCGGGAGGTGAGGCGGTGCGCGCGGCCCTCCGCCTGCAGCAGCACGTCCGCCGTGTCCGGCACCTCGGCAAACACGACGGTCGTCGCGGCGCTGAAGTCGAGGCCGACAGCGGTCGCGTTCATCGACAGCAGGGCCACCTGTATGCACGAGGGGGAGCGTGGGGTCCTGGTCGCGGCGGAGGCACATGTTCCGCGGACTGTGTCCGTGGGTCTGCGTCAGGCCCGGCACGGGGGGACTGGCTGCGTGATGGCGGCAGCTCGACTCCACGGTGCAGGCTCTGGCTGCAACTCTCCGCAGATCCACAGTCGAAAACAGCATCCTGTGAGCATGGCAGGAGGATGTACCGCGTATGCATGGATGCGCCGATACCCTTGCAGCATTACCACGCTGCAGAAGTGAGCATTGCCTTGTGGCACACTACTCATGCTTCTTCGTCCCGGTATTCGCCCGCTGCCCACGATTTTCCAGTCATGTCGCGCACGCTGACTTGCCGTCTACGCTGGCAGTGGCGGGGAGGCAAGGCGGAGGCCGCGCACCGTGCAGTCGGGGTCACTCTTGAAGCGCCGCTGCAGCTCAGCACGCAGGCTGTGCTCCGTGGAGCCGTCGATGCGCACGTGGCCGACGGCACGCCGCACCTGCCGCAGGCCGTCGCCGTCGCCCGCCGTGGCGTCGTAGCCTTGCAGGAACATGTGCAGCCGGTCCATGACGGTGCGGTGGTGCGCAAAGATCAGCACCTTGGGGGGCGGCGAGGCGGCTGCGGCCGCCTGCGTGGCGGCTCCCGGGGCCGCCCCCGGCGGCTCCTGTGGAATGATGTGCGTCTCAAGAAACTCGCAGACCTGCAGTGTGTGGCACTGGGTGCGGTGTTGCGGGTGGCACAGGCGCCGATCTGCGGTCGTGCGGCGGTATGTGGCGGCACATCGTGCGGTCAGCGAGCAAATATGTGAAAGGGCGCCAGAAATAAGTCGGCCAGGTGGTGAAAGGGTAGCCCAGATGGTTGATGAACGGAGCACAGGGCCTCGTCCAGCGTCAAGGGCAGCGTGCAGATGAGTGCTGAGATGCAATCGCATGCAGTTAGAGAATGGCACAGCCCGATCGAATCAAATGCAAGGCCTAGGCACGCACAATGTTTTCCGCTGGGGTCAAGTCTAGCAGATAGCATTCACTGAACCAGGCGCTTGCCAGAATACTCACACCTAAGGGAGATGCGAGCCAGAAGAGCTGCAACATGTTCCCGCCTCGCTCACTCCTGCCATGAAAGGACATCCAGCAACAGCCGCAGATTCTCTAGTGCCACGAGTCCGAGGCAAAAACCAAAAGCACAAACAGCTCAAGTGCAACAGGTTGGCGCACCTGAGGCAGCTTGGCTAGGCCAAGGATGTGCTGGGCTGTCGTCACAGGCTTGTCCCGATTCTCATCAGTCACCTCCCGGCCCACGAGACGGAAGTTCCAGGCGGCCTGCTTGAGTCGGCCCCGCCCCACTGGCGCCCCCTCCTCCTCGTCCTCTGAGCCCTCCTCATCCGACTCTGCCACCGGCGCAGAGTCCTCATCGGCATGCAGCTCCCGTCCCTGGAAGATCTTATGGGCAGCTGCAGCCTTAGAGCCGCCGCGTGCTTCCTCCAGCTCCTGCTCCGTTTGGTACGCCTGCCGCCATTCCGGGTCTGGTTTACCGTTTCAGGAGGGTTGCTGCTTTGTTCAATGGCAGCGATTGCAAGGTAGGCGGAGACTGCTGCGGGCTGTGCGCTCGACGCTATCAGACAATCATGCCGCTGGCGCCCATGTCCACACACAAGGGGTACAGACTGTGTAGACACCAGCAGGCAACCGTGCGGCACATCTGCATGGCCCTCACTACGAGGCGTGATACACTGGGGATCCCTGATGCACAGGAGTCCTCGCACATAAGCTCGTGTCAAGCCTCAGGATTTCCAAGCGAGGACCAGCAGGACGATGCACAAGTTGTCATGCCACAATACGTTCCCCGCGTTAGGCCTGCACCTGGAATGCGATGGCGTCAGCCTGGCGATGCTCCGTCGCGCTTGGCCGCTCCAGCCGCACCACTTGCCGCCGCTTCTCCGGCAGCTGCGGCAGCACGTCCTGCTTCAGCCGCCGCACCATGAAGTCCCGCCGCAGCACGCCCGCCAGCTCCCGCAGCCGCTCTGCGCCCCCCTGCGCCCACCGCTTCGCGTCCCGCCCCCGCCGCTGCGCCACGAGCCGCCGCTGGCAGTACCGCCATGCAAAGGCGGTCTTGAATTCGTCAAACGCCTCCGCGCCGTGAAGGCGGTGCGGCGCGAGGGAGTGGAGCTGCCCGGCGAGGTCGTACGGCCGGGTCACGGACGGCGTGCCGGTGAGCAGCACGGCGCGCTGCGCGCTGCGCACAAGCCGACGCACCGCCTCTGTCTGCGCGCAGTCCTTCTTTCCCCCGGCCGTGCGCAGGTGGTGGCTCTCGTCGACGATCACCATTGAGAATGCTCCCGCTGCGAGGCAGTGGGGGTACCCAGGACACTTGTGGCTTCCCCACGAGTCGCCGTACTTCGTGCACCGACGGCACGAGAGGTTGGCTGCCATGTGGTACGACGTCACAACGACCCGGGGCCGTGGCTCCCCCGGTGTAGCGGGCGGCTGGGAGCTCTGGAAGTCCGCGAATGACAGCCGCTTGCCAGCGGGGCCGCTGTCGGCGCCCTCCACAGCAGATGGACCGGATAGGGCCGCTGTTGTGCTGGTGTCGTGCTGCGAGGTTGCGCCGTCAGCGGCAGAGGCGGAGGGATCGGGCTCGGGCGCGGGGCAGTCCGGCGTCGAGCCCCAGTCGGCGTTGCCCTGTATGACGGTGATGTCGCAGGGGCGCAGGCTTGGCAACCACTTCTCCAGCTCCTCGCACCACAGCAGGCGGATGCTCGCAGGGCAGATGACCAGCAGCGGCGCCCACTCATGCATGTGGCACGCCGCGAGCGCGATCGCCTGGACCGTCTTCCCAACTCCTGCACATGCACCTGGGGCGTTCGGCAGGCGTCAGCTGAGCAGGACCCTACAGCAGCAGGGAGGTCAGTCCTCCAAAAATATATGCGTAAAACGTCACAAGCAGAAACATCTGATGTACATGCGGCGATATGGAGCTCAAGCCCCAGGAGCGCACCCATCTCGTCGCCGATGAGGCAGCGCCCACGCCGTGCCAGCCCAAAGCGCACCCCCTCTGCCTGGAACGGCATCAGGCTGTGCCGCAGCGTGGCTGGCATGCGCCGCAGCGCAGCCTCCGCCTCTTCCGCCTCCTCCCGCTCCACCTGCCCAACAAAGCTCGCCTCCGCCCACCCCGGCACGTCCGCCCCGGGCGCATCAAGCAGCCGCAGCGCACGCAGCTTCGCCCGCAGCGCCGGCAGCTCCGCCAGCGCAAACGCCACATACTCTCGGCCCACCTCCACCGCGGCCGCCGCGTCCACGCCGGCCCGCTGCTGCAGCACCGCCAGCACGCCCCCCGCGCTGCGCACAGCGCTGCGCGCTTTGCCCAGCGGACGGACGTACACTCGCACGGCGCCGCCCCCGCTGTCGCCGGCTGCGGCAGCCGACGCCACGACGCGATTGTCATTCACCGCGGGAACTATCTCCAGTGCGAGCTTCACGGCGCTCTCCTGCAACTCTCCCAGAGCAGAGAAACCGCACGACATACAGCGCCATGCATCGCCGTCCGGCAAGCTGAAGCGCTGCATCACCCCGCCGCAGTGCTCAAAGATCCCCGGGCACACCTCGTACGGGCAGACGGACGGCGGCGGCGCTGCCGGCCCCCCTGACGGCCCGACAGCGGCCGGGGCGGACGCAGCATGCATGTGCGGCCGTGGTGCATGGCCTGCGAGGGCCCCTGCAGGTGCGCGCACGTCACCTCGTTGCGGAAGGATCGCAGCGGGCGCGGGGCGCGTGGACACGCCAGTCACAGGCGCAGACGCGCCGTGTGGGCGCTGCACGTGTGCATGCATGTGTACATCTGCCGGCCGCGGATGTGTGAGCGGCTGTCCGCGATGCGCCGAGTGGGACGGTTGAGGCGGGTGGCTCTGGCCTGGGTGCTGGTGAGGGAGGCTGTTAGGCACTCCGCCAGGCTGCTGCAGTGGCGGGTGTTGCTGAGCAGCTGCCTGGCAGGCGCTGGCGGAGTGGCCGTGCCGTGCGGACTGCGACGGGGTCGCGGTGTTGTGGAGGTGAGTCGAGGGCTGGTGACGGACGCCGTGTGGCTGTGCATGCTGTAGAGGACCAGGCTGGACAGCTACAGGCTGTAGTGGCTGGAGGGGTGGCCTGGAGTCGAGTGCTGGGGTGCAGCGCTGCTGGTGTGAGTGCTGGCGGTCGGGCCGGTACTGTGAGGGCTGGTGAGGGCGGTGGCTGTGCTGTGAGTGGGAGCTGAGGTGGGCTGCAGGGTGATGGCTCCGCTGCTGAATCTGGGACTGTGGGGGCGCCTGGTACGGCTGGTGATGCCGGTCCTGGTGGGGCTGATGGCGGCTGTGGTGGGGCTGCGGCTGATGTGGCTGTGGCTGCGGCGTACCTGGCCCTGGCTGAAACTGCTGGGAATACCAGGGTTGCAGTGGTAGTGTCGCCTGGTGAGGACTGGGCGGCTCAGTCCTTGGCTTGCTCAAGGCGGGCCCAGGCATGTTCGGTCGTGTAGCCTGGGCACCTGTTGCAGCGGGCTGCCACACCTGCAATGTGACACACGTGTAGTCGTGACAAGAGAAGGGTAAGGAGAAGCAGCAATAGAAGCAGCACTAGTGGCTCGGAATCCGAGTGAACAAGCGTACCTGGGGCACAGGGCGACGCTCATGTGGTGCAGGTAGCGAGTAGCTTTGCTGGGCTTGTGGCTGTTGACTCGGTCTCAGGGGCATTATTACAGACTGGAGGTTTGGCTGACTTGAGCAGAGCCCGACTGACGTGGGAACTAAGCCACAGCCCTGGGTTGAGCTCGCTGCTGGAGCACTATTGGTACGGCCTCGGCTGGAGGTTGGCTGTCTGTCACTACCGTGTAGGCCACGATGATGGAGCCGCTGGACGCAGCTTGCTGAAAACTCTCCGCAACGGCTTCCATGCTGTGCCTCACTCTGCTCCGAGACGTTTGATGGGGGCGCTGCTGAGTGTCGGATGGCAGAGAGGACCGCAGGACTCGGCTTCAGCTGTTGCTTTGCAGGCAGGCTTTCTGGCCGTGTGGGATGGTAATATGCGCAATGTTCTGAAGCCTCCCCTCGTTCAAATTGAGCAACGACAGATCCTTTCACAGTGTCAAGGCAGCTACTTGATCTGCTCCCAGTCGCCGCGCCAGTGGAACTTGTCTCGACGACATTTCCATCCTGGGCGACGGGTGCAACAGCACGCGACGACAGCAAGCTTAATGCTGATTCGAAAGCCGGCGCAGAAGACTGCTGGCGGCTGTAATTACTCGGTGGCTGGCCGATGCGTAGGCAGTCCTGGTAGTTTGAGCATTCTTCTGTTGTGCTGTCATGACCTGGCCCTGTCATGATGTGTAAAGAAACTTCCCTTTCCTTGCCGCCAACACTGCACGTAATTAACCGAACAGACGTCTAACATGCCTGATTACTGGCATGGTCTGTTGTTTATCCCGCGCATATCGCCAAAACGTGCTATCGCTGCAGAGCTGGTCGCAAACGAAAGACGGTCTTCGCGGAGGTCCGGAAGCTACCGTCGACACTCATCGCCCGACGATCATATCCTGTGTCGACTGACCTATGGCAAGATCGAGAGGGTAAAATCCCTTGCGATTGCGAAGCAGAGCGGTGTGCTGGCCCATCCAAGTACGACTCGACACAGCACGACCTCTATGCGGACAAAGACCGCCGCATTCTGCACTAGCCTATGGCTTCCAAAACGAAAGCCTAGCTGTCCTCGGATCTGAACTTCTAGATCTGATGTGCGCATGTGTGCCGAGCCTCGCACTGATCTTTCGTTGCAAGCCACGTTTTAACGGGACAGTGGCTTCACCCGAAACTGGCAGTGGCAATTGGCCAATCGATTGGTCACTATGAATGGAGGCAGTTGTCAGGATGCCCAAAAAATAATCTTGGTATGCTAGCCACGGCTGCGTGAGCTGCGCGTAGTGATGCTTGTGCTGCTGCGTTTGCACATGTGAGCTGTGCCCGCAATGGACACAGCGTTGCCTGCACTGATCAGCACAACCATGCTCGGGAAGTCTGAAAGGAAGGTGTGATTTCCTTGTTCCCACGTGTCGAGCATGGCCATGCTTGTCAAGGCGTGCACTCCATTGCCATTTGCATGCCACTGCCCAGGATCTGTGATTTGTGCACTGCCATCGCTAGCGGGCCAAGCTGCATAAGGCAATCTTCGGGTATGTATGCTAGTCCACCCTTGTATCTCGTAAGCTTCCAGTGACAGTGAAACGGAGATCACAAAGTGCTTTTGTCGTTTGGAGGAAGACTGGTCAACACGCTTTCCAGGATCCATGCGGTTGGGTGCTGCAGGTGTGTAATCCAACCAGTGCTTGCGGAGTGTCTTGATGTCTCTTCCACAACAATCGGAGCAAGTGCAGCATGAGCAGTGCTCTGACATCCTGAAGCCGACTTCTCACGGTGCTCTGATTTCAAATGCATACAGTAACTTTTGATTACATGCCGTGTAAACAGGGCCAAAGTGTGTGATTGCCATGCGTGGCAGGTGCTGACGCCCCTGCGGTGATTTGACCTCCAAGTCTGTCATTGCCACCCTGTCAGTGGAACCAAGCCACACACCACTGATCAGTTCTGTCGAATTCGCCAAGCCTTATAGCTGCCCCTTGGATGCATGCCACTGCACTGGCAATGAGAAATACTCCAGAGGTTCAGGACCGAATGCACATTCGCCGAGGCGATCTTCATCCCAGCCTGATGGTAGATACATTTGCGCTGCCAAATCCGCACGCCTTCCCTGACCGCTCGGGACTTGCTGGAAACTCTGTCGGATTGAAGATTGGGCTAAGGCCAACGTGGAGAGGCTGCACACACATATGGCCGTCACGCGTTGACTCATGCTGCACCCAGTTCGTGTCCAGCATATCTCAGCGAGATACAGTCCCATCGATGCAATAGCGGAACTTATCGGTGTTCTGGCACAAACATGTAGGGGGGAGCACCTGAGGATACTTGCGCATGCTGCAGAGTGTCTTTTGACGCTGTATATGATTGGATCGGACAGCCGGGCTTGTTGCATAGGCTGGACCTGCTGGGCTGTCCCAACTCGGATTCTTTGGCTGATTGAAGTTCCAAGACTCTTGTAACTGTATGGTGCAACTGCTTTCATCTCTAGACAGTGCACAGGAAAACGATGCGTCCCAAAGCATAACCAATACCTTTGTCAAAGTGCTGACACAAGGCGCTAGATCAAGACACGGCACAGTCTGCAGGTTTGGCAAATAACGGATGTGATATTCTCTGGCTCCTGACAAAACTCACTGCCAAAACTGGAAGCTGAATGCTGCAGCAAGCACCTGGATCCGTCCTCTTCCCCCCCTGGGCAGGATTCCGCAATTGCACACAGCAGGTGTGATCACACACGCAATTGGTAAGTTGTAGACCTTGCCGAAAAGATCAACCTGTTGCAGGTACTTTGACAGACTCGCACCATTTGTGACAGTTCGCCTTCACTGACACAGGTTGCAAGTCCTCTGCAGTATAGCTGAAATGCCTGCCAGGAAACCGAATTTGAGGCAACCAGGTCAGAAAATTCGCTGAACAACATGGCTTTGCTCTTCCGGCCTGACAAGTGGTCCGCATGGTTTTTGAAGTCTACAATTTGCAGGACGCGAGGGATATCCAAATCGCCGTCCAGATGCTGATGCAATTTCTGCAAGTGTTGCACACCCATGTTTCAGCCGTGAACACACAGGGATTGCCATGTTTGACTGCAAGACTGGGCATGCAGCAGGAACATGCCGCATATACACTCTTGCTTCGCTCCATTTGCGCCGGAGACAATTGAGCATACACCACATCAATAAAGTGGTGTATGGGAATCCGCCCATGGCAGTCCTTGTCCATCAAGCGGAAGATGGAATGAACGCATGCTTCGCCCAAACCACAGAAGCGCTCCACCACACGTGCAAGATCTCCAAAGGCGATTGTATCGTCAGGACTGGCAGCGAACCTAATTTGCAATGCGAATTCTACAGCGCCATGTGCTCCATGCCTAGCAAGTGAGTTTCGAATGCAGTGCAGTACATCTCCTTGTGAGCACATGTCTCGCTGCGCGCACGATCCAGTGCCATCTATTCGGCTTGCCCCAGAATTGAAAGCATGGCTTGCGTTGCTGGACTCAGAGCTGGTGGATTGCATGTGCTGCAGTTGAGAAGCTGCAGCTGGGGCATACTGGGTCACTCCTTTGTCGGTTTTAGCAGCCTGAAATTATGCTCGACACAGTGAATAATCAGTCGATGAATGTTGCATCACATACAATAATTCCCAATGCGTCGAGTATACTGACGGGTCCACAACATCGCAGACTATGAGTATGGCGTTACCGAAAACAAGGGACTGCACCTGACCGCCAACACCCGACCATGTTGCATGATTATTCTGAAACACGACATGATCTGTGGCGCCCGGGGCGAAATGATTGTGTCTCCTTCCTGATTTGCTTGACTTCGTCAGATGTGCTTGCGGCGACAAAGTCCGGTCGTTTCCCATGTGGTCCCAGCCACCAGGGCTGCCCATGGTCCTTATACTTGGCTTATAATCCAAGCTGTGAAGGTAATGAGAGGCATTGGGATCCGGCATTTTGTCTTGCACTTGGATGGCAAGGGACTTGTTTTAGCCAATACACGGTTTCTCGTGTACGACTTCGCTGGTAAAGATGGAACATTGCAACGTCTCTTTTGAACGAGCTGGTGCCCGGACACTGTCTCGCGCCCAGCCACAGTCGATCTCAGTCCCCGGAACATATCCCATGCATGTTCTGCACGTTCACAAGGTGCCTGTTTCCTCAGCCCTTCGCCTGAGCCTGAGCTCGCGATCAGGTAGGCGCGTTCTAGACATACACACATATATAGGCTATAGTCTGGCACATGCTCTGCTGTATGGCTCCGTTGGGAGGCCCTGGAAGCTCACATGGCTGTCAGGCACCAGCGACAGGGTCCGGCACACACACAAAATGCCATTACGGCAACCCATTGAGATCAGCAGGCAAATGGATACAGGGACATAGTGCATCAAAATATATCCATACGTTTTCGGTACCAGAAACTCCTCGGTCAGACCACCCACGGGTACTGGTGGTTACAGTGATACAAATGAGAAATGCTGCTGCAATGAACCCTGCCTTGTGAGCTCTACTTGCAGGCACAACAGTAAGCGTGATCTAGAACCTGACGCCATGACAATGCATGTGTTGTTGTTCAGTCCAGGCAGGGATGCGAGCTGTGTGGCCGTGTATGCACAAGCTGCGTAGCCTGGACGTTCCACATCAACGTTTCGGCAAAAGATTAGCCTTGAAATCTGCAATGCTGGCCTCCGCGCCTGGTTCAAAAGACAGGTTAGCGCTGCAGCATAGCTTGTCTCGTCACAAAGCCTTCACGCAACTGACACTGCTTCTACATATGGAGCTGGTCTGACCACTGCTCATGCTGGGCGAATGCCACTGTTGCATGGCAGAGTGCTGAGACATGGGATGCAGCAGAATTGCACCAGGCAAGAGTGGTGTACCTGTCTGGGGCTGCTCAGTTGCTTTCATAAATCCAGGCTCAAGACTCAAAACTAAAAAAACCTGCCAGCAAAGGCGCAAAGGTGCTAATATGATGTTTGCAAGGCATAGCATGTCTCTCTGAAGAGCATTCAGGACTCAGTAGTAGCTTTCAGTCTGTGCTGTGCACGCTTGATCTGCTCCAGCCGAAATGCAAAACAGGTGGGCGCAAAACAGGTGGGCGCAAAAGAAGTGTACAGAATGCAACGACTTCCACATCTTCTTGGCAGCGGTGCAGACAGTGCACCAATCGACTATAGTGATGCGATTACATTGACCTGTGACAGGATGACATCTTGCTGGATTTGAGCTCACATGCTGCATGTTTGCTTGACAGGCTGTCTGTCCGCCTGCGAACTCCCCAAGCGTTCTGTGCGAGCGCACGTCTGGCTCCTGTAGTTTGACTCCGCCAAACTGTCATGTGAAAGCAGAGGTGAGAACTCCATGTTGCAGTCATGCGAGCCCAGCTTGTATCCCAGGTTCAGGCCTAGCTTGTACTTGGACTTGCCATCCACAGCAGTGTGACAGGTCCGCCAGATCAAAGTCCATGGACGGGGGGGGGAACAAGCAGCAGCTTGCAGGACTAGTGCTTCATCTATAAATGGGCTCTCCACTTTGCACAATGAAGTCAATGTACAGCCAGCTACGCATTTCACTTCTTTTGGGGTGCTTTGGTGTCCTCCTGACGCCGTTCTGTCAAAGCGTCCAAATGCTTGCCAACGTACTGAGTGGACAGGCCTCTGGGCGCCTTGAGCAAATGCTTCTCCATGATCTTCCTGCACTCTTCCAGATTGGTGTTCTTGTGGCAGGTCGCGGTTGTAAGGGCGCTGGGGATGGGGTGATTCATCTGTCCAGATCTCTGCAACGTACAAACGCCGGAAGGACATGCGCAAGTGATTGGTCTGATATTTTTTGGACAGTCACTGTTGCGGACCACCGTCCGGAGTGATGATTTGATGAGGTACTCTTGCATCAGCAGGCGTGAACCTTTGGCCTAAGCTCTTCCGCAGATGTTCAGTCGATCGCTGTTCGCATGCACCTGTGCCGTACTTGCAGGTGACTTCCGTGCGGGCTCACGCGAGGCCATTGCCAAGGCTTCACAATATTGCTATTCACAGGTGTGTTTCACAGATACGCAAACATGGCTTAAGCTCTGGCTTCAAGTATCACGATCACTAGTACAGTAGATTCCAGATTCCGGTCGACAGTACCCCAGGACAGGATTGACACTGCAGCCTTTAGGCGCAAATAACGCGTTCCTCTGCGCTTACGCAGTAGACCGCTGGGGAATATCGACTATGGTTTGTACAGGCCATGGGTTAGCCCAGGTCCCCACACGCCCACACGATGGTTCATCAAGTCGCACAGTCCTCAGACGCCATGATATCTGAATACATATCACAACCGCATCACAGATTCATAAGTAGCGGTGGTATGTTTGCTGCCCCGCTCGCTGGCGATTTCGAGGGATGTGCCGATGGACCAAAGGGCAACGTTGGCAAAAAAATCATTTGAACGGTTGTTCTATCGCCTCGTACCGTCACACGAGGCCTGAATAGCTACACTGCAATGTTCTGATATGACTGCTACCTACTGTAGCTATTTGCGGTAGCATTGTGGCAGCCGGCAGGCAGCACTGGTCTCACGACGGAACATCTATGCAATTGTGTACCCCATTGTTCCAAATGAGATCCGTGTGCCATGAGCAGCGCAGCACAGGCACCTTGACTACTACAGCGTGACCCTAATATTACAGATTCTTGACCTCCAGAAGCTTCATACTCTGGTCCACGTACACAGGAAATCTAGCTGGAGTAAAGCTGAGTGGACTCTTGCCTCGCTGCCCCATACCAAAGTGATAGGTGTCCCCCGACAAGTCCTGGCACCGAAACCCACCTGGCCTGAGCGGCAGACCTGCTCACGCCACATTCTCTAATGCGAGCCCTGCGGTCCGTCCAATCAGTATCTTGCCTGACGTGATGCCAGTATCGCAGTGGCTGGTGTGTGTTGTGCGTTGAGAGCAACGATGTTGAACTCCATGCGTGCCATAGCTGGCAGTGCGGGTTACAATACTTGGGGCCGGATGTTCTGGTCCTTGGCTGTGTGTACGGTGTCCTGCGCCGGCAGGTGTCCGGTGACATGCATCTATTATTGCCTCCGCAATGGACAAGCGTCCAGGGATGCCTTGGGGCTGGGTAGTTGTATGCGGATGTGTTACATTGACAGAGCCAGAGAGGCGCGCAGCCCCGCAGATTACAAAACAGCATGACATCATTGCAATCAAACAATAGCAAACGCACCTCCACACAGCGACACGACAGGCATGCGTTCACCCAGAAACAGTCCCAGGAACCGCCTATGTGAGCAGATCTGCAGCCGGGGCCAGTCAACGTGTGCCAACGAGAAGTTATGAATTGTTTAGTGTTTTGTATACAGAGGCAGCCGCTCAGCTGAGCTCAGGTTCTGGTCGTTATATGCGCGGTCATGCATTTCCATCAGCTAGATAATCTTGGCACCGAGTAGCCATCCCCCCAGCCTGATTGCATTGAGGAGCAACCCTAGTTGAGGAGCAACGCGCAGTCGACCGGTGCGGGAGACGAGCATGAGCCGATGTAAGAACGACTGCCTGGAAGTACTTCACTACGTAGATTGAAAACGGATTCAGCCCGTCACTGATTCACTGGGTCTGGTGTTGGAGTTTCAGGCATATACCAGTGCCTGTGCTTGTTGAAGCACGGAACTTTGGCCGTGCTGCCTCCTTCGCTGCCGTGTCACAACTACATTGCAATTGACAAGAAGCGAGGCAGCACGGGTGATGCCGATTCGCATCACCCTCCAACAGCCGTAAGCATGACCGTAGCATGTCACAGTTTTACAAGAGAGCCTTGCATCCATTATCTGATTTGTCGCATATTTCACATACTTTCTAGAAGCCCTCGGCACCATACATACCAGCAGAGGGCTTATGGTCCCTCGAGCTGTGCTGCAAGACAGCAGTGGACAACAGGTAGGGACTTATGGTGTTGATATATAGCAGGCTGAACCGACAAGGTCTCTACCAGTGGCCGAGGCCGAAGAGGGCCTTGAAGTCCTTGGGCAGGTCATGCAGGCCGTCACCGGGGGCGCCCGTCTCGGGGAAGCCGCACTCCTTGAGGCACGCCTGGTCCAGCGCAAACGCGCCCTGCGGGCTCGCCTCCACGAGCTGTGCACCGCTGGCCGCAATGGCCGCCGCGCCGGCGTCGCTGCCGGCGCCGAGGGCGGCGAGGGCACCGATGACGTTGAGCGCTCCGGGGTCGCTGCTGGTGAAGGACTGCAGGAAGACGTTGGGGAAGCACTGGCGGTTGTGGTTGTGGTGCAGCAGGCCCTGGGGCACAACAAACACCTCCCCGGGCGCGACCTCAAACGTGATGTCCTGCGCCGCCCCGTTCTCCTGCGAGATGCCGGCATCCATGACACCTGCAAAAAACGGCCGTGCTGTCAGAAACTGGGGTGCGACTCTGCAACGTGTACCGAGTGAGCATGTACGCATGCATGAGCACAGTACACAAGATCTGGAGGCGCACCGAAGATGACGGAGTAGAACTCGTTGGCGCGCTGGTGCACGTGGGGCAGCAGGATGCCGCAGGGCTTGAGCACGGTCAGGAACTGCGCCTCCCCAGGCTCGGCGAGGGTGGAGAGGAAGGGGTTGGTGGCCTTGGTGACGCGCTGCTGCAGCACCGCCGCGTTGTCTGTCACCGCCGACACATCCTGCACACACGCGCCGCCAGGTCAGTCAATAGCGTTGTTGTAGTGGGCCACCGCCAGGCGATACAGTGACAAACAAGAAAGCATTGCAGGCTATGACTGACTCCAGATCGGACGGCAACAAGACATACTGATATCAGTATTTCGAGCAATGTATATTTTGGCCACATATGGCTTGACAAGTGGCGCACCGGGTCCGCGAACGCAAACTTGAAGGCGGAGGCATCCCCCTCGACCCCAAACTCCAGGCGCTGTGCGGCCTGTGGCAGGCGGGCGGTCTCGAGCTGGTTGGGGGCTGGCTCGGGGGCGCGCTTGTGGGCTGAGGCAGACACGCCACTGAGGGCGAGGGTCACCATGGCGAGCGAGGACAGAGCCATGTGTGCTGTCGGGGTGAAGCGGGCACAAACGAGGGAGTGAGAAGCTTGGACGAGTCCAGAGGATGAGCGAGGCAGGTAACTGGTGCAAGCCTGAGCTGTAGATCTAGAGTGGAGGTGCAAGATGAAAGTATGGGCAGATGTATATCACTGGGTGGTTGTGTTGATGGTGGATGTGAGGTGATGGATTTTGGATTCCACCTCTGTGTATATATAGCGTTGCATCGGCTGGGTGCGCCGCTGGTGTCGCAGGCGCGGTTCCGCAGCCAGATGCTGGAATTCTGCTGAGCCTGCGAACTCCATGCTTGCGTCGAACGGAGCCGACACGCATGCACGCCCCGCCAGCATCAATGACATAATCGCCCTCACAGACGCATCGACGGCGACCTGGCTGCACGCAGTCACAAGGGCGTGTGGATACCTATGAAGACTACATATTATAACTTTGGTGGACATCACCAGATAGGCGCTTGACGAGACGTGCTTGAACTCCACGTGCGCACTGCTCCGGGTGCTACGACGTCAACGCCGCGTACTGAAACGCGAGCTTACGTATCGCACCACGCTTTTGCCACGTGGACCTGAGCACGTACTCCGCGACTGCAAACACGGCCTTCACAATTGAACTTTGCCAGCTGAGCATCACTTCTACCAACATTTCCAAGCCGGCCAAACAGACTGCCGATGAATCATAACTTTCGAAGCCCTGTTGGTAAGCACCAGGCCATGCAGTACTCATCGTTGCTTTCGGGAGGCCTCGCGTGTATGCATGCTGCTGCTTTCGCGGTGCATGTGGCCGAGCCCAGGACGAACTCGCATGCAGCCCAGACCAGGCATCGGCTCAGGCCGCCTGGAGTGCTGTGTGCCAGAGGCCCTCCGGCACCTGCATAAAACGGTTTGCCTTCTGTCTGTCTGCATCAGCTTCCCATAAGCCACTCAACAAGTATTCCTAGGCAGCTGCTGCTCAAAGACAAAGAGTCAAAGATCTCATATCCAGCTACTGCATTCAATAGCAGCTCTAGCAGATCTCCTGTTTAGGTCCTGATACCTTCAATACTTTCAACAGACCCCACCAGCACCTGCTAGTATGGCTTTCTCCTCGCTTGCCATCGTGACCCTCGCCCTCAGTGGCGTGTCCGCCTCAGCCCACAAGCACGCCCCCAAGCACACCCCAGAGCCTGCCCCCAACCAGCTCGAGACCGCCCGCCTCCCACAGGCCGCACAGCGCCTTGAGTTTGGAGTCGAGGGGGACGCCTCCGCCTTCAAGTTTGCCTTTGCAGACCCGGTGCGCCACAGCCACATATCATTTGATGCCTCCGCAGCTTGTCATGTCTGCTGACACTGGCAGTCCCTACCAAACTTTTTGGAGCGGCGACGCACAATCAACGCCATGAAGACGTCCTGATTTCGACAAGGGCTCTCAGAGCGTCGTCCACTATGGGACAATGTACCGATGTCTTATACCTGTCCCAAGCAGGGCCTACTGCGGCGACTGACCAGCAGCGTGTATGCAGGATGTGTCGGCGGTGACAGACAACGCGGCGGTGCTGCAGCAGCGCGTCACCAAGGCCACCAACCCCTTCCTCTCCACCCTCGCCGAGCCTGGGGAGGCACAGTTCCTGACCGTGCTCAAGCCCTGCGGCATCCTGCTGCCCCACGTGCACCAGCGCGCCAATGAGTTCTACTCCGTCATCTTCGGTGCGCCTCCAGATCTTGTGTACTGTGCTCATGCATGCGTACATGCTCACTCGGTACACGTTGCAGAGTCGCACCCCAGTTTCTGACAGCACGGCCGTTTTTTGCAGGTGTCATGGATGCCGGCATCTCGCAGGAGAACGGGGCGGCGCAGGACATCACGTTTGAGGTCGCGCCCGGGGAGGTGTTTGTTGTGCCCCAGGGCCTGCTGCACCACAACCACAACCGCCAGTGCTTCCCCAACGTCTTCCTGCAGTCCTTCACCAGCAGCGACCCCGGAGCGCTCAACGTCATCGGTGCCCTCGCCGCCCTCGGCGCCGGCAGCGACGCCGGCGCGGCGGCCATTGCGGCCAGCGGTGCACAGCTCGTGGAGGCGAGCCCGCAGGGCGCGTTTGCGCTGGACCAGGCGTGCCTCAAGGAGTGCGGCTTCCCCGAGACGGGCGCCCCCGGTGACGGCCTGCATGACCTACCCAAGGACTTCAAGGCCCTCTTCGGCCTCGGCGAGTGGTAGAACACCACAGCTGGCCGTCAATTGATCGACGAAGAACCCAGCTCTGATACAACAAGCCTGGATGAGGCCGTAGATGCAGCGCCTCTTGCGGGCCACAGCATATTCATAGGACCCCTGTTCCCGGTTGTTGGGGTGGGTTGGCAGCTGAGCTCATCATAACAGAGCCATGACGCTGCGGTAGATTCTCATGTGGCTGTTTGCTCCCTCTGCTTGACAGGAGGGCCTGGCAGTGATGTGCCACAGGTAGCAGATAAGCCTCCATGTTCCGTGTTGCGGGACTGCGGGGGTTGCGGCTGGCGACTATTATTGCTTGTACTTCAAGCGAACCCCGTGTTTGATGGCGCCGCGCAGCGAGTTGTACCCCCCATATCAGCGCTGTCCGCGCATGCTGTAGCGAATGTAAGCGTGTTTTCATTGGCTGTAGTGAATTTAAGCGTGTTTTCATTGGCTGCTGATGTTCCCATGTGCTCTGCAGCTGGAGGTGGTGTTTGGCTCCTTGAGACAACTCAACTGAAAGATGGACCAAGTCACAGACGAGACATATATGCACACAGCTGTGCTCCGCCAGCTCCAGGACTTGTATATCACTCCTATCAATCTGATGAACAGGGCCCTGTTGCTTGCCGTGGCCAGCAGGTAATCTGTACCAAGGCACGATCTCGCCGGAGTTCCGTCACAAAGCAGTGCTTTCAACAACATACATTTTTGAACAGCTCACCATTTTGCCATGGTCGTTCACGATGGATATTGTAAAGCGGTTAGCATGTCGGAGCTGTCAACTCCCTGCATGCAAAGCAAATCTTGGCAATGGCAAAGCGCCTGGCAGAGCATCTGGTGTAACTTCACACAGGGCAGCTGCTGCAGCACAGTTCATACGATTAATCACTATGATGCTAATGAGTGCAGCTTGAGACTGTTGTAAGATCGCTCTAAAGGTTTGGGGCGATTTGAGGAGCTCCTGGATTGCACATCGAGTCGACGCTATCTCGAGATACGTAGCTACAGATACAAGCGACGAGCCTGCCTTCGGGGGGCGTTTCTGATGCAGTGAAGGTGATGCGTACAATTTAAGTAGAATATGTGATGCCTCGGCCGGGCTAGAAGCGGCCGCGTCCGTGGCGGAGCGCTGCCGAAAGCCGCGTAGCCAGAGGTGTAGCGCAGCGGTACCAAAGCGTAAGAGCCCCCCGAAGACAATCTGAGATATATACTGCCCGCATGAGTGATGCGTACCTCACGTCACCCGAGCAACGGTTGTGGACTCCTGTCGTGAGAGTGTGTTGGAGCCATGCACACACTGAAGGTGAATCAGAAGCCCATTATAGATGTCGTTACAAAAGAGTGAACGGGACAAGACTCCCGTTCACTCTTTTGTAACGTTCTATTAACGTTCTTTTAACCCCAAAACCGAATCGCATCCGAATCAACAGCCAACATTACAGATGTAGTTACAAAGGACAGAGGCCGGGCATCAAGCCGTTTCTCGCAATCCACTCTCAAATCCACTCGCTCATTCATGGCACTGGGCCGGACACGGGCGCGTACCACAGCCCTGCCGGTGATTCTAGATGTATGTACGTTGCATGCTTGACGACGGAGCGCTGCTTGTGCACGGGATGACGCTGCCTCCGAGCTCGGCCGAGGCACATCTCCCGGGTGCATGCATGTAGGGCGGCCGCGGCAGTCGGGTTTGAAGTCCATGGACTGGCCACGTGGTGCCTGCAGGTTGCTCGTGCATGTAGAGTCGCTGCGCTCTACCGATGCACTGCACGCGAGGATTCGTCACATTCAATCTGGACTCACACGCGCATTGGCGTAGCCTTTAACGCTCGAGTTCGTCGCTGAGCATAGAAGTGACAGCAGCGAAGAGACAGAGCTCTAGATCTATAGCTACAGCAGCGGAGGCATGTCTCATCGATGCAGCGACTTCAGGCTGCCATGGCTACATTTTGCTATCTGCAGTACCCTGGCCAACAGGTGTACACGTGCACGGCTATGAGGGTCCTCGCAGACGAGGCGCTGAGCATCGACGCACGCAGCGCGCCACATCGTCGTCGAAGCGTGCGTGCTGGGCGCACGGCCATGCATGGATGTCGGTCGGCCCCGGCCGGAGCACGCGCCGGCGAGCGAAGCGCACGCGCGAGGTGAATCTTCGCCGTGCAAGCAGTCCAGCATGCTGCAGCAACAACGAAGCTCAGCGTTGACTGCCGCAAGGTTATGTGCAGGGGCTCTGCTCGCCTGCCTGAGTTGTTCGTGTTTTCTTGCCGTCTGGACGCTGATCCGCAGTCGCCCGTGTAGCAGCTGACCGCGAGCTCGGTGCATCCGCAGCACATACTGACGTTTTCATCGTCGCCACGACACTTCAGCGAGTGCACCTACGTGTATCTGTTCTGATCAGTGTACACGCTGCTTCATTTTGGCAGTATGAAGGTGATACAAGTCGTCGGGGTGGCATGGCTGGCCGTGGCCGTAGGTCCGATGCTAGCGGCGGCGCAGGAGGGTGAGAGTGAAGGCGCCGTCGCTGCCAAGCCAGAGGGTGAAGGCGAAGGCGCTGTTGAGGCAGAAGGCGAAGATGCAGCAACAGAAGGGGAGGGTGCTGTGGAGGCAGAAGGAGCACAGCCTGCTGAGGCCGAAGGAGAGGGTGCTGCGGAAGAAGAAGGGGAGGGTGCTGAGGAGGTGGAAGGAGAGGGTGCTGTTGGCCCAGAAGCAGAAGGTGTTATGGAGGCAGAAGGAGAAGGCGCTGTTGAGGCAGAAGGGGAGGGTGCTGCTGCACCAGCTGCTAACTATGACTACTCTGGGGACTACGACTATGCTGGCGACTATGACTATTCTGGAGACTACGACTATGCGCCTGCGCCAGAAGGCGAGGGTGCGGCAGGCCCTGAAGGCCCGAAGCCATACGCTGCAGAGGTATGGACTCCCCAGCAATTTCAGCTCCGGCTGGCGCGTTCTGTTGGTGGGCAGCGCCGGTGCTCTGCCCGCTGCGGCCGGTCCCGTGTGCCTCCGCCGCATGCGTGTGCTGCTGCCGCCACTCACCGCGGTCCTGATCCCTGGAGCCGTGGACATCCCCATGGCCGGCGCTGCATGTGGTGCACATGTGCAGATTGAGCAGGGCCTGGCCTACTTTGTCGACCTCGCCACCGTCGGCCGGCCCAAGGTGGTGGCCCTGCGCGATGCCGTAGCGGCGGGCGGCGTGCCGGCGGCAAAGGCGGCGTACGTGCAGTCACGCAACGAGTACGAGCAGATCGAGGTGCTCGCGCCGGGCTTCCCCGACGTCGACTGCTGGATCGACTGCCGCGCCAGTGCGCCCCCCTCGCCCCCGCACCCCCACCACGGCCCATGGACCTGTGCTGCGGTTCATGCATAACAGGCGCGGACGAGCGGCATCGTGTGAGGTGGCGGCTGTGGTGCAGACTCGTACGACTCCGGGGAGGGCCAGGCCGATGGCGTCAACATCTCGACCTCAGAGTTCCAGGGCTTCCACCGCATCGAGAACCTGGTGTTCCGCGACGGCGTCACCGCACCCGCCGTGCCGTACGCCAAGGGGCTAGTCACACTCTGGGACGAGCTCTCCCGCTCTCTCATGGACCCCTCCAACTTTGAGTTCTGCGGGTGCGCGGCCGCTGCATGCAGAGCCTGCCCTGTGCCTGCTCCCTGATACCACAGTCTGGGTGCACAGACGGCCTTTCAATGCACTGTTGAGTGGCGTGCCATAGCCTACGTGCCTCGTGTCCCTTTTCTGGCGCCAGGGTTTTTTGGACGTTGCCGGGGCAGCTGCGCAGGTGGTTCGAGGGCGTGATCGGCCTCGCGGGCGAGGTGGCCGCGAAGAAGATCTCAAGCGAAGAGGAGACGTACTCTGACCAGTCCATCCTCATCTACCACAACAACTTCCTGGGCATTGAGAACGCCGTCGCGCCGTTCATCCCAGCCGTGCGAGCCGCCAATGCCACAGTCGCCGACGCGCTTGAGAATGCGTTCACCGCTGCCAACGCGTCTATCGCAGCCTATGTCAAGCCTGGTGCGCCCACCCGTCCGTGGCACAGCCAGCCCGATTTTTGCATGCTGTGTTACGATTGTGCAAGAGCAGGGGCTGATCCAGCCGCAGGGCAGTGCTGTCATGTCCGTCACTGCTTGACTAAGCTCAGGCTTACTCTCGCTGGGACTGTAAACTACCTGGTATGTGAACTGCACTCAGTGGGCATGGGCGCCTTGATGCTTACGATGCGATGGCTTGCAGATGGCACCTTCACCCCATACTCAACCATCGGCAACCCGGCGCGAAAGGCTGTCCAGGCGGCCGCATACGACCTGCACTTTGCCATCATCGACGCGCAGGCCGTGCTGGAGGCCGCCGCGGGGCTGCCGGCGTGTGCCGGAGAGGAGGAGGCGGAGGAGGAGTGCGTGCACCCCCAGCCTGTGGAAGCCCTCAAGGCAGTGCGGCCCCGCTCGCCCGCGTCGCCCCTCACTTTGCATGCTCACCGTCTCCAAAGTTTTCTCCGAAACTTAAGATTGCGTACGGCTGGTGCATCGAGCACAGTAGCACACAGCACAGTAAACAGCACGCAGGTATTCAGTCGTCGCCTGGATTCGTCTGACAAGCACAGCGCGTCAATGCCAAATATGCCCGGCTCAAACGTCAGGGCTGGCCTGCAACCCGGTGTAATCATCTGTGTAGCGGTATGGGGTGTCACAGTGGATTTCGGGACGATTCCAGGTTCATACAGAGAGCCACAACGTCTGAACTGGGGCGAGCATTCACTCATGGTGGCATTTTGGTGCTTGCTCATTCTGCCATCCTGCCTGTCCGCCCCCAGTGCTCTGGAGGTCAGTGCATCCGTACCTATTCCGCAGCGCCCAAACTAACGCTTGACTCGGCATTCTACTTCCTGCAGCGTACGGTGGGAGCAGACTACTTCAAGGCACTGTACACTGCGAACAAGGCCCAGGTGGACGCGCTGGTGGTGCTCGCGGAGAGCGGCACCGCCACGCTGCGCCAGCTCAAGGCCGCGTACGCCCTCGCGCGGCCGCTGTACGAGCAGATTGAGACGCTTGCCCCGGCCTTCCCAGAGGAGGATGCTGCCATCGATGCCCGCCCCGACGGCTATGAAGGCGGTGAGCATGCATACTTGTCTTCTCGCGCTTCTTCATGTGTTGTGATTTCGCCTAGTAGCTTCACTAGGCAGCTATCATGACAGGCTCGATGGCAGGCCATCACCCTGAGGTTTGACAGGGGCCGAGAGGTAGCAGCATCGGCGCCTGTGGTGGGTAGGCATGGCTTTGCTACAAGGCATGCGCATTGCAAGTGACAGAGTTGCTGCAGGTGAATACAACCCCGACTTCCAGGGCTACCACAGGATCGAGCGCATGCTGTACCGTGACGGCATCACCTCTGGTGCAAATGACTTCACCCCCCAGGGCCTCGTTGCCTGGATCCGGCAGCTGAACACCACATACGTTGCTCTCGGCCAAAAGCTCAACATGGTGCGTTAACGCGAACGTGAATCCAGGCCGCCTCCTGCGCCGATGTCAATTGCCCTGCAGCACCTGCTTCCTCAGCTCAGCCGCAGCATGCATGATGTGATGGTGCCAGCAACGGTCAGTCGGTTTGCGAGCTGCTCGCTGTTTTCACGGGGCCACCTGCCTCGTCGCCTTTGTCTCTGTGACACATATGACGGGCTGTCCCCATCAGACCTGATGCGTTGCATCGACGCATACTATCCTCGTCATCCAGCTGCTACAGACTGCACGAACGTGGCCTGACTGGGGTGGGTGTGCAGCTGCCGGGCTCGATCGGGGCTGCGGACGTGTTTGACGGCGTGCTCGGGGTGATGCTCGAGGTAGCGGCGAAGAAGATCTCGAGCGAGGAGGAGACCTTCTCCGACTTCTCCCTCATGATCTTCCACAACAACTGGATGGGCGGCTACTCCCAGATCCTGCCCTTCGCCGAAATGGTGCGCCTGCAGCCTGACCTGCTCTGTGTCCCCACATCCTTGTGAATTCGCAGGTACGCCAGGACGTACCCCACCAGCAATGCCCATAAGGCTGCATCGCAGCAGCTGGTCTGTCGCTCAGCTCTTTTGCTGGCCCTCCTCGCGAGGCCTTGCTGTCCTGGTGGCCCTGCGATGTGGCTTCCAGGCCGGCGTTACATGCGGGGGCGTGTCTGTGCAGACAGCTGGAGGCTCAGGCAACCTGACTGCCGCATTCAACGCAGCCGTGGCATGCATTGCTCCGGCACAAGTGATGGGCCAGCCGCCGGCGTGCCTGCCAATGACGACAGCTGCAGACGTCACCCCAGAGTGTGTCCAGGCTGTGAGCACCATGAGGTACACAGGCTACAGGTGCGCCTGCTGCGATTCCCCGTAAGCCTGCTCCGGCTGAACAGTTGTTCACACCCATGGCTTTGCAGAGCTTTGCAAAGCTGCTATATGCCTTGGTGCCGTTCGTTGCAGGTCCGTAGTATGTGCGCATGTGTGAACGTTATAGAGTCTTCGATTCTGTGGGTTCGCAGCACGGGGGTGTCCGAAGATGCAACTGGGAGGGAGTGTGCAGGAGTGTGCCGATGGCCGTGAGGGAGTGCATCGTCGAGAAGGGCATGGCGCTGCGGGCGGTGATGATCGATGTCGCGAACGAACTCGGCGTGCCGCACACTTGCCACTCCTTCCACCAGGACAACGTCTTTGACTACAGGCACGCCCCTCGCGCCCCACTGCCTGGCCGCCGCATTGGGTGCTGATTTGCTGGCGCAACAGCATTGCCATCACGTCTGGACAGCTTGAATTGTGTCGCTGGCTGGCCGAGTCCGTCCGCTACATGGAGCCTTCTGGGAGCATGCTTCGATGGACACTTTGTGATGTAGCAGAACACGTGTGCTACACGGGCTCTGTTGCAGACAGCAGACAAGTGGCCAGCTCATGCTCAATTCAGACGAGTGCATTGCACACAATTATGCATAACTCGGAGCAAAGAGCAGTGCTCGTTTGCCGTAGTGTCGGTGCATACACATAAGCATGCACCTGGCTGGTTCCGGCACTGAGGGTGGCGGAAGCGTCGCAGGCACGCAACCCTCGTCACCACACCGAACGGCACAGAGAGGGGCACCGTCACGGTGGCTCCCGAGGAAGAGGGCGAAGGCGCCGAGGGCGAGGGTGAAGGTGAGGGCGCTGTTGTTGACGGTGAAGGCGAGGTCGAGGGCGCTGTTGCTCCAGAGGGTGAAGGCGACGGCGCTGTTGCTGAGGGCGAAGGCGCTGAGGGCGAAGGAGCTGTTGTTCCAGAAGGTGCGGGAGCCGAGGGCGAGGGTGAAGGCGTTGAAGGTACTCCTCCTCTGCCCACCCCCTGCCACGCCGTGTCCGTGTGTCCTCCACTGTCAATTTCTAAGTGTGGTTGTTCTCTGGGCCGAGGCTCAGGACCGTATGCCACTGTGTGTGCTGCATCAACGCGTAAATGTGTCTCTGTGCGTGCGTGTCTCTGTACGTTCAGTGCAGGAACACCATGGCTGGGCTTCACAGAGGGTGCTGGCATGCAGGTGAGGGGGCAGCTGAGGGCAGCGCTGCGACACCTGGTGAAACCACACGCGAGCTGCCAGTCGAGGGCACTTCCGTGGCCGAGAGCAGCAGGGCTGGCCCGGTGGCAGTGGCCGCGATCGCCGCTGTTCCCGTGCTTCTCGCTGTTCTGCTCTAAACCCTTCGATGATTTGTCATCGAGGGGACAAGAGGAACATCTGTTTCCAGTGCATTTTCGGAAATCCCCGGGTTGGCCCGGGGCGGTTGTGGTGGCATGGTGGCGGTCGCCGGTTGGGAGCTGAGTGTGTTACAAGGACAAAGGCAGCAAGTCGGGCAGCACCGCGAAAGGAGCAAGCAGACGAAGCAAACACCAAGACACCCACGAACATCTCACCCATCACCGGCGCAGCAAGCGACACAGATCCGCAGACCGCCAAGCACACACCCACACACCAGCACACACACGCACAGACCCACACACCCACAAACCCAAACCCACACACGCGCACGCACAAACCCCCACGGCCGACACACAACATCACAACCACCAGCACCACAACGCCCGCCGCCGTACGACAGGGCCAAACCCAACACACTGCTGCCTGAGGCCGCCCATCATGGCCGCCCGATTGCCGGGGGCCGCCCTGGCCCCAAGACCCACCCCCACCCCACCAAGCCACAGCATACCACGCCAGCCCGGCACACCGCCGCGCAGCCCCGCCGGCCCACGCCGCACCGCGCCTAGGACACTGCATCGCCCAAGCCGTTCCGCAGTCCCCGCACATGCCAACGAAGGCATCCCGCACACCCATCGGACCCGGCCTAGCTGGAGTCAGAGGCCACAGGTCGGTGGCGCCAAGCGGACGGGGCGCCCAAGGGGCACCCCACCGCTCAGGCCGGATGGCCTGTAAGCGGCGAGAGGTCATCAGACGGGACTGTGAGTCCCGCCAAAACTGCCTTGCCCGCGTGACGTGCCATCAGCGGAGCTGCGGCGCGCACCTGGCGCGCCACTGCACGACAGAGCGTCGTCGAGAGATCGCGCATTGCGTTCTCCAGGAAACGCCGCCGAGAGGCCGCGCCAGACCCCGCAGCCACATCAGCAAGCCTGTTGAGGAATGCAAAGGCGGCCGGGCCAACACGGCCGTACGTCTCATGCGTCAGCGGGACCAGCGTGAACGCGCCCGCGCCGGCCCGGCCGTACTTTTCGCGTTTGCGCCGGTCGGCGGCCTCTGCCGAGGCACCGTCGCGGAGCGCCGCGGCGCTGACGTTCGAGGAAGCCAGCGGGTGGGTGACGCACACGTCGCCGATGACCGGCGCGCCCGGGAAGAACGCGAGGATGTCGCCCCGCTGTGCGGGTCTGCGGGACCGGGGCACTGCCTGCGACGGGGCAGCTGGTGCTTGGACCGACTGCTGCGGTGCTTGCGGCACTGCCTGCGCGGTGTGGGGGGCGGCCGCACCAGCGGGGGCTTCGGCACCGGTCGCCGTCGTGGCAGCACAGGAGGACGCAAGGACAGCCGCGTACGTGAGGGAAGAGGGTGCCTGGGCGCCACGGGAGAGAGCGGGCGCGACCGCGGCGGGGGCGGGGGAGGTTGCGAGGTGGTCGGCCGTGGGGGACGGCGTCGCGCTGTCGGGGCATGCTGGAGCAGGCTGCGGGATGGTGGGGGACGGGGCCTGGGCGCCATGAGGAGGAGCGGGCGCGACCGAGGCCTGGTTGGGTGAGGATTTGGTGGTGAGTGACGGGGAAGCTGCGTCCGTGCTGTCCGGGACGTTGCGGGCGAGCCCAATGCCGGGGCCGAGGCCGCGGGGGAGCCTGCTCATGTGAGGCTCGACCGCTGATGCGATTCCGCCGCGTGCCATGATGCGGCGCCATGTCTCCATGACGAGATTGTGGCGGGCCACGACGGTACCCCACAGCGACTTGCAGATCAGCGAGTGCGTACCAGACGCATCACTGCGGCCACAGGGGCATTCAGAGGATGTGTCATCGTCGCCGCTGAGACGGGGCAGGAGGACGTCCCCGAGCCGGAGCCGCGCGTACACGCCAAACTCCAGGTCGGACAGGCCCGTCACTGGACCCGGGAGCGCCGTGAGCCAAGCCGATGCCATGGCCCCCATGCAGCTGCGTAATCTGGCTGCCGCCGCCTGGCCGTCTTCAGTGAACTGGGACGTCCGGCCACTGCCGGCCATGAAGAGCGCAGCAAACATGGCGGCCTTGCGCCCGTCAGCCTTAGCGCGCGATATCGCCCGCTGCAGCTGCGTCAGGCGCAGCTTCGCTGTGGTGTCCAGCGCCCATGCTGCGGCGTCAGCAGGGCCGGCTCCGAGGTCGGCGATCGCGTGACCCCACGTCGCGCGTAGCCGGTCAAGGACACCCTGCAGCTCCACGGCTGCGCTGCCGCGGAACGGCCGGCCACGCTCAACACCGTCGACCAGCGCACACTGCGCCAGCGCAGCTGATGAAAGGCGTGCCGCATCTGCCACATCCGCGGTGTAGTGCCGGAGCCCCATGCCGCCATGGCGGTGAGGCAGGAGGGCCTGCTCGGCCTGAGCCCTGCATCGCCCTGCACATACGTATCATCATGGCAGGATGCGACAAGGGCGTTGGGGGCGAGCCGCTGCGCCTCTTTCAGGGTGGGGAGGTAGGCGAGCGCGAACAAGAGCGGCCCCAGGGGGTCGCCCTGTCGCACGCCTGTCTCGCTGCGCAGCTCCACGCAGGAGCCATCCGGGCGGCGGGCGAGGAGGGCGCTGCTCTGCCCATACACCGTTCGGAAGTATGGGAGAAGCTCCGGGAGCGATGCGGCGAGCTGCTCCTCCATCGCCTCCCGGGACATCACATTGAAGGCATTCTGCAGATCCGTGGACACCGTGACGGTGTCTGGCTTCGCAAAATCCGGCCTCAGGGCATGGCCCGGGATCTCGGCTCCCCCTTGGATGCCCACACCGATCTGCAGCGGGGCGAGGAGGGCACCGACGTCCGGCACGCACGCCAGTGCACAGATACTTGCCAGGCGCACAAACGCTTCACCGATCGCGATGGGCCTCGCCCCTCCTGCTGGCTTCTCGAGGGCGACAAGGCGGGATGCCAGGAGGTGCTCCAGGTGTGGCAGCCTGCCCGCCAGCATGAGATTGATGCACTTCCGCAAGATCTCGCCAGTGCGTTCATCGTACAGGCCTGCAATGCGGATGTGCTCGTACGTCCATCCGCTGGGGCCTGCTGCGGTGCCCCTCTTCAGGGAGTGCAGGATGGCCTCGAACTGTTCGGCGCCGATCTGGGCTGGTGCAGTCCCCTCGACGGAGGGCTGCTGGGGGCGGCCTGCCAGCGGGGGGGCGCGTGGGTGGAGCCCCTCGAGCTCACGGACGGTAGCGTCGTTGATCTCCATCATCTTGAGGGCGTCGAGGCTGCGTGCGCCCTTGCCAACGTTGCCGAGGCGGCAGCTGCTGTCCATCCGGTCCGCCATGGCAGCGTCCTCAACCACTTGTGTGGGGGTGCGGCCTGGGTCCAGGCCCGCTGCCTCCCCCAGCGTCATTGCCCGGCGCGTGCGTGTTTTCAGCTCGCGCACACGCGCGATGATCCTGCGACTGCGGCCTTCGCTGGCCCTGTCATCTGCCAGGACATCGACCGGCAGATCGATGAGGCGGCCCACGGCCTTGACGATGCTGGGAGGGTGCTCTCGTTCCGTCGCATCGATGATCGCTGCACCCGCGTCAGCCACAGCCCCTGCCCAGGCCTCCCTGCCATGGAAGGCGACCGTCTGGTGGATGCGGGGAACCGGGCCCGAGGACTGCGGAGATGGTGCTGATGGGTGTGTGGGGGCCGTGGACGGCTGGGGGTCGCGGCCGACACGACTGTGCTCTCCGATGTCCCGCATGTGTGAATCTCGCGCCGCCTCGCCGTGGATCTCGGCGCGCGAGACGTCTGGGGCGATGTCTCCGGGGTCTGGCGGGCGTGCCTGCGCCGCTCTCTGCGCCGAGTGACTCCCGTCACGGGGGCTGCCTGTTGCGGGGGCCGCTATAGGGGCTGTCCCTGCGTGCATGGACCCAGATAGCGCAGGGTCTGAGGGACCGGCCTGCAGCGGCTGCTCTCGGCTCATCGCATGTCTCAATGCATGGGGGACGGCCGCCTCAGGGGTAGGCTCAGGCGCCCCTCGCGTGCCTCCCACCCCATGCAGTGTTGTTGTCTGGTGGGGGTGGGGAGCAGGCATGGAGCTCGTCGCCGGCATATCGTCCTCATGCATTTCGTCATCCGAGGGGAGTGTGGGTGACGGGACGTCACCTGAGGGGATATGGCCGCCAGCCGGGCTGCCCGCGGTCCACTGGTGCACATCTTTCGATGCCAGGACCATGTCGGAGCGGGCAGCCGGCTGTTCCAGCGGCCCAGTGGTGCCTCCGCTGCCGCTCGTAGCCCCAGGGAGCAGCGGGTCGGGGTCCCGCGCGTCCTGGTCGCAGCGCGACGCTCGGTGCACCAAGGCGTCGTCCGCTTGCGGCGGCTCGTGGCGGCAGCGGTCCTCCCGCGCGTGCTGCGCAGCGATCGCAGCTGGTGAGGAGCTTGGTGCAGACGGTCCTTGCTGGGGAAGCAGCTGATCCCTGCTCCTGCCGCGCTGCTGCAGTTGCGGCTGCCGATCGTGCGGGCAGTTCGCTGCGTGCTTCATTAGGCCCCCACTGATGGTCGAGAACGGGAGTCTGCAGAATGGGCACGGCTGCCAGCTGTGCAGGGCCAGCTGATCCGTCGAGTACACATGGCCTGGATGCTGTCTACGGCAGTGATCGGGCAGGCGCCCTTTCTTGACCTGCTCCTCGCACACAGGACATGGTAGCTCCTCTTCCGGTTCCTTCCTTCGCCTCCGCTGAACCTGTCGAACACTCGGCATTCCTGCCTAAGCTCCGTTGAGGCACGTCGACGTCGTTTGGGCAGGGCGGCAAACGATCAGTTCGCCTGGTGCATCCGCACCCACAGAAAGTATGGGCCAAGAACGAGTTCGTGACCCCGCTGTCGAGGACAAAATAAGACGTCAAATTATTTATTATACACTGTCGCAGGCTCCAGAGTAGGAGGCTGGGCCGGAGGGCGGATCAGCACTTGGCTGCGCAGAGCGGAAGCACGGTGGCTGCACTAGGCGCAGGACCCGGCGCTAAAGCCGCTTCGACCCACTGCGGCTGTGTTTTACAAAAATTAATTTCTAAGTTATCGTTCTGGGACCTGCCGGAGGCGGAACCGCAACGCGCGGCGAGCAGAGCGAGCCACGCATTCAGAACAAACAAAGAAGGTCACTCGACAGACGTGGACTGGAGCTGAGTGTGCGTTCGTCGGTCAGTCTTTCGTTTGGTATGCAGTGCGGTCGCACTCGTGCTCTGGCCAAACATGGACCAGCGAGCGCTCAACACAGCTGCAGGGCGCGTACTTGGGACGTAAATTTCCCGAGGCAAGAGCAGTGGACTGGACGGTGCATCCAGCCGCATTTGTGTATTTGTGTTGGGGTTCCGGCTGTGGTCGCTGCCCGTGACAGGCGCGCTGGGAGTCTTTGTCCGCAGTCCCAAAGCTCTTGCTTTGATTCCTGAAGACACTATGGCCATATGAGAGTGAGCAACCGATTTTTCAAAGCCTGCCGTCAGTCCATGGCAGGCATGCAACAGATGTGAGATTGTGCAGCTGCACGAATAGTGTGGTGTGGCTCCCAGCATGTACACAGAGCTGGCATTTCCAACCTTCAGTGTACAAATGTTCGCCGATCAACATGATCCCAGCTCACGGAAATGGCTCAGGCCTCGTAGTTTTTGTACGGGCGAGGATGTCAGCAAGTATGGGCCGGTTGGAGTCCTCGGCAATGAAGATGAGATTCGACTTGCTCCAACATGGTGGCGCTGCACTAAGCAGTAGGTGACCCGTCAATTGTAGGCCGTGCACCGTGAACTTTGCTACCATGATCTTCAAGTCGTGTAATCGGCAGCACTAGCATACGCCAGATCTGAGTAGGCAGGGCATGAACAAATGTGCCCACAACAGTGATTCAGCATCCAAGCTGCAGGACAGCAACACACGAGCAAACCGAGTCTATGCGTTGTGCCAGTGTTGCCTGTGACATCTTGAACGCAGATTCAACTTGCAGCACACGTGATGCTGCAGAGTGACCCACTGCAGGCTGTGGCTCGCCGCTAAACAAATGCCAGGGGACATCCGGGGCATGCTGGCTCCCACGCCAACAGTGTCTGCGAACGACAGAATATGGCCCATGGGGGAATGCCTGGTTTCAAGTTGTCCAGGGGCAGATGTCTGTGTACACAAATTAGGACGAGAGCAACGCCAGTTATATAAACACTCTAGTCGACAAACCTTCACCTGGCTCTGCATGATGATGGTTGAGCTGACATAGCCTACAACTGCTACTGTGCCTGGTCTCATGCAACATGTTGTCGCGAGTGAACCGCTAAAGGACACACGGCCCCTTTAGTTCACCACTGTCACAATTGAGCTGTGCTTGCTACTCCATTGCTCAGGGGTGCGGCCTTGAAACATTTTGAGGAGCAGGAACGTTGCGGGAACAGAACTGCACGTGAGACACTGATTACAGATTGTCAGATTGCAGCCCTACAGCACTGTCTCAAAAGACCAAACCTGATGCCGTCTGGGCAAGTCTATATGCATTGCTCCAGCTGTATGTACTACCTACATGGGTGACTATTATTCAATCCGCCACTCCCGTTATTTGCAACAGCATCCGCCACACCCATTATTGGCAACAGCATCAACCGCAAGGTGGACCACCCGCAGGAATTTCTACTAGACACGAGCTACAGAGTGTACTCGAAGTGCAGCATGCTCTGTGAGTAGGCGGCTTCCGTGCCTCCAGCAGCAACATATACTTTTCCGTTGTGCTTCACTGGGAACATCCCATGCAATCCATCTGGCATGTCCTGCATGCCATCTCAACAGTCATGGTTAAGAGAACCAATTATTCGCCTTCGCAGGCCAGTGCGTGCACCAGGAATACGTGACAGTTGCAGGCTTGGTCGTACTGACATCAGAGCAGGCACCCCTATCCTGATTGACCAGGGCAGGGGCACAGCCACAACACATGACCTGACGATGCCTCACAGCCTGTCCGAACGAGAGCACATGCAGGCCAGTCACAAATTGTCACCAGCTTGTCGTTTCATGATTTGGCAATCGAGGGCGATCAACATGCTTACCTTTAATGCGCGCAAGATCTCATAGGGCAGAACAGGTGCATGTGCCAGAAGACACTGCTCTGGGCAAGGGCATTGGAGCTCACCTTTGCCAGGCTCCAGGAGTTGCTCGAGATGTCGTACACATCCACACGGTAGACAGTGCGAGTCGTCTCGATCTTGTTTGCCGTGCTCACTTTCACTTCTGGCGCCACCTCCCCTCCAAATACATAGCACTTCCCGTTATGGTGCACAGCCTTGCCCATGCCTCCCCGAGCCAGAGGCAAGGACTTGCCTGTTGTCCACCCCTTCCCGGGCTCAAGAATCTGAGTGTCTGCGAAGCCTGGGCCCACAATATTCTTGCCTGAGCGGCCACCGAACACGTATAGCTTCTTGCCATCTGAGCATGCTGCAGCATGGTTGCGCCCCTTTGGCATGTTCGGGGCTTTCTTTGAGTCCTCAGTCCACGTGTCTTTGCTTGGGTCATATATCGCACAGTTGCTCACGGTGTTGGTGTTGCTCTTATTGATTCCTCCACAGTAGTACACCTGTACAGCTGCCACTGCAGTGGCAGAGATGCTGGTACCAAGCCTTTGGGTGGTGATAGCAAAGGCAGATCTGTGCATGGGGCGCCTGAGCAGGTGTTCTCATGGACACAGGCGGTCGCAAGGAGTGAACCTGGGATGGGCAGCACTGCAGCTTAGATTAATGGACAGCGCATCAATGAGGTTTGCTGCACACCTTGCCATCGATGAGCGCAGTGGCAGCTGAACCGCCGTCGAACGGTAGTCCCGCTCCCTTCGCCCATGTCATGTCAATGCCTGTCTGTGTGTTCACAAGCGTGCCAATCTGGACATCGCCTTCACCACCTGACAGGCCACCAAAGAGGTACAGCTTGTTGTTGATCACCTCAGAGGCATGGTGGTTCCCGACCTCCGGACGGGCCGTCGCCTCGTACCACACTTGCTTGGATAAATCGAAGATCATGGTGACCCCATCCTTCTGGTCACCTCTGGGATGCTGTCCCACTACAACAAGATAGGATGTGGAACCTTCCTTGAGGACGCCCGCCGAGACCTCACCTGCAGCGACCGCACAGTGTTTTGTTCAAGATGATTGAAAAGCCGAGTTTGTGTCAAAAAGTTGCTGTTGTATGGGTGTATAAGAAGCGAGAACAACTGATACATCGAATTGTAGAGCCTGGTTGACTGGTCCGTATGGCACCCAACAAACATGCCTGGAGGCTAGAGTATGCCATACCCATCGACAACGGCAAGTTCTTCACTGACTTCCATGTGTTTCCTGCACTGGGTGTCTTCTTCGTTGAGGATTTCTTCTTCTGAGTGGACCCCTTCTTCTTGACGGACTTCTTCTTCTTACTGGGTGCCTTCTTCTTACGGGGTGCCTTTTTCTTGCTGCGGGGCTTTTTCTTTTTGGCACTGCCCCTGCTCTTTCTCCTCCGTGTGACCTTCTTCCTTCCTGAACAAAACTGACATGTTTGTTGTGGCACAGTAGAGCAGCGGACTTTTCAAGAGGGCTATAGTTTGCACCTGAAGATTGAGCTAGCCGTCTGGCACTGAACGAGGTGAGAACATCACTGCAGACGGCGACAGCGGGGCTAGCTTCGCTCGCCTCCAGGCTGACTGCTAGGGAGCAAGGCTGACTGCTGTCAGTCATCACACTGCCTCTAATCCTCACTACATCGCCACTTTGGACATCAAATGCACCGGGTGATACAGTTGTTTGAACCGTAATACTAGATTTGTCATCTGCTGCATCCTGCAGCAAAAATGATTGCCTCGTTAAAAGAAGCGGTCCAAGCAGCCTCTCACTGCCAGTGCATTTCGCATCGAGCTCTTGATGAGTGCAAATTGAGTACGCCGTGTGCGTGCGGTCAGACATATGGCGCGGTCCAGCACAGTCGGTGCATTGGATTCGCGTTCGAATCACGTTCTGTCTCGATATGACAATATACATTCAGCGCGAATGCAGCGACTTCAATTCATTGCATTACGGGCAATTGGTCGATATGGGATCCGGACGCGTTGCAAGAGGCCAGAAGGCTGGGATACTGACGAGTACAGAGTTGATGCTGCAATCGCATGAGAGAACACGTTGCAACGCAAACCACTACACGTGAACACAGCACTCAAGGCAGCGATGTGGACCAAGCATGCAAATTCCGTCTGACTGCAGCGAGATGTCATCGAGTTGAGACGGCTAGCCCACACGCCATCCACCTGTTTACAGCAGACAGACCCCCATAGCCTTTTTTAATTTTGTGATTTGTGCCGGAGAAGTTTGGACCGTGCCGGTCGTTGCATGACATCCGCCAGATCTCCCGGCTATGTCCACCCACGATTATTGACACACGGACATGCCCGGCAAAGGATCCGCACCACGACAATGAATCCATCAGTCCATGGTGCTTCCTTATATATGCCTTCGATGACGAAAGAGCTGGAAGATCTTCTATCATGGACACTGCCCTGAGAGCCACTCTCGTATTTGATCAGTGTAGCAACTGCAGTGGCGGGCTCATCGCACAGCCAAGCCGCGAATGTGGATGGGCTCAAGCCAGCCACTGCAAGTATTACGAAGGTGGCCCTGTTACGCAGGCGACTGCCCGCCATGGCGCTCGATCACGAAACCTGACGCGCAACAACAGGACCGATGATGAGGCTTGATTGATCAGAAAAACGCCGAATCGATCAGACAAAGATCGGCAACCAATCGCTACCGATGTGTATCATGGAGCGGTCCGTCTCGACAATACAGATGCTTCGGAAGCGCCAGTGGTCACATCTGTCAAGTGATATTATTGTGCCCGCTCATCTATTCGTACATAGGATGCCCCATCCAACGTTACGTATACAGGACGCCGGATCCAGTGCTTTCACGCGTTTTCACCTGCCAGTTCGACGTTACCGTGTCGTGCTACATGCTTGACTGCCTCGAACAGGCGCGACTGCGGTATGCATGATGTGATGATGGACGCAATGCATATTAGCCCCAGTAACGTTTGCCCGGTACGCCGTGTCGCTAGCATCATCCAGAAATTTCCCTGCCTCTCACACAGTACCCGGTGGCATGATGCGCAGGGGTGGCTCTGCTTTGAGGTAGGTGTATCGGGAGAGGGCCGGGCCTGATGGGCAATGCTGGCTGTGGCGGTACGTACCACATGGGGCCCCTAGGTGCAATTGCACTGAAGATGCCCGGTGGTGTCCAGGCGGTATCATATTTGGCCCGGCCACACGTGCGGCGGGGTATTCTGAAAGTGTGCGTATGTGTGGGGTGGGCGCGTGCGTGCATCGGAGCTCTAGTACTCCACGTGGCTGGCCATGTCATATCAAGCGTTCTGAGGTGCTCGCGTTCCCCCTGGACGTGCATGAGGCCCGAGTGCCCACCCCCCTTCATATCATGATGGGTGTTGTTGCCGGCCTTGACACTGCAGCCTGGCCAGGCCGCAGTGCGAAGGTGCTTGGCTACGTGGACTGATGGAGGCGCCTTGCGCGGTGCTCCCACTCCTATGCAAAACTCCTGCGAGGTATCCGCGGTCACTCCAATCGTGATCCTGATGTTGTCCCAAACGTGTGAATGCGTCTACGTGAACATGCCCTGACATGTTGTGCCAATGGAAGCCATGTGATCAGCGCCAGAACGCTGCCTGTCTTGTGTGCGCAGCAGCGTTGGGTCGCTTTGCAGCAGTATTCGAAGCTGCCAACTCAAAAATAGACCTCAACACATGAAACTGTTCTGTGTGATCGGGACTGTCGACCCAATTGGGTCATGAGACTTGTGTGCAGCCGATAGGCGGTCTGATTCAATGTAGTACTGTGAGCCCGCTTCTTTGAGGTACCTGGGTCGTCTGCAGCTCAAGGCTGACAGGTCAAAGCACTGGGATGCGGCGGTGCTAGCTGAGGCACAGCAAGTGTTCCACACGAGCCACTGTATCACTTTGTCTCATGCAGTGCTCAGAGTCCAGGTGGGCATGATGTCCCAAACCTCCAGCACAACCAACATTGCATGCGTGCTGCCTGCATGCTTGAAGCGACCCTGGCCGCCTACAGCAGAGCACGGGACCATAGTGGTGGCATGCAGTGGGTGGGCGGACAGGCCGCCACGTGGGGCGCCACGCCATGCTATAGGTGATGTTGGGGGTGAGAGAGGTAAACGCCATGGCTCGTGCAGGCACTGCCAGTGATGCCTAAGCCGCACAGGTTGTTGAGAGGCGCAAGCAGTCTTGATTGTCAGACTCTGCTGGCACCTTGCAGTGTTACAGTGCACTGTTTGACGGGGGAGTCATGGCAAGCGGTCTCGTTGAAGGTCGGGGCAAGGAGCTCTGGGGCGTGAGCTGGCAGAGTGGGCAGCTCCTTAGCTGAGGGAGGTAGCACAGGTATCGTCCACCGGCCCGCCCGAAACCCCGCGCCGGCTGCCCCGCAGCTGCAGCTGGCTGCACCACAGGCACCGCACAGGATTTGTGTGCAGCACATTCACACAACGCAGAGCGGGGGCGGAGGCACGGGCGGACACAGCAAAGGCAGCAACGGGCCCTAACACAGGGCACCGTGTCCTCGGCTCCCCCCCGATCCCGCTCAGCGCAGCGCTGTCCTTGCGGTCTGTCCGGGTACGCCAGTGATCGATGACATGTGCGAGCGCAACTCACCCCTTGGCAGCCTCAGACGCCTGTGCCGCAGAGATTCACTGCTGCAGCACCGTCGCGGGCGCTGCTGACCGGCGCAGTCGCCTTGACCCTGAGCCTGCCATCGGTTGAGGCTTCTTGTTTCTCTTACGGGCTGGCCTGGCCGCATTCCGTCCCAGCTGGACAGGCTTGCTGACGTGGCTGCAGGGTCTGGCACTGCCTCCAGGCGGCGGTCAATAGAGAGAGCGGTGTGCAATCTGTCCACCCGCTCTGCCGCACATGTGCCCCCAAATTCCACGCTGCCGCCCCGCTGCTGGCACGCCACGCGGGCAGATCACATTCGGTCGGACTTGGATCCTAGTTATAGTCCCATCCGAGCTTCTTGCCCCTCGTTGGCCATCAGGCCTGTGCGGAGGACCACTCCTCTCTGCCTACCTGGTGACATCTTTCGTGTGATCTCGCCGTTCGCCTGGCAGGCTCTGCACGGCGCTGTGGCAGCTGTGTGTCCCGGGATCAGTTTGTCACGCTCGGAAAAGCCTCAGCCCGCAGTGTGGCCGGCGCGCGGTCGTTTGCAGAGGTGTGGAGATCGCTCTGAGGCTTGACGCGTGTGCAGGGGACAGGACTCGGGCGTCCGGGGCCCCGTGCAGCGAGTCGGCGGTCGGAGGTTGCATCGTTTGGAGTTGTTGCGGCGTGCTGAGCGGAGTTCCGAACGGGGGCTCTGCGCGCTGTGGAGAGGGCCTGGGGCTGAGGCGGGACAGTACTGTGGCTTCAGGCTTTTGGCTCCGAGGGGGGGAGGAGGTGAAGGGCGAGGGACGGGTGGAATATGTAGGGTCCCGGTGGGGGACGGGAGACAATCTGCTCTGCCGCCGCGGGGGCGGGCGGGTATTCAAGCGCGCTGTGAGCTGGAGTTGGTGCACCATGGGTGTGGATGTTTGTGGGCTGATGCGCATGTAGGTGTGCAAGGAGCAATGACCTGATGGCAAGTCCGTATAGTCTGTGCTGATGTTGGTGTCAGTTGAGAGTCTGACAAAAGGACCTTCGCAGCAAGAGTAAGAGTTTGTGCACACATCGCGCTAGAACTCTCACAGCATAGCGCGTGGAGCCACGTGGAATGTACGTAAACGATCCAGCTCTGCCTCAGCGCACCGCGGGACACCAGCTGAATCGTCCTGGAGCGGGCAGAATGATGCAGCCGTCCCTGTAGCCTTGTGTACATACATCAGCACGCAAGCTGTATGCTGAAATGTCGGAGTGTGCATTATATATACACCTGATCGGTACCTGATCGGTACATTTGTGTACTGCAGCTGCGCTAGCGGGGACTCGTTCGAATACCACTCGTTCAGTGTTGCCTGTAGCCTCGCAATTCGTAGCTGATGAAAATGCTTCTTGCCGCTGAAGTTGTGAATTGACATGTTGGGCAGTCGCAGACCTTACTGGGATTGGCTTTGCAGATATCGACGCTGAGTAGCGCTTGCACGAAATTGCTGAAGGTACGCCGCGGAACAGGTAACTTTTGCATACGAACTCAATTCTTTCACGGACGTTGAGGCATGAATGGCTCATGGACCGGTCACTTGCGCATGTTCAGTGCGAGTGCACTCTCACCAGGCTGGCCGCGTTTCGACGGGCACCAAGGGAAAGACAAGTTTCTGGAGTGTGTCGTCGAAGCAACATCACATCGTCACCCGCTGAAGCATAGCATATGACACAATCGATCGAATGCTCATGCTCTGGTGATCCGGTCAGCACGCGGGTTTCGGAGTTAGTCCGTGTTCCCCTGCCTGTGCCAGCTGGGTCAGTGTGGTGTGACCTTGCAGGTGTCGGTGGTAGCAGTCACAATCGGCAACTTAGTATATGCAAATGGTTCAGCGGGGCAACAACAACGGCGTGCTGGACCTGTCCCGCGCGGTACAGTTGGAAGATCAGGATCGATGGAGGGCAGTCATCAGCCAGGTACAGCCATACTCATAGAAATATGCCCCGCATGTATCATCCACGTCTGCAATGTATTTAGCATCCGTCAGTGGCAAGCCCATCAGCTGCGTTCTTCGCAGACAAGGGGTACCAAGACAGCTGCTACTGGAGATGCCTGCCCGGTCAACACCAATCTCTCACACCCTGCAACAAGGAATCTATGTGATCAGAGTGAACGTTCTACATTTGTAGGTCACCTGGATGGTGTGCCGTAAGTTCCATTTCCAATGCTTCAACTTTGTAGACGACCAGGGCAAGGGTACCCTGTTGCCCGTGGATGCAGTAGAATGCACTCCAGCCACCGCCTTCGTAGTCGGCGATCACCTAGGTCAACTCCTGGTCACAGATGCCATGCCAAGAGAGGGTGCGATCACAGCTGGCTGTGAATCTTGACTCTGAATGCTGTGGTAGCCCTTGTGCACAGGCATGGCGCATATGAACCAACACCATCCCCTGCCTTGCTGCCATGGTTCCAGCAGACGCGTTACGCGTTACATCCATGCCATCCGCAACGCGTAACATCCATGTTCAAGCTGCTCAGGCGTCTTTGCAAACCTTGTCGTTTCGCTATGCAGGCCAAGCAGACGTGATGGCTGCATTTGGCAAGGCGGTGTGGCGCCTGCATGTGAGCATGTTTTCTCCCTACGAGGACTGGGCAGCTCATCAACGGGTCGAGCCATTCAGCAAGACGGAGTGGAACAGTGAAGACACCTCTGCACAGGGACCGATCATGGCCGCCTTGCTCGATCTTTGTGCATTCTTCTGCCTGTGGACAGAGGCAGCAAACCTACGCCACATGCCTGAAAGCATCTGGTTCTTTTACTGGTACGCTCATCAGAACATTCTATCTGTGCACCGCCCATCAGTGGAGACCATGCATGGCCCGATCGTGACGTCTGCAGCACGGCCGTACCCTGAGGCCCAGGCCTGCGTGCCTCCTCGGGCCAGTTCTGGAAGAAGTCACCTATTCCAAGCATCATGCCGGGCCTGGTCCATTGCATCTCTACATGCCTGCACTACTGACTGCTGCTCTCTATCAGCAGCATCACACGTGCTTGGTAATACCGTACTAAATTAAACGCAGGGACATCTAGGCCAGCGTTACATGGGGTCTAGGTCTACAACTTCCAGTCTTTGTTGACTGTGTCGCCCCGACAAATCATGATTAACCATACCTCGCTGAGTACCTAGAAAACCCAGCGTTACGCGTTGCATGTCCATGCTTTTGATTAAGAATGGGAGACTGAGCTCCGTGGCCAGAAATCGTTGCACACACGAGCTCGCATCTCCGACGACGATGGCAGCTCAGTCTCGTGCTCAGCGTCCAAATGGAGACCTGATACATATGCATCACTGCCGGGCGACGCCCTGTGCCTCTGCCTTCCTGGGGGTGCCACGCACTGCACGGTGTGTGTATCGCAGCAGCCGCAGCAGCGGTGCCAGGTGCAGGGCGATGCAGCACAGCATGAACTACACGCAGCTGCTCCAGCAGCTGGTTGGGCCCCGCGGGGCGGCCGGGCCGTACGGGGAGCACCTCATCACCTCCGCATTCACACCCAGGCCGGAGTTCCTCAGCCTGAGCAAGCGGCGCATCGAGCTCCGCAACCAGCACATGCGGCTCATCAACAAGCAGCGGGTGCGCCCCTGCCCAAGCACCTACGGTCATGATGCGCCTGAAGTGCTTCTTGTATCGGAGCAGCTTTCCCGGCCGTTGCAATTGTGGGATCCTTCACGCATGAGTGCGTCCCGCACCGTGGCCTGCCTGGTCAGCGCTGCGGCTTCACACACTGCTGCATCGCCGCTTCAGGCGCTGGTTCCGGTGGGTCTCCTCGAGGTACAGCGCCTGCGGGTGATGCATTGTCGCCCAGGCAGGTTCGGTCACATGCTGCCGCTTGCACTTGCTGGCACGGCGGTCTGTGCTGCGCTGGGCGGGGCCGGACACACCCTCCTCCCCTGCAAGCATGCTTCTCCTGTACGCCCGGTCATTGCGGTTCTCTGGCAGGGCACGCGATCATCCCCAGGAACACACGAGTATCGACAGATCTCAGTCACAGCGCCACAGAGCCAGTCCCCATGGCAGCCCACGCCGGCCCGGAGTTTATGCGGTCCCTGCTTTGCCTGTGACACTCACTATCGTGTGTACGGCGGCGTGGGCGGTGGAGGTAGGGAAGCGCCTACATAGACTCCGGGCAACTGATCTCGACCTGAGAGGTTCCCCAAGCAACTCAGGCTCACTCCATGATCCCGCCCTTTGCTCGCCTGCAGGAGCAGTACCGGCACCACATCCCGTTCAACCTCGACTCAAACCAGGGCCCGGTGCCGGCCTACGACGCCCTCACGCTCGGCAGCCCCGCCTTCGACAGCAACGTCGTGCGGTGGGACATGATCCGGCCGCAGAACGCGACGGAGGGCGACCGTGCGGTGCTGTGGGACCTCGTGCTGCTCGGCGACGGCGGCGCCTTCCTCGACCGCATCGTCACACCCGTCTTCCGCGCGCTTGCGTACGAGATCTCGAGCAAGGGCGCCAAGGGCGTCGAGCCGGCGATGCGCATCACGTACGACGACGCAAACGAGAGCTTCGTGCTGCCGCAGAACATCACGCGCATTCTCAAGGATGTCGGCGCGTGCGCACCCCCTGCCTCCCTTGCATGCCTGCGCCCCATGCATTGCAGGCCCTCTGAGTCTACAGTATGCTTGGTTCCCTTGTTTCACAGGGGTAGGCTCAAGGGAGCAAGGGTGCCAGGCGAACAGAAGCACTCGATGCTATCATACCCGATGTCATTGTTGGGCGTTAGTGTGGTGCACTTGGGTCCGCTTCACAGAGCCCTGCTTCGCATGCGGCTCAGTGTGGCTGCGGCGGGCTGCATGCCGGCCCACTCTTGCACCGCACATTGCGAAGAATCGAGCGCTGCAGGAGCTTCTCGACGCCGTCTGAGGTCTTCCCGCGGCTGTGGAACCTCGGCAGCTCAAACACCGGCTGGAACGCCGAGGCGGCACAGCAGCACTACACGGGCATCGACGGCCGCGGCGGCTGGCTCGTGAAGACGTTCCAGGAGCGCCGCACCTGGTTCGCCACGTACCTTGCCTACTACCGCGTCTTCGCCTTCCACATCCTCTGGTTCAACGTGCTGATGGGGCTCTCCTTCGCAGAGGACACGAGCTTCGAGGGGCGGTGGTGGGTCGGGATGTCGTCGGCGGTGCTCACGCACGCAGTGCTCGAGCTGGTGTATGTGTCGGCGATGATCTTTGTGCGCGGCCGCGTGCCGCCGCCGCCCGCCGGCCAGGCCGACATCCGTGAGGAGATTGCGTCCAGCGCGACGTGGCGCGGCATGCTGTGGGGTTTCTTCTGCTGCTGCCTGCCGCGCCGCGCTCGCGGCACGTTCGGCATCCCGGTGCGCCGCACACTGACCGAGAAGGAAGAGGAGCACCGGGGCACGAACAAGCTGTGGAATGTGAAGCGCGCATGGAGTGTGCCAGGTGCAGGTGGGATCAACTCGGCGGGGCAGCTGTGGTTGCACCTCGTGGGGTGGGTGGCCGCAACGGCTGCGCTCGGGTTTGTGTTTCTGGCGCAATTCTCCTGGTTTCCATGGCCTGAAGATGACCCGAATGACCCGGAGCCGCTACGGCTTGCCGAGAAGGAGCCTGGCGAGTTTTTCCGTGAGTGCGGCCCCCTATACCAATTTGCGCTTCGTAGTCTACTTTGGCGCCCTGCCATGCAATAGCCCGAGTTCGTGTGAATTTTCCTGTCAAACCGCGCAGCGCAGGGTCGCATCGATATCTGCCTTGGCTCTGTGTATATGCATGGCGCAGCGTGCCAGTGCGGCATGGCAAACAGCACCCCACATCCACCAAGTGCACCAAGCACGCACCGCAGGCGCACGGTGTGGCCTGTGGCTGCTGGCCTCCGGCCACGTGTGGCACATGCATGCACACTTGCGAGACCGCCCCCACCTGCCTGGGGGTGGTGGCTTCCGCTCTGCCTGGTCACTCCCATCTTCTGTTGGGGGCTACATAAGATGTACATCCGAGTTGTTCTGGACCTGCTCGTGGCGATTGCATTTGGCGACTCAGCACCGGTGTGGTGTGTAGCGTGTGGCCGGTCGTTGCGGCGATCTACGGTGTCATCGGCATCGTCATGTGGGGCCCCCTGACGCAGCGCGACGGCTACGTCATCACGCCACGCAGTGCGCTCGAGAGCCTCAAGAGGTGCTGGGGCGCCGTGTCGTCGTCGCGGGCGTTCCTCGGCGGCGAGTACATCGCCTCCGTGCCCCCCAAGGTCGGCGTGCTGCAGTTCGCGGCCAACATCATCTTCTGGCTCTTTGTTCTCGGATGCAAGGTGCGCCTGCTTGGCCTGCCGCCCGGCCTGTGCTCTAGCGGCAGAGCCTGGTGACCACCAGCCTGTCATGGCTCTGCAGCCTGTGCTCGCCCTCCATGCTCTTGAGCTCAACTCAGGCATCTGCAGCCTGTGCTCAGATCCACAAGCTTGTGACGATGGGCTGGTGGTGTGCAGGTCTGCGTCGACTACCTTCTGGTCATCAGGCAGCTCCCTGCGCCGATCAAGGGTCTTCTCCAACAGGTGCGCCACCCCATACGCCCGCGCCAGGTGTCTGGGTAGCAACACGCTGAACATGCCTCTCAGCGCGATCCCCACCACTCGACCCAGCAGCATGACCTTCTTGCCTAGTCTCGTCACAACCTGCCTCTGGCGAGCAGTCATTCTGGTCCCCGCAGCCTCTCCTGGTTGCGGTGTGTGTGTGGTCGGTTTGGCTCGGCGACAAGCGGATTGTCTAGTGTTCTCGAGATAGCGCAAGCAACACCAAGCCGGCGCAAGCAAGCTACGGGGGTGGTGTGCAGAACTGGCTGGGCACATGCGGGGACGACCTCGTCATCGGCGGCTCTGAGGTGCCCTGCGTGGAGAACATGGTGCTCGTGCTCGCCCTCTGCGTCCCGGTCTTCATGGTCATCCTCTTCGACACCGGCATCCTCTACCAGGTCGGCGTCTTTGTGTTCGGCTGCACCGATGGCCTCGTGAAGCTTGGCCTCGGGCAGGTGGTCACCTGGAACGACCTCGTCAAGCAGTTTGAGCGTGGTGCGGCCCTGTCCTGCCGCTCGCCTTGCTGTGCGCTAGCTACCTCGAGTCAGAAGACACAAGCTCCTTGCGTGATGAAGGTATCACCAGGGCCAGCTGGTGGCAC